>CM076847.1:69544401-70144401 GCA_039519185.1 Astragalus membranaceus | reverse complement strand
CAGCTTTTGGACCTCCTGGCCAGTCGCACTCAAGCTATGTTGGAACAGGAAGCGCGACTGAGGGAGGTTGAAAGGTGGGTGACCGCCCTGCCAGAACAGCCTCCAGTCAGCAGGTTCACAATCCTTCCAACGGTAGTGACCTCAAGGCGACGCCGGTCACCACCTCGGAGACGTCATGTACATCGCTCTCCCCCCAGGTGACGCATGCATTGGGAATCAGGCTCACCCCCGGTTGCCACCCGCAGAAGGCACCACCGGGATTCTCCATCGAGGAGATCCCCCGAGCGACACAGGTATCTGGAGCTGGGCTATGAAGACACCTCCCCCCGAAACTCCAGAGGGTTTTCGGAGGAGGGGCCGTTTACGAGAAGGGTAGACGAATGCCAAATCCCAAGGGCCTTGGAAAAGCTGCCGAATCTTAAGATGTACGACGGGACTGGAGATCCGGACGGTCATCTGGCACACTTCTCCCTAATGATGCGCTACCGGGGCGCTAGGGAACCCGTCCACTGCAAAATCTTCCCCCTCACTCTTGAGGGTTCCGCACTAGAGTGGTCCCAGGAGCTTAGGCCGAACTCCATATCCTCATGGGGGCAGCTGGCAAGAATGTTCACGGCTCGCTTCACTGCCTCCCGGCTAAAGCCCAAATCTGAGGAAGTACTGAGAGCCGTCAGGTAGCATAACCACGAGACACTGAGGGAGTATATTGAGCGCTTCAATAAAGAAGCTTTGGGCGTTCGAAGTTTGGAGGACAGACAAAGATTGTTCTGGATGAAAGACGGGTTGAAAAAAGGAAGTTTGTTCCAGGTCGATGTAGGCATCAACAAGCCTAGGAACTTGGGCGAGTTCCTTCGGAGATCCCAGAAATACATGAATTATGAGGAGGATGATTTGGCTTACCGCGAGGCAGTCAAGGCGCCGGGGGGGGGGACAGGGAACCCACCCAGGAGGTACGCCGGCAAAAGGTAACAGGAGGCGTACACCGTGAGGGCCGCCCCCCAAAATCCTCAGGCCTTACTCCCCTCATCGCCTCAAGGGCACAGATCCTGGCTGAATGTGCCAACGCGGAATTCAAAGACATTAAGAGGCCACAGCCTTTGGTGTTGAAAGAGGGCCAAAACCCCTCGAAGAAATGATGCCGCTACCATCAAAGCGGAGGCCACGACACCAATGGCTGCCAAGCACTGAAGGGTGATATTGAGAAGCTGATCCAGAGAGGAAAACTGACACAATACGTGAAGAAGGAGGGGGAACCGAGTGGCTCGCGCAAAAGAGTCCGATCCCCCGAAGGGAGATACCGGTCCCCTAGGAAGGGGAAGGCCCCAATCGGCGAGAGGGTCGAAAATAGCGCTGATGAATCGACCGATGGAGAGGACACCCGGAGGCCCAAAGAAAGACCAGTGGCCATGGTGATCCACGGGAGAAACCCCCATGATAACTGGTGTTCAAACAAATCAATGAAGAGGAAGTGGAAGGAGATCCTCAACATTGCGTCAACCTCAGTCTCCAGGAAGGGGCCAACCAGACCGCCCCTATCCTTCGACGACAATGATCTGCTCGACAGGAAACCGAACAAACACGTCCCACTGATCATCTCTGCCATTATCGCCAACATCGAAGTAAGAAGGATCCTGGTTGACCAGGGAAGTGCAGTAGATATCATCTTCGAGGACCTGCTGCAAGTGCTAAGTATCTCCCCCGATGACCTGACTCCATTCCAAGGAGGGGACCTAACCGGGTTTAATGGATCAAAGACTAAGCCACTCGACCACCTAGAGCTGATGGTCACCTACGGGAACCCCGGTGACAAACCGCTGTTGTTCAAAACTGTGAAAACACCCTTCCTGGTTCTCCCATGCAAATCGGTCTACCAGTGCATCATTGGGAGGCCCACGTTGGGAAAATTGGAGGCGGTCACCTCAACGGTCCATTTGAAAATGAAGTTCTACACTCTGGAGAATGAGGTGGTAACCCTCCAGGTGGACCTGGGAGCAGCACGCAGATGTTTCTATATGAGCGTTAAAAATGAGAAGGAGACCGCCAAGCCAAGAGGCTCGTGTAAGGGGTTCGAAGAAGAAGCTGAGGTGAATCTGACAGACTGGGATGCCAGAAGTAACTCCAGTAGTGAAGAAGAAGCGGAAAGCCGACTCAAAACCAAGGGGACAGAAGAGGATGCGAAGAAGTTCGAAGCAGACGAAGAATGTCCTCACCTCCTTGAGGAGGTTAGAAAGAAGCTCACCATCCACCCCGGGGAGAACGGGGATCTATTCCTCAATTCGACAGCTGGCCCATAGTTCCAATGCATAGAGCGTTTTCTTTAAAACAGTTGGTTGTTTAAGTTTAACACGTCTACTTTAAGGAGTTGGATGTTTAGGTTTAACGCGTCAAAACAATTTACAACACGCACGCGAGGGAATTAAACCTTACTATTCACGGTTCAAGATGTTATTTCGCAAATCACAGTTTTCGCTCCAGCACCATAGAAAAAACCAAGAAAAATTGGTGCCCGACACAGAAGCAGCCGGCGGCATTTCGGCGGAAAAAATCCGCCGGTAATGTGCAGTTTCCAAAAATTTCTTGTAGTGCTCGTCCGAGGTCGGTAGTGCTCCTGTGTAGTAGTCTTCCATTAGAGCCCAAGTTGGGGTGGTATTTATAGACACTTCATCGCTCAAGTCAGTATGAGGTAGAGAAAGAAAATGTACCTGTTGCATTAAACGCCAGCTTATTTATAGGTGCCAGGAAGGTGTAAGGCGCGCTTTGGCGCGCGAGATAAAGGTGAGATATGAGCTGTTCGTTCAGGCCGCGCAATCTCCACCTTTGTCAAGCCATGGCACACATATCGCCTAGATGGCAGTTCGTGTGCGTGTTTGGACCGCCAAGACAGGACCAAATTTGCGTTGGGCTGGGGCCCAGTCCAGAACATAGAGATAGACTTTAACAAATGAAAAAAGAGAAAGAGTATTGAGTGGTCGGGATCTAACGTTGGACAACTTCCAATAAAATTCTCAATGGAGAGAATCCCCTCATGTAATTCATTATAGCAATCGTTTGGACTAACGACGACACATTGATATTGGACAAGCATTAGTGTCAAAGCTACGCGTTGTAGCTTCCACGATAAGAGAAAATTCACGATAAGATGAGTGCGATACCAAACACAAGTAATATAATTTTATCCCAACTATCTAAACAAACAAATCAATAAAAATTATTTTCCTCATAAATTACATTACATATAACTTATTTTTAACTAAAACCAATTCTGATGACATCAAAATCAAATTGGGATTGTTGTGAGTGGATGTAACCCAAATATGCGGTGTTTTAAAACCCGGCTCGGACCAGGAACAGGCACTATGGGCGGGTTGGATCAAATATGCAGCTCGACCGGTGAAAACCGTGTGACTCGGCACCGGTGAATCGTGGGTCAGTCAGGGCAATTTGTCATGGGGGATCGAACACATGACAAGGAATTAGCGCTGCACCATGGCTTACCACTACGGCCACTTGCGATTTGTGATATATTTTACAAAAAACAGTATATAATACGTATAAAATTCTGTAGATGGCTGTTTACCGTGAATTTTGGTAAACACCGCTAGTTACACATGTGTGTTGCTTGCGAGATCAACTAGAAACATCTCAGAACATTTGTGAATTAAAGTTTTATTAAAATTATTGATGTTTATGATGATAACTGTTTTAATGGAGTAAAACAAAGAAGAAACACATGTGTTTAAGAAGAAATGCAGAAATGTAGTGAAGTGCAGGAAAGTGTAAATAAAGAAAAGAAGATTGAAAACAGTAAAATGCAAGAATTCGTAAAGGAAAGTAAATAAACTGCAGAAATCTTTAAAGGAATGATAAATACATTACTGAATTTAAAGGTTGGTACGCAGATTCATACATTGAATTCCTTTGACTCTGTTTTCTCTGATGCGGAAGTAAGAGTTTTGCGGAAGTTTATGTAGAAATGAAATGTGCGACCCCTTTCTCTACGAGAAAACTCCTATTTATAATAAACGAAAAACAATAACCGCTCAGCGGTTTTTTTCTAAACAAAATAACTGCTATTTCGACTAGACAAGATCAGATAACTGCTCCATCTTTCGACCACATCACTGCTGTCCTCTTCTACCAGCATTCTTTGACTTAACCTGTTATCTGAATGTTGCTCATTTCTCTGTCGAAACTATTAACTTCAGCTTTCCAATTTTCGCTAAGTTATGTGCTATGATGATTCTCCCTGTACACCACTTCTCGTTGTCGAAATATCAAGCCTTCTTCCTGAATGCAACGAATCAAACCTTATTGACATGTAAATGTCCGCGTTTTCAACAACAATATCACCCTGTCTTCGACTAAACTCTTTAATGTCTTTCCTGTCGAAAGCATTGTCTTTAAACTCAGTTTCATCAAGCCTTAGGCATAGTCGAAATTACTCTTCACAACACCTTTCTCAATGTCAAATATCAACATCTCTTCTTTCAAACAAAGTCAACATTATTGACTGCATTTAATTGAGCCTGTCGAAAATGCAGGTTAACAAATTGCCCCCCAAAAAGACGTTTTCGACTGAATCCTTGAATGAAGATAGAAAATGACTTTTTGAAATTTCTCTCAACTATCCCATGAAATCTTATGTTATCATTTCATATCTTTTCTCAGAATATGAAAGGACGTCTCTGGGCAAAAAATACTGCTTGCTGGCATCTTCTTCCAACAGGAGTGCGCCACGTGCGCAAAATTAACTGTTGAGATTTCCCACAATCCCACGTTTCCCACTAAAGCCACGATTACCAACATATTTTATTATTATTTTTTTTAAACGTGGTAAGAACGGCTATAAAAGGGAACTGCGCCCTTTCACTTCTCTTTTTCAGAATCTTCATCTTCTTCTTCTTTTTTGCGAGCGAACTTCCATTAAACCCTCTTCTGCGAGTATCCCCTTTTTTCTCTTCTTCACCAAATACAACACTTTTCGCACTACAAACTCACCGTTGCAAACTCCGCTTCTCTATTATCTTTTCCTGACCTTTAAACTCATAACAATGGCGTCATCTTCCAACATTGCTTCTAATATTGTAACTTCTGGGAAGCAAATTCTCGTGACTGAACCAGTTCTTAGCGAGGAGGAGGCTAAAATCTACCAATCTCAGGTATTAATCCCTTCTCCTGCACCTCTAAAACATGCATACTTAGGACCTCTACCTCTTCAAGGTGATGATTCAGCCAAAATCAAGGAGATCTTTCCTAGTTATGACTGGAGCTCTTTTTTGGTCGAAGGAGCCTTCGTTTCCATGATTGCTTTCGTCTTGTTTTGATTTATTTCAATGCCTTTTTTGTGGACAACAAATCCTAAGAAGTCACCTGGCAGTTCTGATGAAGTTGCTTTTGAGTAGTCTTTCGATTTCCTCTTTTATCTTCGACAGAATCTGCGGTGCAAATCTTCTTGGTGTTTGCTTCACTGGTTTTCTATCTGGTCGAATGGGCAGCTTCAATTCAACCACTTCTCGACGCAGTTCAGGCATTTCATTATAGTCCCAGGCGAAGCAATCCTTGTATTCTTTTAAAAGCTCAATGGTTCGATCTCTCAAACCTTTGTCAATTTTGGCACTGATGAATGTTGGCCTTTTTATGAAGCCATCTCCCAAATCAACTTCCTCCAAAGGATCTTGAGCTTGAATCCTCTTGGTCGAACCCATTGGGTCTTTTTCAAAACCTAAAGGCTCGTCATCATATACGCAGTCAAGCCTTTGGCCTTCGACCATATTATCTTCCAGGTTAACTTCATTGTTAACTTCAGTGGTTTGATTAACCATCATTGGTTCTTTTGTGGTTCGTCTAACCATCATTTGTTCCATTTCGGCTTCTAACGCCGCATTTTGTTTATTTTCGGCCACATAAGCCGTAATTCTATCTCATATGTTGGGTGTAGACATCATCAACATCTATGGACCGTCCCATCCTGTAGGCTTACAGAAGCCTCTTGGACGAGTTGATTCTTCAATCACTTCCCTCTCCCAAATAAAGCCGTGAGTAGGGTGTAGATCAAGTGAAGTATATATATTGTCCTGAGGGACATATGCTGTGTCAGAGGGAGTACATGGCGCTATGTTCGCCAATTGTTTGTCAAAAGTATGTTTAGTGATATGGTCAACTTCAGCTAAGAAGTAACTTTGGTCTTCTTCCACGTTTTCGACAAGGCCATCCTCTCTCCAGATGGAAATCCTCTGATGGAGTGTTGAGGGGACTGCCCCAACTCCGTGGATCCATTCTCGACCAAGCAACAAATTGAAATTGGCCTTGGTAGGAATAACCATAAACATGGTTAATCTCTTGACACTTCCCACCACCAATTCCACCTCTATGGCTCCTAAAGAGTAGCCAGATTTTCCTAATGTTGTGTGGCCTCAGATCGATATCTGATTTACCGATTTTTGCCAACATGTGTTGAGGCATTAAATTCACAGCAGCTCCTCCGTCGACGAGAACCTTATTAACACCTACATTATTAACCCTGGCCTGAATAAACAAAGGCTTTAAATGGTACTTCATGCCTCCATTTGGGTGTTCAAACACTGCGCTTTGTTCTTCCATGCAGCCATTGTTGAGTACATAGTAGCAAATTGGCTTATGCTTAGCCATATCTTGGTCGAAATCTTGCTCGACTTCGTTGACTTCCGATATCACGTCGAACTCAATAGGAAGTATTGAGACGACACATATGACGTCGAAATCAGGCTCTGAGTCTGAAAAGTCAGATCCCATCTCTTCGTCATCCAGGTTAAGGCCTTCTGGGTTGAGGCCTTCTTTGACAACCGTAAGAGGAGGAAAAATCCTCTCAGTAGCAGGCTTCCTTTGTACTTCGACAGACGAGGCTATTTGCTTTCCTTTGTTGGTGGCTGGATTTCCACTTCTTTCAGCTGCAATAAATTTCATTTGGCGTTGATGTCTCCGCCATTGAGTTTTGGTCATGGGATTTTTCCCTTTGTAATTTTTATTATAGACATATTTGCTTGAATCATATGTCTTATTCTGGGTCATGGCACTCGAGCTTCCCTGCACCATCTTTAAAGAATACCCTGCATCCTTTCCTCCTGAATGCACCCATCTTTCGACAGGTGATTTTGTGGGTGGCACAAATGTTTTCGCCCCCTTATGAGTTGGAGGTGTCACTTTGAAGGGAATGCCTCTTTGATTAAAACTGAATTTTGGCCTATTATCAACCCACGCATTCTTTCTCTTCTGTTGATGAGTAGAATGTTCAAGGCTTTTTGCAGCCTCCTTATCAAATACCGAACTGCATCTAGGGCATAGCATTACTTCAGTATTGTTGATTTTGCATCTATTGAGAAAATCAATCAATTCCTCTTCAGCTTTTGGATATACCACCTGCATATGATCTTCATGTTGGTCTTTAGTGATCATTTTGACCATTGTTTCAGATCTTTCAGCACTTTTCGACATACTGGTGTTTCCAGCAGTGTCTGGACTAGCTTCGACAACGAGAATATCAATTTCAGTATAATTTGTCTCTGCAGTTGGCAAAGGATTGCTGTCGATTTGCAATGAAGGTTTCGACTTATCATCAAACTTGAGTCTCCCTTCACTTAGTGCTTTCTGAACCAAATCCCTGAAAAGAACACATCGAGAAGTGTTATGGCCTAGAAAATTATGGTATTTGCAATATCCTCTTTTCTTTTGTTGTTCTAATGGTGGTATTTTTAGGCCTTTAGGCACTAAAATCTAGCCATCAGAAACCAACAAATCAAATATTTGGTCACACTTTGTGACGTCGAAGGTATATGTTTTTGCAATATATTTATCATTTATTGGTTCGACGGGATTTTTCCCATCAGAAGGCCTCAATAATTTACAAGTATATGGAGGTCCAGGCTTTAATTCTGCCATATTAACCTCTTCTTCGACTTCTTCATATGATATGTCAAAGTCTTGGTCACTATCGTTAGTATTAACATAAGCAACCTTTTCCTTTTTATTAAAATAAGCAACCTTTTCCTTTTTATTAAATCGATTAGTTCTCGCCTTCTCATCTTTAAGCCTTTCGACTTGTCGAACTCTGTCAGCCAATTGGGCCATGTCTCTCAGGTGTAAAGTGTCTAACTTTTTCCTAATAGAATAATCTAGGCCACCAGCAGCCATTTCGACTAACTCATGCTCGGTATCTGAGTAAAACATCGAGCTTTGAGAAGTCTAAATCTATTGAGATAATCATCAATAGATTCTGGCATTTTGCGTCGAACACTTGCCAATTCTTTAAGGCTAATCTTACATTGGCCCATGTAGAATTGTTCATGAAACGCTTTTTCCAATTGATTCCAATTAAACATGGAATGTGGAGGTAATGTAGTGAACCATGTGAATGCATTTTTTGTTAAAGAATTTGGGAAATATTTCATTCTCAAATTCTCATTTTGCGCTATGTCACCAGCCTCAGTCAGATATCGCACAATATGTTCGACAGTGGATTCGCTGGTTTCTCCGGCAAATTTTGTGAACTTAGGGATTTTCCATCCCCTAGGCAAATCTGTTTGTATCACATATTCCGACAGGGGGGATACAAAATTAGGTCTATGCAAGCCTAAGTTAAGACCATTTTGGGCTAAAATTGTTTCGACAAGATTTGCCAAATTATTTTGATTACCAAAGTTGTTTTGCTGAACATGTCTTATTACTTCGTCAGCATCTTGGTTTCTATTAACTAAAACCATTTCAGGCACAGGTTCTTTGATAGCCATTATTTGTCTTGGATCGACAGGAATTGTATAGTTGGGCCTTTCGACAGGTAATTCTACAGGCCTAACATTTTGAACTTGGGGAATTCACTGGTTGTGCGCTGGTGGAGTGCCAAAGAAATCAGCAATTCGACCCATTTGTGTGGCTAACATTTGGTAACAGTCATTTGTGTTCTGAATTAAAGGGTTAAACACGGTACCAATTTGTTGTGTTAGCATATTAACCATATCGTGGTTACTATCATCCATCTGTTGCCTTAATGCTAACAAAGATGAGGTAGTTATCGAAGGCTGAGGATTTCGACTATAAATATTTTCTGGGGAGTTATTTATAGGTGAAAAACTTGAGGCTAAGTTTTCTGCATACGTAGATGCATTTGTTTGAAGCCCTGCCATCATGGCTGTTGGCATGCCAAATGGGTAATTTCGACTATTCATGAAATTGAAGGGCATATTCCCCATCATGGAGTTTTCCATAAAGGGCATAGTTGGATTTAAATTAGGTGATAAATAGACCATATTCGACAAAGGGTTAATAGTAGGGGCAGTTGTTGCAGTTACACCCATAATTGTCGGAGAAGGAATTGGAGCGGTTACTCCTGTAATGGTTGGAGAAGATGCAGGAGCAGTTACTCCTGGGGCCGATACAGGAGCGGTTACTCCTGTAATGGTTGCAGCGTTTGTATCGAACACATGACAAGGAATTAGCGCTGCACCATGGCTTACCACTACGGCCACTTGCGATTTGTGATATATTTTACAAAAAACAGTATATAATACGTATAAAATTCTGTAGATGGCTGTTTACCGTGATTTTTGGTAAACACCGCTAGTTACACATGTGTGTTGCTTGCGAGATCAACTAGAAACATCTCAAAACATTTGTGAATTAAAGTTTTATTAAAATTATTGATGTTTATGATGATAACTGTTTTAATGGAGTAAAACAAAGAAGAAACGCATGTGTTTAAGAAGAAATGCAGAAATGTAGTGAAGTGCAGGAAAGTGTAAATAAAGAAAAGAAGATTGAAAACAGTAAAATGCAGGAATTCGTAAAGGAAAGTAAATAAACTGCAGAAATCTTTAAAGGAATGATAAATACATTACTGAATTTAAAGGTTGGTACGCAGATTCATACATTGAACTCCTTTGACTCTGTTTTCTCTGATGCGGAAGTAAGAGTTTTGCGGAAGTTTATGTAGAAATGAAATGTGCGACCCCTTTCTCTACGAGAAAACTCCTATTTATAATAAAAGAAAAACAATAACCGCTCAGCGGTTTTTTTCTAAACAAAATAACTGCTATTTCGACTAGATAAGATCAGATAGCTGCTCCATCTTTCGACCACATCACTGCTGTCCTCTTCTACCAGCATTCTTTGACTTAACCTATTATCTGAATGTTGCTCATTTCTCTTTCGAAACTATTAACTTCAGCTTTCCAATTTTCCCTAAGTTATGTGTTATGCTGATTCTCCCTGTACACCACTTCTCGTTGTCGAAATATCAAGCCTTCTTCCTGAATGCAACGAATCAAACCTTATTGACATGTAAATGCCCGCGTTTTCAACAACAATATCACCCTGTCTTCGACTAAACTCTTTAATGTCTTTCCTGTCGAAAGCATTGTCTTTAAACTCAGTTTCATCAAGCCTTAGGCATAGTCGAAATTACTCTTCACAACACCTTTCTCAATGTCAAATATCAACATCTCTTCTTTCAAACAAAGTCAACATTATTGACTGCATTTAATTGAGCCTGTCGAAAATACAGATTAACAATGGCAGAAGGAGCATGCCATTTATATTCATTGATAATTTAGTTTCTTAGTCAATGGATTGATAAGTAACCATTTATTTGTAAATACCTTCAAATTTAGTAATTTGTTTTTTATATTTCTCAATTTAAAATATCACACTTTTGGATTTTTTTTAGATTATTAGATTTGTGTTGTGATTTTTTTTATTTTTAAAGACATATTGTGCAATTTTAGTAAAATAAGTTTTACAGGTATGAAATTTATAAATCCAAAAATTTTAGATATTTTTTAATCGATGGTTATGCGGTTCAACTACTGACCCCCGGTCTGACGGTATCTTCACCGATTCGGTTCTTAAAACATTGCGAATATGTGTTTCTCTTTTTTGGTGCTAGTGATAGGACAAAACTGGGGCATATGTTTGAGAAGGATGATAGATTACATGGTAGTGGTGGTGGGAATTCCAAGCAATACAATACTAGTACAAAGCAAAGAATGAAGGAAAAGTGGTTTGTGGTGGTGGGTTCCTACCTATCCCCTACTTACACACAACACAACACAACACATCCCAATCCCAATATTATTATTATTATTGTACATCTTCCACTGCTTCAATGCTATTGCAAATGCAGCCTATGATTCCTTCCACCCATTTCAATGTTGGGTACTGTTGGGTTCTCTGCTACCTCTGCCACCATTTTATAAAAGTATATATAGTGGCCATTATGCTATGTGTCTAGAGTGTGGACTCGTCGATGACCCAACCAGCAGTAAACAAGCTTTAAACCTTTCATATAAATAATAATAATTGTGAACTTTTTTTTTGTTGAGTTTTCATGTATAAATAAATAATAATGAATGAATTTAACATGTGAACTTGTAAACTTTTTGCAATATGTGAAAGGCAGATGCAGATTTGCTTTTTTTGGCAAAGCACTACTTCAACCTATTCTCATATAGGTGACAAGTGATACTTAAACCTTTAGTATGAAATTTCAGTATAGGTTGAATGCATCGTTTGGTATGCTATGTGTTATACATATGATGTTTTTTAAGGGAGAAAAAAACACTACATGTGATCCTGTCCCTCCAGAGAAGTTATATTTTACATAATGTTTTATTCCTTTGACTTATATATATTATCTTAAATTAGTGTTTTTAGAGTAATACACACACCATATAAACATATGAGGACATATCTAATAAGAACATAATATATATATGAGAGGAATTAGTTTTGATCTTATATCCTTTTGTATATACATATAGTCAAGATCATTTTAATTAAATCTAAAGTTGACTATTATTTTATAGAAGTCGAGATCCATTGACACTAAGTATCAAATTTAGCGTATTTACCAGTGTTTTAAAAACCGGCTCGGCCCGGCCGGTCGGACCGGAAACCGGGGGGGTAACCGAGCCGGTCAAGCCTTTGGATCGGTTATGCACCAAACCGGTGGGAACCGGCGGAAACCGGCCGGTTTTGGGGAAAACCGGCGACCAGACTCAAACCGGACCGGGTTGTCCATTTTTTTTAATTTTTTTTATCTAGTGATTGCCATCTAGGTAAGTATGTTTCCCATTGACATACACATTGCTTTTATATCTCATTTCCTCCATGTTCTGTTCATTCTATCCGATGTGGGACTATTTCTAAACTACTTAAAACAAAAGAGACTCAAAACCCTCAACAAAAATGTCATTAGTGGGGTTTGAACCCCTGACCTATTAAAAGCAAATGTTAGGCGCTACCATGAGGCTACCAATCTTATTGAGAATATTATTTATTTCAAATATATATAATTGGTACCTCTTTTCCTAAAAGTCAAGTATGCTCATCCTCATGGCATTAGCTTGTAATATTAATATTATGTTTCAACAAACTTATATTAAGTATTTTTTTAAAGATTTATTTAATATTAAGTTGTTAACTTATGAAATTTGTTTTAAATATTTATTGAATCATGATATGAACTTTTAAAATTTATTTAATATATACCAAGCAAATAAAAATAAAATAGGCATGGTGTGTAATTTTAGCAAATTAAGTTTTACAAGTATGAAATATATAGGTCCTAAAAATTTGGGAATTTTTTATATTTTAGTAGATATAAAATAAACATAGTTATTAATTTTACAGGGACGAAATTTATATTATATACTATATAGGTATTGAAAATTCTCGAAATAGAGACCGGGTCCGAGTCATCCGGTTCCGGTTTTGGTCATGCGATTCAACTGTCGACCCTTCGGTCCGACCCTTGACCCAATGACCCGGTACCTTCACCGAGTCGGTCACCAGTTCGAGTTTTAAAACATTGGTATTTAGTATTTACACATTCAAGCTCTTTATAATGCAAATTAAATCAATATAATCAACCTGTAGTTGAATCATTTTATATTATTTTGATGATCATGTGCACAAAATTTCAGACATTCATAAAAATATATTTTTTTAGAAACATAAATAAATTTGATAATAGTATATACTTATTTATATTTCAAATAGCATATTACCAAAAAAAATGCTGCAAACAAATATAAAATAGTTTTAAAATTTTATTGACTTAAACTACCGACAAGAACCTATGATTCAACGATATGATTGGCTTAATTTCCATTCTAAAAATAGTTATTGAAGATATGATACACTCAGATTGACGAGTCCCACATAGAGTACTAATGAATTCATTAGTAATTATTACTAAATAGGCATAATAGTTATTTTTCTATCAATGAAAAAATTTGGTAACCACACAAACACTAAATTGTGGTTATTATGTACTAACCATTGGATTGTTGTATAATGGTTAGTAGCATATACTAACCACACAAATGCTGTCAAAAAAAAACCACACAAACACTAAATTGTGATTAGTATGTACTAACCATTGAAGTATTGTATAATAGTCACCGAAAAATTTAATAATTATTACTAAGGAATTCCCTTAGTATCATAAGTCTTTACTCGGTTTGACATCTATTGTCAATAGATCCCGACCATCCTATAACTACATAGTTGATATCATCTCTCTCTTAATATTTCTTTTCGAGTTAGTTTTTTAAATATTTGATTATTTTATTTACTGTAAAAATAAATATCTTTGTTGGGTTTACAGTGATTTCTCTTTTCTTTTATCTATGTAAATGTACAATTATGCTAAAAAAATGTGTATATGTCCAGTTTGCGCTAAACATATTAATTAGTTGAGTTCCTCCTATCTGTCAAAATAAAAAAATATTGATTGAGTTCCTTTGTTTGCATTCAGATCAACCAACCATCTTGACGTGTGTGTATGCTAATTTTTAAATTACATATTTATGTGTGTTTTGAATCTTTTGATCAAAGAAAATTACAATTTTATAGAAAAATATTTCTTTAACTGAACTGGAAAAGAGATGTAATGTAACTATTATATAATAATTTTCATAAAGTGGCAAAATAAGGGGGATGTTAACATAGGAAAGGGATCGATTGTATGCAAATGCATGCGGGGTTATTGTTTAAGGAATAATATTAATATAAGAAATCTATAACTAATTCATTCCCACCAATAAAGTAATTGGCTAATTTAGTTAGTATTAAATTTATTAATTTGTCGAAAAAATTGTTAATAATTATATTTCTTTTTCCAAAATTACACTAAGATTTATTGTGACTCACGAAAAAGGATCCTCTCAAGTGAAAAAAAAACTTGAAAAAAATAATGTGATATAGATCTCACAATCAAAGCTCTTTTCTCTTACTTATTGTATTATAAATCTATATTTCTATCTCTTTACTAGATAGTTTGGATTTCTCTGGACTCTTATGTGACACGAGAGAATTTATCCCCTTCAAACACCTCACCTAATTAGATCACCTAGTTAATTGTATTAGACTCATCATCTCACAACCAACATTGTTGTTCTAGTGGCATAAGCTACCCTGAGACACGGTGAGACGACTCGGTGCTCTCAGATTCAATTCCCGCATTGGGCAAACTCAGTGTTGACCAGTGTGAAATTTGCTCCTAAAAGCACAAGTAGAAATGGTGAAGTAATTAATTAATAATATTTTGGTAACAAAATAATTAATACAATATTTTTTTTGGAGAAAGTCTTATAAAGTGGGATAGGTAAATGTTGGTGGCTAACAACAACCTCACTTACACTGGTTTCACCCCTTAATAAAATTAAGAATTCGAAAAAATAGAAATAACCCCGGGCTTTTAACACTATTTTCAAAGTCCCTTCCTCTTTACTCTCTCTCTCTCTCTTTGTCTCATCTCTCTCAAAGGGTTGTACAAAGGGTGAAACATTAACCTAAACTCGAAGAAAGTTATCAACGTTGCTCTATTACCACTACATTCACTATAACAGATTTAAGGATGGGCAGCGCTTTTTTTTAGCCATGGGCAGCGCTTCTGAGCGCCGCTTAACTTGGCGCTGCTGATTCCACTCCAACAATGGGCAGCGTTTAAGAAGAGCTGCTCATTGATAGCCATGGGCAGCGCTTCCAAGTCATAAGCGTTGTTCATTCCAAAATTTCGCTAAACAATGGGCAGCGCTTGCACTGAAAAGCGCTGCTCATTGCCATATTTCACTACACAATGGGCAGCGCTTGCAGGGGAAAGCGCTGCTCATTGTCCTAGCGCTTCTAACAATGGGTAGCGCTTTTCCCTGCAAGCGCTGCCCATTGTTAGAAGCGCTAGGTCAATGAGCAGCGCTTTCCCCTGCAAGCGCTGCCCATTGTTTAATTTTTATTTTTTATTTTTTTTCTGTTTTGTTTATTTTCCTTTTTACATTTGATATTTTCTGGTCATATATATACAGCCAATACAATCCAATCCATTATATAGTTAACAACAACAAGCTAATACAAATGCACCAATATGTACCAATATGTACCAAAATGTACCAAAACATGAACCAAAATGTATCCAACAAGCTAATACAAATGCACCAATATGTACCCAACAAGAACCAAAACAAACTAGCTAACAATTAAGTTACATTATTATGTATCCAAAACAGCTAGCAACTATCGAAATCAAACAATTCATATGTATCCAAATCAATTAAACTCTAACAATCCAATCCATTATATAGTTAACAACAACAAGCTAATACAAATGCACCAATATGTACCAATATGTACCAAAATGTATCCAATTCATATGTATCCAAAACTAGCTAAACTTACAATATGAACCAAAACTAGCTTAGCTATATGTATCCAAATCAAACTCTAACAACTTACAGTATTACATTCTATCCAAAATAATAATAAAAACGGGAGACATAACGGCACCACTCTCCCCTAAGCTCAAGTAGCTGCTCATCAGAGTATGTCCTCACCCGACAATCAGGAAAATACTGAAGTTATATAAATAAAATTAGAATTGAAATGGTTAAATGGAATTAACTATTATATGAAAATCAAAAAGAATTCTAAGTAGATACTGTCGGGGAATAGTCGTTTGGTTGTGGGTAATAATTTCTTTCAAAAATTTCATTACATAATACCCACAATCATTGCTATTAGGTTGTTTTGGACACTACAAAACAAAATATTAGTTAATTGTTAAATTTAATTTAATACATTTTTTTTCACAAAATAATGTAATTAAATATATAAGAACATTGCTTACAAACTTACATCTATTGGTATCCATTTGGTCATTGATTGTTCCAATCCCCAATATGTTTTCAAACAACTGAACACATTATCATATTACTATATTATTTGAAATACATACGTATATAAGTAAAACTAAGAAATATGCAGAGGGATCGAAATACACACACCTATTAAATGTCTCGATCAACTCGGGGTAGTTGTTGAAATGACCATGCCATGAAACAATGAAGTACACCGTATCTTTCTGAGGATTTATTGCTAACAGCAACCAATGTTGCCTACAAAATAAAATTTTGAATAAGTAATTGACTAGTATTTAAAAAATGCATGTTATATAAGAATGGATTAAATCTCTCACCGTAAGAGACACGGTGCCAAAAACATGGTATCAAAGCTTGTACTTTGAGCTTCCCAGAAGCGTTGAGTGATATAATTTTTAACCTCTGTCTTGTTTTGTTCCACAAGCGTCTCATAATTACGCAGCTTTGGGGACACTTCACGCAGGTGTGTATTATCCGGACACAAGAACACAAATCTCTGTGTCTGTTCCGAAGGGACCAAAATGTCCTCGTACAAGTACCTATAATTAGAGATATATACAAATTAAATTAACGATATAATAAATAAAAATTCAATGATGTCAAATAATAAATTACATACGTACCTGACATATGCTCTAATAGAAGTACTGGTTTCCCACTTCAATTTACATACATCATCGATATCCTCACGTGTGATCGTTAGTGTTTGACCTAAATTCCCAAAAATTTGGTCATCCATCTCTAATTGAAGGGGGGTTGCCTCAGTCATCCTGAATTCTGCGTGCATTTCGGCATAACCAATCATCTTATAATCATTAATGGAAGAGGCGGAGGGCTGAGACTGAGACACAATTGGAGAAGGGGAGGGCTGAGTCAATTTTGGAGGAGGGGAGGGTTGAGTCACTTTTGGAGGAGGGGCGGGCTGAGAATTTTGTGTAGAATGGCCGGACTGAGACACTTTCTTGCTAGTAGATTTTGCATTGCCAACACTTTTGCCCCTAGATTTTGCATTTTGGCGTACCTATATATTAAAAAAATAATTACTTAGTTAACACACAATATTTGACAAAAAATAATAATTAGTTACAAATATATTGTCACTTACAACGACAAGGTGTGTTGGCCATGCCACAAAGGTACCAATTGCATCTTGCACAATCAGTAAATCTATACTGACATTTGGAACAGGCAATGGTGCATCCCCCACAATTGCACAGTCAACTCTGACTCTAAGATGATCTGGAGGTAGGGGTAAATTGTGCATCAAGGGACCCAATTGGTTACATATGAAGCCTATTGCAACCATTTGATGTGGGTTTGACATATACAATTCACACTCACACTCATTGTTGTCCTAAATCAATTATAAACAAAAAATAATAAAGACATTATTTGATGTAATAAGAAAGAGAGTTTAATAATTAATTCCTTATTTATTGTAAAAAAACAATTAATACCTTAGTTGACAGAATGGTGCAGCTATCTCGTGCGCTAATTGTGGCAGGGGATGGTACCGCAGGCGCCGAAACCAATCCATATTGCAGTTTGAAATCACTAAGTTCAGCCCTTAGACCTTCATACAATAGTTGCAACTCTTTACTTTGTTGACAATCATGATGCTCATCACGAGTTTGCTTCTTTGGTCCAAGGTAGTGGGTTGGATTAACGCCAAATCCACAAGGCACGAGAAAGGATTTCCTTTTCAGAGCAATCAGTGATCTCTCCCTGTGACACAGGCTGTGATATGGTTTCTTAATTCACAAACAAAAGTATAATAAAATTATTATACATTACAAAGATCATAAAAGTTTTAAAAGTTTTGGAAATACTTACAATTCTATGAGTCACCTCCTTAGTTTTGGGATCCACAATCTCTCCATCCTTGTTTTGTCGGGCTTTCACCCACAAAACATGCCGCTCAATACTTTCTTTAGTACGATCTTTCCCACTCTCCTCCAACTATATTTAAATATACGAAATGTTAAGAAATTATAAATCAAAAGATTAATTAAACGAAAAGAAATCATGTTTATTGTGTCTTACCAATCTTTCTTCAATAATTTGATATCCACTAGCACCGCCTCTATAAGGGTACTCACAACCAGAAGCTCTCTCTCGATTGTCTTGGCTTGCTTTCTATTTAGAGAGATAAGTATACATTAATGCACAATATATAATTGTCAATTATATTTTAAGTTATAACTTAATAGATTATAGTACTAACCAAGAATTCTGGATCTTCGGTGCGTTTCCTAACAAATATACCCCAATCCTCCTTTGTAATAAATCCACTATATAGTGGTTGAGGCTCCCATCTGATGGTTCCACTATGATCTCTCAGCCATTTATTTGTTAGACTAGTCCTGAAATTCCGATGTAACTTTCCAGCTTCCTTCATTAACCAGGATTTTTGAGACTCATCCACATCAAAAAAATTCTGCTTACACATATTCAATGAAAATGATATAAATATATATGGTTACAAAATTAGTAAATAAGATAACTAAAGAGATATAAAATTATATACCTGTATTGTTAACCAGAACTCCTCTTTTTGTTTCCTCAAAACGGCATTTTTTCTGTCATTCCAATTAGTGATTGTAATTGGTATCATTTGTTTTACCTTACTACCAACGAAGGTAATCAACTGTGTGCCATTTCTTCCAATTGGCTGACCCTTAACATTCCACTCGACCTGCATTATGTCATTAGTAAATTAGTTAACAAACAATTAAAACTAAGTATTGAATTAAGTTAATTAGTAATTAGTAACTTACTGATAAGGGTCCTTTTCCTTTATTTATCCGTCCGATGATATTCTCTTTGACAGTCATTCCACGGGGAGCCTGCTTCCTGATATAGTCTCCAACATCACTCTCATGACCGCTGTCATGCCCACTATCATGCCCACTATGATCTGCCATCTGACCTGCAATAAAATAAATAACCAGTCAAGAAGATATATAATCATTGTTATTGTTATATTTATCCAAAAGACCAACAAAAAAATAAATAATCAGTCAAGAAGATGAAAACTATGTAAAAATGCATTTGATGTAAGTCTATATTACCTTTTCCTTTTCTTGGATATAATTTTATTTGCAATTCGCTTCTTGGTACCATAACTATTTTAGTTCCTGACATCCCTTTACTAATGCTTCCTAAGTGACGAGACCTTGGCAGTCCCACAGAATATTCAAGACTAGATAGATAGCCGGTGCAGAACTCAATAGCTTCTTCAACTATGTAGCGCTCAACAATACAACCCTCGGGTCGTGATCAGTTTTTCACATATCCTTTTAATATTTTCATGTAACGCTCAAATGGATACATCCATCTCATGTAACATGGGCCACACAATTGTGTCTCTCTAATCAGATGAACTATTAGATGAATCATTATGTCAAAAAACGAAGGTGGGAAATACATCTCAAGCTCACACAAAGTGACAGTAATTTCTCTTTGCAATGATGGCAACTTTCCAGGGTCAATCACTCTACTACAAATCGCCTTAAAAAAGAAACAAAGTTTGGTTAGGGTCTGGCGCACTTTCTTAGGCAAAATGGATCGTATACCAATGGTTAGAAAATTCTCCATTAGAACATGACAATCATGGGACTTTAAAGACTTTAACTTGAGGTCTTTCATCGATACAAGGTTCGTAACATTTGAAGAGTACCCCTCTGGAACTTTAACTCCATGAAGAAACTTACAAAACACGGTCTTCTCCTTTTTAGATAGAGTATGAGCTGCTGGAGGTATATATGTACGTGTACCCTTCTTTATCGGACCCAATTTTGGTCTCAACCCCATACTAAGCAAGTCCAACCTCGAGTTGATGGTATCTTTAGTCTTTCCTGGCATATTGAGTAAGGTACCAATGACACTTTCAAAGACATTTTTTTTCAACATGCATCACATCAATGAAGTGCCTTACATATAATAACTTCCAGTATGGCAACTCAAAGAAAATCGACTTTTTCTTCCACCCCCGTTTGGCAAGCTCTCCTACAAAAGGCTTCCCAAATTTAATGTTCAAATAGTTGTTCACCCGTCAAAGCCATGGGAGCTTTACGGGTTTCGGTATTCCCATTGAATGCCTTTTTCAACAGTCGATACTGATGAGAAGATGGCAAAAATCTACGATGACCAGGGTAGATATTCTTCTTACCATGTTCCATCCACATCCAATCAGTGTTATCTTCACATATAGGGCATGCACACTGACGTTTGTTGCTGTACCTAGATAGATTGCCGTATGCTCGAAAGTCATTAATTATGCCAAAAATCATAGCCCTCAGGGTGAAATTTTCTTCTCTGAACCCATCATACACCTCTACTCCAGTCTCCCACATTAGCTTCAAGTCTTCAATTAAAGGAGCCAAGTATACATCAATATCATTTCCTGGTTGCTTGGGCCCAGAAATTAACAATGACAACATCATATATTTGCGTTTCATGCAAAGCCATGGAGGTAAGTTATAAATCGCCAAAATCACGGGCCATGTACTGTGGGAGCTACTCTGAATACCGTGCGGGTTAAATCCATCAGCAGACAATGCAAGTCGTAGGTTTCTTCGATCCAACCCGAAATCAGGATAATCAATATCAATTTTTTTCCATTGCGGAGAATCCGCCTGGTGTCGTAGCATGCTATCTTTAATCCTGTCATCTTCATGCCATGTCAAGTCTTTTGCATCTTCTAAACTACGGTACATGCGCCTAAATCGAGGAATTATGGGAAAATACCACAACACCTTTTCTGGAGCAGATTCTTTCCTTTTATACCGCGATTCATTACATTTAGGACACGACTTTAACAATGCATGTTCATTCCGAAATAAAATGCAATCATTGGGACAAGCGTGTATCTTCTCATTGTTCAAGCCAATGGACCCTAACATTTGTTTTGCATCATACGTCCGAGAATGGAGCACATTATCCTTCGGCAACATTTCTTTGAATAGTGCGAGTAATTCCGTAAAGCTCTTATCCGTCCATCCGTGGTAAGTTTTCAAGTTATACAACTTTATCACAGCCAATAATTTTGTGAATTCAGTACAACCCGAATACAACGGAGTCTCTGCATCCGTTATCAACTTCTCAAACATTTGAGGACAGTCATTAAGATCGTCTTCAAGAGCCTTTGCCATCTCTTCAAATTCATCTCCATAAAATGTAGGTCTTTCGGTGTTAACCGGCGCACATCTCTCAGTACTATTACCCATATTTGAAGATTCACCTCTTTCCTCACCATGCATTGTCCAACAAGTGTAACTTTGATCAATTCCGTAACCCTTTAAATGTCCTGCCGACTCCTCTGCATTAACTGATTTTACATAACAACAACTTAAACAAGGACATTTGATATTACTAGAAGTCCCTAAACGTTCAACAGCACAGTTCACAAAATAATCCACTCCAGCGACATATTCCTTGGACAGACGATTGGCAGACATCCACTTTCTATCCATAATTTCCCAATATTTATAATAAAATCCCGATAAGAGAACTTAAACCTATTACAGATGAAAAACACACAACGTAAATTTTTTTTGAACCTAAGCCATTCAACTATTTTCAACTAAAGAAATCAAACACTTTGATGTCTTCCATATTGCCATTCTTCATATAATAAATACAAGAAAACAACAAAAGTACCTGAACAAGTGGAAGCAACAATGAACTCGAACGAAGTAGAACGAACACTCGAACCAGGATGAACTCGAACAATTAACGCGAAGCTCCGGCAAAACAAACTCGCAAAACCTAACAAACAATTCGCATATTCGATTTAGGCATATTCGATTTTACTTTGCTAGTTTCATTCACCACACATATACAATTTAACATGTTCAAACACAACATAAACTTGAAACTCAACATGCATCCATATCAAATAACAAATTTCAATCATCCATTTACAACATCCAAGTCGTATTTTGAATAACTAATTTCCAAATCAAATAACTAATTTCCATATCAAATAACTAAGTCAATTATTTACAACATTCACATTCTATTGAAATTATGAACACTAAGTACACTACAAGAAAACTTGGACTTTTCGGCGGACCAAATCCGCCGGAAAATCCGCAAATCCGCTGAAAATATGGACTCTCCGGCGGATTTGTTGGGCTTTCCGGCGGATTTTTGGCGCCGGTAGACAGCTCGTGGCAAAAGGTTTTCGGTGGATTATCCGCCGGAAATTTCCGGCGGATTTCGTGGCGCCGAAAAATCCGCCCGAAATTCGCATCTTTTTATCCGCGAGAAAGCCCACAAATCCGCCGGAAAGTTCCGGCGGGGTATCCGCCGGAAAGTCCACAAATCCGCCGGAACACTGTATGGTTTATCCGCCGGAAAATCCACAAATCCGCCGGAAATACCGTTTTTTTTTAAATTTAATTATTTTAAAAAAATAATATTATTTTATTAAAAACTTTAATTGATTATTTTATTTAAAAATTTGATAATTGATAAAAAAATAAAAATTAGAAATGAAAATTAATGATTAATTTAAATAAATATCCATACAACAAAAAAAATATCCATACAATAAAAAAAATATCCATACAACAAAATAAAATAATCCAAAGCTATTGGGGTGGCTGCTGGTCTAACTCATCACCATGATAGTAGGTATCAGATGTAAGAAAAGCATTAAGCGAATCCATAATATTAAGATCGATGTTGCGCCGCTGGGGTGACTGCTGCTGGGGCTGCTGGTATGGCTGCTGGTATGGATGCTGGGGTGAATGGTGCTGGGGCTGCTGGATCACTGGCAAAATCTGGATGAACACGATCAAAATGCTTCCAAACTTCACCATCAGATGAGTGACGTAATTCACCCGAATTATTTCTATTTTGATGGTGCCACGTCATTTTACCCGCGGTCTCCATTGAAGTAAACATCCTCTGTAGCCTTGGTATAAGCGGCAGATAGAACATTGCTTTTCGTGGAACCGGTTTGCCTCTGCTCATCCCTTTCCTACTCACACGATAGCGTGGCTCTCAACACAACTTGCATTCTGACAACTCTCCATCATTTATGCCAAACTCATTGTTATAATAGAGCATGCAACCAGACACACAACAATCAATTCTTTTAGATTTTAAGCCAAGCTTCGATACCAGTCTTTTAGCTTCATAATAACTCTGCAGCAAAAGCCCTCTAATGGGGGTTGCATCCAACATCATTTTGGTCATATATTCCACGCACAACTCAACAACATTAAATTGAGACTTAAGACCCAACAACCGAACACACATTGATAATTTTGAGTCTTTAGATCCTTCAAATAATGGTTTATTTGTCTCACTCAAATACATGTAAAACTTTTGAGCTTCCTCATTTGGAACTTCTTCAGCATCATATTCCGGTTCTTCAAAATCCAAATTTACTCCAACAGCGTCAGATATCATTCCCTGATAAACATCTAACGGTTGTATAATTTGGCCTCCTCCAGATGTCGTAGTCGCTGGATAACTACTTGATGTGGGAGCTACTACTTCAACCGGAACATTAATCGCAGGAACTGCAGCTACCCCTGGTCCTACTTCCCCGTGACGACTCCATATCCAATAATTTGGCCTAAATCCATTATTGTACAAATCATTTCTAACTTTGTCTTCATTTTTTATAACTCGAAACGAACATTTCAAGCACGAATATCTAATTCCGCCTTGTCGCGCAAATTCTTCATGATGCTTAGCACAAAAACTAAACTCTTCTACTCCTTCTACAAAACGTCGCTTTAAACCGGATCTTCCAGGAAACAATCGATCATACATCCAACTACGATCCATAATTTCAAGATCTATGTACTACACTACAACGTAAATGAAATAAACTATCAATTACTTTATATTTTGATATATATTGATATATTAATTACTTTATAAGTGAACTTAATAAATAAGTTTTTTCAATATAAATTATTTTGTATTATTATTGCAAACAAAATTTTATTATAAATAGTGAAGTAAGTAATATTTTATTAATTTTAATTTTGTACAAAAATAGTAAAAGAACATTATTATATAATTTTTTGGGACAAACAAATTTTGATGGTGGTGCTAATAAGCGTTATTAAAAATCACCAACGACTAAAAGAAAAAATACAATAACTAACCGTAGTGAAGAGAAGGCTCTGACTTGAAGCTTATCCCGAACTCAAACAAAGAGGAAAGAGGAGGACCCAAAATATACCTAAACAAACAACACCACAATTAGTAACAAACTCATATTATAAAATAATTCAAAAACTAAAAATATTAACTAATGTTACAAACGTACCTTATATCGAAGAAATTTGACAATGAGAGGAAGAGATTAGTAGAGAGAAGTGGAGAATGGATTGGTAGAGAGAAAGAGATTTAATAGAGAGAAGATAGATTGGTAGAGGTGTGAAGAAGAAGAAGAAGTGGAGAAGAGATTTATATAGAGAAACGAAAACCAACGGTCAAAACGTGAATCCGCCGGAAATGTCTTTTCCGGCGGATATAGGGTGTTTTCCAGCGGATTTTTGAAATTCCAAATTGACGGTTCCAGGATAACCAATGTTTTTAAAACCGGACCGGAGATCGAACCGGCGAGGCCTACGGTTCATGGTTCAATCGGTTCAACCGGTTCAACCATGGTTGAACCGGATGAGTAATTTATTAAATAAAAAATATTAAATTTTGAAGAAAAAAATAAATTTAAAAATAAAAAAAGTATTTCGGGCGGTTCAATCAGGTTCGGTTTCCGGTTCAAAGCGGTTGAACCGCGGTTCAACCCGGTTCTTCCCCGGTTCGATCCGGTTCTGGTCGGTTCAATAGGCCTACGGTTCAAATGGGGTTGAACCAACCGGCCGGGGGTCCGGTTCCCGTTCAACCGGTTGAACCGGCCGGTGCGGTCTGGTTTTTAAAACATTGAACCAAATTCAGTATTCGCTATTTAATTAGTGTCGGCAAGATCTTGACCGTTAATGAGTGTCGACATTAATCACTATGGACTATTCAATAATCACGCCGCACTATTCACTATTTAGTGTCTGCCGGGAAAACCGTTTTTTTTTTCAAAAATTTAATTATTTTTAAAAAATAAATATTATTTTTTAAAAATCATTTTATTTTAAAAAATAATATTATTTTATTAAAAACTTTAATTGATTATTTTATTTAAAAATTTGATAATTGATAAAAAAAATAAAAATTGGAAATGAAAATTAATGATTAATTTAAATAAATATTCATACAAAAAAAATATCCATACAATATAAAAATATCCATACAACAAAATAAAATAATCCAAAGCTACTGGGGTGGCTGCTGGTCTAACTCATGACACTAATCACCATTGACTATTCAATAATCACGCTGCACTATTCACTATCCGTTAATTAGTTTCGACACTAATTCCGGTTGAACCCAAGAACCCCTCAACCGCTACCTCTTCCGGTTCAATGTCCGGTCCAATTTTGATTACCTTGCTCTAAATAGAAAGTTTGAGGAACTCCAAGGACCTCTTGTTAAGTTGGAGGATGATATGGAGCGTTTGATGTGTGTAAATGTCTACACTCATCAAACGCTCCGTATCATCCCCTAACTTAACAAGAGGGGAATTCGTAGCGGAGGTTCATGACAATGTTACTTTTAACGAAAAAGATGAATGGGATGTTAATGACAAGGTGGAAGATTCTTTACAAAGAAATGGAGACATACGCCACTCACTTGGAGCCGCTGCCGACAATGCTCAAGAGAGTGGCGTATGTCTCTGTTTCTTTGAAGAGAATGAGAGTATCGGTAGAGGTGTGAAGAAAAAGAAGCGGAGAAGAGATTTATATAGAGAAAACGAAAATCAACGGTCAAAAGGTGAATCTGCCGGAAATGTAATTTCCGACGGATTTAGGGTGTTTCCGGCGGATTTTTGAAATTCAAAATTGGCGCTTCCAGGATTTTCCGGCGGACTTTAGGGACATTCCGGCGGATTTATCCACCACAAGTGTTTCCGGCGGATTTTGATTTTTTTTCAAAAAAAAAAATCTTCATAAACCAGATCCGCCGGAAAGTTCCTATTCCCGCCGGTAAGTTTGCGGCGGATACAATCCGCCGGTAACCCCTAGAATCCGCCGAAAAGTTTTCGGCGGATACAAATCCGCCGGAAAGTCCTGGCCGATAAAACTGATTATTCTTGTAGTGACAAACTCATATTATAAAATAATTCAAAAACTAAAAATATTAACTAATGTTACAAATGTACCTTATATCGAAGAAATTTGACAACGAGAGGAAGAGATTAATAAAGAGAAGTGGAGAATGGATTGGTAGAGAGAAAGAGATTTATTAGAGAGAAGATAGATTGGTAGAGGTGTGAAGAAGAAGAAGAAGAAGTGGAGAAGAGATTTATATAGAGAAACGAAAAGCAACGGTCAAAACGTGAATCCGCCGGAAATGTCTTTTCCGGCGGATATAGGGTGTTTCCGGCGGATTTTTGAAATTCCAAATTGGCGGTTTCAGGATTTTCCGGCGGATTTGTATCCGCCGCAAACATACCGGCGGAATTTAGGGATTTCCGGCGGATTTCGAGGAATTTCCGGCGGAATTTAGGGACTTTCCGACGGATATAGGGTGTTTCCGGCGGATTTTGATTTTTTTTGAAAAAAAAATTTGGTTTTTGAAAAAAAAATTTGGTAAACGCAAATCCGCCGGAAACACCCAAATATTCGCCGGAAACACCCAAATATCCGCCGGAAATACCTAAATATCCACCGGAAATACCCATATATCTGCCGGAAATAACTAAAATAACCAATGTTTTTAAAACCGGACCGGAGATCGAACCGGCGAGGCCTCCGGTTCATGGTTCAATCGGTTCAACCATTGTTGAACCGGATGAGTAATTTATTAAATAAAAAATATTAAATTTTGGAGAAAAAAGTAAATTTAAAAATAAAAAAATGTATTTCGGGCGGTTCAATCCGGTTTGGTTTTCGGTTCAAAGCGGTTGAACCGCAGTTCAACCCGGTTCTTCCCCGGTTCGATCCGGTTCTGGTCGGTTCAATAGGCCTGCGGTTCAAATGGGGTTGAACCAACCGGCCGGGGGTCCGGTTCCCGTTCAACCGGTTGAACCGGCCGGTGCGGTCCGGTTTTTAAAACATTGAACCAAATTCAATATTCGCTATTTAATTAGTGTCGGCAAGATCTTGACCATTAATGAGTGTCGACACTAATCACTATTGACTATTCAATAATCACGCTGCACTATTCACTATTTAGTGTCTGCAAGATCTTGGCCGTTAATTTAGTGTCGGCAAGATATTGACCGTCAATTAGTGTCGACACTAATCACCATTGACTATTCAATAATCATGCTGCACTATTCACTATTTAGTGTTGGCAAGATCTTCACCGTTAATTTAGTGTCAGCAAAATCTAGACCATTAATTGGTGTCGACGCTAATCATTATTCAACAATCACGCTGCACTATTCACTATTTAGTGTCGGCAAGATCTTGACCGTTAATTTAGTGTCGGCAGGATCTTGACCGTTAATTAGTGTCGACACTAATCACCATTGACTATTCAATAATCACGCTGCACTATTCACTATCCGTTAATTAGTTTCGACGCTAATTCCGGTTGAACCCCCGATTCAACCGGTTGAACCCAAGAATCCCTGAACCGCTACCTCTTTCGGTTCAATTTCCGGTCCAATTTTGATTACCTTGCTCTAAATAGAAAGTTTGAGGAACTCCAAGGACCTCTTGTTAAGTTGGAGGATGATACAGAGCGTTTGATGTGTGTAAATGTCTACACTCATCAAACGCTCTGTATCATCCCCTAACTTAACAAGAGGGGAATTCGTAGCGGAGGTTCATGACAATGTTACTTTTAACGAAAAAGATGAAGGGGATGTTAATGACAAGGTGGAAGATTCTTTACAAAGAAATGGAGACATACGCCACTCACTTGGAGTCGCTGCCGACAATGCTCAAGAGAGTGGCGTATGTCTCTGTTTCTTTGAAGAGAATGAGAGTATCAGTAGAGGTGTGAAGAAAAAGAAGCGGAGAAGAGATTTATATAGAGGAAACGAAAATCAACGGTAAAAAGGCGAATCCGCCGGAAATGTAATTTCCGGCGGATTTAGGGTGTTTCCGGCGGATATTTGAAATTCAAAATTGGCGCTTTCAGAATTTTCCGGCGGACTATATGGACTTTCCGGCGGATTTATCCACCGCAACTGTTTCCGGCGGATTGAGAGGCATTTCCGGCAGATTTGGATTTTTTTTCAAAAAAAAAAATCTTCGTAAACCAGATCCGCCGAAAATACCTCGAAAATCCGCCGGAAAGTTCCTATTTCCGCCGGTAAGTTTGCGGCGGATACAATCCGCCGGTAACCCCTAGAATCCGCCGAAAAGTTTTCGGCGGATACAAATCCGCCGGAAAGTCCTGGCCGGTAAAACTGATTATTCTTGTAGTGGTAGTATTTTGAATAACTAATTTCCATATCAAATAACTAAGTCAATTATTTCCAATATTGATATGCATGCATCCAAATTTCTACAACACACAACAAAGCAACCACATAAACATAATATCACAAACTAAGTAAAATAATTAAAATTGGTCTTCTTTGAGTAAAAAACACAAACACTTTAAATGCAAACCAAAAAAACAACACACAACCAAACAACCACATATACACAATATCACAATATCATAAACAAAGCAATATAAAGAAAATGAGATTCTTTGAGTCAAAAACACAAACACTTTAAATGCAAAAATAAGAAAATGGGTTTATGAGTTACCTCAAAGATGCTTGGCAAGCCAAAATGAAATGGGTTAATGTGGAAACCCAAACCAAAACGAAATGGTTAAGAGAGAGAGAGAGAAAAACGAAATCGGAGAGAGAGACGAAATGGTTGAGAGAGAGAGAGAGAAACGAAAATGGTGAGGATAAATGGGAGAAACGAAAATGGTTGAGAGAGTGAGGGAGCTTGGTGAGTGTGAGTGAGAGAGCTTGGTCAGTGTGTGAGTGAGAGAGCTTGGTGAGTGAGAGTCGTGAGAGTGAGAGGGAATGTGAGGAAAATGAACGTTGGATGCGAGGGAAAGAAAAAAAAAATATCAATAGGCAGCGCTTGCCATAAAAAGTGCTGGCCACAGCCCAAATTTCGTCTAACCCATAGGCAGCGCTTGTAAAAAGTGCTGCCCATCGCCCATGTTCGTGATCTAATAATCAGCGCTTGATAAAAAGCGCTGACCATTGCCAATTTTTTCCTCCTATAGGCAGCGTTTGGAAGGAAGCGCTGCCCATTGCCCATTTTCGATCTCCTATGGCCAGCGCTTTTAAGAGAAGCACCGCTCATTCCCCTGCGCGTTTTAAGCTTATCCAGCGCTTTAATCAAAAGCGCTGCCCCATAAGGCGCCATTTTTTAAAGATCTGGCGTAGTGATTGCACTAGTTAGATAACGTTTTCATAGGTCATTTGCTTTCTTTTTTCTGAGCTTGAAAATAACACTTACAAATTTCCCCGTGCATGTGAACTTAGTTCTTGCACTGCTTATAAAAATTGAGTTACAGAGCCGCTTGCAAACTCAATTAACGTACGTTTGATTGAACTAAATTTATGTATGCTCAAAAATAAGTTATGCGCATAGGCAGACCTACCCTCTACCGAGGGGGGTTAAGCGCACACTCTCAAAAAAGTAAAATTCAATCTACCCACCTTAGAAAAAATATTTTGCACACCCCGAGAAAAAAATAATTTGCACCCAAACCCCTAATTTTACATCAAGTCCACACTATACCACACTCACACAATCACTCACATCAATTCCTCTCCCTCCCGTATGCATTGTGTAATTTATTTAATTAAATATAGTGAAATTTTATTTTTAATATATTTTTAATGATGCATGATTAAAAAAAATTGACCACCCTGACCCCGGGTCCTTGATATGCCACTGGTTATGCACCTACATAACACAATTCATGTACAATTGATTTCAAATCACTCAAACTTACGCAAACTGAATTCACGTAGGTTCATTATAACTTATTCAGGTGGTAATGAGACATTGTCACACTAGTCCCTGATTGTATTGAATATACACATTAATCCTCAAATACGTATGTCGTTAGTTAGTTTGGTCCTCTAGAATCTAGGGATTAAATTGATAGTAAAGAATCATTTCAAGGGTCTAAAGTGACAAACACACTAGTTTTTGGGAATTAATTTGTAATTTCAATGCAATTAGCTAGGGATTAGTGGGACAATGCTTTCAAGGACCAAAATGATTCTAATCACACGCAATTAGACAATGTGAATCATTGGATTGAGATCGGACAATAAATATTTCAACTTTGACAAAACAGATTCAGATTGTGTACGACTCAAGCTTCGAAGGTGCAAGTACCCACCCTAACCCTAGTGTGGGTACGCCTCTTTTCCCTCCTGTGTGACAATGTCCAATATATTTTTAGAGAAAAAAAAGTAGTATTTGCTCACAAAAATATCTATTACCATCATTTATTTGTTTGAAAAAGAGAGAAAGAATAGGATGGAATATATATATTTTTATAATAGAGCAAGGTTTTATTGATAAAACATCATTTGTATTGAAGATTATAGAACCTAAAAACTTGTCATATTCAAAACCATGTGTTGGTTTTTTCAATTTAAAAATACTAACTCAAGTTTAGCACTGTTTCTATTTCTATATCTTATAGATTGTGTGGCTCCAGAATATGTACCTTTTTCTGTTCTCACCATAGAAGGCAAAATTACTGCATTTGCTTTCCAAATTTGAACCAACTACAGGGAATAGCTTAGATTCTTGCCATCGTTCATTCAAAAGCGATCAGAAATCCCAAAACACCAAGTACTTTCACTTTAACTTTTCTTTTCTTTTCTTTTATCATGTTTTTTTATTAATAATTAATTCGTTACTGTATTATTTAATATACGAATCATATACACCAAGCCAACAAAAAGTGGGTTAAAAAGTACAATTTCGTTGAGATTTCAGAAAGAGAAAAAGTGACGGATTTGTCTTGGGTTTTTTTTTTTTACCCCCACCACCTCCCTATCTACCCCCATCGATCCTGCAAAAAGACGCAATTGCCCTTCACAAAAATTAAAAATCCCGAACGTATCCTGATTTCAATTTTTTTTTTTGGAAATCGGATTTAGGTAAATCCGATTTCCACTAAAAAATTTAAAAAATTTAAATCGGATTTAGGTAAATCCGATTTCCACTAAAAAATTTAAAAAAATAAAATCGGATTTATTTAAGATGGGGTAGATCCGCTTTGAAAAATAACAAATCGGATTTACCTTAATTGGGGGTAAATCCGATTTGTTATTTTTAAAAGCGGATCTACCCCATATAAGGTAAATCCGCTTTTAAAAATAACCAAAGCGGATTTACCTTATGTGGGGGTAAATCCGCTTTGTTAACCTAATTAATAAATAACTCAGTTAAAATTTTAGATACAAATTTCGACCGTCTGTTGGTTCTGTTTAGTGTGTGGTTCGTTAACACGTGACGATATTGTACGTCGGGAGAATAATTTAGGCTAAAAAATCAGTTTTCGGGCAACCTACTCAAATTGTAATGAAACCACATTCTTTAAATCGGAAAAATATCAAGGATCAATACTCCTCAAGAAGGGACTTCTTTCAGGACTGGGGACCTCAAAATCCCAAATTCCATCGTTTACTATTTTATATTAATTTTTTTAATTTTTCATAATCTCCAAAAAATCTGAAAAAATTTGCATAACCTTATTTTGGTTTTATTAGATTTTTAGTGGTGTTTTTATAATTTTTGGATTAGTTTTGGCTGTTTAACGGATTTTTAGTAGTATTTTATAACCTTTTTTAAAAAATTAAATAAAAAACAATTTTTTTTAATAACAAAATCGGATTTACCTTAGGTGGGATAAATCCGATTTTCTTTTTTTAGGGAAATCGGATTTACCTTAGGTGGGATAAATCCGATTTTCTCTTTTTTTAGGGAAATCGGATTTATGTGCCCACTAGGTAAATCCGATTTCCAAAATAACAAAGCGGATTTACCTTCAGCTAAGGTAAATCCGCTTTGTTATTTTTGAAATCGGATTTACCCCCATCTGAGGTAAATCCGACTTTAAAAATAACAAAGCGGATTTACCTTAGATGAAGGTAAATCCGAGCGAATTGTAAGTTGGGCAGGGGTATTTTCGGGTTTTAGCAATTTGATGGGGGTAGATGGGAGTTGATGGGGGTACAAAAAAAAAGGCCATTTGTCTTTTGGGTGTCTTATTTGGGCCCCACAACTGTCCAAAGTACTTGGGCTAAATTTTAATGGGCCATAAAATGCATGTCCTAAAGTTATTGGGCAAATACTTACAAAACAAAATTTGAATAACCTAAGGAAAAGAAAAATGAAGAGAAAATATAAATAAATTAAGAAAGAAAGAAAGAGAGAAATTGAAACATGATGATGCAAGGTGAAATTCCCATATTGCAAATAATTTTACTTAGATTTTAATAGTTTGGTTCAAAGCAATGATGAAGAAGATGAGGTTAATGATTTATAAAAGCTAGAAAAAAGGAAGTTGTAAAATCAATATCAATATCATTGAAAGTGTAGCAAGCTTTTGCAAGTGGTTTAGCTTCCTTCAATATCTATCCACTTTATTATACTTTTATTGGAGCTGACAAAAGGCACGAGGTGGTGGTCATGGGCCTATCTATGATCTGCAAAGTAAAAGTTGGATTCCATGCATATGGTATGGTTGTGAGAAAAGAGGGTTTTTAAAGGTGCAACTATACACCCCTTTTGATAACACACCCCCGCTTATTCAAAAGCTTGTTTCTAGACCGTATGATTATGCAAAAAATTAGCTTTTCAAAATGTGTGTTGTTTTTTATAGGAAAATAATACTGGTTAATTATCCCTAACTGTTGGTTGCCTTGTCAATTTCAGCGACAAGGAGACGTCGACTCCCGAGTTTGAACCTGAGTGTGAGCAGTGGTAGTGTGTGTGCGTGATATTTATTTGTCACTTCATCTAAGGAGACCAAAAAAAATACTGGTTAATTAGTTAGGAGGATGAGAGTTGTTAGTTTCTAAGATTCGATACGTGGAAGTCCTAGTTAAAACTAGTTCAATGTTCCTTAGTTTACCACCTAACTACTTATTTGAAACTCGAAAAGGTGAATTGTGTTATCAAAATAGGAGATATTAATAAGTGCGCCCCTTATAAGTCTTTTTATTTGGTTGAATCAAGACTTCTTGTATTTGTTTTGACCTTTTTATATATAAGGTGTGTACTTAAGGAGACTTATTGATTTTAGCAAGAGCTTAACATGGAAATAAGTAATGGGAAGAGTACACGTGTTTGGTAAGCACTAGCGGATAACGGATGAAAGTAGCGGATAGCGGATGAAAGCAGCGGATTGCAGATGAAAGTAGCAGATAGCGGGTAGCGAAAGATGAATAAGACTTCTTGTATCTGTTTGGCACGTTCCATCTACTAGCGGATAGCGGATGAAACTAGCGGGTGAAGAATACACGTGTTTGGCAAGCACTAGCGTTTAGCGTTTTTCGGGTAGCGTTTAGCGTTTTTTCAAACGCTAGCGGATAACGTCTCACTTTTTGTGGCATTTTTACCCTTTTTATTTTTCTTAAATTACTTCTTTATTCTTATTAAATAAATGTAATCATGAACTAAATAAATATGTCCTTTTATGTCATTTTACATTTATTAGCTAGTACAACAGCTAGTTTTTCCAAACACATCATTTGCTATCAGCTAGCTTATCCGCTAGCTCATATGTTATCCGCTACTTTTTACCAAACAGAGCCTAAGGTCCTAAATCTACCAACATTTAAGGGAGAAAGAATATATTTTTGATATAATTTGAAATAGAAATAGAGATATCAATATGAAAAAGAGTTCAAATAGATTACTGCTAGGCAGCCAAAAGAAGTGGCCCAAAGGAAGAGGTGACCACTTAGCCAATAGATGACCAATATCGCTTTCTTTGTCTATGTTCTTTTTTTTCCTTTCCTTTTCATTTCTTTTGTTTGTGATATGATATGATTGCATTGTATTGTTTTAGCTTTCTAATGATTTTGGAGAGAAAAGTTTATTGATTTTGTCATTATATTCTAGATCATTTTGAACTAAACAAACAATGATGAAATTTCAGCTTACCCCTTTGTTTTGGAATGACAATGTGCATACAAAAGTCCCATGCATCCATCCATTATTGGAGTTGTTGGTGGTCATCACCGGGTAGAAAATTAAGCAAATAAATTAAATTGAGGGGTTTGATCCAAGAAAAGTTTGCATGTTTTCTTTTATATTTTTTTTCTCGATAAGCAACACTTCATTTAACGGAGCACTAGGGGTGCTCAAACCCAAACAACAAGATTACAAATTGTTTAGACAATGAAGTGGGTTGTTCCACCAAGAGGAAATAACGAAATTAGAATTACAACCCGCCCTATAGATAAGCCAGCTCCAAGAAAAGCTTTTGATGCGCCTGAAATCAAGGTAATCAAAACCGGACCGGACATTGAACCGGAAGAGGTGGCAGTTCAGGGGTTCTTGGGTTCAACCGGTTGAACCGGGGGTTCAACCGGAATTAATTAAATATATTATTTAATATTTTTATTACAATATATAAAGGATAAAAAACCATAATACCCAAAATTTCACACCACAAACAATTAAATTATGCCTAACTTAAGCTCAACAATATAATATCCAAGTCATTAGTTAAAGTTACACATAAAATTGGTAGGTATAAAAAAACTCAAAGTTTGACATGTTTAAAATATATATATTTTAATGCATTATTTAGAAAGAATCTAATGTCGCTTTATTTAGAAAAGATCACATCATGTAAGAAAATTGCAAACAATGAAGCTAATGTTGTTGAAAGGTGAATATCAGTCCCACATCCGATGGCAAATAAGAAGAATGAGTTGTGTTTCTCTATAAATAGAGCTAGAGTGTGCACAGCAAAATATAAGTGAGATTCTTGGCTTTCATAATATATAAAATATATAAATAGAGCCTTGACACTCATTTTGTTTTACAAAAAATAGTTTAAACTTTTTTATTTCAGTTAAAAAAAATAAAAAAAAAATAAAAAAAAAATAAAAAAAAAGTCATTTCTCAGAACCGGTTTCTGGCCGGTTTTACCGGTTCTTGACCGGTTCTGGCCGGTTTTGTCGGTTCTTGACCGGTTTTCCGGTTTTTCACCCGGTTCTTTGGCCATCCGGTTCTGGGGTCTAATTGAACCGGACAGGGGTCCGGTTCCCGGTTCAACCGGTCGAACCGGCCGGTCCGGTCCGGTTTTGATTACCTTGCCTGAAATAGAGTCAATATTTGCTTCATTCTTGAAAATAACTCCATTTCGGGCCAACCATAAACACCAGCATGTTGCCAACCAAATCAAGTGCTTTGTCTTCTTTGCCTTTCTCCCAACAAGATTACCCATCCAATGAAAATGATCGATCAAGGCATTGGGGACACCGGAATCAATACCCAACCCAGAATAAAATTTAGACCAAACCTCGATAGCAAAGCAACAATCCAAAAACAAATATTGAGATTCTTCACAATGCAACCTACAAAAGGGGCAACAGGCATCATCTACATTTGTTAACACATTACGGTGGAAGAGAAGACCGTGAGTGGACAAAGAATTGCGGAATAAACGCCACCCAAAGATAGCCACTTTTGGAAGGAGTGGCACACTTCCAAATAGAATCAATGAGCTTCTTTAAATCATCAACCAAACCATTATTATATCTCAAATTGACAAGTCAATTATAACAAGATTTAACCGTGAAAGATTTCGATGAATCCAGCAACCAAATCCACGAATCCAACAGCCCCTTGGACGGAGAAACATCCTGCAAAATAGAAAAAATATCCTCGGCCTCCCCTGCTGCTGTGTGCCGGCCGAAATCAGCAACAACCCCTGCCGTCGCTGTGGGCTAACCGAGCACTGTGACAGCGCCAGCAGGCTTCCTTTTATATAAATGTTAGCAACAATCGTCTATCACCTTTTTTTTAATATTCATTCTATAATTGAGTGAGATTTATGTGGGTTTTTTAATTTTTGAAATTTGACCCATCTTTAATAAAAAATGAAAAAAATGAGACTCACCAATTCAGTAAGACCCACGAGAATATTTTACCCAATACAGGGTCGGTTTTGGGAGCTCTGGGAAAACTGAAAAATTGGCCCTCATAACTAGGGGTGTTCAAAATCGAAACAACCCAAATGAAAATCGCAAACCAAACCAAACCAAAAACGGCAAAAAATGATATTAATTAGATCTGTTTGGATTATTTTATCAGTCAACCGAGCGGTTCGGTTGGCGATTTTTAATCCACCACAAGAACCAAAAGTACTATGCAACATAACCTTCTTTTTTTGGTGCAAATGCAAAACAACTTTTTTTGGTCAAGAATGCGATACAGCCTTGAATTTGACTTCGGGTTTTTTTTTACCCCCACCACATGCATCTATTTATTAGATAAATCCGAAAACACCCCTCAGTAAAACCACTTAACGGATTTATCTAATTAAATATAAATCCGTTTTTGTTTTTTTTTTCCAAAACGGATTTATCTATTTATTAGATAAATCCGTTTTGGGAAAAAACCAAAAATAGATTTATATTGAATTATATAAATCCAGTTTTCAAAAATAACAAAACGGATTTACCTAAGAACTAAATAAATCCATTTTGGTTATTTTACAAAACAGATTTATCTATTTATTAGATAAATCCGTTTTGTGTATTAAAAGTAACAGTTTTTTACTTAAATTTTTTAAAAAAGGTTATAAAAACACTACTAAAAATCCGTTAAAGAGTCAAAACTAATCTAAAACTTATAAAAACACCACTAAAAATCTAATAAAACCTAAATAAGGTTATGCAAAAAATTTTGGATTATCAGGGGTATTTTCGGATTATCATATTTTGTGGGGGTATAACTTGATAAGGTGGGGGTACAAAAAAAAACCCTTTGACTCATTGAGTGGCTCGCTAGCTACTGGACTGTTGCGCTACTGGGCTTCACGTACAGCCCAATCTCTAACTCCCAATTACACAATTAATTGGATATTGTATATGTTTCTGTACTGAGTTTAGATAAAAAAAGTAGTAATATTTAGATTTAGAATTAAATTAGTTAATTAGTTAATTTTAACTCTTTTTAAAATTATATTTTGTCTTGCAGAAAACTGAACCGACCAAACCAATGGTGTTCAACTCGTATTGAGTGCAGAAAATTGAACTATAGCAAAAGGTTTCAACAAAAACGATTCAAATTCGAGAACGATGTGAAAACATAAAATTCCATCAGCCTTTATGTTTTTCACATCGTTCTCGAATTTGCATCATTTTCGTTGAAACCTTAGTTCCGTCTCTGCACTCGATACGAGTTGAACACCATTGGTTTGACACAAATTGGTTGAAAAATGAGCAAATAAAAGCAAAAACACGTTTTATAGATGCAAATTGCTTTTTCACAGTGTTTGGATTTTAAGCACTTTTCTGAACAAAATACTTGTCATATTCTGATTCCTTGTTGAATTTCGAGTATTTTAGGCTTAAGAATCGTTCAATTTGGTGCTCTACAGCAAAATCACCGTTGTTTAGATTGAAGGTTTTTTGAACTTCAAATTCAAGATTTCGGTTCTACAAGTGATTTTGCGCATAAACATTTTTCTAAACTTAGTTTTTGTATCATTGAATTCCTTACGAAATTTTATTAAAGTTAGAGTCCAGTTTCATTCAATTTGATCGCATTCAGTGGCGGATGCATATAGATGTGTGTGAGGGCAATTGCCCCACACTATAAAAATATTTTGTTAGTGATGCTTAATAGAAGTATCTTTTTCCCCCATAAAAAAAACAGAGTTTGCCCCCATAAGCTACTAGCCTTTTAAAATGTTTGCATAAAATTATATGAAATATAAGTGAAAATAATTGATACTAATTTTATTGCTCTCTAAAAAATGAAAATTATTAGTTTAATCATTAAAAAATTAAATATCAGTCAAACTAGTCTCTAAAGAGGACTAAAATGTCATTAAAATTATTTTAAAATGACTAATTTGATTGGTATTTGATGACCAAATTGATACTTTTTATTTTTTACGGACTAAATAAGTGTCAATTTTTGTTTCTGTTTGGGTATCTACTATTTTTTATCATGAGAATATGTATTTTTTAAATATTTATAATATTTCTCTTATAAGGAGATATCAGATTGTTTTTTTTTGCCCCCACCACTAAAAATTTCTGCATCCGCCACTAGTCGCACATTGCATGAGTTATTCAATAAACAAGAAATCGAAGGGACCTTGGTGTGCATTCATAGTGTTCTTCATTTTTCTGTGTTTTTGGTTAAAATGACGAAACACAAACAAATATGAAAGATAAAAGACCAAACAGAAACAGATATGAAAGATAAATGACCAAAGTGAGAAAAAAGATAAAGGACCATATCGACATATATATGAAAGATAAATGACCAATAAAAAAAATGATAAACACCAAACTGAAATTTTGGTTAACTATAAATAACCAAAAATGTAATTTAGCCCGAATAAAATTAAGGGGTTTGATGTGAGAAAAGTTTTCATGTTTCCTTATATAAATGTTAGCAACAAATTCTCAAACACCTTTTTTTAACGACAATGCTATTTGACCCGAAAAGTTATCTCGAACACATCCCGAAATTTGGGTTTATCACTGACAAAGAAGCATTGAACCAATGACAAGTTGGCAACTCTACCACCATCAGATATCACCACTATCATGTCGTTAAGATCTACTCCATCCCACTAACTCACTTCGACAAAGCACTGCATGCACTCCACTCCACTCAGTCCCACTATCCTTGCTACTCTCTTCTTCTTCTTTTAAACAAAACTATCAATTAACTAATAATTCAGAGTCTAGCTTAAAGTACTTAGAAATTCCTTAGTAATTGTTACTAATATTTCCCCTATCAATGAAAAAAATTGGTGACCACACCAACACTAAATTGTGGTTAGTATGTACTAACCAGTGTTTTCATTTACCCGGTGACTCACCACACAAACACTAAATTGTGGTTAGTATGTACTAACCATTGGATTGTTGTATGATGGTCACAAAAAAATTTAATAATTGTTACTAAGGAATTCCTTAGTCTCATAAGTTATTGCCAATAATTCAGACTAGCATCAAATCAAAATTTTAGGAAGTGCCAATCCTAGCCTATGCCTTATCTATTATTAATCACTTACAATAAACAAGGAAGTGGCTAGCCAATCCAAGCCCATTCTTTTTCTATTCTTAATCACTTACAATGAATTAGGAAGTGGCTAGCATGAAGTAGAGGGTGAAATGACCTCTATGCCCTCACTCAACTCTAATATCCTAAAAATATCCTTTTCTGTCTATTATTCACTTAAAAACCCTACACCAATCAATAATTAATCTAACACTCAATTAACAAAATTTATCAATCAAGTACTAAAATAATTTAATTGGGTTAAACATCAAAATAATTAAATTAATTATTTTGGGATGTTACACAAAGACAATGAAATTGAACATCCATAGATAATAATGTTATGAATATTATTGGATATTGGATGTCCATTTCTCTTCTCTCATCATCTCCATTATTACCTTTGTGTAGTGGCATTTATGGTTGACTACTCACTTGTCAATCCCCACCCTATAAATAAAACTCACCCCCATATGTAAAGACGTACTTGTGAAGAGAAATATAAAGACTCCCAAATTCTCTCATTCTTTGTTTGCTATAGTTTTGATTATTCTATAACACGTTATCAACACGAAGTTCTTCCAATCTGAGGTTAGTATACTAGATCTCTCTGTGTATGGTTAAAATAATCTTATTTGGCATATGTATGGTTTGGATTTCAACTCAAGCTATATGAATCAAATATCAAAATTACAATTGTTGTGAATATAAATTTTGATCCTGTAATATTATCTTGATGAGTATATATATAGGTTGATTCTTAACTAGATATTTGCGATTAAATTTTTTTGAAGAATATATACAATGACATCAAGATATGTTGAATATTCTTGTTTAAACAACCCTGTATTTATGTAATTTTCACGTATAACTTGCACCCTTCTATTGATAAATGATTTTATAGCACGTTATTACTCTTTTGCATCATTTTATACCAAATGAATTTATGGTTAGAGAAACTTATAACTATGTTACTACTCTAGATAGACGATCCTGAGATCATTACATTCCAAACATGTAGTTAGTTTTGAACAATATTAAAGCATCTCATTTTATTCAACCCTTGATTTATAATGTATTTCAGTCTTTCCCCTTGGCTTCTTGACTTCTTCCTAGAAATATGTAGCATTATTCTTATATTAATTTTTTTTCTCTACATGTTTTGTGTGCATGTTGTCTTTTTATGATAACTGAAAGTTTTTGATCTTCTAATATGTTCAATATTTTTAGGAGTTAATGTTGTGTGAGGCAGATGATTGGTTTTAAGTAAAGATTATGTAGTGATCTATTAGATATCCATTTATGGTTAGTTTTTGGTTTTCTTCATAATCTTATACTTAATTTAATCTGTTTAATTTTGCATTTTCATGATAGTTCTAAATATGTCGAACCTTACGAAACTTAATTTTGAGGCTCTTGACATTTCGGAAAAGAATTACTTGCCATAGGCTCTAGATGCTGAAATTCATTTGAATTAGAAGGCCATGGAGATACTATTAAAGAAGGAAATAAAGCATCTAATCAACAAAAGGCAAAAGCCATGATTTTCCTTCGCCACCATCTCCACGAGGACCTTAAAAATGAAAACCTTACGGTAAAAGACCCACATGTCCTTTGGAACAGTTTAAAGGAAAGATATGAACACCAAAAATCTATTATCCTCCCAAAAGTTCGTTATGATTGAATGCATTTGCGTTTACAAGATTTTAGAAGTGTAACTGCATATAGTTCTGCAGTATTTAGAATCACTTCCTAATTACAATTATGTGGAGAAAAAGTGACTGATGAAGATATGTTAGAAAAAACATTCTCCTTTTCATGCATCTAATGTGCTCCTGCAGCAGCAATATCGAGAAAAAGGCTTTCAGAAATATTCTGACTTGATTTCTTGCATTCTTGTGGCCGAGCAAAATAATGAACTTTTGATGAAAAATCATGAAGCTCGTCCCACTGGCACTGCTCCATTCCCAGAAGTGAATGTAGCAACACATGATCACTATGGACAAACTCGTGGTCATGGTCGTGTTTGTTGCCGTGGTCGTGGCTATGGTCGTGGTCACGGTCTTGATCATAATTGTAGTGGAAATTACAAGAATACGTGTTTTCACCAGAAGTGGAAAAATGTTGGAAAGAATGAAAAAGGTGGGCAGAATAGCAAAAGTAATGAAAATATTTGCTATCGTTGTGGAGGCAAAGGTCATTGGAGTCGTACTTGTCGTACACCAAAACATCTTGTTGGTCTTTATCAACAATCAATTAAAAATAAAGATAAAGGGATTGAGAGTCATTTTACTTATGAAGATGATGGTAATACAGATGCTACTCATTTGGATGTTGCTGATTTCTTTGCTGACCCTGATGGAAATATTGATCACCTTATTGTGGATGGAAGTATAGTCGAGAAGTAGATTTTCCAAAATATTCCAATAAAGTGTGAGAGTGTCTTTTAATTTTCTATGATAATAAATGTTTTGAGTTTCCTATGCTAATAATAATAATAATAATAATAATAATAATAAAGCTTTATATTTAAGTGTGTTTTCAACTTCCATAGATTATGTTCAAATAATTCAATCATAAAGTTGTTATTTTTCCCATGCTTTTCTCTTCTCAATTTTTTCTTTTTTGGATAGAATGAGTATTGACACTACCATCAATAATGGAGATATGTGTCTCGTTGATACCGAAACTACCTATACAATTTTAAAGGATGCAAAATATTTCTCTTATTTAGTGAAGCGAGAAACCGATGTGAGTACTATATCTGACTCTTCAAAGATAATTGAAGGCTCCGGAAGAGCTAATATACTGTTATCCCGGGGAACAAATTTACACGTTGAGAATGCATTATGTTCCCCCAAGTCTAGTAGAAATTTATTAAGTTTCAAAGATATCCGTTTAAATGGATATCATATTGAGACAAGAGATGAAGGAGATATTGAATATCTCTATATAACAAGACATACTTTGGAAAAAATAAGTGTAGTGGAAAAGCTGCCCGCCTTTTCCTCTGGTTTGTACTACACTTATATCAGTGCAATTGAAGCACACGTTTTTGTAAACGAGAAATTTACAAGTCACAAAAAATTTGTTGTTTGGCATGATCAACTGGGCCATCCCGGATTCATAGTGATGCGAAAAATAATTTAAAACTCGTGTGGTCATCAATTGAAGAACCATGAGATTCTTCAATCCAATAAGTTCTCATGCACTTCTTGTTCACAAGGGAAGTTGATAATTAGACCATCATCAACAAAAAATAGAAGTAAATCTCTCAACTTTTTAGAACGAATACATGGTGATATTTGTGGGCAAAATACACCCACCATGTGGACCATTTAGATATTTTATGGTTTTAATTAATGCTTCAACTAAATGGTCACATGTTTGCCTGTTGTCAACTCGCAACCAAGCATTTGCGAGATTGCTAGCTCAACTAATTTGAATAAGAGCTCACTTCCCTGATTATCCTGTCAAGAAAATACGTCTTGACAATGATGCTGAGTTTTCATCTCAAGCATTTAATAAATATTGTGCCTCCATTGGACTTGACCTTGAACATTCTGTACCACATGTTCATACACAAAATGGACTTGCAGAACCATTTATTAAACGTATAAAGTTAATTGCAAGACCACTTCTCATGAGATGCAAACTTCCCATTTCCACTTGGGAACATGCAATTTTGCATGCTGCAACTTTGATTCGCATCAGGCCAACGAGTTATCACGACTCTTCCTCTTTACAGTTAGTTTTTGGTCAAGAACCTAATATTTCTCATCTTAGAATTTTTGGATGTGCGGTGTATGTTCCAATTTCTCCACCACAACGCACTAAAATGGGTCCTCAAAGAAGGTTGGGAATATATGTTGGATATGAATCTCCATCTATTATAAAATATCTTGAACCAACAACAGGAGATTTATTTACAGCTCGATTTGCTGATTGTCATTTTGATGAATCAAAATTTCCAGCAATAGGGGGAGAGAACAAGCAGTTGGAAAGAGAGATCAGTTGGAATGTATTATCATTGTCTCATCTCGATCCTCAAACTAAACAATGTGAACTTGAAGTTCAAGAGATAATTCATTTGCAAAGCTTAGCAAATCAATTACCAAATTCATTCACTGATCCAAAAGGTGTGACAAAATCATATATACCAGCTGCTAATGCTCCAATAAAAATAGATGTCCCTGTTGGGCAATCTAATATTGCAAATGAGTCTCAACCACGACTGAAGCGTGGTAGACCAGCCGGTTCCAGATAAAAATCCTCGAACAAGAAAAGGAGCTAAAAAGAAAGATGGTCCAGAGGAGGATATAGAAACTCTCAAAGAGTCTACAGACATAATTGACATTTCAGCCCCAGAAGAGATTGATCAGGTACCTGAAAGTCATGAAAATAAAGATATCTCAATAAATTATGTCACTAATGGAATACAATGGAACCGACATGATGTCAACGTTGATGATGCTTTTTCATATCATATAACGCTAAATGTGATAAATGGTAATGAGGATCATGAACCAAAATCCATTAAAGATTGTAGACAAAGTGAGAATTGGCCCAAATGGAAAGATGCAATTGAAGCAGAATTAAACTCGCTTTACAAACAAATTTTTTTTGGACCTGTAGTCCGAACACCTGAAGGTGTGAAACCGGTTGGATACAAATGGGTCTTTGTGCGAAAACGAAATGAGAATGGTGAAATTGCAAGATACAAAGCTCGACTTGTTGCTCAAGGGTTTTCACAAAGACCTGGAATTGATTTTGATGAAACATATTTACCTGTTATAGATGCAAGTACTTTTCGGTACTTAATTAGCTTGTAGCACATGAAGGGCTTAATTTGCACATAATGAATGTTGTCACAGCCTATTTATATGGCTCACTTGATAGTGACATTTACATGAAGCTCCCCGAAGGATTTAACTTGCCTGAGGCACATAGTCCTAGATCCCGAGAGGACTACTCCATCAAGTTGAATAAATCTCTCTAAGGGCTAAAACAATCTGGACGCATGTGGTATAATCGCCTCAGTGAATATTTGCTAAAGGAGGGATATACAAACGACCCTATTTGTCCATGTATTTTTATAAAAAGATTTGGAAAAGAATTTACTATAATTGCTGTATAAGTTGATGACATAAATATTATTGGAACTCCTGAAGAGCTTCCAAAAGCTATAGATTGCTTAAAGAAAGAATTTGAGATGAAAGATTTGGGAAAGAAAAAAATTTGTCTAGGATTACAAATTGAGCATTTGAAAAATGGAATTTTTGTGCATCAAGAGGCTTATATAGCAAAAGCTTTAAACCGTTTCTACATGGACAAATCTCATCCGTTGTCTACTCCTCTGGTTGTTAGATCACTAGATGTGGAGAAAGATCCATTTAGACCTCGAGAAGAGGGTGAAGAACCACTTGGTCCTGAAGTACCATATCTCAGTGCAATTGGAGCATTGGTGCACCTTGCTAATTATACACGTCCTGATATATCATTTTCTGTCAATCTATTAGCAAGATATAGTTCTTCACCCACACGAAGACATTGGAACGGAGTCAAGCATATACTTCGTTACCTTAGAGATGCAGGTTATTTGTCAGATCCTCATAATGGCAGATCACAAACAGGTTACTTGTTTACTTGTGGTGGTACGAAAATTTCATGGAGATCTGTGAAACAAACCATATAACAGCAACATCATCAAATCATGCAGAACTTTTAGCACTACATGAAGCAAATCGGGAATCTGTTTGGTTAAGGTCTCTGATTCAACACATACAAGAGACTTCTGGTTTGTCTTCTGGAAGAATAGATGCAACAACAATCTATGAAGATAATATTGCATGCATTGCTTAGTTGAAAGAAGGTTACATTAAAGGAGATCGAACAAAACATATTTCTCCAAAATTCTTCTTCACTCATGATCTTCAGAAGAATGGTGATATAAGCATTCAACAAAATCGTTCATGTGATAATCTTGCGGACCTTTTCACAAAATCGCTCCCAAGCAGAATTTTTGAACGACTAGTACAAAAGATTGGTCTTCACCGTCTAAAAAATGATTGTCTGGATGAAACAATTTAGTTATTTTTTTGACACATGAAACAATTTAGTTAATAAGGACCAAATCCGCTTTCTAGAGTTTTTATTGCAGACATTACAACTTTTATCAAGCGCAGACAATTTTTTTGAATATTGCACCTCACACTCCACTTTTTTCCTCCTCACACACAAAAACTCATTTTATCACCTAAAATACCCAAAATACCTTTACTTTCTAAACTTAACCCGACTTTTCCACCAAACACCCCACCCCCACCACCACATTAACCACCCAACCCCACCCCACTCATGCGTCCACCGCCAGAACTCCCTCGTGACACCACCACCTCTCCCCTCCTCCACTCCACCCCACCCCTCTCAAAGCATAACCACCCTCTACCACCGCCTCACAACAACCATTCACCGCCGCCCCACCTGAAACACCACCGCGCCACCATCTCTCCCCTCCACAACTATCGTGCCTCCACCACCACCCATCGGAGCTGCAAATTCTAAGGTATCGTTGTTTCCGGAACACCTGTGGTTGAGTAGATAATGAAGTCTAGGATAAGTTTGGTCCACGTCCGGAATTGAAGATTCTGGACGTATAAATTAAATAGTTGTCTGGAAACTAAATTTCTGTAAACTCAATTGATTTATATAAAAGTGATTGTTAAAGTTATATGTAAATAAAAATTATTTCTTAATGTAAATTATCAAAATAAACAAAAAAATTTGGTACATAAATAATTATTTTTTAAAGAAAATCAATGCAATTAGTACTATAAATTATTTTTTAATAAATTTCCACATATAAAAGTATAATTAAATGCAATTGAAATATTATTTCTTTTATTTCATATTTAAAAAGTGACATCGATTTTATTTAAAAATACTTATTTTAAAAGTGATATTAATCTTAGAGTAAGTTACACATGTCTCATTAGTTATTAGCAGGAATATGACTCATAATGAGTTGATTACTTGTAAAATAAAAGAAATAATTTTTCAATTGCATTTAATTATAATTTTTTAGGCGGAAATTTATTTAAAAAATAATTTATGGTACAAATTGCGTTGAATTTATTTAAAAAATAATTATATACGACACCAATTTTTTTGGTTATTTTGATAATTTACATAAAGAAATATTTTTTGTTTACCTATAACTTTAACGATCACTTTTATATTGGTAAAAAAAAATAATCACTTTTATATGAATCATTTGAGTATATGAAAATTTAGTTTCCAAACGGCTATTTAATTTATATGTCAGAAACTTAATTTCCGGACGTGGACCAAACTTATCTTGGAACCACAATGGTGTGTCAGGTGGGGCGGCAGAGGACGGTGGTGGTGAGGTGGTGAAGGGTGGTTATACTTTGAGAGGGGTGGGGTGGGGGAGGGGAAGGGAGAGGTGGTGGTGGCAACTGTGGAGATGGACGGAGATCCAATGGTGGAGACGACAGAGGTCCGGTGGAGGTGGGTGCTGTAGATGATGAAGTGGGGTTGGGGGGGGGGTTGGGGGGGGGGGGTATGTGGGGTAGAAAGGGATAGAGATTTGGTTAGTATGGGTAGTTTGGGTATTTTAGGGGGTTCAATGAGTTTTTTGGTTTTGAGGGAAAAAAAGTGGGGTGTCAGGTGCAATATCCTTTTTTTTGGTCAACCGAATAATATTTTTTTTAAATCCCATAGACTTGACCTGCAAGGCTTACTGATCATAACCTACAAGACTTTGTGGGCTTTTGGACTGACGACTCGTTTACCCACACCCTATTTTTTCTAAACGCACCTCTAGTCTTCCAAAATGTATTGATACAACAATAAATTTGAAAAATAGTTTCAAAACAATGGGGGTGTACATGGAAAAAAAGAGGGCGCACGTAGAGTTTGCCTACAGACGACTCTTCATAAAAAAGTTGCACGCATTAACTGTCTTCTGCCAAGCTTGATTCAACTTGTAATATTTGACCAAAAAAAAAACTTGTAATACATGGGTACTCAACTCCATCGATCTGCAAGAACTAGATTGCAACTCAGTAAGCAAAGAACATCTCCATGACAATGCCAAAACATCAAAACCCTTTGCTGCTTAGTACATGTTAACAAATGCCAATTTAGTAGGATCATTCATGTTAATAATACTACTAATAATGATGTTAGGATACTCGTGACAGTTGTAAGCATTATGAGGGGATACAAGGGGGTTCTCAATTAGATTTCAATAAGTGAGAATCATGGCCTAGTAAACTCCCAGTCTCACCATGTTTGTTTTTACACAACACAAGTTGCTTTTGAGTCTTTGACAATAGCAAGAATCAACCATAGACACAGTCCCTTAATATAGTCCATAAAAATATAAAATTTTATAAAAAATAAATAATACAAAATAACATGGATTTATCCTTCCACTCAACTACAATCATACATATTCTTATTTCATTCTTATTTCTTCTTAAGATCAATTCCAGCCTTTCTTGCAACTGCATCGAGTCCATTCTTCTCTATGGTCTTTAATGCCTTCGTTGACAAACGAAGCTTTACAAAGCGTTTCCCAGCTTCCCACCAAATTCTCTTGTATTGAAGGTTTACAAATTGCAGTTTCTTTGTCTTATGGTTTGAAAAAGATACTTTGTTGGCTTTGTTTGATTTCTTTCCGGTGAAGGGACACACTCTCCCTGAAAAAATAAAACCAAATTATTAGGACAAGTGATCACCAAACAACTAGTATACGCCAAAAAAAAACCAAACAACTAGTAAATTGTTTAAACATATTAATCATTATTCTGCGGTAAGATGCTTCAGACAATATAGCATGACATCAACAAGCAATAACCATATTAGAGTATTCTTTGTGATGCATTGTTCTCTTATTAAAAAAAACCTATAATTGTAGGCCAACATAGATTATGAAAAATATTAGATTATACACGTTCTGAGAGCACAAGCTAGTTGTAAAACACAAGTACCGTGTGGACAATGAGAGCACAGGTTCGAACCTGCAACACTCTATTTTCTCCCTCCCCATCACCCACCCCCAATCGCTTGTATTAAAGACAAAAAAAGAGTATACATGTGCTACTTGAAAGAGGAAGCTGAAACAAAAAGCATAGTTGGTCATTGACAGGTAGCCATCCCCCTTGCTTGTAGTTGGAGGGAAGAAATGGGTCTTCAAGAGGCATGTTTACTGTCATGAGAATTAAGGTTCATTTTTGCTGTTTCTGACTTCTATGTATCTTTATACACTTGAGATAAGCATCGATACTTAACACTAAAACCAATATACTTGACGCTGAAACCAATTTGAATTTCAACCGATAAGAGAGAATGTGTTGAGAAGAGAGTGTGTTGTTAGCAATTCTCCAATTTTGTGGTTTTTATTAGTTGTGCCATACAAACACTATTTATGCAAAAAACACCCCTACAAAACCCCATTTTGCATATGCGCTGCTTTTATAAATTAGCACATGGAGCACTTTTCATAAGAAGATTACAAAAGTGATTAATGTTTCCAATAGTTCTCCTACCCAACAACTTGTGTATATCATTTCAAAAATACACCATAAGTGGGTCAAGACAGACTTTTGAAAATGACATTGGTAGCATATCAAATATACTATCCACTACTCAACTCTTTAAGATACGATCGAGTCCACCCCTAGGATATGCAGTTGAAGGCAGACACAACCTTCATAAGCTTAATTACTAGTTGTACTTTGCAAGCTAAATTAAATCCTCAAAAGGAACCCATACAAATATCAGAGTTATTAGTTCACAGTTATGCATCTTACACGATTACATGCATAATCCCTACAAGGAAAAATTCAGAACAAACAAATAAAATAGAAAAAATAAAAGTAAAAGACAAAAAATATAGAGTAAATGCTAAGATTAAAGACAAAATATTAAGGATTAGGGAAAAAGAGTAAATTAACAAAAAAGAGATGCTGGAATAGTAAGGATTGGGGAAAAAGAAGTATGCAAATATGAGAGTTTCCTATACCTCAATTTTAAAAAATGATGAAAGGATTGCCAACAATGTTTGTTTGTTACATTGTATCTAGGTAGAATGGATGAAAATGAGAACAAAATCGAAGGAACAAACAACCATTTAAGACTTCTTGAATATGTAAAATGATAATCTCCGCACAACTTGATGAGGCGATGACAATAACAACAAAAGCCTTTTCTCACTAGGTGATGGAAAATTAAAATCACAGGTGACGCGCATTCAAAAGAAAAGTAAAGGGGTGATCCAAAAGAAGACATGGAGGAAAACTACTAAGAAGGATTTTAGGCTTCATGAATCCATGATACTAGATCAAAACACGAATCGTGAATTGATTTCAAAATAGGCTCCAGACTGAACAATAAATGTAAGTAATGTAGCCATGTACAGTGAAAACAACGAAAGAATTATAACATGAGGTTTAAAAAAAGGGAACGATATGGGTGTCTCGAGCGTAACAAAACGGTATCGGCAGCCAATTCCGATATCGAACCAATAGCGGGGTTAAGGAGAGTCATGTGTCATGACGGCATTGTAGCGGTGTTACGACTGCACAAAACTTGGACAATTACAAGCCAAACACCCGCGACAATCCCGCAACAGATTTTTTCCCCAATTTTTTTGACAAGATCGGATAAAAATGGAAAAAATCTCAGATGTTGAGAATTCTAGCCACATCATGTGTCGTCTACCACCATTGTTGTCTCTCTTGGCCGCTTCCATGTGCTTACATCTAACAATTTAATAGAAACTTGATAAAGTGAAAGGTGAGTGAGGGAGTGATGCTTGAAGGAAATGGGGGAATGGTGAGAAAGGAGACCGAGAAAGTGACGTGAAGGAAAAGGGTGTGTTACTGTAGTGGGTGAGGAAAAAAGTTTTTGACCTCTTTGAATGGGAAGGAATGGACTTTTGGATATTTAGATATTATAATACTTGGTTGATTTTTGAGGGAACTGAAATAGTGATTGGTGAGTGAAAATTTGAGAGGGACTCTGCTAATAGTTAGAGAGAACTTTAGGTGATAAAATTTTTAAGGATGAGAGGTCATTAAAAAATTAAGTTAATTAAATTTAAAAATTGGATATCTTATACTGTTGAAAAATGTATGAATTATAGGTTGTTGTATATTATATGACGTATAAATAATTTGAACATAAGTTGTGAAATATTGAAAAGAATTCACACCGCGACAATCGCGATTCACGTCAACATTCGCAATGGCCGAAATCGCAAAATCCTTAGTGCGGTCGTCACCGCTATTTAGAACCTTGTTATCACATACCTTGCAATTAATGTTTGGAACTAAAGAAGATAAACTTCTATAAAAAAAAATAGAAGAAATTCAAAAGGATGAAGTGAAATATTGAAGAGGTAGAAATGCGTGAAATAATTTTGGAAGCACATCAAGCAAATGAAGGGATATCAAATTAATCAAGAATATTAATGGCAGAAAATCAAGGTGTCCAAACAGCAAATTGGCCAAAGGAATAAAAGGACATCAAATCAATAGCCTTTGCTAATTGTATTCCTACCAAATCAATGAAATATACATATCACGTAATCGATCCCTTCTCTAATTTTACAAGTAATGTTGGTACAACTTACAAGGTAGAGTGTAGCATTGTTATGGTGAATTTCAATTTGCAAAGACGTAGAAAAGGGGAAAAGTAAACAAAACAAGTGAAATTGAAAAAAAAAAATTGATAGTAGAGGAACAACTTACGAGCGACAATAGGGCGAAAGGGAGAAGCAACAACGGTAGTGGACAATTTGGGCGAAGCCTGAGAGGAGATTTTGAGGCCGCTTAACTGGGAGCACAAGAACCCTAATTCTGAAATCACAAACAAAACACAAATCAGTAAAAAAATTCTAAACCAAAAGATAAGAAAGCAAAGCAAATTGAAAATGAGAAGAATTGAAGTTACGGGGTGAGGCTGAGGAGGGTCTGTTGGTTCTTCTGTCTGCGACTGTGCACAGAGCAGTGAAGCCGAAGCAGTTTCCAGATGATATTGCACAACCTGCCATTCCTCTTTGCTTCTCTGCTTGTTCCCTTATCTAATCCGTTAGCCTTTTCTGAAATGAAACTTTCACGCGAACAACAACAACTACTACTAGCTCTATCCACCCATTCATTCCCCCCTTCAAATCCAATAAACCATAAAATATGGTTTTCTTTTAAATAATTATTATTTGATTTAAATAATGCTTTAAGTTTGTTTATAAAATAAAGGTTTAAATATAGGTTACTCACAGCAAATATCCTCATTTTCCATTTATCCCTGTAATTTTTTTTAAAAAAAACACATTGCAAATATTAAGTGTTTATAGTTACCCCTACTATTAGTTTTAGCTAACAGCGTTAAGTCTATGCTGATTTGGCTGCCATTTGGGATCTAGTTACCCTTGCAAATATTAAGTGTTTTTAGTTACCCCTGTAAATATTAAGTGTTTTTTAGTTCCATTTGGGTGAGATTAGTCGTTGGCTGAATGTTCAAGTGCCTTGCCCATCTACTTTAATTGATCATTTTCTATGCTATGACGACCTTTGTACCGGTAAGAAAGCGGAGAGGATCAAGCATCTTATTTGGTTGACAACTTGTTGGTGTCTTTGGCTATCTCGTAGCGGTGTTTGTTTTAGAGGGGTAGAGCCAAATGTAGACTTGATAGTGGCCCTAGTATCTTGGGGCTGGTTCATTTACGGGGTGTGAAGGAATTCTTGTTGTATTCCATCACTATGGTGGAATAATGCACTTTCATCTATAAACAACCTGTGATCTCATCCTTGTATTTGTGGTTTTGAGCACCCCTAGTGCTCCTATTAATGCAACATTGCTTATCGAAGAAAAAAAAAACTAATTAAATTCATCCAAAATTATTTTTTATATTTAGCCGAGAATGTTTGATGTAGTTGTTAAAACCTGAACGACATTGGGTCCCTTAACCATTTGGTCATGGGTTCGATCACTGGCCGGTGCGTATGGAAAAATATTTGTTGAGAGAGATCAACCTGGATCTCAGATACTTGGAAGGATTAGTCTCCACAGTCGCCATGGTCTGTCAAAATGGATGGATCGGATGGATTTGGATTTGGATTATAATGGATGGATTGAAGACAATCCATTTATCCATTTATATCCATTAAAAATGTGTCAAAAAAATCCAATCCAATCCATCCGTTTACAAAAAAATTCATCCAATCCATCCATTTGCAATTTTTTTATGGATGGATATCCAATCCATCCACTAATATGTTTAAAATATAAACAAATCTTTTAATAAAAAAATCTTTTGAGTCAAAAAAAATTTTAATATTTTTTTTTGTAGAAATTGAATTTATTATCATTTTTTGACAAAACTGAATTTTTTAGATTTATAAATATATATATATATATATATATATATATATATATATATATATATATATATATATATATATATATATATATATATATATATAGGTTTAAATATGTTTTTACCCCCTGCAAATAGGGGGTGTTTTGCTTTTACCCCCTACAATTTTTTTTTTAAAAAACCCTTTGCAAAATTCACTTTTTTTACGTTAGTCCTTCTGTTAAATGGACGTTACAAAAAACGTCAACGTGGCATTTTTTATTATTTTCTATTTTTTTTAATACTGACTGTGCTGCCATGTCATTATTTTATATTAGCTTAAATATGTTTATACCCCCTGCAAATAAGAGGTGTTTTGCTTTTACCCCCTACAATTTTTTTTAATTATTATTCCCTCATCTTCTTCCCTCATTCCCAGATTCATTCTCTCTTCCTCTTCACCTCCTTTCCCAGGAACCCTTCTCTTCTCTTCTCTTTTCTTCTTTTCTCTTATCTCCATTTTCACCATAATCCATCTTCACCAAACACAAACCCACCACCCCATGAGCACAGAACCACCAAGCAACATCTATTCTTACCCATTCTTCTTCGATTCTCAGCAACAACAACAAGAACCCATGGATGTAAAACAGTTTCAGTTATCACAGAAAATTAGAGCAAGCTTTTTCTTTTCCTTTTCTTTAAAAACAGTTTTATCTAGATCAAAAATAATAGAACCAATGGTCTGAAGCAATCCCAATGGCAAGTTAATAATGAATTCAGATAAAGATTGCTCTAAAACGCCCCACATGAAGCAAGTTAATAATGAATTCAGAAGCAAGTTATTAGATAATGAATAATGAAGCAAGTTAATAGAACCAATGGGCAGCAGCTTCTAGATCAAAAATAATAGAACCAATGGCAGCAGCTTCTGAATTCATTATTAACTTCCACTCTCTCTCTCTCTCTCTCTCTCTCTCTCTCTCTCTCTCTCTCTCTCTCTCTCTATACGAAATCATCTCCCTCTTTCTCGCGAATCTCTCAACACCCCCGTGAATCAACATCAACCCCCATGGATGTAAAATCGAAAGTGAGTGAAACAGATCCGATTTGTGGGGAACCCAGATCTGAGCTTTGGGATGAAGGTAACAGAAATGAAGTTGTGTTTGTGTTTGTGTTTGTGTACGTTATTGTTGATGATGAAGATGAGATGGAAACAACAACACACACACACACAGGGAGAGAGAGAGAGAGAGAGAGAGAGAGAGAGATTTGGTGGGTTTGATTAACATGGCTTTTGTGGATGTTTATGGGGTTTATGGGTTTCTCATTTGGGATTTGGGGTTAGGGAAACCATAGAGAGATGGTGGTGTGAGGGGGAGAGATGGAAATCTGGAAATGGAGAATGGAGAAAGATGAAGTTCATAAATGGAGAATGGAAATCTGGAAACCATAGAGTGTTGTTGTTGAAAATGGAGAATGGAGAAAGATGAAGTTCATAAAATATGTTTTAAATTTTTTGCTGAGTCAATAAATACAATCACCATTTAAAATAGGCTTAAATGGAAACTCTGTTAGACAACTCAGCAAAACATTAACAGAGATCTAACAGAGGGACTTATACCAAAAAAAAATTATTTGCAAGGGGTTTTTTTAAAAAAAAAATTTTGTAGGGGGTAAAAGCAAAACACCCCCTATTTGCAGTGGGTAAAAACATATTTAAACCTATATATATATATATATATATATATAACTATATGTATATATAATATTATTAATATATATATATATATATAATATAATATATAAATATGTATTTATATATGTGGTGGTGGGGGGCGGCCGGTGGCGGAGCTCCGGCGGCCGGCGCGGCGGCCGACGACGGAGCTCCGGCGACCGGTACGGCGGACCTTCGGTGGCCGGCGGTGGTACCGGTGGCGGCGCTCCGGCGGCGGTGGACGGTGGCCGGAGGTGGCTCGCGGTGGCACTCCGGTGGTTATATTATATTATATATATTATATTAATTTTTGAATGAGTTTTGGTCAAAAAAAATTATTTTTAGAATGAATTTTTTTAAAAAAAGTTTCTGAAAAAAAAAATTTTTAAATTTTTTTTTTTGGTAAAAAAAGTATTTTTATAATTATGCAATGGATTTGTTAAAAAAAATTAATTATCCAATGGATTTTAATTTTGTAGTTATTGTAATCCAATGGATTTAGAAAATATAATGGATGGATCACAACCATCCACAAAATCAAACGGATGGATTCAATCCAATCCATTAATATTTTTTTTTTGTAATGGATGGATTGGATGGATTTTACTATGGATGGACCGGATATCCGGTGGACAATTGGACCATTTTGACACCCCTAGCCGTGGAGAATACATTGTTTACCAAAAAAAAAACTGAACGACCTTCTAACTAGAGAAGGTATCTGTTCGGGCGTTCAACCAGAGTTGGATCGAAAACGAATTCTTCGTTTTTTATGTTAGTTTGATCATTCATACATACATTGGGTGATAATTTCTTGTTGTTGGCTTATGCTTGATGTAGACTCATACTTGCAGTTGATTCATACTTCACGTGGTTGACTTGTTTGTAAAAAGTATATGTAGTGTCCTCGATTCATATTTGTTAATAACTTTTCTGCGTGTTTAACAAACTTGTTAAATACTCATAAGATTAATTGTTCGATTCATTATTACCATTAAAATCTTTAGGATTAGGATGCCTGATCATTATTCTCTACAGCAAACAAACAACCTCCCATCACACCATAAACACACCCACAACTCCATTAGGTACATTATACGAAGAGCTTCATTGCACCAAAAAGAAAATGGGGATATCTTTCATCTTCATACGCAACACTTGTGAAACAAAATTACAAATCAAAAACCCCAAACACAACCAATATTAATATACAATTCAACGGCAGTGGTTTATGATACTAAGTCAAATCCTTAGTATTTTATACTAAACCACATCAACCGTTGGATGCCTATTGTTTTAATGAAATATGTGATGTGATCTAAGGGTTGTCATTTAAAGAGAGCATTTTTGGCATTTTACCCCAGAATTTGATCACGTATTCACGTTCAGGTTGTCCACGTTCTTCACGTACGCAACGCAACGCAGCAGAGACGCCAGCAACCGTTCATCAACTGCCGCCGCCGCTGATTTCGTCCTTGCTCGCCGCCGTCCATTAACAGCGACGTTGTTGTTCTCCACGACGCAACGCAACAGAGACGCAACAACTCCGGCAACCGTTCATCAACACTCCGTCAACCGTTCATCAACCGCCGCCGCTGTTGATTTCGTCCTTGCTCGCCGCCATTCATCAACAGAGACGTTGCTGTTCTGTGCTCGACTTAGCTTTTTTCCTTTGGTGGTTAATGATCCTCCTGTGGTGTGTTCCGTTGCTTCTGCTTCTCGTCTTTCGTTTCTTATTTCTATTTCAGAAAATTGAATTGGTACTTTCTGAATGACATTCGTAAGCTTACTGTATTTTCTAATCGATTTGATTGATTGAAAATCAATTTGAAACTGTATTTTCCTTTGACTACGTTCTTGAATGTAATGCAGTTGTGCTAGGTGGAACATGTTTGAATACTACTCTTGTTATGAATTATGATTACTGTGTTATCTTACAAATTGAAATGCAATTTAAGTGGTTAGTAGCCACTAACCACAGAATTGCTTAAGAGTGGTTAGTGGCCACTAACCACAGATTGTACAATTGTGGTTATTACTTATTAGATTGATAATGTGAATCAGAAGTAGAATTATGTGGTATGAGTGATTTACAATTTACATTGCGCACAACTCCGATTTACGATTTTCATCTCCATACTGAGAAATCGTTGTATGAGCGATATTCATTTTTATGGTGGCGATTTTCTATAATTTCTGTTATAAGAATTCAAGACGTGAGTCATTTTTATTAGTCGTGATTGAGTTAATGAGCGATTGAGTTAATAAGAATTCTTTGATTGAGTTATTGAGCGATTTTCATTTCTATAAGTCGTTTTTCTTATTTGAATTTTCATTCATTCATTCCGTAAGTCGTTTTTCTGCATCACAGAACCAATCCACGCAAGTCATTTTTCTGCAGATTTCAATATGCTCAAAGTTGATGAACATGGTGAAGCAATCAGCTTTCACGTTTACTTGCTCGTAAGTCACTTGTTACTAACAATATTACTTCTCAATAACTATTATTTGTCCTAATAGTATATTTCGTGTGCAGCCTGTTCACGAGTTGAAACGGCACACAACAGAAGTTATAAATGTTGAGAGATGGGATAATCAATTTACTGAGAACGAAGTTTTGGTAGAATTTATAAATGAAGAAGATGAAGTAGAATTTCCAGCTAAAAAGATAAATCAACGTCAAAATCCATGCAACATCAAGATTAGGTTGATGTCCCAATCAAAGAAAAGACATTTGATTTGGAAACAGCAATGCAAGCGGGCAATTGAACTTCAGAAGCTGTCCGGGATTTAGAACTTGTATAAAATTTAGGAGGAAACAATTGTTCTTATAGTTTTTATGCATTTATACTCAAGCTTGTAATGTCTGTTATACAATGGCATGTAAACATATGCTTACTGACATACCATTGCCACATTGTGTGCATAGAAGTTTGATAATATAATTCTGATTTAGTTTGATAATGTGATTCTGATTTAGTTTGATAATGTTAATTTATGGACATAGTAATTAATAACCACTATTGTACAATCTGTGGTTAGTGGCCACTAACCACAGTTGTACACAAATCTGGTTAGTAGTATGGGTAAGAACAAGCTAGTAGCTTCAATAAATTCCAATGGTTAGTGGCCACTAACCACAGAATAGTGCAACAGTGGTTAATAGCAGAAATCTCAATGTCTTCTATGTAACGGAAACAGAATAGTGGTTAATAGTAGAAATCTCAATTTCAATTATAATTCTTCATTAGAATAGTACATTAGAATATTATGATTAAGAGCAAATTATAATCCTAACCAATGTTATGCACATTTGTGGTAAGTGGCAATAACCACAAATTAGTACCCCAATGGTTAGTGGCCACTAACCACAGATATGCATAACTGTGGTTAGTGGCCACTAACCACAGAATAGTGCAACAGTGGTTAATAGCAGAAATCTCAATGTCTTCTATGTAACTGAAACAGAATAGTGGTTAATAGCTGAAATCTCAATTTCAATTATATTTCTTCATTAAAATAGTACATTAGAATATTATGATTAAGAGCAAATTATAATCCTAACCAATGTTATACACATTTGTGGTAAGTGGCAATAACCACAAATTAGTACCCCCAATGGTTAGTGATCACTAACCACAGATATGCATAACTGAGGTTAGTGGCCACTAACCACAGAATAGTGCAACAGTGGTTAATAGCAGAAATCTCAATGTCTTCTATGTAATTGAAACAGAATAGTGGTTAATAGCAGAAATCTCAACTTCAATTATAATTCTTTATTAGAATAGTACATTAAAATATTATGATTAAGAGCAAATTATAATCCATACCAATGTTATGCACATTTATGGTAAGTGACAATAACTATATATTCATCAAAGCAATTACATAGAAGTTCAATTTCTTCATTCATCTACAATTTCAATTACATAGAAGTTCTAATTTTCCTATCTTTTCCTTCTTTTTCCTAGAGCCTTTTTCCCCCTTCATTTTTCATTATTTCAGCTTTCAATTGCTCACAAAAGGTGGTTGCTTCCTGTTGTATCGATTCCCTTAGCAAGTTGGTTCGGTGTTTCATGATTGAGTAGCAGAGATCTATCCGGAATTGATTAGTTGCAGACACTTTTTGGCTCCTTCCCAATGTGTCCCAATTGCAAAACGAATCCATGTCGTTTTCATTTGCATGCCATTCCTTTAGAAACATCATTGTGAATACACCACAACTATCTCCATCTGGCTGTTGTGGCATTTGTGGATCATGCCACTCAAATTCTTCCCATTTATAAGGACAAGCCTTTCCCATGACGTTGTATCTCATCACAACAAAACTCCGTGCCTCAGTCATCAACTTGTCTCCTAGGGCTTCAATTACTGAAATTGTGTCACTTTCATCCTTTCTTATATCTCTCCTCAAGTTGAATCTATAATCCCTTTGGCGCTACTACATCATTTTGTCACTGCATGATACATTTTGAACTCATAAATGCAATTTCCAAAAACAAGTAATAACCACAATTGTACTATTCTGTGGTTAGTAGCCACTAACCATTGTCAAGCAATTATGTGGTTAGTGGACACTAACCAGTGTTGTGCATATGTGTGGTTAATGTACAAAACCAGCCATAACAGGCATTAACCAATTTTTACAAAGGAAAATGCTGCTTTTCAAGAAAAGTTTTCATGAAAATAGAAAGAATAGATTGATTTTACTGTTTCTAAAACCCAGTTTTCACTGCCAAGAAAATGGTTTACCGTTTCTTGAACTAAAACAAAACTGGAAACTGGATGATGAACTGATTACCAATAAAACACACTAACACACATATACTGATATAAAAGCATATTAATAGAACAATAATATATCAATATAATGAGGAAACAATATTTAAACCACTCAAAGTAAACTGGAAGATGAACTAATTACCAATACACACATATACTGATATAAAAGCATATTAATAGGACAGAGTATATCAATATTAATTGTAATACCCTAATTTTGTCCGGTCAAAAATAAGAGATTTTATTTTTAATAAAAATAATAATCATTTTTATTTTCATGCCATGTTTTATTTGCCAGAAGTTTTTAACCAAAAAAATATATTAATTAGAAGTGAAGAAACAAAAAATAAGCAAAGGAGGAAATGGAGGGGGGTCTGTTAAAAAAAGATGAGGTGCAATCAGGATTGGGCCATCAGAAACCCAACCCAACCCAACCAAAAAAAAACTAGCCCAACTCGCCTAACCCTAAATCCCCTCCACCAAAACCTAACCCATCCAACCAACCCATAACCCATGACCCAACTCACTCCTCCACCAAACCCTAATTCGGCCACCCCACTCAAAAAACCCTAAAAATTTTTAACTTCCCCCCTTTACCCTAAAAATCATCCACATTCAATCCCCCCCTTAGCCCAAAATTCGGCCACATTCACTCACCTTTCCCCTCCTAAAAATTCGCCCCACTCCCTCTTTTCCCTCCTTGGAAATTGCATTTTTTTTTCTTTTCCCACACTCCACCTCTCCTCTTTTTTCTCAACTCCCACTTCCCCACATTTCTCTTCCCCATACATGGCTCCCATCCTCAATCTCACGCTATCTCTCTCTCTTTCTCCCACTCACACTCAACCTCTCATTCTCTCCCCATCCCTACGACTCTTTCTCTCTCACACTCTCACACACTTCACTTCATCTTTCTCATCATTTCTCCTACTCACACACCCTTCCTTCTCTCCCACTCACACACACTTCTCTTTCTCTTTCACTCATCCTCCCATTCCCCCACTCTCCCATCTCCACGCATACCCCTCCCACCAAACCCTTAAACTCCATCATTTTTTTTCTTTCCCTCACATCATTCTCTCTCACTCACGGATTCACTCTCCCTTCTCACACGCAAAAAACCATCACTCTCTCCTCTGCTACACCCATACCCTTCGCAACCCCTCATAAGTTTTTGTTTCATCATGTCAAACCACACTCAGAAAAAAAACACTGTGCAAGGTATGGAGGCAGTCAGAAGAAAACGAAGAAAAAGTCCTTCTTGTATAAATAGGGGGCCAAGCTTTGAAGAGACCACGGTTTTTGGAGGAGGGGAAAAGATTTTCGAAAAAGAAGAAAAAAGAGAGTCTAGGTTTTTGTTTAGAAAAGAGAGTTTGAGAGTTTTTGTTCACTGTTATTCTTCTTCTCCTTTTCACAAATTTTATTTTTTTTTTTAGTTTCAAATTCTGTTTTATTGAGGAAATCCGAAGAAGAAAACTTCTCCTTCAACATTTCCGGATTTTTTGTTTAAGGTATTGTGATGTAACATTTTATTTAATTATTGCTGTTTTATTTTTTTTAGTTGCTGTAATTTTGTTCATGTAAATATTGTTGCTGTTTTATTTTTTAGTTGCTGTAATTTTGTTCATGTAAATATTGTTGCTGTTTTTTATTATTTTTGTAGTTGCTGTAATGTAAATTCATAAAACTGTTGCTGTTTTTTTATTTTTATTTTTAATATTGTTGCTGTTTTTTATTTTTGTTGCTGTAAATTCGTAAATTCTTTCTTTTTTAGATATTATTGTTGCTGTTTTTTTTATTTAAAACTGTTGCTGTTTTTTTTATTTTATTGTTAATATTGTTGCTGTTTTTATTTAAAATTGTTGCTGTAAATTCGTAAATTCATGTTTTTTTAGATATTATTGTTGCTGTTTTTTTATTTAAAACTGTTGCTGTTTTTTTTTCATTTTTTAAAATTGTTGCTGTCGTGTTTTTTTTAGATTTTATTATTGCTGTTTTTTTTATTTAAAACTGTTGCTGTTTTTATTTTTTTAAAAAAAATTATTGCTGTTTTTATTGTTACTTTTCATTTAAAATTGTTGCTGTTTTTTAAATTGATGCTGTATTTTCGAATTAAAATAAAGTTCTGTTAAAGTAAAAATATTGTTTTCCTTTCTCAAAATAAATGGTTACTAATACCACCCCCTTTTTTTTAAAAAAAAAAAGAAGAGAAATAATAATTATAATCATTTTCCCAAACAAAGCAGCAAAAACACCCCTTTTAAAAATAATAACCATGACAATAATGATACAAAAAAAAACAATGGTAATTCTTTTCAAAATAATAATAGCGGAAACCATTTTCCAAAAATCAACTTTCAAAATAGAAGACCGCTTAATCAAACAACCCATTTCCCTAAATCATGTTTTCTAAGTAAAGCGTTTTTTTTTCAAATAATCAAACGCTCAACTACTTTTTTTTCACATCAGATTTCTATTGGCACCCCCCAGGTTCTGATAATACAACCCCTGTTTTAGATTTAAACACCCATGTTAATTGCACCCCCACGTTTTTAGTAATACAGTACCCTTTTTGACAGCAAACCCATCCATTTTTTACTACAAGCCCATCTTTTTTAAACACAACCTAGTTCACAAAAACCGATTTGGTCTCACTGTTCGCACCCCCCATTTTTGATGCAACACTCCTTGTTGTTAATTGTACCTCCCTTTTTTACTACCACCCATTCCGCTTTTATTTACATCGTAATGTTTCTAAACCATTTTTCTTTCTTTCAAACAACCAAGCTCGTACACAAATAGGTTGTTGCTAACGGTCACTCTGAGTTTAGCTTGTTTGACCGATAGGAATAATCTCCATTTTTCGAAACGGATTAGTAAGCGGTGATCACCCTAAGGTTACTCGTTTGATCATCATGAACACCCGCCTAAACTTAAAAAAAAAGGACTTTCAATCAACAAAAAAAACACACACAGACACAATCTCAAATCCATTTTTTTTGATCATGTTTTCCCGGTAAGCATTTTCCGAACAAACAAGCACGCGATCACAAATTGGTTATTTATAGCTGTAACACCCCTTTCTACCCGTCACTTTATTTATAAAAATCAGAGTTTCAAAATTTCGTTCATAGGGAATGTTACACATACTTCAGAAAACGTCGCTTATCATTTTGAAAACGGTTCAACTCAAAATTATGCCTTCACGTAGCACGTCACAGATAAAAGAATCTCAAGCCTCAATTTAACGTCGCTTATAAAACTCAACATAACAGAACCAACTACGCAGCGGAAATTAAATAAACATAACAGAAGAGTCCACATGGACATAACAACCAAAAATCATTATTAAATATATCGAGTTCGTTTCCCCCCCTGAGTGCTACGTATCAGAGCATGACGACTCGACTCAAGAAGTGAAGCTAAGGCATTCACTGGGAATCACCTGCACGTTACCAACACGGGGGTAACATTCAAACAGGAAAGGGTGAGCATCATTTCAATCCATATAATAGAAAATATGATAAGTACTAATCGTAGGCTACAAACTAGAACGATCAGTATCCAATACACTAAACATCCACATCACAGTCATCATTCACATCATTTACAATAACTCATCTCATGTCATGTAGGCTTATGAAAATGCAACCCACTCGCGGGTATATGCATGAGGTACCTTTTCACAAAACGTCGCTTAGCCCTTAAGGCCTCATCGTCACTTAGCCACTCAGGCCCCAAAAACGTCACTGGGTTTATGCATATGGGCATGAGACACTATGACATGCACCACTCACAATACACCAACACACAATTATTCAATTCATAGTCAACTATGTGACCCGTCACTTACCGGTTTGCTCGCAAAGAGCACAGCACCTGTCAAATTCACAATCAGCACACAACGTCACTAGGCCATTTAGACCTTAACATCACTTAGCCCTTCGGGCCCCAAAACGTCACTGGGTTTTCATCGTCACTTACACATAATTATCAATCAACTCAAATAATAGCCACTGCGGGCGAAAACGTCATTTGACTAGCCACCAGGGGCATCCTCGTCATTTACACATCATTATCATTAACTTTGGCCACTAGGGGCAAAACAGTCATTTTGACACTACCACGTTAAAAATGTTGTTTATACACCAAAAGGGATTTTTAAAGAGCTCCATGTCATTTTTCAATGTCACTGGGACGATCACCGGGGACAGCCACTTGGGCGCCCACAAACAGTCAGAAAATAACAATTTTTCATTTTAAAAATTGGACCCATAGATAGACAACGTAAAAAGCTTCACGGCACTTTTCGAATCGTTCAAAACGGACGTCTGAGTCAAAAGTTATGTTAAAAATAAGTTTGGGGAAAATCAGGCAACATTCTGGAAACAGGCGCCTTAGGCGCCCAGGCAACCAGGCAACACGCGCACTGGCGCCCAGCGCCCAGGCGCGCAACACAACGCACACACGCAACACACACGGGCGCTCAGCGCCCAGCGCCTGGCGCCCAGCGCCTTGGCGCAACACGCAGCAACACAACACGCCACAGGCGCCCAGCGCCCAGGCGCGCACACACGCACAACACAACACGACACGGGCGCCTAGAAAACAGCAACAAATCCAGAATTTTGTTCAACAACTTTTTAACACTGAAAATTGGTTTCCTAACAATTTTAAAGTGTAAAAACTCAAATTTTTCCAGCAACCAAAAATGCACCTATTTGATTTCGAAATCACCAAAATTTAATTTACCAAAAATTCAATTGAAAACGTCACCAACATCATCTTGGCGCCCTAGGCGCCCAAACACCCACAACCCCTATGCGACCTCATCTCAACAAGCCAAACACATGGATTCACAATTATGGATTCTCAACATATGCGCATATCACCACCAATAAGACAATTTCATAGATCACACCAAACAATGAATCGAATTCGCAAACACATCATAATGAACATATATGGAAGTTAGCATCAAGAACATCAAGAAACGCAAAAGAACATCAAGAACATCATGAAATCTAGCATGAACCTTAGATCTAGGACCTATCATAGGATTTATTAGATGGAAGGATAGAGCTCCCCTAACCTTTTCAAGAAGAAGAATTCGATGCCCTAGGAGAAGTCACCTACAGAGCCACAGCAACAACGGAGATCCCTTCCTCTTGATCTTCGAATCCTCTTCTCCTTCTCCTCTTGGCCGCCTCCTTGCTCTCTCTCTCTTTCTCACGCTCTTCTCTTTTTCTCTTGCTCTCTCTTGAAATTTCGCACAATAAGCCAACAACCCTAACCCCAAACACTACTCCACTTCGCATATTTGTGGATTCATGGGCTTGGGCCTTCCACTCAAGCCCAAGTCATGCAAGTGGCGCCTCCACTCCCTCCTAATACCACCAACAATTAATAAAATTCTAATTAACTACATTATAGTAAATAAATTAATTTAAATCCCCAATTACTTAAATAAATAAATTAATTAAATATTTTAGGGTGTTACAACTCTCCCCCACTTAGAATATTTCGTCCTCAAAATTTACCTGGTCAAACAACTCTGGGTAGGATTCTCGCATCTTGCTCTCTAGCTCCCAAGTCATACTCTCGCCGGCAGCTCCTAGCCAGACCGCTTTCACTAATGCAATCTCTTTGCCTCTAAGCGCTTTCACTTCACGATCCTCAATCCGTACGGGCATCGTCTCCACAGTGAGATTATCCCGCACCTCTACATCGTCCATATGGATCACATGAGATGGATCCGAAACATACTTCCGAAGTTGTGACACGTGAAACACGTCATGCAAGTTCGAAAGATTTGGCGGTGAAGCCACTCTATAAGCCACATTTCCGATTCTTTCAGAAATCTGATAAGGACCAACAAATCGAGGAGTGAGCTTCTTCGATTTCAACGCTCGACCAACACCGGTAATAGGAGAGACCCTCAAGAACACATGCTCACCCTCCTGAAACTCTAAATCCTTCCTCCGCTTGTCATGATAACTCTTCTGACGACTCTGCGAAGCCTTCATCTTTTCACGGATCATCTTGATCTTCTCTGTAGTCTCCCGGACAATCTCCGGTCCCAACACTACACTCTCTCCCGACTCATACCAACACAATGGCGTTCTACACTTTCGACCATACAATGCTTCAAACGGTGCCATCCCAATACTGGAGTGGTAACTGTTGTTATAAGTAAACTCAATCAACGCAAGGTAGGAATCCCATGAACCCCGCTGTTCCAATACACAAGCCCTCAACAAATCCTCTAATGACTGAATTGTCCTCTCTGACTGACCGTCTGTCTGCGGATGATATGCTGAACTCATTTTCAGCTTTGAACCCAATTCCTTCTGCAAACTCGTCCAAAACTCAGAGGTGAACCTCGGGTCCCTATCTGACACAATACTCTTCGGAACACCGTGCAGCTTCACAATTTCTTTGACATAGACCTCTGCTAACCTCGACACCGGATAAGTGATATTAATAGGAATAAAATGAGCAGACTTCGTTAACCTATCAATGATCACCCAAATTGCGTCATGACCCTTAGCTGTATTCGGTAACCCCGTCACAAAATCCATCGCTATGCTATCCCATTTCCATTCTGGGACTTCCAACGGTTGCATTAGCCCTGCAGGCTTCTGATGCTCAACCTTAGATTTCTGACAGGTCAAACAGGCATACACAAACTGTGCCACATCTCTCTTCATACCATACCACCAAAACATCTTTTTCAGATCTTGATACATTTTCGTCGCTCCAGGATGGATACTCAACTTGCTACGGTGACCCTCCTCTAAAATTGCCTTTCTCATCTCTTCATCGTCCGGAACACAGATCCTACCCCGGAATCTCAACACACCACTGGAATCTAATTTGAAATCTTCATCTTCAGACTGACCGACCCCATTAATTAAATCCACTAATTTGACATCTGACTTCTGAGCCTCCCTAATGCTGCCCAGGAAATCATTATCGATCTTTAACATTCCCAGCTTGACACTGCGAGGTGTCATTTTACAAACCAAACTCAAATCTCTGAATTCCTCAATTAACTCTAATTCTTTCACCATCATTGCCGACATATGCAAAGACTTTCTGCTTAAAGCATCAGCCACAACATTAGCTTTGCCGGGATGATAATTCAAACCAAAGTCATAATCCTTCAAGAGCTCCAACCACCGACGCTGTCTCATATTCAACTCTTTCTGATCGAACAGATACTTTAGACTCTTATGATCACTGAACACTTCGAACCTCGAACCATAAAGGTAGTGCCTCCAAATCTTGAGCACAAATACCACAGCAGCCAACTCCAAATCATGCGTAGGGTAATTTTTCTCATGAATCCGCAACTGCCTCGACGCATACGCAACGACTTTCCCATCCTGCATCAACACACCACCGAGACCCATCTTCGAAGCGTCACAATACACAACGAACAGTTCCTCTGGATTAGGCAACGTCAAAACAGGCGACGTCGTCAATCTCTTTTTCAGTTCCATAAAACTTTCCTCACACCGAGCATCCCAAACAAAAACTTTACCCTTGCAAGTCAACTGAGTCAATGGAAGGGCCAACTTGGAAAAACCCTCGATGAACCTCCTGTAGTACCCAGCCAAACCCAAAAAGCTTCTAATCTCTGTTACGGACTTCGGAGACTCCCACTCCAATACTGCTTCTACTTTTGCCGGATCAACCGCAATACCATTACCAGAAATCACGTGCCCAAGGAAACTCACCTCTTTCAGCCAGAAATCACACTTCGATAACTTAGCGTACAACTTTTTCTCTCTTAAAACTTCCAACACTGACTTCAGGTGCTCAGCATGCTCTTCCTCTGACTTAGAATAAACCAGAATGTCATCTATGAAGATCACCACAAACCGATCTAGGTAATCATGGAAAATACGGTTCATATATTCCATAAATACACCAGGAGCATTGGTCACACCGAACGGCATTACTGAATACTCATAATGCCCATACCTTGTCCTGAATGCTGTCTTCTGAACATCTTCATCTTTTACTTTAATCTGATGATATCCGGACCTCAAATCAATTTTGCTGAAAACACGGGCACCCACTAACTGATCCATCAGATCGTCGATCCTCGGAAGCGGATACTTATTCTTGATAGTTACCTTATTCAACTGACGATAGTCCACACATAACCTCATGCTTCCATCTTTCTTCTTCACTAACAATACCGGAGCTCCCCACGGTGATACACTCGGTCTTACAAACTTCTTCTCAAGCAATTCTTCAAGTTGCGTCTTCAACTCAGACAGTTCCGACGCCGACATTCTATACGGTGCCATAGACACAGGCCTCGTACCAGGTACAAGATCAATCGAAAACTCAACTTCTCTTTCCGGTGGCACACCCGGAATTTCATCAGGAAATACTTCAGGAAACTCGCGTACTACCTTCAGTTCTTCAATAACAGCCTGACTCTCAGCAGACAACGAAGCCATCAACGCAAATAACTGAACTCCTTCTTTCTTCAATTTCTTCAACTGACCAGCAGATACCAAAACCGAACTTTCTTCGCCGAAACTAACCGACTTGCTACGACAGTTGATATGAACGTGATTATTCTCTAACCAGTCCATGCCTAAGATTACATCCAGACCTCTCAATGGCAAACAAACAAAATTCACAATAAAGTCCCTGCCGAAGATCGACACGGGACACTGAGAACACACCTGGGACGTAATCACCGACCCCTTCGCAGGAGTATCGACAACCATATCCCCACACATAGCAGATAAAACAAGACCCAATCTTTTACAGCAATCAACAGACATAAAACAATGGGTAGCACCAGTATCAATAAGAGATTTCAGAGAAGTACCATTAATAAAACACGTACCTCTAATTAGACCATCATCATCATCAGGCTCCTCTCCTGCCAATGCAAATACCTTCCCAGTAGACCTTTCCTTTTTCGGCTTTGTACACTTTGTACTGATATGCCCAGACTCACCACAGTTGAAACACACCACATCCTTGACCTTACACTCAGCTGCCATATGACCCTTTTTACCACAACGGTAGCAATTCCTTTCATCAGACCTGCATGTAGTACTCTTGTGGCCAGGCTTGCCACACTTATAACAGACAATGTTAGCAGGGGCATCTCCCCCACTAGAACTCTTACCTCCAGCAGCCCTCTGATAACCCTTACCCGCAGGAACCTCGTACGGCTTGCTTCGACTCTGAAACTTGCCATTTTTCTCAGAAGTAGCTTTATAATAAGCAGTACTGTCCTCCTCGAAGATTCTGCAACTGTCAACCAGATCTGCGAACACACGAATCTTCTGATAACCAATGGCCTTTTTAATATCAGGCCTTAACCCATTCTCAAATTTGATGCATTTTGAAAATTCAGCTGTAGCCTCACTGTAGTGTGGATAAAATTTTGCTAGTTCCACAAATTTTGCCGCATAGGCAGTCACAGACATACCACCCTGTTTCAGCTCTAAAAACTCTATCTCTTTCTTCCCTCTGACGTCTTCAGGAAAATATTTTCTCAGAAATTCCCTGCTGAATACCTCCCAAGTAATCTCTTCCTGCACAGCCTCTAACCTCTGCCTAGTAGCCAACCACCAGTCGTCGGCCTCCTCGGCTAGCATGTGGGTACCAAAACGGACCTTCTGCTCAACAGTACAATCCATCACCCTGAAAATCCTCTCGATCTCCTTCAACCAAGCCATAGCACCATTTGGATCATATTTGCCCTTAAAGGTGGGCGGATTCTCTCTCTGGAAGGTAGTCAGACTCCGAAAACCAGCATTATCTCCCGCATTCTGCTGACCCTGCACAGCCTGAGCCATAGCCTGCAATGCAGCAGCAAGAGCAGCGTCGTTCCTTCCAGCCATTATGAACTATCACTGCAGCACAAACCAAAGATCCAGAACTAATCTATTGTCGTAAGACACTATGACAGGACAACCTTGGCCGGACAGACCGAACTGCTCTGATACCACTAATGTAACACCCCTTTCTACCCGTCACTTTATTTATAAAAATCAGAGTTTCAAAATTTCGTTCATAGGGAATGTTACACATACTTCAGAAAACGTCGCTTATCATTTTGAAAACGGTTCAACTCAAAATTATGCCTTCACGTAGCACGTCACAGATAAAAGAATCTCAAGCCTCAATTTAACGTCGCTTATAAAACTCAACATAACAGAACCAACTACGCAGCGGAAATTAAATAAACATAACAGAAGAGTCCACATGGACATAACAACCAAAAATCATTATTAAATATATCGAGTTCGTTTCCCCCCCTGAGTGCTACGTATCAGAGCATGACGACTCGACTCAAGAAGTGAAGCTAAGGCATTCACTGGGAATCACCTGCACGTTACCAACACGGGGGTAACATTCAAACAGGAAAGGGTGAGCATCATTTCAATCCATATAATAGAAAATATGATAAGTACTAATCGTAGGCTACAAACTAGAACGATCAGTATCCAATACACTAAACATCCACATCACAGTCATCATTCACATCATTTACAATAACTCATCTCATGTCATGTAGGCTTATGAAAATGCAACCCACTCGCGGGTATATGCATGAGGTACCTTTTCACAAAACGTCGCTTAGCCCTTAAGGCCTCATCGTCACTTAGCCACTCAGGCCCCAAAAACGTCACTGGGTTTATGCATATGGGCATGAGACACTATGACATGCACCACTCACAATACACCAACACACAATTATTCAATTCATAGTCAACTATGTGACCCGTCACTTACCGGTTTGCTCGCAAAGAGCACAGCACCTGTCAAATTCACAATCAGCACACAACGTCACTAGGCCATTTAGACCTTAACATCACTTAGCCCTTCGGGCCCCAAAACGTCACTGGGTTTTCATCGTCACTTACACATAATTATCAATCAACTCAAATAATAGCCACTGCGGGCGAAAACGTCATTTGACTAGCCACCAGGGGCATCCTCGTCATTTACACATCATTATCATTAACTTTGGCCACTAGGGGCAAAACAGTCATTTTGACACTACCACGTTAAAAATGTTGTTTATACACCAAAAGGGATTTTTAAAGAGCTCCATGTCATTTTTCAATGTCACTGGGACGATCACCGGGGACAGCCACTTGGGCGCCCACAAACAGTCAGAAAATAACAATTTTTCATTTTAAAAATTGGACCCATAGATAGACAACGTAAAAAGCTTCACGGCACTTTTCGAATCGTTCAAAACGGACGTCTGAGTCAAAAGTTATGTTAAAAATAAGTTTGGGGAAAATCAGGCAACATTCTGGAAACAGGCGCCTTAGGCGCCCAGGCAACCAGGCAACACGCGCACTGGCGCCCAGCGCCCAGGCGCGCAACACAACGCACACACGCAACACACACGGGCGCTCAGCGCCCAGCGCCTGGCGCCCAGCGCCTTGGCGCAACACGCAGCAACACAACACGCCACAGGCGCCCAGCGCCCAGGCGCGCACACACGCACAACACAACACGACACGGGCGCCTAGAAAACAGCAACAAATCCAGAATTTTGTTCAACAACTTTTTAACACTGAAAATTGGTTTCCTAACAATTTTAAAGTGTAAAAACTCAAATTTTTCCAGCAACCAAAAATGCACCTATTTGATTTCGAAATCACCAAAATTTAATTTACCAAAAATTCAATTGAAAACGTCACCAACATCATCTTGGCGCCCTAGGCGCCCAAACACCCACAACCCCTATGCGACCTCATCTCAACAAGCCAAACACATGGATTCACAATTATGGATTCTCAACATATGCGCATATCACCACCAATAAGACAATTTCATAGATCACACCAAACAATGAATCGAATTCGCAAACACATCATAATGAACATATATGGAAGTTAGCATCAAGAACATCAAGAAACGCAAAAGAACATCAAGAACATCATGAAATCTAGCATGAACCTTAGATCTAGGACCTATCATAGGATTTATTAGATGGAAGGATAGAGCTCCCCTAACCTTTTCAAGAAGAAGAATTCGATGCCCTAGGAGAAGTCACCTACAGAGCCACAGCAACAACGGAGATCCCTTCCTCTTGATCTTCGAATCCTCTTCTCCTTCTCCTCTTGGCCGCCTCCTTGCTCTCTCTCTCTTTCTCACGCTCTTCTCTTTTTCTCTTGCTCTCTCTTGAAATTTCGCACAATAAGCCAACAACCCTAACCCCAAACACTACTCCACTTCGCATATTTGTGGATTCATGGGCTTGGGCCTTCCACTCAAGCCCAAGTCATGCAAGTGGCGCCTCCACTCCCTCCTAATACCACCAACAATTAATAAAATTCTAATTAACTACATTATAGTAAATAAATTAATTTAAATCCCCAATTACTTAAATAAATAAATTAATTAAATATTTTAGGGTGTTACAACTCTCCCCCACTTAGAATATTTCGTCCTCAAAATTTACCTGGTCAAACAACTCTGGGTAGGATTCTCGCATCTTGCTCTCTAGCTCCCAAGTCATACTCTCGCCGGCAGCTCCTAGCCAGACCGCTTTCACTAATGCAATCTCTTTGCCTCTAAGCGCTTTCACTTCACGATCCTCAATCCGTACGGGCATCGTCTCCACAGTGAGATTATCCCGCACCTCTACATCGTCCATATGGATCACATGAGATGGATCCGAAACATACTTCCGAAGTTGTGACACGTGAAACACGTCATGCAAGTTCGAAAGATTTGGCGGTGAAGCCACTCTATAAGCCACATTTCCGATTCTTTCAGAAATCTGATAAGGACCAACAAATCGAGGAGTGAGCTTCTTCGATTTCAACGCTCGACCAACACCGGTAATAGGAGAGACCCTCAAGAACACATGCTCACCCTCCTGAAACTCTAAATCCTTCCTCCGCTTGTCATGATAACTCTTCTGACGACTCTGCGAAGCCTTCATCTTTTCACGGATCATCTTGATCTTCTCTGTAGTCTCCCGGACAATCTCCGGTCCCAACACTACACTCTCTCCCGACTCATACCAACACAATGGCGTTCTACACTTTCGACCATACAATGCTTCAAACGGTGCCATCCCAATACTGGAGTGGTAACTGTTGTTATAAGTAAACTCAATCAACGCAAGGTAGGAATCCCATGAACCCCGCTGTTCCAATACACAAGCCCTCAACAAATCCTCTAATGACTGAATTGTCCTCTCTGACTGACCGTCTGTCTGCGGATGATATGCTGAACTCATTTTCAGCTTTGAACCCAATTCCTTCTGCAAACTCGTCCAAAACTCAGAGGTGAACCTCGGGTCCCTATCTGACACAATACTCTTCGGAACACCGTGCAGCTTCACAATTTCTTTGACATAGACCTCTGCTAACCTCGACACCGGATAAGTGATATTAATAGGAATAAAATGAGCAGACTTCGTTAACCTATCAATGATCACCCAAATTGCGTCATGACCCTTAGCTGTATTCGGTAACCCCGTCACAAAATCCATCGCTATGCTATCCCATTTCCATTCTGGGACTTCCAACGGTTGCATTAGCCCTGCAGGCTTCTGATGCTCAACCTTAGATTTCTGACAGGTCAAACAGGCATACACAAACTGTGCTACATCTCTCTTCATACCATACCACCAAAACATCTTTTTCAGATCTTGATACATTTTCGTCGCTCCAGGATGGATACTCAACTTGCTACGGTGACCCTCCTCTAAAATTGCCTTTCTCATCTCTTCATCGTCCGGAACACAGATCCTACCCCGGAATCTCAACACACCACTGGAATCTAATTTGAAATCTTCATCTTCAGACTGACCGACCCCATTAATTAAATCCACTAATTTGACATCTGACTTCTGAGCCTCCCTAATGCTGCCCAGGAAATCATTATCGATCTTTAACATTCCCAGCTTGACACTGCGAGGTGTCATTTTACAAACCAAACTCAAATCTCTGAATTCCTCAATTAACTCTAATTCTTTCACCATCATTGCCGACATATGCAAAGACTTTCTGCTTAAAGCATCAGCCACAACATTAGCTTTGCCGGGATGATAATTCAAACCAAAGTCATAATCCTTCAAGAGCTCCAACCACCGACGCTGTCTCATATTCAACTCTTTCTGATCGAACAGATACTTTAGACTCTTATGATCACTGAACACTTCGAACCTCGAACCATAAAGGTAGTGCCTCCAAATCTTGAGCACAAATACCACAGCAGCCAACTCCAAATCATGCGTAGGGTAATTTTTCTCATGAATCCGCAACTGCCTCGACGCATACGCAACGACTTTCCCATCCTGCATCAACACACCACCGAGACCCATCTTCGAAGCGTCACAATACACAACGAACAGTTCCTCTGGATTAGGCAACGTCAAAACAGGCGACGTCGTCAATCTCTTTTTCAGTTCCATAAAACTTTCCTCACACCGAGCATCCCAAACAAAAACTTTACCCTTGCAAGTCAACTGAGTCAATGGAAGGGCCAACTTGGAAAAACCCTCGATGAACCTCCTGTAGTACCCAGCCAAACCCAAAAAGCTTCTAATCTCTGTTACGGACTTCGGAGACTCCCACTCCAATACTGCTTCTACTTTTGCCGGATCAACCGCAATACCATTACCAGAAATCACGTGCCCAAGGAAACTCACCTCTTTCAGCCAGAAATCACACTTCGATAACTTAGCGTACAACTTTTTCTCTCTTAAAACTTCCAACACTGACTTCAGGTGCTCAGCATGCTCTTCCTCTGACTTAGAATAAACCAGAATGTCATCTATGAAGATCACCACAAACCGATCTAGGTAATCATGGAAAATACGGTTCATATATTCCATAAATACACCAGGAGCATTGGTCACACCGAACGGCATTACTGAATACTCATAATGCCCATACCTTGTCCTGAATGCTGTCTTCTGAACATCTTCATCTTTTACTTTAATCTGATGATATCCGGACCTCAAATCAATTTTGCTGAAAACACGGGCACCCACTAACTGATCCATCAGATCGTCGATCCTCGGAAGCGGATACTTATTCTTGATAGTTACCTTATTCAACTGACGATAGTCCACACATAACCTCATGCTTCCATCTTTCTTCTTCACTAACAATACCGGAGCTCCCCACGGTGATACACTCGGTCTTACAAACTTCTTCTCAAGCAATTCTTCAAGTTGCGTCTTCAACTCAGACAGTTCCGACGCCGACATTCTATACGGTGCCATAGACACAGGCCTCGTACCAGGTACAAGATCAATCGAAAACTCAACTTCTCTTTCCGGTGGCACACCCGGAATTTCATCAGGAAATACTTCAGGAAACTCGCGTACTACCTTCAGTTCTTCAATAACAGCCTGACTCTCAGCAGACAACGAAGCCATCAACGCAAATAACTGAACTCCTTCTTTCTTCAATTTCTTCAACTGACCAGCAGATACCAAAACCGAACTTTCTTCGCCGAAACTAACCGACTTGCTACGACAGTTGATATGAACGTGATTATTCTCTAACCAGTCCATGCCTAAGATTACATCCAGACCTCTCAATGGCAAACAAACAAAATTCACAATAAAGTCCCTGCCGAAGATCGACACGGGACACTGAGAACACACCTGGGACGTAATCACCGACCCCTTCGCAGGAGTATCGACAACCATATCCCCACACATAGCAGATAAAACAAGACCCAATCTTTTACAGCAATCAACAGACATAAAACAATGGGTAGCACCAGTATCAATAAGAGATTTCAGAGAAGTACCATTAATAAAACACGTACCTCTAATTAGACCATCATCATCATCAGGCTCCTCTCCTGCCAATGCAAATACCTTCCCAGTAGACCTTTCCTTTTTCGGCTTTGTACACTTTGTACTGATATGCCCAGACTCACCACAGTTGAAACACACCACATCCTTGACCTTACACTCAGCTGCCATATGACCCTTTTTACCACAACGGTAGCAATTCCTTTCATCAGACCTGCATGTAGTACTCTTGTGGCCAGGCTTGCCACACTTATAACAGACAATGTTAGCAGGGGCATCTCCCCCACTAGAACTCTTACCTCCAGCAGCCCTCTGATAACCCTTACCCGCAGGAACCTCGTACGGCTTGCTTCGACTCTGAAACTTGCCATTTTTCTCAGAAGTAGCTTTATAATAAGCAGTACTGTCCTCCTCGAAGATTCTGCAACTGTCAACCAGATCTGCGAACACACGAATCTTCTGATAACCAATGGCCTTTTTAATATCAGGCCTTAACCCATTCTCAAATTTGATGCATTTTGAAAATTCAGCTGTAGCCTCACTGTAGTGTGGATAAAATTTTGCTAGTTCCACAAATTTTGCCGCATAGGCAGTCACAGACATACCACCCTGTTTCAGCTCTAAAAACTCTATCTCTTTCTTCCCTCTGACGTCTTCAGGAAAATATTTTCTCAGAAATTCCCTGCTGAATACCTCCCAAGTAATCTCTTCCTGCACAGCCTCTAACCTCTGCCTAGTAGCCAACCACCAGTCGTCGGCCTCCTCGGCTAGCATGTGGGTACCAAAACGGACCTTCTGCTCAACAGTACAATCCATCACCCTGAAAATCCTCTCGATCTCCTTCAACCAAGCCATAGCACCATCTGGATCATATTTGCCCTTAAAGGTGGGCGGATTCTCTCTCTGGAAGGTAGTCAGACTCCGAAAACCAGCATTATCTCCCGCATTCTGCTGACCCTGCACAGCCTGAGCCATAGCCTGCAATGCAGCAGCAAGAGCAGCGTCGTTCCTTCCAGCCATTATGAACTATCACTGCAGCACAAACCAAAGATTCAGAACTAATCTATTGTCGTAAGACACTATGACAGGACAACCTTGGCCGGACAGACCGAACTGCTCTGATACCACTAATGTAACACCCCTTTCTACCCGTCACTTTATTTATAAAAATCAGAGTTTCAAAATTTCGTTCATAGGGAATGTTACACATACTTCAGAAAACGTCGCTTATCATTTTGAAAACGGTTCAACTCAAAATTATGCCTTCACGTAGCACGTCACAGATAAAAGAATCTCAAGCCTCAATTTAACGTCGCTTATAAAACTCAACATAACAGAACCAACTACGCAGCGGAAATTAAATAAACATAACAGAAGAGTCCACATGGACATAACAACCAAAAATCATTATTAAATATATCGAGTTCGTTTCCCCCCCTGAGTGCTACGTATCAGAGCATGACGACTCGACTCAAGAAGTGAAGCTAAGGCATTCACTGGGAATCACCTGCACGTTACCAACACGGGGGTAACATTCAAACAGGAAAGGGTGAGCATCATTTCAATCCATATAATAGAAAATATGATAAGTACTAATCGTAGGCTACAAACTAGAACGATCAGTATCCAATACACTAAACATCCACATCACAGTCATCATTCACATCATTTACAATAACTCATCTCATGTCATGTAGGCTTATGAAAATGCAACCCACTCGCGGGTATATGCATGAGGTACCTTTTCACAAAACGTCGCTTAGCCCTTAAGGCCTCATCGTCACTTAGCCACTCAGGCCCCAAAAACGTCACTGGGTTTATGCATATGGGCATGAGACACTATGACATGCACCACTCACAATACACCAACACACAATTATTCAATTCATAGTCAACTATGTGACCCGTCACTTACCGGTTTGCTCGCAAAGAGCACAGCACCTGTCAAATTCACAATCAGCACACAACGTCACTAGGCCATTTAGACCTTAACATCACTTAGCCCTTCGGGCCCCAAAACGTCACTGGGTTTTCATCGTCACTTACACATAATTATCAATCAACTCAAATAATAGCCACTGCGGGCGAAAACGTCATTTGACTAGCCACCAGGGGCATCCTCGTCATTTACACATCATTATCATTAACTTTGGCCACTAGGGGCAAAACAGTCATTTTGACACTACCACGTTAAAAATGTTGTTTATACACCAAAAGGGATTTTTAAAGAGCTCCATGTCATTTTTCAATGTCACTGGGACGATCACCGGGGACAGCCACTTGGGCGCCCACAAACAGTCAGAAAATAACAATTTTTCATTTTAAAAATTGGACCCATAGATAGACAACGTAAAAAGCTTCACGGCACTTTTCGAATCGTTCAAAACGGACGTCTGAGTCAAAAGTTATGTTAAAAATAAGTTTGGGGAAAATCAGGCAACATTCTGGAAACAGGCGCCTTAGGCGCCCAGGCAACCAGGCAACACGCGCACTGGCGCCCAGCGCCCAGGCGCGCAACACAACGCACACACGCAACACACACGGGCGCTCAGCGCCCAGCGCCTGGCGCCCAGCGCCTTGGCGCAACACGCAGCAACACAACACGCCACAGGCGCCCAGCGCCCAGGCGCGCACACACGCACAACACAACACGACACGGGCGCCTAGAAAACAGCAACAAATCCAGAATTTTGTTCAACAACTTTTTAACACTGAAAATTGGTTTCCTAACAATTTTAAAGTGTAAAAACTCAAATTTTTCCAGCAACCAAAAATGCACCTATTTGATTTCGAAATCACCAAAATTTAATTTACCAAAAATTCAATTGAAAACGTCACCAACATCATCTTGGCGCCCTAGGCGCCCAAACACCCACAACCCCTATGCGACCTCATCTCAACAAGCCAAACACATGGATTCACAATTATGGATTCTCAACATATGCGCATATCACCACCAATAAGACAATTTCATAGATCACACCAAACAATGAATCGAATTCGCAAACACATCATAATGAACATATATGGAAGTTAGCATCAAGAACATCAAGAAACGCAAAAGAACATCAAGAACATCATGAAATCTAGCATGAACCTTAGATCTAGGACCTATCATAGGATTTATTAGATGGAAGGATAGAGCTCCCCTAACCTTTTCAAGAAGAAGAATTCGATGCCCTAGGAGAAGTCACCTACAGAGCCACAGCAACAACGGAGATCCCTTCCTCTTGATCTTCGAATCCTCTTCTCCTTCTCCTCTTGGCCGCCTCCTTGCTCTCTCTCTCTTTCTCACGCTCTTCTCTTTTTCTCTTGCTCTCTCTTGAAATTTCGCACAATAAGCCAACAACCCTAACCCCAAACACTACTCCACTTCGCATATTTGTGGATTCATGGGCTTGGGCCTTCCACTCAAGCCCAAGTCATGCAAGTGGCGCCTCCACTCCCTCCTAATACCACCAACAATTAATAAAATTCTAATTAACTACATTATAGTAAATAAATTAATTTAAATCCCCAATTACTTAAATAAATAAATTAATTAAATATTTTAGGGTGTTACAATAGCGGTCACTCTGGGCCCCGCTCGTTTGAACGCTGTAAACATCCTCTTTTTCGAATAAGCCATTAGCGGTGACCACTCTGGATTTATCTGTTTGGTCACCAAGAACGGCCTCTAGTTTTCGCAAGCTTTTCAATAATTAAAAAGTACCAACACACAAATATTTTCTACCCAAGAACTACGTAGCTTTGATTTCTCCATCGCACCCGGAGATACGTAGGAGCAGGGGCCCACTCCTGTCAAGCGCAAAAAACTAAATTTTTATTAAGTCTTCCTTTCCGTTTTTTTTTGCGAATAATAAAAAGGGTAAATTAAAATGTTTTCTTTAAACTAATTTTTTCTACACATTAAATTAAAAGGTAACCTTTTTAGGATGTTGCGGGGTGCTAGTACCTTCCCCGCACTTAATCGACCCCCGAACCCAAAAACAAAGGTTTTTTCAATGTTTTTCCTAAAAATAAATATTGATGGCGACTCCATTGTTCAAAAACAACGTAGAATCCCTCCTTCGGATTCTTCGGTCGCTACATTAATGCATGTTTGTGTGCATAATTATACTAGTAAATAGAGCTGCATAGTAACTATTACCTCTAACAATAACAGGGCCTGTTATTGAATGTGTCTTCTTTGGTTTCCAGGGCTTCCCAAAAGCTTTTCTCAAAATTAGTTTCGTAAACACAAACTCGTACCTCAAAATTAGTTTCATAAACAAGCATCAACAAATAGGCATTAGAAAAGAAACACAATTGTACAATCTGTGGTTAGTGGCCACTAACCAGTCTTAAGGAATTATGTGGTTAGTGGCCACTAACCAGTGTTGTGCATATGTGTGGTTAATGTACAAAACAGGTTCAATCAATTCCAGAAATTCCATTAAATATAATCCAAACATTTCACAAAACTCATTAAATATAATCCAAACATTCATACAATATCAAGAGCAAAAGCATGTCATTATATCTAGATTCTTTTGATGGAGTAACTTAAGAGTTATCACCACTGATGGAGTAAAACAAAATTTTGATGCAATTTTCTCTGCAAAAGCATTCATCAATTCATGCACAGGAACTTAGGAAGAGATGAAGAGGGAGGGTGAGAGATTCGTGCTTTTCACTACGAGTGCTACCCAACCGCCCGCTCTTCTTTTCAGGGAATGACAGATTCGTGCGCAGGAACTTAGGAAGAGATGAAGAGGGAGGGTGACTTTAGAGCGGCGCAGGTGGTGGTGTGCAGTAGTGGTCGTTGTCGCCTCGTCGGAAACAGACAGAGGGAGGGTTGTTGGCTGCGAAAAGTAGTTTGTGCAAGTATACACAATCGCAACAAGTAATACAATGATAAGTAGAGATCGTTCCCACAGGGATTGGAACTAATTTAAGAGTTTAAGAGATTAGCAATTTAGTGAAACAAGTCAAGTGACAATAACAGATGTGAAATTGTAAACATAATAAGTTTGTGGTAAAACAACAATGAATTTAAAGTGTTAAAGAGTAAGTTGGATAGCTCATTTGTTATGTAAATTCCCAAGAGTAGAGTGTTATAATATTAGACACTGTAGCGTTAAGCGCTGTAGCGTATGGAAGAGTGCCTTTCAGTCACTGTCGCCAGGGTTTTGTTACAAGACTCTTATGTCTAGGCTCTAAATAAGTTCACCCCTGTATAATGAAGAACTTACAGCTTTTACCTTACTAACTATTCCTCCCCTATGTCTAGGGTTAAGCACAAGTCATTTAAATGTCTTTAAATGACCTTTCATTCATATCAATCATTGAAGTCTCTTCGTAAACCATGTCTGTACCTATGAAGCCCGTTATTTTATTTGATCAATCCCAAAACAAGTTTGAAAGCATTATAACACAAGGAATGAAACGCAAACATCATAATATTATATAGACACTACTCAAGGTTCATTACAAACTAAGAACAATCCCACTACAAGTGTTTAGCTCATGACAAGCATCATTAACACAACATAAACTGAAAAGTTCATATTACCGTAGGCGAGCAAGAGAAGAATGGTTGCAAAAGATGCACTCCAAGAATCCCAAGTCATATACGATGGATGATGCAATGGCGTGAGCAAACCGTAGATGAGATAATAAAACTAAACTAAAAATAAAGCTTAAGAGTAGAGCAACAATGGAGGAAGTCTAAAATGTCAAGTTAGTTCTTTCTCCAAGCCGTACTCTCTCTATCTATGAATGGTATATCTTAATAATATCCTATGGAGAGAAGATACTTAGATATTATCTCCAACTCCATAAAGTGACTTTACAAAAAGGGCAATGATTACAATCATCACCAACTATCACATGAGCTTCAATTAGGACACGCCAAGTGTCTTAATGAATCCACTTGAAGGCTCCTATGTCAGGCTGAGAAGAAGAAGATCAGAATGAAGACTCATCAAGCAGCAAGTGGCTTCATAAATATCCAAGTGGCCAACTGTCCCATAGCACTGTAGCACTTACTGCTGCATAGCGCTTACCGCTGCAACACTCAGGCAAAACATCAATATATTCATAAAGACACCTATTATGCCCAATATTTAGGAAATCACATCGGAACCTATATTTATACTTTTAATCACATATTTACATATTAAAGTACTAAAATTACTTGAGAACATAGTTTGATTTATGTAATAAGAGCATAAATAACCCATATAAATATGAGTTATCAAGGGTGTGAACTGTGAAGAGGGAGAGTGAGGGTTTGTTCGAATCGTGCGCAGGTGGTGGCGGAGGGATGGTGGGTGACTTAGACGCTACAACGCTGGTGGATTGATGAACAAAATCAGTTACTGCCTTTATTACTGAACTCCTTATTTGCATTTCTTTCTTCTGATTTTTCTGCATTTTTGGAACAGTTCAGTATTTTTACTTCAGGCATTTTGCAACTTTTGTTATGACCATTTTTACACTTTTTTTTAGATCTTATTGCACTGACCTTATTGTCATCTTAATACCTAGCCTTAATATAACCGATGCCCCCAAACTTAGTTTCAAAAACTACTCTCAATTTTTAGTCAAAACTTGACTATCCCTTGGTTAACTAGGACTAACTTCAGCCTTAGATGATCCCTAGCTAACTAGGTTCTTTGCTAAGCTTGGAGTTTTGTGTAAAAGCAGCAATAAAACCATTTCATTGTTTACACAAGGCTACTCTACTCACAAACACCCAATCATCATTTAATTTGGCTACATAAGTTCAATTTTGTTGCTATAAAATTAAAAAAGTGCAGCTACTCATATCTTTTATTTAAACAAACATAATATGACATAATATTAATAATTATAATTAACAAGCATAACATAGTACCATGAGGTCCTCCCCCAAACCTATACCTTGCAGTGTCCCCACTGCTTCATGCATCCTAAGGGAGAGTCCTTTAAAAACAAACTAACAAAATACTAGAAGAAAAACAGAACACAAGGCTTAAACAGCCGAACATGTGGGTTTTTTTTTGACTGAAATAGGATTGCCTTTCATCAGTGCTTGATTCTCTTGCTTGCTCTTGTAGGGATGTGACTGTTCTTGGTGGTTTCTTCTTCTTTTGGGTGGGGGTCTTTCTTTCTTCAACCGCTACAGCGGTAGCCGCTGTAGCGTCCTCTTCTACTTTCTGTCCTTCCTTTTTTTGCGGCAATCTCGGCCAGATTTTGTGCTGCTTCTTCTTCTTCTGCTGTCTTTTCAGCATCATCTTCTTCAGTTGTGGTTAACACTGGACTTTGGTCTTTAAACACTGCAGCATTAGCCGCTGCAGCGTCTACTGGCACAACACCTTCTTCCGGGTGCTGTACCAACTTGACTCCAGGATTGCTTCTCGCTCTGTGGTATGACACATGTGTTTTCTTTGCTTTGAGCAATGTTTTAAAACTCGGACCGGTGGCCGACTCGGTGAAGGTATAGGGTCACTGGGTCAAGGGTCGGACCGAGGGGTCGACAGTTGAACCGCATGACCAAAACCGGGACCGCATGACTCGGACCCGGTCTCGATTTCGCGAATTTTCAAAACCTATATAGTATATAATATAAATTTCGTACTTGTATATGTAAATTTTTTTTGACAAAACTATTATGTAATTTTTTAAAAATAACTAGGCAATGTCATGTTTAAAGTGGGCGGCATCATTCAGCTTGTGACCTTAGATAAGTACCGGTGTTTTACTTTCTACTCATTTTATTGTTAATAAAAAAACATCTGTCCTATTGGGCTTTCAATGCAAGCCCATACCTAATTTACTAAACCCTAAACAATACTCACTCACCCTATCTTCTACCTGCCGCAGAGTAAGACAGTAAGTCCGCCGCATCAACGAGTTCCTGCTACAAGTTCCTTACAAGTTCCTGCTACAACTACATTGTTTGTTTGGTAATCTTGATATAAACCTTCCCCTTTCTTTCACTCATCTCGTTTCTCTTTTCATTCTCCTTCTACTTTCATCTGGTTTGACTGATTCATTTTTTTGTTTACTAAAAATAGCAAGCATCTGTCACGACCAGCCGAGTTGTGAAGAACCACCGATTGACCGAGTTTTCTGAAAAACCGGACGAGTTAAACAGATTTAACCGAGTTGGGTGCATGTCCGATCTAACACACCACCCGAACCGCCCATGGTACCGATTCCCGGCCGGACCGGTCCAACCGGCCGGTTCGAGCCGAGTTTTAAAACATTGGCTTTGAGAGTTGTGGCATCAGCTTTCTCTTTCTGGGCTTGGGGTTGTTGATTTGGTGGTTGATGGTCTGGTTCTGGGATGGGGGTGGGACTAGCTGGTGGTGTGATTTGGGTGGATGGGGATTGTGTTTTGTTGGGGCTGGGGGTAGGATCACATTTTATTTCCTCCTCCTCAGAACTTGTATTTTCCTCTTGGGATGACTCTTCATCCTCTTCCTTCTCTATCTCCTTCATCACAGCTATTGTCTCTTCTTCATCTTCCTCACTGATTTCCTCCATTTCTTCAGAGTCCAGACTCTCTTCCTCTTCTAAAATTACCTTCCTTGCTCTTTTAGCAGGGCTTTGCTTTGGCCTTTTTGTTGGGCTCTTCACTTCTTTCTTCTTTTCCTTCTTGCTGCCCCCTGCTTCCACCTTTTTTGATCACTACAAAAAAATGACTGATTAGCGACGGAATTTAGCGACGGACTATAGGTCCGTCGCTAAAAAAAGAATTAGCGACGGAATTTTACTCTATTAGCGGTGGAATTGATTTTACTAATTTAGCGACGGAATTGCACTTATTTAGCGACAGATTTGACAAGGCGCGAAGAGACAAAAATTTTGAATTGGATTAGCGACGGATTTCCGTCGCTAACCATAATAAATTGTGCCACTGACCGTTTCAGCTTAATTGACATGTGGCAACAGTTAGCGACGGATTTCCGTCGCTAATAATCCATCGCTAACCATAGTAAATTGTGCCACTGACCGTTTCAGTTTAATTGACACGTGGCCAAAGTTAGCGACGGAATTCCGTCGCTAACTGTTAAAAAAATTTTAAAGCCGGATCCCTCCCTATTTTCTCTCTTTCTTTCCTCTTCTCCATTCTTTCTCTCAAATTCTCCCTCTCCAAACCGTCTACGCCACCGCACCACCACGGTCCACGCCACCACGGTCCACGTTACCAAGGTTTGTTTCTTCTCTCTCTTTCTGTCTCTACGAACCTTCTCTCTATTTTTCACTAATTTTGTCTCTGTCTCTCTATTTCACACAGTCACCGGACCTCTATTTCGCAAGTCACCGGACACCCACCGCACCGAACAGCCACCACAGTCACAGTCACAGTCACGATTAGTTTTTATTTATTTTTGTTTAGTTGTTTTTAGTTGTGAAATGTGAGTTTTAAATGTGTATGTTATTATAGGATAAAGTTTTATTGCTAGAAATATTAATATTAGTGTTTAGGATTGTGAAATTTGAAAGGTTGTTGTATGTGTTTAAGATAGTGTTTAGAATTGTAGAATAAATTTGTTGTTGTTGTTGTTGTTATTAATTAGAAAGTTGTAATTGAAAGAAGTAATTGGAATTGAATTGAAATTGAAAAATGTAATTGAATAGTGTATGTGTTTAAGATAGTGTAATTGTATGTGTATGAAATGTGTATGTTGTTGGAGATGTTAATTGAAAAGTGTATGTTTGTTAGAGTTGTTAATTGAAAAATGTCTAATTGGAGTTGATAATTGGTGACAAGTGTATGTTAATTTTGAAATGTGTATGTTGTTAATTGAAAAATGTCTAATGGAAATGTGTATGTTGTTGGAGATGTTAAATTGTTGTTTTGATGTTTGATGAACCCTAGGTTAGATGACTATTTGATGTTGTTATTGTGTGTTGTTGATGGAAAAGGGTGATGTGTTGTGCTTCACCCCCATATTTTGCTCGAAATCATCTCCATTGAGGTAAATGCGAGACGATACTAACAATTATAAGGTTCGAAGTTATAAATAACTTCCTTCACTACTTATATGGAAAAGGGTTTTGTCTGATTTGTCCTTAACCCCCATATTCGGCTCGAAATCATCTCCACCGAGATCATATCAATGCCACTAACTTTATAGGTTTTATATTGGGAATGTTATGAGAATGTAAAACATTTTTTTAAATGCGTGTAGATGAATTGGAGTCAATTGAATCGTGGTTGGCTGTATGATCGGTTATATCAGGGAAGAGCGTTTTTAAAGAAAACTTTTGTAAATGGGGTTGAAGAATTTATTAGGGTAGCATGGCAACATGATTTAACTAAAGAGGAAGGGGGGATTAGATGTCCATGCATTAAATGCAAGGGTGTGCCTATTAGTACTGATGATGAAGTCAGGGAGCACTTGTATCGTCTCGGGTTTATGCCTAATTATTGGATTTGGGTGGACCATGGAGAAGTACTTCCGAATTTTCACGTAGGGGCTTCAAGCAATTCTGGTGTTGTTGTTCCACCTAATGAACAATTTGAGTCGATGGAAAACATGATTTGTGATGGTCTCAGGGTGAATGTGCCATTTGATGAACCTCGGTATGACGATCATGATGAACTTCCAAATGAAGAAGCACAGAGATTCTATAATTTGTTAAGGGAGTCAAACAAACCGTTGTTTGAAGGCTCGCCAGAGTCAAAATTATCTATTTCTGTGAAGCTTTTAGCTCTCAAGTCCATGAGTAATATTTCTGAGTTGGGTTTAGATTATGTGACTAAAATGATGTTCGATGCGACACCTAATAAGGATAATTTGCCAAAAAATTATTATGAAGCAAAGATGTTAGTTTCGAAACTGGGATTGGAATGTAAGAAGATTGATTGTTGTGTGGATGGGCACATGTTGTTTTACAATAACGAATTTGGTAAAAGCGATGGTGCACTACTGGAATGCAAATTCTGTGGAAAGTCGAGGTATCATGTTCGTAAAGGGGGAAAACGTAATTATAAACCCATCCCTGTAAAGTCGATGTTCTATTTGCCTATAATTCCAAGGTTGCAAAGAATGTTTGCATCGGCTGAAATTACGAAGAAAATGACGTGGCATTATGAGAATAGGCGTACCTCAGACATTTTACTCCACCCATCTGACGGTGAAGCGTGGAAACACTTTGATCAAGTGCATTCGGATTTTGCCTCAGACCCACGAAATGTTCGACTTGGCTTGTGCTCTGATGGATTTACTCCATATATCCAAGCATCATCGTCACCCTATTCCTGTTGGCCAGTCATTGTTACCCCTCACAATCTTCCTCCTGAGATGTGCATGACTAAACCTTATATGTTTTTGACTTGTATGATACCTGGTCCATCCAATCCAAAAGCTAACATTGATATCTTTTTGGAACCCCTGATTGATGATCTCAAGAGATTGTGGGGTGGTGTTTTGACATATGATGCAGCATAAAAAAATAATTTTATGATGAGAGCGTCATTGATGTGGACAATAAATGACTTCCTTGCTTATGGTATGTTGTCTGGTTGGGGGACTCACGGTAGATTGGCATGTCCTCACTGCATGGAACACACAAAAGCGTTTACGTTGAAATACGGGGGGAAGAGTTCTTGGTTGGATTCGCATCGTAGATTCTTACCGTCGGGTCATGAATTTAGAAAGAACAAGGCCTTCAAGGATGGGGTAGTCGAAAGAGATAGACCACCGCCTTTGTTGACATCAGGTGAAATCTGGAGGAGAGTTATCGATTTGCCACAAGCCACAGAGGTAGGTGTGCTCTCCCGATTGAACGGTTATGGACGACTGCATAACTGGACAAAAAGAAGCATATTTTGGAATCTCCCATATTGGAAAGATAATCAATTGAGACACAATCTTGATGTTATGCACATCGAGAAGAATTTCTTTGACAACATATTTTACACTGTGATGAATGTGAAAGATAGAACCAAAGACAATAATAAAGCTAGAATGGATTCTGCTCTTTACTGTAGCAAACATCGATCCAATTTGAATTTGGTGCAAATGACTAATGGCAAGATGTTAAAACCTAAAGCCAAGCCAATTATTGTCTAACACCCGAAGAAGCAAATGATGTTTGTCGATGGTTGAAGGGGTTGAGGATGCCAGATGGTTATTCTTCTAACCTTGCAAGATGTGCGGATGTGACCACTGGGATGATGTATGGGATGAAAAGTCATGATTTCCATGTATTCATGGAGTGTTTGCTTCCCATTGCTTTTGGCTCATTACCAAAGAGTGTTTTGGAACCACTTACTGAAGTGAGTCAATTTTTAAGAATATGTGCTCTTCAACAATGAGAAAGGATGATCTTATTAAGATGGAGCAGAATATTCCTTTCATTATCTGTAAGTTGGAGAGAATACTTCCTCCCGGTTTCTTTGATTCCATGGAGCATCTCCCGGTTCACCTTCCATATGAAGCGAGACTTGGTGGGCCAGTTCACTATAGGTGGATGTATCCATTTGAGAGGTAATTGTCTATTTTAGCATTTTAATTAAAGTGACCTTTAGTATGACTATTTGTTTAATCAAGCGTTCTTCTTTCATATATAGATTAATGGGTGATTATAAACGATCGGTGAAGAATAAAGCTAGAGTTGAAGGATCGATCTGCGCAGCTTACTTACTCCATGAAACAATTTATTTTTGTTCTCATTATTTCAACAACTTTATGTTGTCAAGAAATAATAGAAACGAAATGGAGGTTGAAGAAGAAAGACACGCACTCAATTTATCTGTGTTTACCAAACCTGGTCACCCCTCGGGAAAGAAGTCGACCAACTGGTTATCAGATAAAGAGTATGAATCAGCACATGTTCATGTCTTGATCAATTGCACCGAAGTTAAACCATATCTTGAGTAAGTATGCTTCAATTCAATTTTTAATCCGTATACACCATTAGAGTATGAAGCTAAATAATGTCTTGATCAATTTTCAATTTTAAAGAGTATAAATAATTCCTTTTCAGTGCATTCTTACGAAGTGAGGGAATATGCGCTGAAGAATCTTCTGTTCGTATACATGACAGTTTTCCATCATGGTTTACTGCTAGAGTAAGTAAATAAAATTAATGTTTTAATGTCAAACGTTTAAAGTAGATTATGAGACATGACAGATTTTTTCCATATGTGATTACTTAGGTTTATGAAGCCGAACCAACTCCCTTAATCCGACACTTGAGGAACTTAGCCGAAGGTCCTTTTCGTGAGGTGACTGAGTGGCACACGTACCTAGTTAACAGTTACAAATTTGACACCCAATCATGGAGTGAGGGAAAACAAACAATTAATAGTGGGGTATATGTTAAAGGGGAAACATAAGGAGGTCAAGGTGACTACTATGGTGTGATCCAACAAATATATGAACTTGAATACCCACATTTGGACTATCAAAAGAGAATAGTTTTATTTTATTGTAGTTGGTTTGATCCATCGGTTAGAGGAACGAAATTGAATCCAAAATGCAATACCGTGGACATTCAAATGGATAGAAGGTATAAACTTTATGACCTGTTTATCATGCCAGAAAATGTGAGACAGGTGTATTATGTTTCATATCCATCAACTAAGAGGGGCTGGTGTGTTGCAATTAAGACAAAACCACAGGGTCGCATTGAAGCAACTGATGCGGAGGATGAGGTTCCTTATCAAGTGGATGAAATGTCGGGAGTTAATGAGATAATTGAAGTTGAACCAATTGATACCTTACGTGATGATCGACTCTCCGTTGAAGAAGTTGAACCAGTACCAGAAGTGACTGAAGAGGAAGAAGAGACTAGAGATGAAGAGGTGGAAGAATATATTGAAGATGAAGAAGACGAAGAATATGAATATTTAGAGTAGTCTTATTAGTATTAATGTTGTTATCGTTATTAGATTATGTTGTTATCATTATTACATTAATGTTCTAATTATCGTCATTATATTAGTATTAATGTTCTTATTATTATTAGATTATGTTGTTATCATTATTACATTAATGTTGAAATTATCGTGATTATATTATTGTTCTTGTTATCATTATTATTAGAGTCTTGTTATTGTTCATAGATATGCATCCAGGAGAAAGTTCGGACCCATCTAGACATGGGAAGAGGCATCATCGTCGTAGACAACGTGAGGTGACATTAGTTAATATTGGGAATAACTCATTTATTGGGACGCCTCAGACCACCGCTCCAATTGCCCCACCGGTGGTTCAGCCTACGTCTCCACCAGCTGGGTATATGCCTACACCAGGGGTATATGCCTACACCAGGGATGCATACCCCAGGGTATACGTCTATACCACCTGGGTATATGCGTATACCACCTGGGTATATGCCTACACCAGGGTTATCGATGCTTACACCAGCTGAGCCCCATGGTGATGCGTATACTGATGAGCCCCATGTTGCGTATACTGATGAGCCCCATGTTGGTGTTACTGATTCAGATTCCTCGACTGATGAAGAGGATGTGCAGGTGGTTGTCGGCAATGATGGTATCAAACGCAAAGTCATCTATCCCTATGGTAATGCGTAAGTATTGTTTGAATTTTTTAGTTTAAATTAATTATGCAATGACTTATATATATATATATCTATATATATATATATATATGTTTTATTGTTTGATATATATGTTTTGTTATGCAGGTTGCTTCCTGCGAAGGCCGCTTCATCGCATATCACATATGTCATTCAGAAAATGTATTTTAAAACTTTTCATGAAAAGTGGACAAAAGTCAATGATGAAGAAAGGGGAAAACTTTTGGATTTGTTTAAGGTAATTGTTAGTTATGTCATTACATATATTGTTAATTTTAATTTTTTATGTTAAATATAATAATACATATTTTTATTTTGCTTAATACAGTCTAAGTTGACGTGGCTGCCGGAACATGATGTAGCTGTGCAGAAACTTTTTCTCAAAAGAATGGGCAAGCAATTGTCGGATTTTCTTTATAAACTGCGGTGTAAAGATAAGCAGCCGAAATACATCCCTGACCGTGTTTGGAATGCCTACAAGGACCTTTGGGATACTGAGAGCTACAAAGAAAACGCTGAAAAGGCCAAGCAGAATAGAAATTCTGAAAAGGGTGGCTCGCTTCACTGTTGCGGCTCCGTCAACCAGGCTCAGCATGCTGTCAGATTGGTAAATTATGTTAAGTTTGTGTGTTATTTTAGTTTATTTAGGGTGATTAGCAATCATTGAAAATGTGTTTCATTATTACAGAGTAAGAAGGCTGGACGCGATATCACTACGGAGTATGTTGATGAGCGCTCTAGGAAAACTCAGGTATATACAACTTGCTTTGTATTAAATAATTTTGTTTTCTTAAAATGGAACGCTAATTATGCTATGTTATCTGGTTATGGAAAACATGAGGATGTTAGTGAGACAATGGTTGAGCCGACTCAGGGGACCTGGAACCCTGGCACACTTGGTCCACTTCCCCCTGAGATCATAGCTCTGGCGAACCGCAATTGGAAGAAGGCGGTAGGCGGGCCGAATAAGGGTCGCCTGTATGGTTCGGGGCCCTTGGCGCCGTTATTGGACTCTGGGGTTGATCACTTCGACACTAGTGGGCCTTCTAGCAGTGGACATCCTCCTCCTCCTCCTCCTGCTACAGCTGAGGAGACCGCGCAACTTAGGTAGCTGGTGCAGGCTCAGGCACAGGTCATTCAGGATCAGGAGCAGCGGCTGCAGACTCATGAACAGGTGCAGACAACTCTGCAGGAAGACTTCTTGAATTTTACCCGTACGCAGGCGAAGATATTGAAGTATTATAACCGCAAACATCCAAATGGGTTTGAGTCTGAGGGGTCTGATGATACTCCCTATTAGGACTTTGTTGTATTCGTTTGATATTTAAGTATTATGTTTTAACATTTTGAACTAGTTTATTTTGATTCGGATTTTATTGTTAATTGGGATTGTATTGTTGATTTCGATTTTATTGTTAATTCGGATTTTCGTATTTATCTTAATTATAGTATTTTATAATAGACATGGTTTTTAAAAAGCAGGTTTTCTAAAAATAAAAATAAAAATTCAGGGGTCATTAGCGAAAGAATTAGTGACGGAATTCCGTCGCTAATATTTCTAACCAAATATAAACACGTTGCATAAATTAGTGACAGATTTCCGTCGCTAATTTTGATCACTCATAGGCTAACACGTGGCAGTCATTAGCGACGGATTAATCCGTCGCTAATTAGCGACGGAATTAAATCCGTCGCTAATAATTAGCGACAAGCTTTTTAGCGACGGATTTAATCCGTCGCTAATTCTGTCGCTAAAGGTTATTAGCGAGGGAAAAACAAGTATTAGCGACGGAAAAATCCGTCGCTAATCCACTATTTTTTTGAAGTGGATGGCTTTTCGTCTATTAGCCATTCTGGGAATTCTGGTGGTGAAACAGAGGATATTCCTTTGGAGATTTGGGCATACATAGCTTTTTCCCATTCAAATTTTTCTTTTACAAAGCGGCAGAGAGACTGCTGCTGCATCGCTAGAGAGATTGCTGCTGCAGCGCCAGACGCTGTAGCATCACAGTATCAGCAGATGCTGCAGCGGCAGGCTTCTGCTTGGGCTTGATCGCAGTGGGGAAAGCTCCCAATGGGGTCCTCCTTTCTTCTTTTGGCTCAACCTCTACTTCTGCATTAATGCACAGTTCAGTGATTATGCATGGAAAGTAAATATTACCTCCCTTCTTTACTCTGCACTTCTCTATTTCTCTTGAGATCAGCTTTCCTACATCAATCTGCTCCCCTGCCATGATAGCATCAATTACTATCAGCCATTCCTTCTCCACAAACGTAGTGTGAGAAGTAGGCAGCAAGGAGTGCTTGATAAAGCTGCACCACATGTTTGCCTCTTCGCACAAGTACGTCTTCTTAAACTTGTATTCAGTCCCAAATTTATCCCATGTAGCTCCTTCGACACATCCTCTCCCTCACACCTTCCATTTCTGCCTTTCCCCAGGTTTTGACCTTGCTCTCCAACGCTTTTCCATGGTAACCTAGACGGAAGACATCATTTATTGATCTTGCATTGATGTTTACGATTTCGCCCCTAACCATAGAATAGGTTTGGGGCTTTCCATCCTTGGGTTCTTCAATGCCTGCATAAAACTCCCTGACCAAGGAAACCAGGTATTGTTTGCGATGCTTGATGAATTGCTCCCAACCTATCGTTGCCACAGTTTCCGTGAAAGTGTCTGTCTGAGGCTTTATCAGTTTTGAACCCTCTCTCAGCGATGAATTCCATTTTCTAGAATTTCTGAGGATCAACGTTAGTCATTTCAGCCTTGGATGATACTGCTTCAGCGTTTGCTCCCTTCCCAGACCTCTTTAGGGCTACTTGTTTCTTAGTCATTTTTGTAGCTTTGAAAACGTAATAAAATGTATGAAACTTATGGGTTTCTGCGTTTTTCGTTTGGGAAAGATGAAGGAGACGGTTACGGATGGTGGATGTGACGGTGAAGAAATGGGGGTGTTAATGTAAGAAAGAGAATGCGTGCGTGGGAAGTTGAGATAGGGAAAACGTGGAGGATGTGACCGTTGCAAGTGTTATGATGGAGAGAGAAAAGAGAACGTGCTTGTTGCCACTGGACTGAGCATAGAGCAGTTGAGATAAGGTCGTCAGATGCCACGTCACTCATGAGTGAAAAACTTTTTATTTTATTGTTTGACTTTGCTCAGCTTCCAACAACACCCGCTGTAGCACCTTGGCAACGGTACACACTGCAGCGCTACTGCTGATACCCAAAACTCTACTGTATCTGAATTCCTGCAAAAAGAAAGACTCAACACAACAAAAATTGTTAAAATCCTTGGGGTGCCTCCCAAGAGCGTTTGCTTTAAGAGTCTTCAGCCAGACTTCCTCTTTTCATTATAGGTCTTTTAATTCAATTGTGGTTTTACTTCTTACCACATCCTCACCAAGGTATTGTTTGACTCTTTGACCATTTACCTTGAAGGTGGTGTTGGTTGCTTCATCATAGAGGTCCACTACACCATGGCTGTATAGTTTCATTAACTTGAATGGGCCTGACCATCTTAACTTCAACTTCCCTGGAAATAATATTAATCTTGAGTTGAATAGCAACACCTGCCCTCCTTCCACCAGCTCTCTTCTTTGCAGCTTCTGGTCATGCCATACCTTGGTCTTTTCCTTGTAGATTGCTGGATTTTCGTAGGCAAAATGCCTAATTTCTTCCAGTTCATGCAATTGCAACATTCTAGCACCTCCTGCTCCATTGTAGTCAAAGTTGAGCCTTTTCAAGGCCCAATGGGCTTTGTGTTGCAGCTCAATAGGCAAGTGACAAGCTTTTCCATAGACAAGCCTGTAGGGAGACATCCCTAAGGGTGTTTTGAAAGCTGCCATATAGGCCCACAAGGCATCATCTAAGTGCATTGACCATTCTTTCCTTGTAGGCCCTACCATTTTCTCAAGTATCCTCTTGATTTCTCTGTTGGATAACTCAGTTTGACCACTTGTTTGTGGATGGTAAGCAGTGGCAATTTTGTGTTTGACTCCATATTTAGCCAAGAGGGTCTCAATTAATTTGTTGCAAAAATGAGATCCCTCATCACTGATAATGGCTCTTGGGGTTCCAAAATTGGTAAATATATTTTTTAACAAAAATTTGCTCACGGACTTAGCATCATTGTTGGGTAGAGCAACAACCTCTACCCACTTTGAAACATAATCCACAGCTACTAAGATATAAAGATTTCTGTGAGATGGAGGGAAAGGTCCCATGAAATCCATTCCCCAAACATCAAAGAGTTCTATCTCCAGGATGTTTGTCAATGGCATCTCATGTTTACTTGATATATTCCCTGTTCTCTGGCATCTATCACATCTTTTCACTAAGTCTTGAGCATTTTTAAACAGTGTAGGCCAGTAATAACCTGATTGCAATACCTTTGCAGCTGTTCTGATTCCACCAAAATGCCCACCACATGGCGCAGCATGGCAATGCTGTAGAACTTGGTCTTGCTCCTCCTCTGCAAGGCATCTCCTCATTAATTGGTCTTGACACTTCTTATAGAGAAAAGGTTCATCCCAGTAATATTGCTTTACTGTGTGGAAGAACCTCCTCTTTTGCTGATAATTCATCTCAACAGGTACCACCTTGCTAACCAGAAAATTTACAATGTCAGCATACCAAGGTGTTGAGGGTTCAGGCACTACAGCGCCTAGCGTGATAGCGCTAACCACTATAGCGTTTGATGCTTCGGCAGTTATTGCCAACAGCTTCTCATCTGGGAAGTGTTCCTTGATTTCTCCTCCTGCTGTACCTGCATTTTCTCTTTCTATTCTGGATAAATGATCAGCAACTTGGTTCTCCACTCCTTTTTTATCACGAATTTCTAAATCAAATTCTTGGAGTAGGAGAACCCATCTAATAAGCCTTGGCTTTGCATCCTTCTTTGTGATCAAATACTTGATGGCAGAATGATCTGTAAAAACTATTACTTTTGTGCCCACCAAGTATGATCGAAATTTGTCAAATGCAAAGACAACAACTAATAGCTCTTTTTCAGTGACTGTATAATTCAATTGAGCTTCTATTAGTGTTCTGCTAGCATAATAGATTGAATGAAAAATTTTATCATACCTTTGCCCAAGCACAGCTCCAATGGCAAAGTCGCTTGCATCACACATAAGCTCAAAAGGCTTACTCCAGTCAGGAGCTACAATAACTGGTGCAGTTATTAAAACTTTCTTCAGTTTCTTGAAGGCTTGCATGCAATCTTCATTAAATATGAAAGGGATATCATGCTGCAACAATTGGCACAGAGGCTTGGAGATTTTTGAAAAATCTTTTATGAACCTCCTATAGAATCCAGCATGTCCCAAAAAACTTCTGATGCCTTTGATGTTTGTTGGAGGAGGTAGCCTTTCAATGACTTCTATCTTTTCTCTGTCCACTTCCAGCCCCTTCTTGGAGATTTTGTGCCCCAAGACAATACCCTCTTGTACCATGAAATGGCATTTTTCCCAATTCAGCACTAGGTTAGTCTCCTCACACCTTATTAGAATTTCTTCCAAGTTGGACAAGCATAGATGGAATGTTTCCCCAAACACAGAGAAGTCATCCATGAATACTTCCATGGATCTTTCAATGAAGTCTGAGAAAATTGCCATCATACACCTCTGGAAGGTGGCAGGTGCATTACACAGTCCAAATGGCATCCTTCTAAATGCAAAGGTGCCATATGGACATGTGAATGTTGTCTTTTGCCGATCTTCAAGGACTATTGCTATCTGGTTATAACCAAAATAACCATCTAGAAAACAATAGAATTCTTTCCATGCTAACCTGTCCAGTATCTGGTCAATGAAAGGCAAGGGGAAATGATCTTTCCTTGTAGCTTTGTTTAACCTCCTATAATCCATGCAAATCCTCCATCCTGTTACTGTTCTGGTTGGCAGCAGTTCATTCATTTCATTAGTGATTACTGTTACCCCTCCCCTCTTTGCAACACACACTGCACAGGATTAACCCATGCACTGTCAGAGATAGGGTAAACAATACCTGCATCCAACTATTTGATAATCTCTTTCTTCACCACCTCTTTCATGATGGGGTTCAGTCTCCTTTGCCCTTCAATGCAGTTCTTGGAGTTTTCCTCTAACACAATTCTGTGCATGCAGATGGTGGGGCTTATACCTTGAATATCTGACATTTGCCACCCAATTGCTCTTTTATGTCTTTGTAGTGTACCAATCAGATCCTGTTCCTGCTCATCTGAGAGATCAGAAGCTATTATAACTGGTAAGGTTCTGTCTTCCCCCAAATAAGCGTATTTGAGGTGGGTAGGTAACTCCTTCAGCTCTAAGGTAGGTGGTTGTTCAATGGAAGGCAGATTCTCTCTTATGTCAGAATTTTCTTGTTCAAGAGTTTCATACTTTCTGGCCCAAACTTCCTTTACTGTCAGTTCCACTTCTTTTGCAGTTTCTGCATCAGAGCCTGAATTTTCACTGTTGTTCAGTAGCTGCTCCAAGTGATCGGTGCTTTTCTGAAAATGTTTTTGAACCACTTGGTCTAGAGAGCCTACAAATGAGCATTCTTCAGTATTGGGGTCTGGAAACTTCATGGCGTTAAGGACATTAAATTTGACTTCTTGGTCATTGACCCTCATGGTCAATTCTCCTCTTTGCACATCTATTAGTATTCTTCCAGTAGCTAGAAATGGCCTTCCCAATATGATAGGCACTTCTTTGTCTGCTTCAAAATCCAGAATCACAAAGTCCACAGGGAATACAAATTTATCTACCTTTATTAGAACATCTTCTAGTATTCCTTCTGGCTAAGCTAGTGTTCTGTCAGCTAATTGCAGAGTCACTGATGTAAGCCTGGCAGTTTCTACTCCTAACTGTGTGTATATGGACTTTGGCATTAGATGTATGCTAGCACCCAAGTCACATAGAGCACGACCAGAGTAGAAATTTCTAATAGAACAAGGTATAGTAAAGCTGCCAGGGTCATTTGACTTCAGGGGTAGTTTGTTCTGCATAATTGTTAAGGGTTCAGCAAGTGTACTGAAAACGTTGCATGTAATAAATTTACGGTAAGTACCGGTCGATTCAACAGGGATTGAGTGTTGTAACAATAGCAAATTTTATTAATTCTAGATTGTGAAAATTGGTTTGATTTGTAATTGAGTAACGCGAAAGTAAAAACTGTTGTTGAAATAATGAGAGAAAGCGATTAGGGGTCGAATCCTCTCCTCTCACCTATCTTATGAACCTTCGGCTAATTACAGATTAATTGTTTGAACTACCAGATTCAATTCACTATAGTAGGTTAAGGACAATTCCTTGCCTCAGAACCCCTTTTACCTAATTGAGTTACCCTAATTCCTTAGGTGAATTGTGCCAACCGGTAAAGCAATAAAGTTAAGAAATAGAGAATTCATGCATCCAACCCCATATTCCTATGGTGATCACAAGTACATGATCTAATACCCCATATCCAGCATGCAATCCATATCCCTATGCGATCACATAACCTAGATCGTTATAATTATCATATGTAACTATAAAGCATTACAATCAGAGGCATAGACTTATGATAATTCAAACAACTAATTGTATTAACCATAACAAAGTATCCATAACATAGGTTCGAGGAGAATCAACTCTCCCTAATCTTAGAAAATTAGTTACACATGGTGAATAGAGACATAACTAGAGTAAAGAAAGCACTACAAGTAAAGATAGACATAGGAACCTTCAACCCTCGTTCCCAAGTGGTGAAAAGCTCCAAAATCGCACTTCCTTGCTGCTCCAAGACGTCTGGCTGCGCTCCCATGACCAATCTCCCGTGAAAAACGCAAAACTGAATTAAAACCCTAACTTTCAGCAAGCCATCGCGTCGCGACACGAGCCCGTCGCGATGCGAAGTTGGACAGAACAAAATTTCCTCCTGCTTCATGCTTCCTTCGCGACGCGAACCCTCCTGGTCGCGACGCGAAATCACACAGAAACTTAAATCTTCCCAATTGTGCTGCATCTCCGGGCAAGTGTCTGGTTCGCCGAATGATAACACACAGATTGGAGGTCTTCAAGTACAAAATAACTCCAAAAATGCAGGAATGGCTTACAAAAGGATTTCCTACTACAAATTTCTAATACTAAGCTAAATCCCCAGATAATGACTATAATACAATCAAAACCCTGCACAATTTGGTCCTAAAATTGGACAACTTACATCATATGACAGAGAGTCAACACAACCCCAAACTTAAACTTTTGCTTGTCCTCAAGCAAACATTCAATTCAGAATGTGGCTATTTTTCTATTAGCTGTTACATATAATACACCAACCTTAAACACATCAGCACATCAACTATCATCATCAACCTAATACAGTAACATGACAACTGAATTGGAAAATACAGAATCATAAGCAGGCAGCATTCTCAAGTTCTCTCTTTTTCACACATCTCACCAATCTCTCTTTGATGTGTCTAAGGTGGTCACTCAATTCACAATACCTGCATCATCGTTTCATAGGCTTGACAGAGTTCTATATCAATCTATACAAATGAAATGCACAAACACCTTTTGAGGACTTTGAGGGTTATAGCGGGGCTTAGGTAAGGGTGGATAATTTTGGATAAGTAGGTTGCACTTAGAGTTAGGCCTACCTCTCTCTTTGTCAATTTCACACAACTCACTTATCACCCATTTTCCCCAAAGCATTCAACAAACAAGAGACGAAATTTGTTCTATTATTCTTTTTTTTTTTGATATATGTATATATATTATTATTTTTGCTTTTAATTTTCTTTGTTCCTTCCTCTTGTATACCACCCCAAACTTAGAATGTTGCTATTCCACGAGCAACCCCAAACTTAGAAATTTTCCCACTCTCACAGCTTTTGTTACCTAACTCCAAGTTAAGAATAAACTAGGCTATGATTTTCAGAAAAAAATTAAAAATTTTAACTATAGGCTCAGAGGGAATAGTAGAGGATAAACATTAGTTAGGTGTGGTTTGAAAGGCTTGGGGCTGCCAACAGAAGTGCCTCAGTGTGTATGAAAGTCAAATGCAAGACAATTAAGTACAATGTCAAGTGCTGCAGACTAATGCAGGCAAGGAATACACACAATAGATAATAAAGTGTTTAGGCTCAAACCTCACAGTTTGGATTGTAGAGATTGAACTTGAGAGATGCTGCTCACAGATGATAAAGAACTTCCGCAACTTTTTTCATGACCACTAATAGTACTTGATGATAAAACTTGACGTGCGAGTGCTCGAAAGGTAAAATGTACACATGCGAAGCCAAATGCCACACATCATCATCATTGAAGCTGCTTTAACAAAAAAAAATGGGCAGTGGTGCCTCCATATCACAGAGTAAGATGTAACAATATATTACAGACCAGAATGCAAAAATAAAGTCAAAAAGGCAAAAGACATAAAAGCTGAAAATAGTAAAGATCACCAATGGGTTGCCTCCCATTGAGCGCTTCTTTAACGTCACTAGCTTGATGTCTTTGAGATCTCATGGGTCTCTCAGCATTAGAACCATTCGAGCCTCTTCCACCGTGTTCCCAAGGTATGGCTTGAGTCTTTGTCCGTTGACCTTAAAAGATCTTTTGGACTCTGGCTCTTCCACTTCAATCGCCCCATATGGTGTCACTTCTTTAACCAGAAAGGGCCCCGACCACTTGGATTTCAATTTTCCTGGAAATAATCTGAGCCTCGAATTAAACAGCAACACTTGTTGCCCAGGTTGAAATTCCTTTCTTGAGATGTGCTTGTCATGGTACCTCTTCATTTTTTCCTTGTAAATACGGTTGTTCTCATATGCAAGAAGGCGCATCTCATCCAACCCATGTAGCTGTAAGATCCTCTTCTCTCCACTTGCTGCAGGGTCAAAATTTAGGAATTTCAACGCCCAATAAGCGTTGTGTTCCAGCTCAACCGGCAAATGACAAGATTTTCCATAGACCAATTGGTAGGGAGACATTCCTAATGGTGTCTTGTATGCTGTCCTGTATGCCCACAGCGTATCATCTATCTTCACATCCCAATCTTTCCTTGAGTTCCCCAGAGTTTTCTCCAGAATTTTCTTTAATTCTCTGTTTGAGATTTCGACCTGACCATTGTACTGAGGGTGATAGGGGGTGGACACTTTATGCTTCACACTATATTTAGACAGCACATTGTTGAGTTGAGTGTTACAGAAGTGGCTACCCCCATCACTTATCAAGACTCTTGGTACACCGAATCTTGCGAAGATATTCTGCTTGACAAATTTGACCACTGTTTGGGAGTCATTCTTAGGGGTTGCAATGGCTTCCACCCATTTCGAAACATAATCCACCGCCACCAAAATGTACTGATAAGAATGAGATGGCGAAAAGGGCCCCATGAAGTCAATTCCCCAACAATCAAAAACCTCTATTTCCAATATAGGGTTGAATGGCATCTCCCCCTTACGAGAAATATTGCCAGTCCTTTGGCATCTATCACAGCTTTTCACATAATTATGCGCATCCTTAAAGATGGATGGCCAATAAAAACCTAATTGGAGAACCTTTGCTGCTGTGCGTTCCCCATTGTAATGGCCTCCACATGGGGAATCGTGACAATGCCACAAAATATGCTGACTCTCACTCCCCCAGACACATCTTCTAAGAAGTCCATCAGCACCAACCTTAAAGAGAAATGGGTCGTCCCAAAGGTATTGTTTGACCTCACGGAGGAACTTCTTCTTTTGCTGCCATGTGAAATCTTTTGGTACCGTTCCCCCTCCTTTGTAGTTTGCTATGTCAGCAAACCACGGTATCTCTTCAATAGCTAACAATTTCTCATCGGGGAATTCTTCCAGAATTTCCGCTTCCCGAATAGTCACCTCCTTGTTTTCCAGCCGTGACAAGTGATCAGCCACCACGTTCTCGCTCCCTTTTTTATCCTTGATTTCCAAATCGAATTCCTGTAAAAGCAAAATCCATCTAAGGAGTCGAGGCTTAGACTCGCCCTTGGTTAGCAGGTATTTGATTGCTGCATGGTCAGTAAACACAATAACCTTGGACCCAACCAGATAGGAGCGAAATTTTTCCAATGCAAATACTATGGCTAGCAATTCCTTTTCCGTTGTGGCATAATTTACCTAATTTTCATTCAAAACCTTGCTAGCATAGTATATAGCATGAAAGAATTTCTCTGATCGTTGCCCCAGCACAGCGCCCACTGCATAATCACTAGCATCACACATTAATTCAAAGGGCATATCCCATTTAGCGGCTACAATTACTGGGGCCGAGGTCAGTTGTTTCTTTAATATATTGAAAGCATGCAGACATTCATTATCAAAAACAAAATCATTTTCTTTAACAAGAAGATTGCTTAAGGGTTTTGCAATCTTTGAGAAGTCTTTTATGAAACGCCGATAGAATCCGGCGTGTCCTAAGAAACTTCTCACTCCCTTTACATTCGTAGGGGGAGGCAGCTTTTCTATAACTTCGATTTTTGCTGGGTCGACCTCGATAACTTTTGCTGAGATCTTATGGCCAAGAACAATTCCTTCTTGAACCATAAAGTGACACTTCTCCCAATTCAGAACTAAATTGGTTTCGGTGCATCTCTTCAAAACGGTATTCAGGTTAGCCAAACAAGAATCGTAACAAATGCCAAACACAGAAAAATCATCCATAAATACCTCGATGGCGCTTTCCATCATGTCAGAGAAAATGGACAGCATACACCTTTGAAAAGATGCAGGGGCATTGCACAAGCCGAAGGGCATCCTCCGATAGGCGAACACACCAAACAGACATGTGAAGACAGTCTTCTCTTGATCTTCGGGATCCACAACTATTTGATTGTACCCGGAATACCCATCCAGGAAGCAATAAAATGCTTGTCCCGCCAGTCTTTCTAGCATCTGATCCATGAATGGCAGAGGGAAGTGATCTTTCCGAGTGGCTTGATTCAATCTCCGATAGTCAATACACATTCTCCACCCAGTGACTGTGCGTGTAGGGATAAGCTCATTCTTCTCGTTTTTCACCACAGTCATACTACCCTTCTTGGGCACCACATGCACCGGACTCACCCACGAACTGTCTGAAATGAGGTAGATCATTCCGGCATCTAAAAGCTTCAGTACTTCTTTCCTCACTACCTCTTTCATGGTCGGGTTCAACCTCTGTTGCGGTTGTATCACAGGTTTGAACTCTTCCTCGAGCTTTTTTTTGTGCATGCAAAAAGCTGGGCTAATCCCCTTAAGATCTGAGATAATCCAACCTAAAGCAGTTTTATTTGCTCTCAACACTGTCATCAATTTTTCTTCTTCCAGCTGAGTTAGGGAACTACTGATGATGGCTGGGTGTTGATCGTTGCCCCCGAGGAATACATACTTCAAATGAGGAGGAAGTTGTTTCAATTCAAGATTTCCTTTTTCTGGATTTTCGCCCCTACTCAACTCTTCTCTTTTCTTAAAAACCCTTTCTACCTGTGAAGCTTCAAACTGACGAATACAATCCTCGGTCTCGCTGTCCAATTCTTCCTCTACCCCCTCCATGAAGTTCACAATCACTTTCTCCAAGGGAAGAGAAGGTATATTATGTCTAAATGCTTCTTTTACCGAGTCTTCAACCACATCCACCCTAAAACATTTCTCTTGATCGTCTGGGTGACGCATAGCCTCAAAGACATTAAAAGTTACCTTCTCATCTTGGAATCTCAACATTAGTTTCCCTTGTTGAACGTCTACCAGGGCTCGCCCAGTGGCAAGAAATGGTCGACCAAGGAGAATTGGCACCTCTGCATCTTCTTCCATATCAAGAATTACGAAATCAACCAGAAACAAAAATTTGTCAACCCTTAGCACGACATCTTCCAAGATCCCATAAGGATGTTTGATTGATTTATCGGCGAGCTGCAGAGTTATCCTAGTGGGTTTCACTTCACCCCCACCAAGCTTCTTCAACATGGATAAGGGCATCAAGTTGATGCTCGCCCCCAAATCACAAAGGGCCTTCCCTATTTTCAAGTTACCTATGGTGCAGGGTATTGTGAAACTTCCCGGATCTTTTAACTTCGGAGGAAGTTTCCTCTGAATGATGGCACTGCATTCTTCGGTCAGCGCCACAGTCTCGTCGTCTTTGAACCTCCTCTTTTTAGTCAACAATTCTTTCATAAACTTTGCATAGACCGGCATCTGCTCTAAAGCTTCTGCAAACGGGATGTTGATTTGGAGGTTGGAGAAGATTTCCATAAACTTTGAGAATTGCTCATCCTGTTGATTCTTCTTCTTTCTTTGAGGGTATGGCAGCTTCATGTATGAGGGAATTCCTTTAGGCTTCTCGTCAACCTGCAAATTGTCAGAAAAAACATTTTTTATTGGGTCAGACTTCACTGCTCCCCCAGTTTTTCTCCCACGCTCATGTTCAGCTTCTTCATCCTTATCTTGCAACTCCTCCTTCAGAACCTCAGCTTCACTATTTTCCTCCCTAGGTTTGGTTTTGGTCACCTCTACGGGTTTCAGCTCTTTACCGCTTCTCAGAGAAATAGCCTTACAACTCTCCTTCCTCGGGTTATCCACGGTCTCAGAATCACTATTAGATGCATCAACGAATTGCTTTGACAACTGACTAATCTGCATTTCCAAGTTCTTCATTGAAGTTTCGTGATTCTTCCTCATACTTTGTATGACTTGTTCTTGGGATTGCAATGTGGTCTGAGTCGTTTGCATACATTGGGAAAGTACATCGTCCAACTGAGTTCCCTGGTCATAAAGTTGCTTTGCTTGAGTAATTGTTGGGGTTCGAGATCTACTCTCCAAGGCATCAGCCACTTGTTTGGCGAGAGATTCGATTTGAAGAGACATTAGCTTTTGTTGAGCTAACATTGCGCTGTTAGAGTCCAGTTCCAACATATTCTTTTTCTGTACAGCTATACACTCATTCGGCATTCTATATTCATTTGATGTCATGTCATCTATCAGTTGTTTAGCTTCTTCCCAGGTTTTGTTATCCAAAGACCCTCCAGCTGAGGTATCTAGTATCATCCTGGTTTGAGGTTGCAATCCATGATAGAAGGTTTGTAACTGCACAAAATCATCAATACCATGCCCCGGACACTTTCTTATTGACAGCTTAAATCTCTCCCAAGAATCGTATAGTGGTTCCGAATCCTTTTGTAAAAAGTTGGAGATTTCGCCCCTCTTTTCAATAAACTTGGAGATAGGGAAGAACCTGGTTAGGAACTTATCTTCAAGGTCACTCCAAGCATTAATAGTTCCAGGTGGGAGAGTATTCAACCAATCCTTTACTCTGCCTGTTAAAGTGAAAGGGAAAAGACGCAACTGTTTTGAGTTTTCATCCACTCCCTCAGGATACGTGGTTCCACGGATTTCATGGAAGTAGGATAGGTGCTGATTGGGGTCTTCAGTATCTGACCCAGAAAACGGCTTTGCCCTTAATGCGGATAGAACAAATGACTTGATGTCAAAGGTGGCTGCCCATACTGGTTGGAAGGTGCTACTATGTGTGCCTCGAGTTCTCCTCCCTAAATCATTGAGAGTGCGTCTGCCCGGTGGATTTTCAGTCATTACTTTCACTGGATGTACCTGTGCCACCTGTATAAACAGTTCTTGGAAACACTAAGCAAACGTTAACCAGTCCCAGAAATCACTAAGTACCAAAACTAAGTAGCTAAAAATAAACAGAAACTAAAAAAAATCTAGAATCAACTCGTTTGCCTTGTCGACAACAAAGTCAACAATCCCCGGCAACGGCGCCAAAAACTTGTTAAGGGTTCATCAAGTGTACTGAAAACGTTGCAAGTAATAAATTTACGGTAAGTACCGGTCGATTCCACAGGGATTGCGTGTTGTAACAATAGCAAATTTTATTAATTCTAGATTGTGAAAATTGGTTTGATTTGTAATTGAGTAACGCGAAAGTAAAAACTGTTGTTGAAATAATGAGAGAAAGCGATTAGGGGTCGAATCCTCTCCCCTCACCTATCTTATGAACCTTCAGCTAATTACAGATTAATTGTTTGAACTACCAGATTCAATTCACTATAGTAGGTTAAGGACAATTCCTTGCCTCAGAACCCCTTTTACCTAATTGAGTTACCCTAATTCCTTAGGTGAATCATGCCAACCGGTAAAGCAATAAACTTAAGAAATAGAGAATTCATGCATCCAACCCCATATTCCTATGGTGATCACAAGTACATGATCTAATACCCCATATCCAGCATGCAATCCATATCCCTATGCGATCACATAACCTAGATCGTTATAATTATCATATGTAACTATAAAGCATTACAATCAGAGGCATAGACTTATGATAATTCAAACAACTAATTGTATTAACCATAACAAAGTATCCATAACATAGGTTCGGGGAGAATCATCTCTCCCTAATCTTAGAAAATTAGTTACACATGGTGAATAGAGACATACCTAGAGTAAAGAAAGCACTACAAGTAAAGATAGACATAGGAACCTTCAACCCTCGTTCCCAAGTGGTGAAAAGCTCCAAAATCGCACTTCATTGCTGCTCCAAGACGTCTGGCTGCGCTCCCATGATCAATCTCCCGTGAAAAAACACAAAACTGAATTAAAACCCTAACTTTCAGCAAGCCATCGCGTCGCGACACGAGCCCGTCGCGACGCGAAATTGGACAGAACCAAATTTCCTCCTGCTTCATGCTTCCTTCGCGACGCGAACCCTCCTGGTCGCGACACGAAATCACACAGAAATTTAAATCTTCCCAATTGTGCTGCATCTCCGGGCAAGTGTCTGGTTCGCCGAATGATAACACACAGATTGGAGGTCTTCAAGTACAAAATAACTCCAAAAATGCAGGAATGGCTTACAAAAGGATTTCCTACTACAAATTTCTAATACTAAGCTAAATCCCCAGATAATGACTATAATACAATCAAAACCCTGCACAATTTGGTCCTAAAATTGGACAACTTACATCATATGACAGAGAGTCAACAATAATCATACTGCATTCCCCAGTCATTGCTACTGTTTCAAATTCCCCAAGCCTTCTCCTCTTGGTGAGCACATCATTCATAAACTTAGCATAGTTTGGCATTTGTTGGAGGGCCTCCACCAAAGGTACATTAATGTGCAGTTGTTTAAGGACTTCCAGGAATTTGTTGAATTGTTTGTCTTCCAGAGCCTTCCTAAATATATTAGTAAAATAACTAAGACCCTAGCAGCGCACGGGTGAGGGTCTAGTAAGGCTATAAGGTCAAACACCTCACAAATCTATGATCAAGCATACATAATATGTATTCACATACGCTTTAGATACAATTATATAACCTCGAATCTGACACACACTTTCCCATGTTCCTCTTCCTCTCTCTCATCCCCTTCGTGCCTCTCTTTCTCTCTTCCTCTCGCTGATCCGCCCACACGCCTAGGGCTGTTCATAGTTAGCAAAAAACTGAACTGAACTGACGAACCGAACCGAACTGGACCAAAACAAACCGAACTATTACCAACAGTTTAGAACCGAACTGTTATTTTAAGTTCAGTTCAGTAACTGAACTGAACTGTTAAGGACTTAAAAGACTTAATTTCCAATGCCCTTCTCAGCGTCTCACTCTCAGCGCCTCCAAACACATTCTCTGGCTCTCTGCTTCCTCAATGGCTGTCGTGGTTCATCTTCAATGGCTGTCGTAGTTCTCTTCGAACCGTAAAGCCCTAATCAGCAATTTCATCTTCAATCATAGTCGCAATTCTCTTCTTCGAACCCTAAAGCCCTAATTTTTTTACAACTTCATCTTCAGTCGCAATTCACTCGAACTTCATCTTCTTCGAAATCGCAATTCAAACTTCAGAGATTAAGTTTCTGCACTGTTACAACCTAGAAATCGCAAACGCATCTTCTGCTCAGTTAGGTAAGTTTCTTCACCCTTTATGGGTTGTGTAACTTTTGTATTGTTAATCATTTGTGAACTCTAATGATGTTTCTTTGTTGTAACTTGTGTATCACAAATGCATCTTTGTTCACTATTGATTCTTCACTGTAACTTGTGAACTCTAATGATGTTTCTTCAATTATGGTTTTTGTTTCTTTGAGAACAGAGTGCTTGAAGCTGAAATTAATTGTTTCTTTGAGAACAGAGAGCTTGATGTTAATTTTGAATGAGCTCTGTTTTCATCCTCTGAGAGTAGATGTTGATACTAACTGTTATTAGAATGACATAAAGGGTGCTTTATATTGAAAATTAAGATAACCATTTGATGTCAAACTTCTTATTAGATACTTCGCTTTTATTTCTTAATTATGTCTCTGATTTATACCTTTTTCTTGAGTTATTTCAAATGTCACTTTGCAACTGTTTTGCTTCGCATACTTGATTGATGAATGTTTCTGCATTACTTGATTGTAGGTTGTAGCTACTTTGGGGACCCATGTCGGCACACGATTATATCATGGAATTTACAGTGCCAGACAATGTTGAAGAGCCAGACAATGTTCATACCACACCAGTTGACCTGGGAGCTACATTACCGCCTCTTCCCAAGCGTAAATCTCGGTCTGAAGTGTGGAAATACTTTACAAAGCAACCCAATGATGATATGCACGCCAAATGCAGATACTGTGGAGACTTAATTAAGTATATGAGTGGAACAACTACAATGTGGACTCATTTGACTAGATGCAACAAGAATCCTACAAATGCATCAAACAAAAGGCAAAGGAAAGCACCGCCAAATGCTACAGAAGGACAAGTAGCATCTTCGCCAAGCTACTCAAAACACTACAAAAAAACAGTGCATTAGCGACGGATTTTTCCCTGGCTAATGCCTATTTTTCCCTCGCTAATGACTGTTAGCGATGGACCAATTCCGTCGCTAAAAACCTCGTCGCAAATGGTTAGCGACAGAATAAAATCCGTCGCTAACCATTAGCGACGGATTTTCCGTCGCTAATTACTGGCGCGTGGCAGGCTATGATTAATCAGTATTAGCGACAGATATCCGTCGCTAAAATCCGTCGCTAATATCAATTTTTTTAAAAAAAAAATGCTGGTGGTGGTGGTGGTGGTGAGGTTCAGATAGAGAGAGGGAGAGATAAGGGGTTGGGGAGATAAGGGGAGAAAAAAATGGCGTGGTGGTGGCGAGGTTCAGATAGAGAGAGGGAGAGATAGGCGGTTGGGGAGATAAGGGAAGAAAAAATGGTGTGGTGATGGTGGTGGTGGTGTGGTGTTGAAGGGAGAAGATGATGGTGGTGGTAAGAAGAAATGAAAGAGGAAGAGGAAAATGGAGAAGAAGAAGAAATGAAAGAGGAAGAGGAAGAAATGAAAGAGGATGGTGTGGTGGTGGTGTGGTGTTGAAGGGAGAAGATGATGGTGGTGGTTGTAAGAAGAAATGAAAGAGGAAGAGGAAGAAATGAAAGAGGAAGAGGAAAACGGAGAAGAGGAAGAAATGAAAGAGGAAAGAAAGAATTTGGGTTTATAAAAAAAATTAACATTTAGCGACGGATTTAGAGAGGGAATTTCGTCGCTAACTTTGGCCACGTGTCAAATAAGCTACAACGGTTAGAGTGGCACATTTCCCCAAGATTAGCGACAGATTTAGTGAGGGAATTCTGACGCTAACTTTGGCCACGTGTCAAATAAACTGCAACGGTCAGCGGCACAGTTTTCAAAGATTAGCGACGGATTTTAGCGAGGGAAATCCGTCGCTAATTCGATCCAAAATTTTCAAATTCGCGCCATGTTGAATCCGTCGCTAATTTAACCAATTTCCGTCGCTAAATACCTCGTTTTCAACCAAAACCCAATCCGTCGCTAACTGAGTACATTTCCGTCGCTAATATTGATTTTAGCGATGGACGCCCTGTCTGTCGCTAAAATCCGTCACTAATCCGTCTTTTTTTGTTGTGAAATTTGACCAACAAGCATGCCGACTTCAGCTTGCCAAGACAATTGTGAGTGCGGAGCTCCCATTTCGTTTTGTGGAGAATGAAGAATTTCAGAAGTTCTTGAATGTAACACCCCCTTTTTCTAACTTTTAAAAGTGGTGCTACACTTAACTAATATTCTCATTTCTAATTTCTTTTAAAAATATATTGATTCAAAGTAGATATGAATTTCGATTCTCAAGTTACGTAAAAAATAATTTTCTAAATGTGTGAGAAGCATAAAGGATTAGTCATATCATACAAGATCGAAATATATATAAGTATGCATCATAAATTGATCACTAACAGTTGGATCATAGTCATGCCCTTGGGCTTACATAGGTTATCGTCTAAGTACCGCGTCACAAAGATGTCCCAAAAGGTGGTACGGTCTATAAGGTTATATATATACCATAGGTTAGGCAGAAAACTAAGCAGTCAAGCTAATATACTGAAACGCCTAATAATCACTGTATGAAAAGGTAGAGTTATAAGAGATTACAAGCCAGACTAAATCCCCAAAAAAAAGTTCTTATACTCTAAGTAAAACCAAAAGAACCAACTTCCAACAACCACTAATGATATCCATTGGGGAGATCCCCAACGATACCACTACTACTGGAGCCATCAGACGGCTCCGACCCAGGTACGACAGGTACATCAGGAACCACGGCATCCTGAACTACAGCCCTAGGCATGGCCACACCAAGAAACAAAGCCTTTATCATACGGTTCATAGGCAACTCGATCTCTAAAGTCTGATGAGCAGTAATAACAGTCATGGGTACTCCTTGTGCCCCGTCAGTAGTCTGAGTCACACCGGTATAAGTAATGGTCTGAGCCACTGGGTCGATCTCCCATATGGGATCTCCCATATCCTCCAGAAATCTAATCTGCCTGTGCCCAGAGTGTCCGAGAGGCTCCCCCGATGTCATCTGAAATGTAAGGGGTGAAATACTCGTACACAAGTTTGCAACACGATGGTTACACAAGTTACATATAATAGGATACAATCACAAGTAATAATATATAGACGTAATAAGGGACCAGTATCAGACTGAATCCAGACTAAGAATTAATCACACACAATCACCAAATCCTGCGAACACGACTAACAGTCTAGTGAAATCAATTATCGATAGTTAGTTTAATAAGCTAGATATCACAGTTATCCTGAAGTCCATCAACCAGGTTAGTCTACCAACTAGAAATAATATACTCAACCTACTCCATGGAGATTTCTCTATCATCTTGAGCGTAAGGCCGTTTCAACTGCCATAACATGATTGTTTGCAATGAGAAGATATCCAATCTATATCCCAATCATTCTGGCCCGAGCGCTGCACCTTATTATAGATAGTCCTGTACAGTCAGGCTCACCGTGTCGGGTGGTACGATTTCCCCCAGTCAGAGATGCTACAACTGACCATTGGTAGGAGTTCGAAACACAAGTGCCCCCAGAAGGTCTGTAGTCGACCCAACCGAACCTATCCTCAGTTTTATATACTTGATAGTACTATAAGAAACATCCTGTAATAGCTCTTAGTAAAATCATCAGTGTTACTAATCTAATCCATAATCAACTTGACAACTCAGTCCTTAGAATCCATAGAACAACTTGTGAAATACACCTTAACTTATCAGTCCTCACAAGTCATATCACTAAGTCTATTATCATATCACTAAGTAAAATAGACAACCAATGTTCTCAACCAACTTCAAAATGTACTTATTTTGACACATTTGCATAGAACTCAAACAAATCAAAATCACACAAATCACCTAAGAATAACTAGATAATATATATACAAGCAACACACAATTTGTGCCCATCAACTTATTATTGGTATTTCCCCTTACCTTGAATTTGTTCCAAACTAGCGTGATGGTCAGCAATTGCTTCAAATTCCTCAGTACCTATTACTTATCAAAACAACTATGTCTTAACTCACTTATAATCATAACTAGATCATAACTAAAATATTTTACTAAAATTCAACTTTAATACTTGTGTGTTTCCAAAATCCAAGAGACAATTTAAAGAAAAAAAACCCTTTTGATAGACATCTTTTCTATTTTATAGATTTTAAGTGCATTTGACAAAATATAATAAACTAGAGTAAGAAAATTTTCTGAACTAATGTCTAAGTATATATAAAGACATTCACATTTTAGCTAAAAAAAGTAATCCTGGATATTTAATCTAATCTATCACCTAATTAAATCAAGTTTTGAATTGCTATCTTATCTTATATTAAAAACAACGCAATGTACTCAAAACCATACACTAACAAATCTTGAAACAGATAAATAAAAATCTAAAACTGAAAGTTGCTAACGTAAAATGAAACCCAAAAAGAAGAGAAGAGGTTAGATTGTGTACCTGTTGAAAGCTTTTCTGAAGTTGTGAAAAGTAAAGTGATGGATGGGTCTTATTTATAGGTGCAAAGCAGGTCATTTATGCAAGTAAACAAACATGTACGAGTAATAAAATCCTCTGTTCTTGCATTTCTGTTGTTAAAAGGTGGACCACACATCATTCCTTCCTCTTTTACTAGTTACTTATTTGTTATATTGGTAATAATAAAAGATGTATTTTCAGGTAAATAAAATTCTGCAGATACAATTTCGATCTTTATATCTTATAGAACTTAACGAACTAAATTTCAAAATTTTCAGATAAGTTTGGACTTTTAGTGCAGTACAGTTTGTACTGGCAGATACTTTTTAGCTATAATTTGATAGAGGTTTAAGTTCAAATATTTTTCATAACCTTCTATAATATTTCTCTCTAATCCTACAAAATTATTTTTTTTAAAAACACTCTCTAGATACTAGACTAATTATTATAAAAAATTAAAATACACACAAAGGCAGTAAAAATTCATGGTGTTACATTACTACCCCACTAAAAAAATTTCGTCCTCGAAATTGTGTACCTTAAAATAAACTCGGATTTTGTGCTCTCATATTGTCTTCTAACTCCCATGTTGAATCTCCGGTTGCTTGATCCCATACAACTTTGACCAAAGATATTTGTTTTCCTCGAAGTTGTTTGATCCTTCTATCTTCGATCCTCACAGGAGATGTCTCGTATGACAAATTTTCTCTTAACGGTACTTCATCGGGTTCAATTATGTGAGATGGATCAGAAATATACTTCCTCAGCTGTGAAACGTGCAATACATTGTGAATGTTTGAAAGGAAAGGCGGTAAAGCTAATTGGTACGCTACTGGACCAATGCGGCGAATAATTTGATATGGTCTGATGAATTTCAGAGTGAGTTTCCTTGACTTAATAGCTCTTCTGACTCCTGTAGTTGATGTAACTCTTAAAAACACGTGTTCACCTTCTTGAAATTCTGTCTGCTTTGTGCAATCTTCATCCTTTCACGGATTTGTTTGACTTTCTCCGTTGTCTGTTGCACAATCTCAAGTCCCAACATAGCACTTTCTCCATCTTGATACCAACATAATGGTGTTTGGCATTTTCTTCTGTACAAAGCTTCATAGGGTGCCATTCCGATACTCGAGTGAAAACTGTTATTATAGGTGAACTCAATCAATGGTAGCAGACTATCCCAACTTCCTCTATTGTCCAAAACACATTCTCTTTGTAAATCTTCCAGAGATTGAATTGTCCTCTCTGTTTGTCCATCTGTCTGAGGGTGGTACGCCGAGTTTAGTCTCAGCTTCGTTCCTAGAGCTTCTTGTAAACTTTGCCAAAAATGAGAAGTGAATTTCGAGTCTCGATTCGAAACAATACTAGAGGGAACTCCATGCAGTCTGATTATTTCCCTAATGTATATCTCAGTCAGCTTCTCCACATTGTAATTAACTCTCACAGGTAAGAAATGTGCCGACTTAGTCAGCCTGTCCACGATCACACAAATTAAATCAAAATTTTGTGTCGTCCTTGGTAATCCTACTACGAAATCCATTGAAATACTTTCCCACTTCCATTCTGGTATGTCCAATGATTGAAGCATACTGGCAGGTTTCTGATGTTCAACTTTTGCTTTTTGACATGTTAGACATGATGCGACGTATTCTGCAACCTGTCTTTTCATTCCTGGCCACCAAAAATTTTGCTTTAGATCTTGATACATTTTTGTTGCCCCTGGATGAATACTCAGCTTGCTCTTGTGTGCTTCATCCAAAATCATTTTTCTCATTTCCAAGTTATTCAGGATACAAACTCTCCCGTTGCATCGTAAAATGCCATCGTTTCCTAAACTGAACTCTACAGCCCTTTCCTGTTCGATTAGTTTTCTCTTTTCCTGTAGATGTTCGTCACTTGCTTGTTGTTCACGGATATCCTCCATAAGTCCGCTTGACACCTTTATCATTCCTAAGGAAATCTTTCCACTAGTCAGTTCCACAGATAAATTCAGATCTCGAAATTTCTCTAACAACTCCAACTCCTTAGTCATCATAGCAGAAATGTGCATTGTCTTTCGACTCAATGCATCAGCTACAACATTTGCTTTTCCAGGGTGATAAATCAAGGTAAAATCGTAGTCTTTTAGAAATTCCATTCAGCGCCTCTGTCTCATGTTGAGCTCCTTTTGATCGAAAAGATACTTCAAACTTTTATGGTCATTGAAAGCATCAAAATTTGCTCCATACAAATGATGTCTCCAGATTTTTAACGCAAAGACCACTGCCGCTAGTTCCAAATCATGGGTAGGGTAATTCTTCTAGTGAGTCTTTAACTGTCTTGAGGCATAGGCTACAACTTTTCTATGCTGCATAAGAACACAACCTAATCCTTGATGTGAAGCATCACAATACACTTCATATGGTTCATCTGGTTGTGGCAGAACTAATACTGGTGATGTTGTCAACCGCGTCTTCATTGTTTGAAAACTTTCTTCACATTTTTCGGTCCAGACAAACGGTTGATCCTTCCTTGTGAGTTGAGTCAACGGTGCCACTATCCTTGAAAATCCTTCTATAAATCTCCGATAGTATCCGGCCAAACCAACGAAACTACGAATTTCAGTCACCGATCTTGGTTGTTCCCATGAAAGTACAGTTTCCACTTTTGCTAGATCCACAGCAATTCCTTCCTTAGAAATCATGTGACCCAAAAATTTAACTTCCTCAATCCAAAATTCACATTTTCACAGCTTTGCGTATAACTTCTTCTCTTGTAGAATTTGTAAAACTTGACGAAGATGATCTTCATTTTCCTCGTAACTCTTAGAATAGATGAGAATGTCGTCAATAAATACAACGACGAATTTATCGAGGAATGGATTGAAAATCCGGTTCATGTAATCCATAAAAATAGCAGGTGCATTGTTACTCCAAATGGCATCACCAAATACTCATAATGCCCATAGCGAGTCCTAAACACAGTCTTTGAAATATCCTCGGGTTTTACTCTAATTTGGTGATATCCTGTCCTTAAGTAGATTTTTGAGAAGACTGCAGCTCCACGGAGTTGATCCATTAAATCATCAATGCGAGGTAGAGGATACTTATTCTTTATCATCACTTTGTTCAACTGACGATAATCTACACACAGTCTTGAACCTCCATCCTTCTTCTTCACTAACAAGACTGGTGCTCCCCAAGGTGAGACACTTGGTCTAACCAACTTTTTTGACAACAAATCCACAAGTTGACTCATTAGTTCTGCTAACTCCGTAGGTGACATCCTATATGGTGCAATAGAGATTGGACCTGATCCGGGTATGAAATCAATTAAAAATTCAATATCTCGCACAGGGGGTAATCCGGAAACATCTTCTGGAAATACTTCCGAAAAATCTTTCACGACTGGTATTTCTCTCAAAGTAACTTCTTTTTCCGCTTTTAAGGAAGATAACAACATATAACCTTGAGCACCTTCTTTCAAAGATGTAATTGCTTGATTAGCTGATATAAACTCTGAAATTGTGGGGTCGGGAAAGACTAAAGTTTTATGCGCACAGTCCAAAAGGATATGGTTAGAAGATAACCAATCCATGCCTAAAATCACATCTAGTTAAGTTAAAGGCAAACATATCAAATCTACAAGAAATTTCTTATCATGTACAACAATAGGACAGTTTAAGCACCTAGAATTTGCCACTAGAGGTTTAGCAGTTGGGGCAGAAACGATCAAATCAAAAGGCAGCGATGTAACAGGTAAATTCAATTCTTTCACTCGATCCAAAGAGATAAAAGAATGGGTTGCTTCAGAATCAAATAATACGGTTAAAGGCTTACCTTCCATATCACAATTTCCTTGTATAAGATCTTCAGATTGAGAAGCCTCAACACCACTTATGGTGTAAACTCTTCCGTTTGCCATTGGCCTTTCAGCTCTCATGTTATTCACCACTGGTTCAACTTTCGGATTAATGTAGTCCTTCACCATGTGTTCTGTCTTTCCACATCTATAACATACCACTCCCCTCATGGAACACGTGTCAGCCAAATGGTCTTGCTTCCCGCATTTGAAACATTGTCGAATGGGTCCGGAATTCTGATTCCTAATTGGTCCACCGCCAAAAGCAGATGCGATTGGACGATATGGTTGTTGATTCTGATTATTCCTCGAGGGTCGGAAATACGGCTTCTTGTACGGCTGTTTCCCTTTCTGGTTCCATCCTTGAGTTGGATACCTGGACCTAGACGACCCTCCTGTATTTCCCCGGTTAATTCCACTTTCCTTCATTGTCTCTATCTTTCTGCATTTTTCCACGAGCGGTTGAAATTGCCGAATCTCAAGTGGAAAGACTGACTCTTTGATGTTAAGCCTCAGTCCTCCTTCAAATCTTTCACATAGCCAATCTTCATCAACTTGATCCTGAAAGAAACGAAAATACTTCGCCAGCGACTCGAATTTTGCTGCGTATTCTCCGACCGTCACTACAAGAATAAGCCCCATTTCCTGCGAAACTTTCCGACGAACTCTTATTCGTCGCAATTTCCGACGGATTTCCGACGAAAAAGTCGTCGCAAATGCTCAGCAGAAGAGGCGCTAAAATTCCCGCTCACGTTTGCGACGAAGTTGTTGTCCGTCGCAAATTTCCGACGGATATTTTCGTCGGAAACGTCTAAAAGTCCGTCGCAAAGTAACAGATCCAAAATTAAATGGAACCTCTTCCCACGAAGAGTCTCATTTCACGCATCCACTCTCACTTCTCTCTGAGTCTCTGCCTCCCTCTCATCTTTCACCCTCCATCTCTGCCTCCGCCATTGCTCACTCCGCCGCTCACCACCACCAAATACACCACGCGTTCATCATTTCCTTCTTTCTATTTCTTTCTCAGACTCCCTCTCCCTCTCTGAACTTCCCTCACTTTCACTCTCACGTCTCACTATTTCTGCCGCTCTCACTCTCGCTCTCTGCCCTCACTCTCACCTTCCCTCAACATCAACCCTCCTCCGCCATCCTTCAACTTCCTCCACCGTCACTCTCTCATCAGTTCACCGCCACAAAACCTTTCCTTCTCCCTGGACCTCCCTCTTTTCTGCAAACCCTAACCTCCATTCCCCTTCTCGAAATCTGTCGCGCCTCCTCTCCTCCTTCATGCCTCCTCTGTCATGCCTCCTACGTCATACCTGTCGCGTTCGACTCTTTTACTCATCTCTGCTCACGTTCACATCCAACAAGCAGCATCACATTCTCTGCTCATTTCTTCTACCGCCCAACAAGCAGCGTTCTCTCTTTTGTCCTTTAGGTTTTTCACAAACAGGTAAGCACATCTCATTCTCAGATGAAACTTGCAAATTTATTCTTTGATTTTCTTGAATGTGCTATGAAATCCCTAATCTGTGTTTGTCTAATTTTGAAATCCCTCGTATGTTTCTTACTTTCACAACCCCTTTTTTTATTCGTTGAATTTGAACCGTGTTTATGGAATTTTAGGATCGATGCTCAAATTTTGAGTATATTCTCCGTATCTAGTGGTCCTTTGTCGAAATTTCCAATCTTTCGTTTTTTCTTTTATGTTAGTTTTAATAGTTCGAATTTTGTTTTAATCTGAACTAAGATTTCAGAAATCATGTGTTGAATTTGAAGATTACTGCATGCTTTATACTTAATTTTAGTAATTCTTTTCCAGGTTGGTGATATTATCAGCAGATTTGAGAAGAAGGGTTTCTACTTGAAAGGTAATTCTTTGATACATAATAGAATACTGACTTTTAGTGATGAGAACATGTTCGGTTTAAATCCTGTTCTGTTATTCCTGATCGAGGAAATACAAACTTTGGCTTCCATAGTTCTATTTGGGATTTGTTTGTCATACTTATATAGGAATTATTAGACTTGTTATTTCAATATGGATTTAATTTATATACACGGTCGGTGTAAGAGATATTTAACAAAGTTAGCCAATTACGAAATGAAACAAAGAGACGTCATACAAAGAAAATTGACTTTATCTGAAATACCTTAAAAGTCACTCATACCCATTGATTGGGTGATAGTGTACAATTTTTTAGTGATGGTTTCAACTAAGTAAACCTTTTCAATATTGAGGCCTTGTATTAAATATTAAAATTTTGAATTTCTACTATTTAAATTGCATGGACACAAATTGTGATCATTTTTTTTATCTTGAAGAAACATTTCTTAATGGTTTTCTGTTATAGCTTGATTTCAGGTTTGAAACTCCAAAATGTGGAGCGTGCTTTTGCTGAGAAGCACTATGCAGACTTGTCTGCAAAACCTTACTTTGGTGGTTTGGTGGAATACATTGTCTCTGGCCCTGTTGTTGCTATGATTTGGGAGGGAAAGAATGTTGTGACAACTGGCCGAAAGATCATTGGAGCCACTAACCCTGCTCAATCCGAGCCCGGAACTATTCGTGGTGACTTTGCTATTGATATTGGGAGGTATAAACATGTTTACATCATATCACTCTTGAAGCAAGTTGTTATTTTTTAATCATCTTCTGAACTGCATTGAGGTGTTTCCATTGTTCTTATCTTCCAATTCAGTAAAGTCAATTGTAGGTTGACAAAGTAGAAAACCCTTTTTTTATGTTATTTTTTTCTTTTTCCTTCGTTTACACACACATTTTTCTTTCTACAACTTTGGTTTCTGAATCCCGTATTTTGGAGGCAAGAGTATCCTAAATCCTTATTTTTATTCTTATAATAACATTGTTACCACATAATTTCCATGATATTGTAAACTGAAAAACTTTTATGACTCGCACTTTTACTATTTCATCATGAAAATTACTTTGAGCTTTGAAGCTAAATTCACACGTGCACTGGAGTTTGAAACGAAAAGTGCAACTGATATGTGATAACATGAATGCGGAAATTGAAATCCTGGGTGCATTCTGACAAATCCATGCTTTTGAATCTGATCAAAATGGCTAGTATGTGAACTTTGTAGTCTTTGTTATATGAAACCTCGTTTAAAGTTGTGTCATGGCATTGAATCAAGTTACGTTTGATGCAGGAATGTCATTCATGGAAGTGATTCTGTTGAAAGCGCTAACAAGGAAATTGCATTGTGGTTCCCTGAGGGCCCTGCTAACTGGTAAAGCAGCCTCCACAGTTGGATCTATGAGTAAAAGATATATTGCCTCAGTTGATCATGAATTATCCTTAGTTTGATTTGATCCATTTCTGGAACTTTGTTATAGTGTGGTGGGTGCCTTGGTTTGCATATTAAGTCTAGTTGCCGTTTCTGTTGAGACATTTTCAGTCTTATAAATCAAATCCGAAACTAGTTTTGCTTCTCCATAAGCGGCGTTATAACTGATTGCAGTTAAATTTTGCTCTTTTCATCACTCTTCTAAATAAGAAATTGGCAGTTACTAAATCTGAAACAAGTTTCAGTATTTTATCATTTGATTTCGATATGACGATAGGAAATTTAACACTTAAAGAGTAATACACTAGTTTCTTCATTATGATTCCAAATTTCAACACATGATTAAGTTATAATATTTTCGGCAGACATGTGATAAGAGTTATTTCTACTGCTTTTTGTTCTTTGTACACACTACAAAGTTGATTCCTAGACTTATTTATGTCTTTCTTGTGCATTGCCAATATTTATGAATCTAATTTACAATTTCAGGCTGAGCATGGCCCTGATAGTCAGGTTGTTCTTGTGATTGCTGGAGATGGTGTGGATCTGAATGCAATACAGGAGGAGCTCAGCAAGCAGTGCCAGAGTCTTCCAAGAGGAGAGTTTGCGTCTAAATGGATCAGAATGGATCAGAATGCAAGTTCAGATTACTACATTGTAGCAAGTGCAAGGTTTGTGAATGAGTCACGTTGGAAAAGAGTTACTGGAGTTGGTATCTTGCACTATACAAATTCTAAGGGGGATGCAAGAGGTCCTTTACCACCAGGTCCAGATGATCAATACGATAAAACTTACTCAATGAACCAAGCAAGATCCATCAGGTATCTTCATGCTTCCATTAGTCCTTTCAACTATATTATATTGTTTCTACTTATTCAGTGGTTAATTGCTACCCGCAGGTTGTGGAGATCACTAAGGGAGGTAAGGTCAAATATGAACTTGACAAAAAGACTCGAATGATTAAGGTTCACTTAGCTCCTGGACCCAATATCAATAACTATGGCGTTTACTGTTGTTAGGGCTTGGGATCTTCTAACTTGGGTGGCAACTCATGGCTTCTTTTCTCAGGTTGCAGGCTTAACTATGGTCTCTGTACTATGCTTCACATCTAGTTCCTGTGTTGAACTTTTGACAGACATTCATGTATGTATAAGTTAACTGCATACAATAACTGTTCTTTTTTCCTTGACGACAGAAGGTTCAAGATCTCCTGAACTGACCATCACATTATTATTTTATTATTGCAAATGCTGCATCACTGGCATCAACAACGTCTGAATGATGTTTATACTTCTTTTCTGCTGATGATTTTGCATTATTTTGTGGGTATGTGCTGTTAATATATATATTTATCTCCTCTTAGTTCAGTTACAGGAATCTTTTATTTATTTACTTTTTGCAAGTAATGACAGTATTTGAAAAAGTTTTACTTGGCCTGCTGCCTAATACTAAGTTTATGTTTTCCATTCAACTTTAACATTGTATACCACTCGTGATTGCTTTCTAAAATGGTTTCCCCCTAAATTTTCTCTTATTTTTCTAATTTCTCATGTTTTTTGAAGCTAGAAGATATTCACATAGCAAGATGGAAATGGTATATCGTTGAATCTGGAATCAATGTTTTGGCTTTCATCATTTTTAGGTTGAAGCTGGAACGATTCTTTATTTTTATTGTTTTCGTTTTTGCTTTTTCTTTTTTGCCTTCATTTACAGATGTTTTTGTGTTTCGTTCATCGATTTTGTGTTTTTCGTTTTTGCCTTCGTTCATCGATTTTGTGCTTTTTGTTTCTGCCTTTCGTAGTTTAGTTGTGGTATCGTGAATGAGTTTTTCATTTTTGCTTGTGACTTTTTCAAATTTTTTAGGTTGAAGCTGAACTGAAGAACAACATGAGATATCCATAAAGAAATTACAAGTTGCAAGGAATAAAAAGGCTAAGTTCCTGAACTTGTTTTCCTCTGTATTTCTGTTTTCTTATACTTGCTGTTGCAGCAACTCTTGATGATTTTTGGTGTGCTTAATTGCGATTACAAACCAATTTTTAAAACCCTAGTTCCAGGATAGCCAGCCTGGTATAATATCCAATTTATGCCTACTGATTTGTTCATATAACCTATATTTGTATGACTGTTACAGGAGTATAGAAGGAAATCTATTTTCAGAAGGGAGCAGAAGTGGACCATAGAATAGAAGTAATTGGTTTTTAGGAGCATTCACTTTGACACCTTACAAATTTCATTATATCAGGAGCATTCACTTTGATTCTATCAATAAGTTATTAATATGACACATGACACAGGAATCTTCAATCTTGTTTTGCTGTTTATCCCTCCTTTCCATAAACTTTGATCATTTTGCTGTTTATCCCTCCTCAATTTTCTCCCCTTAAAGCCACTTTTCTTTGTGTTGGAGATAAACAAAACAATCCATCCCAATACACTTACTTTCTGAATCTGATTTTCACTTTCAGCATGTGGTAATCAGAGAGTGAAGTAGCAGTTGGAAGGGAATATGGTGGTGGAATTCTCACCTCAACCAAACCCGGTGTTAAGATTGAAGGTTTTCACCATAGTGGCAACTCTTGGTATATTAAATGAACAACAAATGCCTCTTCAGCTTAATCTTCTATGCTGTGATCTGATACTAGTAGTGACTTGAAAATAAAGATTGAATTGAAACTTCTGATAATATTGTTTTGAACTTTTGATAACATTTCCTCTCTTTCATATGCAAGTATGTTTCAGCTGATATTCCAAGTGATCTTCTAGTTCAAATTAGAGAAGCCAAGTTTCACTTGCACAAGGTAGCTATCTATCTTAACTTTTACCAATCTTTTCTTCCCTCAAAGTTCTTTTCTTTCTTCTTCCAAGAATATGACTATTTCCAATTCTAAGTGACCTTTACTGTGTTGAATTTGATGAACTTTTTTCCCTTTTCTCTGTGAAAGTATCCATTGCTATCTAGAAGTGGAAAGATGAACAGAATCATATACGATTCTCGCGATCCCGAATTGAATAAGATATCTATGGATGAACTCCCTGGATGAACCCCCCAAATTAGGATTGATCACTTTGTTAGAGTCATTACTGCTATTAAGGTAAAGGGTATGAGATTTGAACTTATTGGTTCTGGAATATTGCATTATGCTACTAAGTGGTTACCAGGATTGTTAAATGAGACAGCAATCCAAGGAGAGGAAACAAGCAATAGCAGTAACAGTAGTTATGGTAGTGGTACTAGTAGCTGGAAAGGTGGACTTCATATGATAGTTTCTCGAACTAAAGATGAAAATTCAAGTCTTCAAGCTAAGGATCAAAGAATGGTTATTGAAAGCCTCATCAGCATAATTCCACCACAGAAGGATAGTGTCTCATGTAGCTTTCTACTTAGGCTTCTGAGAATGGCAAACATGTTAAAAGTTGCACCTGCATTGATTACTGATTTAGAGAAAAGAGTGGGAATGCAATTTGAGCAAGCTACTAGCTGATCTTATAATTCCTTGTTATAATAAGAGTGAAACTGTTTATGATGTGGATCTTGTTCAGAGGTTGTTAGAGCATTTTCTTGTTCAAGAGCAGACTGAAGGTTCTAGTCCAAGCAGACAATCCTTTTCTGATAAGCATGTGGGAAGTAACCTTAATGCATTATGAAAGTCCCTTTTCAATTTAATACAGTATTAGCACATGTTTATTATATTTGAATGATGTTATAGTTGTTTGAATTGAGCTGTTGATGCAAAATATCACACCATTAGGCCTTGAAATTAGTCTGGTTTTATTAGTTGTTAAACTCATTTGTAAAATTGATCATCAGTAGCGATTCTATAATTGTCTTTGTAATTTTCTCTTTACTGTTGACTTACTTTAATTGCTTCAGTTTGATGCGTGCTAGTATATAATTCCTTTAATCCAATGAAATGCTTATTTAGCAATTGAGCTTTTAGTTAATGGTTCATTGTGGTTGAAAAAAGTTTGCATAAAAGATTTTGATTTTATGATAATTACTAGTGTATAAGAGAAGGAATTGTAATAGAAGTTTGGTTTAGTGAGGGTATAAGGACGACTGTTGGATTTAATTTTTTTTTAATTTTTTTTTAAAATTTCCGACGGATTTGCGACGAAAATGTGTCAGCATTTGCGACGACTTTGCCACGGATATTTGCGACGGGTTTCCGACGACTTTGCGACGGAGACATTTGCGACGACAAAATCCGTCGGAAACGATTTGTGACGAGCGATTTTGCGACGAAAATTTGTCCGTCGGAAAGTCCGTCGGAAACGTTAATTTGCGACGAAAATCAGTGCGTTTCCGACGGATTTTGTCGTCGGAAATCGTCGATTTTCTTGTAGTGCGTCTTCCCTCCTTGTTTCAGAATCAGGAACTCTTGTTCCTTTGCAGTTGTAGCACTCCTAGGAAAATATTTGTCTAGAAATTTAGCACGAAATACCTCCCATGTAACTTCCTGGTTATTGGCTTCGACTATCTGTCGGACTCCTCTCCACCAATATTCCGCATCTCCCAGCAGCAGGTAAGATGCATAACTAACCTTTGCTTCATCTGAGCATCTCAGCACTTTGAATATTTTCTCGATCTCTTGAAGCCATAAGTCAGCTTTCTCTGGTTCTGTTTCTCCATGAAATTGGGGAGGATCATGACGTCTAAAGTCAACCAAACCTTTAGACTCAGCAGCTTGCTCCTCTCTATGTTGTTTGCGAATATCCCTTTGATTCTTCGCAGTAGTTTGTTGTGCAATGGATGCCGCCATGTCTGCCATAACTTGAATAGCTCTATCCATGTTATTTCCAGCATTGTTGTTTCTACCTTCAGTATTCCCAGTATCTAATTGTTCATTTCTACGAGCCATTGAATTCCTATAAGGCAATGCTAGTTAGAATCCAATAAGAAGACAATCTAGATAGTTCACAGAGTTCACACAATAAAAACATATAGAAAACAATCCAAATAATTCAGAGTTCACAAAACAAAAACACAGCAGACCTATAACCCAAAATTTTACCCGAAAGGCTCGATCTGCTCTGATACCACTATTGTAACACCCCCTTTTTCTAACCTTTAAAAGTGGTGCTACACTTAACTAATATTCTCATTTCTAATTTCTTTTTAAAATATATTGATTCAAAGTAGATATGAATTTCGATTCTCAACTTACGTAAAAAATAATTTTCTAAATGTGTGAGAAGCATAAAGGATTAGTCATATCATACAACATCGAAATATATATAAGTATGCATCATACATTGATCACTAACAGTTGGATCATAGTCATGTCATTGGGCTTACATAGGTTATCGTCTAAGTACCACGTCACAAATATGTCCCAAAAGGTGGTACGGTCTATAAGGTTATATATATACCATAGGTTAGGCTGAAAACTAAGCAGTCAAGCTAATATACTGAAACGCCTAATAGTCACTGTATCAAAAGGTAGAGTTATAAGAGATTACAAGCCAGACTAAATCCCCAAAAAAAACTCTTATACTCTATGTAGAACCAAAAGAACCAACTTCCAAAAACCACTAATGATATCCATTGGGGAGATCCCCAACGATACCACTACTACTGGAGCTATCAGACAGCTCCCACCCAGGTACGACAGGTACATCAGGAACCACACATCCTGAACTACAGCCCCATGCATGGCCACTGAAACACCCCTTTTCTACCCGGAATTTTTTTGACAAAAATCAGAGTTTTCAAAAACGTTCTTCGATACACCCACAAGGGATGATACACTTACACCGTTAAACATCACACGTCAATAAATAAAATTCACCATTAAATAGTACGACATATAATAGTAACTCCATCACCATGCAGCGGAATAAAAATATAGGGTTCAACAATAATCTTAACATCAGCATAAAACTTCAAAAATTAGAATAATAGAGACACTAATAAAGCCTAGCGTTCATCCCCCCGAGTGCTATGTATCAGAGCGACGACACCGACTCGACTAGCGAAGGTAGACATGCCTTCACTCGCAATCACCTGCACGTTACCAACATAGGGGTAACATTCAAACAGAAGGGGTGAGATATCTACATTATAATAGCACATATGATAGGTAATATGCTAAAGTTACGACAACTATATCTACCGCTTCACAACAACATTAAATTACGAACACCAACAATCATCACCAACATCATGAATAATGAATGAGATGTAACCCACACCAACGGGTATATGCATGTGGTACCATTCATCACCAATAAAATAGCCAATAAGGGCATCATCACCTATATGAGCATCACCATCATCACCTATAGCTCCAAGGCCGAAGCCTTCATCACCAAAAATATAATGCATATGAAATGTATGCGACACCATGAACAACACACCAAAGCCAATCAACAACAACAGTCATCTATGTGACACAATCAGCACCAACACCAATAAATGGTCATAGACCCATCACCTGTTCACCTTAGCCCATAAAATAGGCACATCACCTGTTATACCATCACCAAATAGCACCAATAATCACCAATCACACTTACACCTATAGGACAGTCTAACCACTTGACCGACAATCACCGACCCCAAAGACACCAATAAATTTCCCACATCAATTTTTACAACACCGAGGACAACGACAATTTACGACACCAGGAACAAGTGGTTAGACTATTATCATATACACCTTAACTTATCAGTCCTCACAAGTCATATCACTAAGTCTATTATCATATCACTAAGTAAAATAGACAACCAATGTTCTCAACCAAATTCAAAATGTACTTATTTTGACACATTTGCATAGAACTCAAACAAATCAAAATCACACAAATCACCTAAGAATAACTAGATAATATATATACAAGCAACACACAATTTGTGCCCATCAACTTATTATTAGTATTTCCCCTTACCTTGAATTTGTTCCAAACTAGCGTGATGGTCAGCACTTGCTTCAAATTCCTCAGTACCTATTACTTATCAAAACAACTATGTCTTAACTAACTTATAATCATAACTAGATCATAACTAAAATATTTTACTAAAATTCAACTTTAATACTTGTGTGTTTCCAAAATCCAAGAGACAATTTAAAGAAAAAAAAACCTTTTGGTAGACATTTTTCTATTTTATAGATTTTAAGTGCATTTGACAAAATATAATAAACTAGAGTAAGAAAATTTTCTGAACTAATGTCTAAGTATATATAAAGACATTCACATTTTAGCTAAAAAAAGTAATCCTAGATATTTAATCTAATCCATCACCTAATTAAATCAAGTTTTGAATTGCTATCTTATCTTATATTAAAAACAACGCAATGTACTCTAAACCATACGCTAACAAATCTTGAAACAGATAAATAAAAATCTAAAACTGAAAGTTGCTAACGTAAAATGAACGAGTTTGTTTAACAAAGAGAGAATATATATATATATATATATATATATATATATATATATATATATATAGAAAGAAAGAACACAGTTTTACTACTAGCAAGGCTTCTAGTTTTCTAGAAAGAAAATAATCACCGGACAAGAGGAAAACATATTAAAAGAAAGAAATGAAACCCAGAAAGAAGAGAAGAGGTTAGATTGTGTACTTGTTGAAAGCTTTTCCGAAGTTGTGAAAAGTAAAGTGATGGATGAGTCTTATTTATAGGTGCAAAGCAGGTCATTTATGCAAGTAAACAAACACGTACCGGTAATAAAATCCTCTGTTCACGCATTTCTGTTGTTAAAAGGTGGACCACACATCGTTCCTTCCTCTTTTACTTGTTACTTATTTGTTATACTACTGGTAATAATAAAAGATGTATTTTCAGGTAAATAAAATTCTGCAGATACAATTTCGATCTTTATATCTTATAGAACTTAACGAACTAAATTTCAAAATTTTCCGATAAGTTTGGACTTTTAGTGCAGTACAATTTGTACTGACAGATACTTTTTAGCTATAATTTGATAGAGGTTTAAGTTCAAATATTTTTCATAACCTTCTATAATATTTCTCTCTAATCCTACAAAATTATTTTTCTTAAAAACACTCTCCAGATACTAGACTAAATATTATAAAAAATTATAATACACACAAAGGCAGTAAAAATTTAGGGTGTTACATTACTACCCCACTAAAAAAATTTCATCCTCGAAATTGTGTACCTTAAAATAAACTCGGATATTGTGCTCTCATATTGTCTTCTAACTCCCATGTTGAATCTCCGGTTGCCTGATCCCATACAACTTTGACCAAAGATATTTGTTTTTCTCGAAGTTGTTTGATCCTTCTATCTTCGATCCTCACAGGAGATGTCTCATACGACAAATTTTCTCTTAACGGTACTTCATCGGGTTCAATTATGTGAGATGGATCAGAAATATCTTCCTCAGCTGTGAAACGTGCAATACATTGTGAATGTTTGAAAGAAAAGGCGGTAAAGCTATTTGGTACGCTACTGGACCAATGCGGCGAATAATTTGATATGGTTCGATGAATTTCGGAGTGAGTCTCCTTGACTTAATAGCTCTTCCAACTCCTGTAGTTGATGTAACTCTTAAAAACACGTGTTCACCTTCTTGAAATTCGAGAGACCTTCTCCTTCGATCAGAGTAACTTTTCTGTCTGCTTTGTGCAATCTTCATCCTTTCATAGATGATGAGGCTGGAGTGCAAAAGGGATATATGCATATGCACTTATGCAGCTTGAAGGGAGAGAAGACAGACAGCTTAGACAATATATGTATTTTGCAATGGCAGAGAGAGACACAGAAAATAGGGAATAGCTTATTTTGCAATGTTGGGTTTTAAAGTTTGACAGTAATTGGTTCGTTTTGGTTTTAAATGCCGTAACGCTTCTAGACTTAGTTATTACTTTTTGCCGGTTCGAAAAAACTATTAATCCGATTGACAGTTCGTGAATAATTGCGAAAAAAAAACTACAATTATTAAATGTTCAGTTTTTAAGCTAACCAGTTCGGGCCCATAAGTTCGAAAAAAATAATTGTTAAAAGTTCAATTTTTAAGCTAAACAGTTCGAAAATAAAAACTGTGAACCGAACTGTCAATGTAGTTCAGCTTGGTTCGTCGAACTATTATTATGGTTCAGTTCAGTTCGCCAAACTGTTTCAATCAATTCGGTTCGGTTCTCCTCCTGAACTGAACCATGAACAGCCCTACACCCACCCCTCTTTTTCTCTTCCTCTCTCCCTCATCCGCTCCACGCGCCCCTCTTTCTCTCTTCTTCTTTCTTCATCTAACACATAGGTCCAGTGCCGCCACTGCTGAAGCCTTTGCTGTTCTCCAATTTCCTGGTAAAAACGAAATCAACAAATAAACCAACTCTCTGAATTTCATCCAGGTAAAACAAAATCAATGAATAAAAAAAATTAAAGATCAAGTAAAGCAGATTACAATTACAAAATCTCTCTAACAATAAAAAAAAAGTAAATAAAAAATATATAATCTGTGAGCCCATCACCTTCACCAATGATTCAGATCTGACAGGAGAGCAGAAACGTCATCCAAGCCCCCCACCGTTGTTACTCCGTTGGACCACCGCCGATGATCCCTTGAGGTGAATGTAATCATCGGAGCGGACATGCATGACGTTGTGGTAAAAATAGAGAGATGAGAGTGATAGATGACCAGATTCGGTGGTGGTCGGCGCGACCCATTTTGCTTCCGTTGCAAACCTTGAAAAAGGAAGAGGCGAGAGCTGCAAGAAAAAGTTATAGAGCCAGAAACCACAATCCGAGGAAGTCACTGATTGAGGCGGATGTGGATAGTCGATTTTCTTTGACGCACAGACCCTCCCTCTTGTTTAGAGTGACAGACTTGAAAGATAAGAGTGAGACTTGAGAGATGAGTAGGGCTAGGAAATGGAATGTGAAAGAGATAGAGGGATAGGATAGAAGTTTAGATGATGATTTGTAAACAGGTGAGATGGTGGAGAAAAAGTAAATTGGGTTGTCGTGTAATCAGTGAGAAAAGTAAAAAAAAAACCACTTGCAATTTAATTGTTTTAATTTTAATAAAACTTGAAACTTGAATTTTTAATTTTAATAAAACTTGAAACCACCGGTGCTTTTATCAAAAACTATCGAAACTATCCGGCTCTCTTGATTATGGGTGTTTAAAACCAAACCAAATCAATAGAAAATCGCAAACCGAACTAAACCAAACTGAAAATCGCAAAAAACCGCTTCCTATTGATTCTGTTCGGTTTTTATTATTAGTGATCCGCGTGGTTCGATTCGGTTTGCGGTTTTGATTACAGAAACCAAACCAAACTAAACCGCAAAATCCTATATACAATACATTTTTTTATATGAATATGCAATGTATATAAAATCTAATTTTTGATATGAATATTATATCAATCTATTTTTTATATGAATCTGATATATAGTTTCAACTATGCTCTAATGTTTTAGCATCTCTCGCGTGCAGGTCCAAATCATTTTTTCCTATTACAAGAATGCTTTGGAATACATGTAAATATGAGGGAACCTCATAAAGAATGTTTTTCTTCCTTTTTCCGTTTATTTTTCTTGTTTGGAATGATATTTATTTTGTATGAAAGTGTTTTGATGCTAATTAGTAATTAATTACATGCACCAACACAATTTTTTTTATTTTTTTGGCTGATTTATAATTTGTGTTTTTTCTTGTAAAAAACCGAACCAACCGAATCAAATCAAACCACATTTATTTTAACCTTGCGGTTCGGTTCACTTTTTTGTTCAAAACCGAACCAACCCGCACCGGAAACACCCATTCTCTTGATATATGAAGCGGTTTTTCCAATAAATAAGTATAGTACCTCTTAAACCATTGTGTTTTGGTAATCAAAAGTCATAGTGATCAAATAGTGAATATTTGTCAAAAAAAAAATAGTGAATACATTTTTCCAAAACAAAATGGTGAATACTGATTATTTTGAGTTGAATACTTCTTTAATTTAAATTCCCTATCGCTACAACTAATAGATTTTTTGTGTAAGAATAGGAAAAATATTTTAACTAATACATGGCTGATGTTTATATATATTTTTTGGGCAAAGATGTTGCTGTGTGTATACAGAAAAGTAAAAAAACAATATATTGATAGCTTCTTATAAATATTAATACATACTAAATTTAATCTTTGAGTCATGTAATATTATTAAGTGATATCGAACTAATATTGGGTTGAAAGTTTATATACCAATGTTATCATTAGTACCGTCTGATTGACATTTCAAAGGAGACAAAATTGGGTTGAAAGTTTATATACCAATATTGGGTTGAAAGTTTATATCGAACTAATTCCATTCAAGTTTCAAAGGTTCAAAGTTTATATCGAACTAATTCCATTCAAGTTTCAAAGGAGACGATTTTTAACCCAGAGCGTGGGGTTTAACGGTTGGGGTTGATCCTTCCTTAATCAAGGGTCGGGGGTTCGATCTCGCATTGGGTACGGAGCAGTGTTAAAACTCTGGGCCAGCTGTCCTGTCCCTCAAGACACCTACAATGAGCGAGAGATTAGTCACTCCTGTTCGTGCGGTGGATACCCAGGTTTACCCATAAAGAGACAATATCTTATTGGCATTTCTTTCACAATGACAATAAATAAAAATAAAGGACAATCTCTCTAACACGGTGTTCATTTGCCAAGCCCGGTATTTTCTCATGACTAGTTGTATGTCGCTTTTATCGAGTAACTTCAAGAGAGGGGCTTAAAATCCGAATTACTCATAATGAAGATCTTACAACAACTCAAACATCAATTGTTGTATGCCACAAGGTTTTCAAAAACATAGTATACGTGACTATATATGTCTTATTATCCCGTGCCCCATTTATGCGTTATTATAAAAGTGACCCATACAACATACTTCTTTGTAAGCTCTTTACCGGATTATGCTCATTAGAACTTCATGCCTTATGCTATGTTAAGGTACGTCGTTCAACAACCTTATCTATAAATTTCACTTTTTCCATTATTAGAACTACCCAATGCTATCTCTATCTTCAATTTATGTATGTTGTGTCAATCATATTTCTCTATATTGTCCATCATTCTTCATGTCACTTTTATATATATATATATATATATATATATATATATATATATATATATATATATATATATATATATCTAACCATATTTATAAACATATTTTTTTGTTAACCATTTAAGCCCGTGGAGCGCACGGGTGAGGGTCTAGTTGTATACTATAACTCAATAGTGGGTTGATGTGTATACACATGCTATATTGTTTATGACCTTTTCGTCGGATTTGAGCGAATGAATGATTAGCTTTTGACCGAAAAACAAAGAAATTTATGTGGGTTCCACCATTTTGAAATTAGACTCATTAACCCAAACGAGTTGACACGAGAGTGATATTGCTATTACTCTAATAAATACTCCCTCCGTCTCATATTATATTTGGGTCCTTTCACACAAATTAAGAAAAGTAGTTAATTTTGTATGAAAAAGAGAGATTGTGAGTTAGTTTACCAAATTAATTTTTATTGAAAAAATAAATTAGGAGAGTTATAAAGAGATATTATTATAATGAAAGATATGACAAGAAAAAATAATATTTATACGTGGTGTGGTGTGGACCGTGTGGTGTGTCTTTGACAAACAACGTAGTTAATTCTCAAACCATGTTAACATAACGCACGTCCTAGCAATGAAAACTAGGTGTGCTTTTGATGCCCTCATCAACGACAACCTTTCCACGCCGCTCCTCAAACACGTCGACCTTCTCCGTCGCTATTCGGATTCCAAGCACTGTAAATTCGGTTTGTGTGCCTCAGTCATCACATTTTGCCTCAAAACTTGCGCTGCTTCAGGAAACCTTGAATTCGGAAGAGGGGTACACGTAGATTCCTTGAAAGTTAATTTGAACTCTGATTGTTTCGTTGGTTCTTCTCTCATTCGCTTATACTCACAAAACGGGAAAATTGATGATGCATATAAGGTGTTTGATGAAATTGCCAACAAGGATATTGTGGCTTATACTTCCATGATCACTGCCTATGCTCACTCTGGGGGTTCCTATGCTTATAGGGCCTTCAACATTGCTTGCACTATGCAGCAACAAGGGTTGGTTCCCAATCGAGTAACATTAGTAAGCTTGATGCATGCTGCGACGAAACTCGGGGCGTTACAAGAGGGTCTTGCAATCCATGGTTATGCTGTTAGAAGAGGAATTGGTCTCTCTGATGACATTTTTGAGACTACCCTTTTGGATATGTATCATAAATGTGGGGGTGTAAATATGGCTGCCTTAGTTTTTGCCAAGATGGATGCTGCAAGTACAAATGTTGGTACTTGGAACACTTTGATATCTGCTTATCTTCATAATGGACAGGCTTTAGAAGCTTTTGACCTGTTTCATCGACTGATTCATAGAAAGCTTTTTCCTGATTTATTGACACTGGCCAATGCTATTCGGGCTTGTGCAGACTTGAGTTATTTATGTCATGGAAAGAGTATCCATGGATATATGATCATGATGGGGATAGAACCTGATCTGGTAGCTTCCACTGCTTTGGTTGATCTATACTGTAAACTTGATGTAACCAAAGCGAGGAAACTGTTTGAAAGGTTGGAGAATAAGGATGTTATTATATATAATGTTATGATGAATGGTTATCTTGAAAATGAGTTACCTGTGGAGGCAGTAAATGTTTTCCGTGAAATGGTCAAGGTGAATGCTAGTCCAAATGTGGCTTCATTACTGAATTTAATTTCTGCAGTATCAAAATTGAGAGACATCAGACTAGCCAGGTCTATCCATAGTTATATATTGAGGCATCAATACATTGCGCATGTGGAAATTGCAAATCAAATAATTCATACATATGCAAAATGTGGGTCTGTACTGTATGCAAGAGAAGTCTTCAATAGGATGAGATCAAGGGACTTGGTTTCATGGACTTCGATGATAACGGGTTATGTTTATCATGGCTGCATTGATGAAGCCATGATTTTGTTTCGTTTGCTGCAAAGGGAAAATCTAAATATTGACTCTGTTATGCTAATTGGTCTGCTTCAGGCATTATCCCAGCTTGGATGTCTTAGTTCTGTTAAGGAAGTTCACTGTTTCAGTTACCGATATTTCCATGGTATGGAGTTGTCTGTAAACAACTCTCTTATTACTACTTATGCTAAGTGTGGAAAACTACGAATGGCTAGATATGTATTTCAGCTAATGATGGAACGGTGTCTCACATCATGGAATGCGATGATAGGTGCATATGCGATGCATGGAAACTATACAGAGGTGTTAAAACTCTTTGATCATATGAAATTGGAAAAAATTACACCTGATGAAGTGACTTTCACGTCGATACTCACTGCATGCAGTCACTCAGGATTGGTAGAAGAGGGTTTACAAATTTTTGGGATCATGATGAAGGAATACACAATAGTTCCCGGTGAAGTTCATTTTAGTTGTATTGTAGATTTATTAAGCAGAGCAGGACGACTTACAGAGGCATACAATCTGGTCAAAAGCATGCCGTCGACACATAGTTCTGCTGCATTGTCCGCTTTGCTATCTGCTTGCAGACTATATGGGGATTCAGAGATTGGTGAGGCTATAGGGAAACAGATATTAAAATTGGAACCACATAGCTCAGGTTCTTATGCTTTGTCATCAAATATATATGCACAAGGGGGGAGATGGGATGAAGTAGCTCGAATAAGGGCCATGACAAAGAATATAAAATTGAAAAGTACTCCAGGATATAGTCTGATAGAGATAGACAAGCCGCACATGGGGAGTGAATGAGAACTTAAGAAACCTATTAGGTGCAATTCATTTTGTTCATCTCGTGACTTGTGAGATCATCCGAGGCTCCTGAAAGTTGGCCACTATCTCTCATATTTGCCTTTTATGACTGAAGGCTGTTTGATGAGGATTTAATTCCTCTTCCATGTTCATATTTGCTCACTTAATTTTATTGAAATGAGCTAAATGCCTCCATCTTGTGTCAAGGCCTGGAGGGCCTCTATCCATGGGTCTATACCATATAAAAGAAATGTGTTTTTGTAATGTCCATACGAAGAATAGATGAATTTTGATTTATGGCCAGTGATACCAGTGGTATGGTTTTGGACAGACTTCTTACGGGTACATTTTCAGCCAAATGAAATGGGCATCAAAAGATCGGTGACTTTGGTGATGGAATTGGATAAGATAATTTCTTTTACCTGAAGAGTTTGGCAAATACAGGTATATTCTATTTCCTTTTTTAGTTACAGGCGTTTTCCATTGCTTGCATCTTCATCTTCAACTATTAGTTTTTTATTGAAACAATGAGTGGAAGCTGTTACATTGATTATACTATATACATGTCCAAATCCTTAAGAATCAACATTGCCACATTGCCAGGGATTCACTTTGTATGGCTTGAACTAGGGCACCGCTAACGTTTGATGAACAAATTGTTTAGACATATGCAGGTAATCAACAACCCTGAAAATTGGTTTACTCTACAATAATTTATTTCAACATCTTCAGCTAACACTATCTGTGAAATACATCTCAAGTTATTTGAATTTATATGCAGCGTTTGTGAGATATTTTGAGTCAAGGAGAAAATGAAAAGTAGATTAAATATGTAGTTCTTGTTTTCTTTAAGGGATTAAAAGATATCTTGACACAAGCAAGCTCGAATCTCTATTTCTGTCAGGTCAGATAAGTTTTATTTTTCTTAATGAACTCGATATTCAAAGAAAATATGGACCTGGCAGGTTTCCAAATATCACCTGTAAACTGATGGAAGGTGCTGATAAAGGGCATATCTAAATAAGTCATTGTATATCTTCTCTTCTTCCTTGTTCAGCTTTATGAACTTTGTGATTAGGTAGGTGTTAAGATTGATGGTAGATGAGACTTTTTAAAATATCTGAAAGCTGTTTTGACACAGTCTCTGGTTTGACTTTTGGCATAGGTAGGCAATGGTCCAAGAATGAATTTTCCTTTACCATATTCCCCATATGAAAGCCTTATTGGCTTGAAGTGTGGACAAACTCTGGCCCAACCTTACCTTGTGCCAAGTTTGAAGAGAAAGGGCAATTGCAAGATTGAACTCTCAAGCATTTGTTAAAAGAGACTTTGATACAAGGTCAAGTAATGAAATTCATTTATTTCATCTATTTAACAGTTTGGTATTCATAAATGACCGTTAAATAGTGTTGATATGGGATTCATTTCATTGTTTCCATGATATAAAGTAAACACGTGAAGCTTGGGAACAGGAAATGTACAATCTCAGTATGGAAAATCATTTTCAAGACTATCATTTGCTTATTCTTACGTATAAGTAAGAATGTCTCTAATGTGGAATTTATTGTTTCAGATAACTAAGTTCCTATATTTGGTAACCATGCAGCATGTACAGTGCTACAAAATACTTTAATGCAAGCATTTGATTTGAATGCGTTGAAGGAACCCCCCAAGGTTGCGTATTTTGGTAATGGGAATTATAATATCAACTATCAATTCAATACTGAACATTGACGTAAGAATCGAATCGAATAAGTTTTTTTTATAGGCAATATTAGTGGGGAAGGGGGGAATGTTAGTTTCTCGGGTTTGAACCCGGGACCTCCTGCTTGCACTCCTTTGGTGCACTCCTTCGGTATCCCATAGCTCGCCAGCTGAACTACCTACTTGGATTAAGCTACGGTCCTATGTGAAGCATCTTTTGCATGCATTATGAACATTTGTTTAGCTTGCATTGCATTAATTACTCTAATTTCTCACACTGTTTTGCATGCTCATTTCAGAGATGGCAGCCCCAGTAATTGGTCAAATGTTCTTAATCTCTTATCCATGACGATGGTACTAGTATAATAATCGTACTATGGTGTATGCATCGGATTTGTGTCTCCTTATAATACGTTCGACATGGCAGAGAGCACTAGACAACAGGAAGACACTAGAAAATAGCATAAAATTACGGATGAGATATTAGGAGTCATTAGCACGTTAACTCAGGATGAGCATTACTTACTTATGTTATTACAACACAATGTATGGACCTAGTCAAGGCGAGGCCCAGTCCACTAAGTTCTCAAAATTCATGCGAAAGAACTGGTTTTCATGGGTATGGTGTTTATGGCAAGTGTGGGCAAGACGGTATGACGACGTTTAGTTGCCTCTAGGGTTAGGAATCGATTGAGTTCAAGTCCATATATTGTGTACTTGTTTTGTTCCTTCTGACTTAGGTCTTTAGTTTGGAATATGTAAGTCTTCTATGGCATTTTCTTAGCTAGCTCCAAAGGTGTCAATTTTGGCCCAGCCCAACGTGAGAGCACAATAGCCTAGTTTTCTGGGCTGGTATGGGCTCGCTAAATAGAGACCCAGAAAATTAGGCTATTTTTGGCCAAGTCCAGTTGACCCATGGGTTAGAATGAGCCTCTTTTTTTAAGCTTTTTGGAACATTTTTTTTATTTCCTTTGTTAAAAAATGGACTGCCCCAAGTTGGCTCGCTGACCTATTATATTGTCTGGGATAGACTACAAAAATACAACTCAGTGGATAAGTGGGCTGGCCCAACCCAACTCGCTATTGCGTTTTGGCCCAATAGGTTGGGTTGGGCCAAGTCGAGTGGCAAAATTTGATAGCTCTAGCTAGCACATTGAGCTTGTCTTTGAGCTTCCACAACCTCGTTGTAACCCATTGATGCCCATGTGGATATCTTAGTGGAATACAACACATTAAAGAACCAATCTACGGAGATAAGGTAGACTTGCGACTACTGTGAACATAAGCTACATTACAATCTTGTTTAGGAAAGGTCGATTGTGTATCCTCGAAGCTGGGATTGTGGCCTTATAGCAGCTTCACATGCATATTTCGGTCCTTGGGGAAAGAGAGCCAAAGATAAGAACTTTCCATATTTTGTTATATAGAGGGGGAGATCGACAAAATGCCACGTATGCAAACATTTCTTTTCATCTATCCTTAGCCAAACTCAAGTAATTTGAGCGTTAGAGTACCTCTCTAGATGCCCACCATCGCGTTAAATAATCAACATATGAAAAGTAATGATTTTTCTGGTTAAAATAAGAAGCTATTTTTAATAATTTTTGAAAAATACTCCGATTTTAATGAGTGAGTACATAAGAGAGATGATTAACTTTCATTGTAAGCAAGTACAAGTCAACCTTTACTTCACATGTAAATCTCTAAAAAATTACTTCTAATTTTAAAAATCACTTTGTTTAAAAAAAATCTTAAACTAACTAGCCCTAAATAAACAGAACAAAGTGTCTGGGATGCAATCAGGTTCCAATGCTTCTATTGTCATTCTTATTCAATTTACTGTTTAATTATTTTTCTTAGATATTAATTTAATTTATCAAAAAGAAGAAGAGGAAACTTTTCCTTATTTATTTTTCTAAAGTGACAATAACAATTATAAAACTCCCAAACTTTTCTTTATGTTTCTTTTAATAATGGGATATATAGTGATTTAAGAAAGGTCTGAGTTGTCGGCTTTTTAAGAATAATGCACAAAATGATGAGCCCAACATTGTAAGTGTGGTCTTTCCCAAGCTACCTTGCATGTAAAGAACAAGCTTCAAGAACAAAAATATTAGTGAAGAAAAAAAAAACCCAACTTCTTAAGCCCAATCATGATCATCATACCATTCTCTTTACAAAGATAAAGAAAATATAAACATGACGGCTATGTGACATGTCCCTAATGCCTGTCTGTCTGTCATATATGTAGTTCATAAGGGTCCTTTCTCCATACTAGTCAGTTTCAAACAATTCAATACCCCATACCCTTTAACTTTAGAAAAGCAAATACACATGGAAAGCCCTTTGAGTTTCAATATGTATTCCCAAAAGCTCAACAAGAAGCAGTATAGGAATAATAATGATAACAAGTTGTTCACTTGCAGCCCTTCTAGGTTTCTTCTGTGTTTGCAAATATCACCTGTTTCAATTGATTTATTTGAACTTATTTATTAGCATAAACACTCGTCACACTGTTTGTGAGAGCTTATAGAAACAATTTACGATATTCATAAATTATTTACGAGATATTCATAAATTATTTCTGTAAACTCTCCATTATAGTTTATGAAAACAACTTAAATAAGCTTAGTAGATGAACTTCGTTTGCACTCACATTTATAGAGTGGGTAATGCCTGCGCTGATAAGCTTGTACGTCATGAAACAAATTTAAGGGTTTTGTTTGGTGAGATCTTATTCCAAGCTTCATTACTCAGAATTTTTCAGTAATAGGTTAGGTTTGCCTAGCTATAGGTTTCGCTAATTTCTTTCTTGGGATTAGTGTTCTTCCTTTTGATGGATTGAGTTTTCCTTTTGCTACTTAGCTTTGGTATCCTGCAAATGATTGTTAATAGCTTTGGTGCCAACCTAGTTGGGACGAAAGTATTATAGTGATGCTTTTGTATATATACCTCTATAGGGTTGTTTTTATTTCCTTTCAGTTATAATGTTGTTTATACTCATGGGTATTGGTCTAGTCCCCCATGTTTTTTGTTTATTTTATCTTTTTTATCAATAAAATTTAGGGGAGTACTCTTTTTCCTTCTTGTTTTTTTTTTCCTTAAGAAGGGTTTTGCATCAAAATGTTTTAACGAGACTCTATATCACTTTCTTTTTTGCTTAAAAAAACATCATAAAGCTTAGATGAATCTGACATTATTTTATTTTATTATAACAATAACTTATACATAAGCACTTATACTATAAACACTTAATTAAGTTGTTTATCAAAACCGGACCAAAACACTTTTAAAGGCATTTTCATATGGTCAGACCAGGGATGGTGCAACCTGAACAATCATGTCATGGACTCACCGAAAGTGAACATTATTTGGTCACATCATCATCCTCTTAGATAATTAACCATTCATGACCAAAGTTATTAAGCATTCATCCATATATTATATATCTTTCAATTACTTTAAGGATATACTTATTAAGCAGACAGATGACCCAAAATGAGGCTTATGCACTAAGCAACACCATGTATAAACACTCTGGCAATGTCACATTCATCAACCTGTCCTCAAATGTTTAAAGCTAGCTGCATGTGAATAACATCATCACATTCATGGTATGGTACAGTGGTACTATAGCATTCTTGTTCTAGCAGATTTTGAATTTTGAGTCCCTTTCTTTAAGAAAACTTGCTCTTGTAGAAGCAAATCAATTGTGTGAGAATTGTGTCATAGTCATAGTCTCTTTACATTGTTTATATTGCAGGATTTGGCAAATTGAGCATGGGCAACGAAATGGGTAATAACAACACATCTTCTATCAAAGGTAGAGGTTCTGTTATTTGAAGTAGAGTTGCATTTTTCCTTTTTTTTAAAACATTTTGTTTTTCATTTTGTAGAGGAAAATAACATAAGTGAAGCTGATAAAAATAATCTCCTAGAGGATACTAAAGATGCAAATGTGACATCACAAGATGTTCATGCAAATGATGTCAAGGAAAATGATACATCTTTAGCCAAAGATGTTATGGAAAATTCTTCAAACGAATTCAATGATATATCACAAGAAGATGATCATGCAGATGATGTAAAAGAGGAAATTCAAACTATTTCAACAGAAGAAGCAAAAGATGCTAAAGAGCAAGCTGAACTTTTTGCTTCTAGCAACATAACAAGCATTCTTGAAAATGATTCATTGGAAGCAGATACTCATGAAAGTGAGCTGAATATAAAAAATCAAATACATCCAACAGCTGAAGCAGAAGATGTTCATGAGTTATCTATAGGACTGGCTCCTGAAGATACAATAACTGAACATGAAGAAGTTTCACTGCAAGAACAAAGTCTTGGGGATGATGTAAAAGAGGAAATTCAAATGATTCCAATAGCTGAGGCCAAAGATATTGAAGAGAAAGCTACAGAAGTCATTTCTAATAATACAGAAAGCATGATTGAAAATGATTCATTGGAAAGAGATGCTGATGAAAGTGATGTGAATATGGAAAATCAAGTGCTTCCAACTGCTGAAGCTGAAGATTTTGAGGAGGAAGCTAAAGGAATAGCTTCTGACAATGCAATAAGTTCACTAGAAAATGAATTATTGAAAGGAAAAGATGATCAGGAAATAGCTGCAAAGTTGAGTTATGATGATGAAACAAGTGAACTTGAAGATAAAACTCAGGAAGATAAACAAGATGGAGATATAATAATTCCTATTACCAAAGGACAAACTACCATATTGGTTTTTGATGATCCATTGAATTTGACGAAGTCTTATGGTGGTGAAGGTTTGTAGTTTTTCTTTCAAAATGATGCATGTCAAATAAATAACATTAACTTAGAAACACAGCATAAAAGTTATTTCTGATTTTGTACTATAGGGGAAGAAGTGACAGGAGTCAGGCAATCTGAAAAGTCTTCATATGCTGGATCATTTGGAAGTGAAAGCTGTGAGAGCTTCTCAAGTTCTTCAATGGAAGATATTGAAGAATGTAGGAAGCAAGAAGACTCGACAGAGAATCATTATCTTAATGATGAGACTTCAATCAGACATGGTTAGAATACTTTATCTATTAATATTTTGATAGTCTTATCCATATTTACTTGATTGGTGCCAGATTAGATTGAATTACTGAAATATGATTAGATTTCAAATTTCAATTATAAATGTTAAGATTCTAAATTGTACAAGATATAAACATGATGAAAACTTAAGCCCTTTTCATGATCTTATTTTAAATTCTAGCAGATGAAGAAGAAACAATGGTTTTAACATTGAATGCAGTGAGTAAATCAAATGATTCGGAAGTTCAAGAATTACCAAGTGTACATCATGATGAGCTGGTCAAATCTCTCTCTGAACATTCATTCCAAGGCACTGAATCACTACTAAGAGATACTTTGCTAGATGCTAATTCTCATTTTCAGAAGATCAAGGATAGTGTCTTAGAAAGAAAAACTGTTATGTGCAAACAAGTCAGATGGGAGAGATAGCAATCGTCCATGTTGTGGCTTGTGGTCCTGTGGAACTTGCAGTAGTGAAAACAAGTCACATCTTTCAAAGTTCCAACTAACATTTTGCAACTGACCGCGTCGTCACCACCGTTGATGAACATATGGGTTCGGAAGGCAGCGACGGGTCATGGGGATCACCGAAACCGTCGTAAGCCTCTATGGTGTTCTCTCTAAAACGTTGGGGGACCGCCTTGCCCTGGATTTCCTCTGAGAACGGTTGGAGATTCCTCATGGGAGCCCGCGCTCCCTCGGTGGCTTGGGGGTTGGATCAGAGGACCCTCAACTGCTTTTGGAGCTCGCGTTCGCAGGCATGCATGACCTATGTGCGGAGGAGCTACTTCTGGTTTCTACACTTTTGTTCTTCGTTCTGCTGTTCCAATGCCCGAATAACATCTTGCATCTGGCGCATCTCTTAGCCTAGTTCCTCCACGTCACTATTTGTTGTCTGGTTCGAACGTCACGTTCCCAGCATGACTCTGGTAGAAGCACTTAGCTCGTCGAATGTTGTGAAGCCATCGGGAAAAGAGTTTTCACCGAGGGGACCACAATGGACGCCAATGATCTCGTGTACAAAGTGAGGGTGGTGCAGCCCTTAAGGTGACAACCTTGCTAAAGGTGACCTCCCAAGTATGTCGAAAAAGATCCTTATTACAACAGTAGTATGCACTATTTATACTAACTAAGAGTTCCTATGGTGTTCTATTCTGCATAGTAGCGGCGTATCTCCTCTGCCACCGAGTAGTGGAGTGACCACTACTTCCAGTACGAGCCAATGACTGCTTGCCACGTCCATCTTTTTTGTCTTCTAGTCGTACACGTCCTGGCTTGTACACGATCCGTACGGCAGTGCAGGCGGTACAGATGTCCCCTGTAGTGGTAGATTAGTGCTTGTTGTGCTCCTCGGATTGTCCATTGTGTTCCTTGGGCTATCTTCCTCGATCCTTGAGCTCTCCTAATCGGCGGTCCGGACACCCCAGTACAATAAAAAGTTGTTGTTAACTTGAAACCCTTCTAGGTTTTTCTTCTGTATTTGCTTTTTTTTATAGGCAAATGTTAGTGGTTAGTAATTAGTTGGGGGGATGTTAGTTTCTCGGATTTGAATCCTAAACCTCTTTCTTGCAATTCCTTCATGTCCTTTAGCTCACAAACTGAGCTACCTTCTGTGCTTGCTAATATCTATTATAAAAGCTTATTAAGCCTAGACCATCATAGATCCCACCTATTTGGATTGATTTATTTAGACGTAACTATTGACCTAAGCACTTGTCACACTATTTGAGAGATCTTAGCTTATTTCCATAATCTCTTGAGTATAGCTTTATGAAATAAATTTGACATTATTTTATCTTTTATTATAGAAATATAGTTTATACATAAGCATGTGAAATGATAAGTCCAAATAATGATGAAGAAAATTTGGTGAAGTAGAGTTATAATTTTTCATGTTATTTTCTTTTTAACTTGATTTCCATTTCCCCATTTTGCAGAGGAAGATAACATAAGTGAAGGTGATAAAAAGAATCTCCTTGAGGATATTAGTGAACATACAAATGTGATAACACAAGATGTTCAGGCAGATGGTGTCAAGGAAAAAAACCATAATAATATACCAACATCTTTAACCAAAGATGTTATGGAAAAATCTTCAAATGATTTCAATGATATAACAATCCAACTTGGAAAAGATAAAGAAGATGATCATGCAGATGATGTAAAAGGGGAAATTCAAACCATTCCAACAGCTGAAGCCAAAGATGCTAAGGAGAAAGCTATACTTTTTGCTTCTAGCAACACAACAAGCATGCTTGAAAATGATTCATTGGAAGGAGATACTCATGAAAGTGAGATGAATATGGAAAATCAAGTGCATCCAATTGCTGAAGCTGAAGATGTTGAGGAGAAAGCTAAAGGAATAGCTTCTGACCATATTGAAAATGAATTATTGAAAGGCAAAGATAATGAGGAAATAGCTGCAAAGTTGAATTATGATGATGAAGCAAGTAAACTTAAAGGTAATCCTCAGGAAGATAAACAAGATGGAGATATAATAATTCCTATTACCAAAAGAACTCAAGGAAAAACTACCATCTTGGCTTCTGATGATCCATTGAATTTGATCAAGTCTTTTGGTGTTGAAGGTTTGTAGTTTTTTTCTTCAGAATGATGCATCTCAAATAACTAACATTAACTTAGTAATAAAGCATCAAAATTATTTGTGATTTTGTACAATAGGGGAAGAAATAACTGGAGTCGGGCAATCTGAAAAGTCTCCATATGCTGGATCATTTGAAAGTGAAAGCTGTGAGACCTGGTCAAGTTCTTCATTGGAAGGCACTGAAGCATGCGGGAAACATGGTTAGGACACTTTATCTATTGATATTTTAATAGTCTTATCCATATTTACTTGATTGGTGCCAGATTATATTGAATTATTGAAATATCAATAGATTTCAACTATAGAAGTTAAGATTATAAATTGTCAAAGATGTAAACATGATGAAAACTTAAGCCCTTTTCATGGTCTTATTTTAATTTCTAGCAGAAGAAGAAGAAACAATGGTTTTAACACTGAATGCTGTGACTAAATCAAATGATTCAGAACTTTTACATCATGATGAGCTAGTCAAACCTCTCTCTGAACATTCATTCCATGGCACTGAATCACTAATAAGAGATACTTTGCTAGATGCTAATTCTCATGGTGTTTTTGAAAAAAATATGGAATCCAAAGAAAAATTGTTATCTGCAAACAAGTCAGATGGGAGAGATGAAAGTGAATTTGAGAAAGTTCTGATAGATAATTCAGAAGCTACATATGATCTCCCAACTATTGATAACAACAACAATGGAAATCTGTTGACCAATGTCAACTATATTACTGAGGATTCCCTAAAACCAATTCCTGAAACTTTTGTTGTGGATAACCAAGAGGAAAACTGCAAGGTACTTAATGAAGAAAACAAACTGAGAAGATGTGGATCAAAAAAAGAGAATCCAAAGGATTACAAGCCAGATCAATGCATAAAGGAAATTAAAGAGAACAAGTCTGATATGGTCAATAATACATATGATATGACAATAGGGTCTAATGGAGACTACAATGGAGAAAGACACACAATACTTGATTCTAGTGTTTTTGAGATTTCCAACAGTGATCAAGTTGAAGAACCTAAAGTCACTGAGAAGGGATTTCAACTTGATGTTTATCTCAAAAACTCCAACAAGGCTTCAGATGAAAGCAGTGCAGTTCCAGAACAGAAACATTCTGTGGTTCCTGAAGCTGAAACAGTTTCCCTTAATGCAGATACAAATGAAAATCCAGAATCTTCCTATGCCATGGTAAATGCTTTTGAGGAAACAGACATGTCATACCAATGCAATTCTTTTCTGGAAACTATAAATCAGGAAGAATATTTTTCCTTGCAAAATTCTACTTCTTTGAAGCAAACAAATGAGAGCAAATATTTTGATCTCACAGTTCCATCTCTGGACTTAGTTGACGAAGAAGCAATTGAGAAAGAAAGTGAAAAACATTCACAGCAAGCAGAAGCAACTTCAGTAGCTACTATTTCCACTGAACCATGTTCAAACAATTCTATATTTGCAAATAGTGGTTATGAAACAAGGCTTAGTATTGAATCAAATTCTGATAATCCAATTATGTGTTGTCAGATACAAAAATCACCAAGCTTCAATCTCGACCTCCGAATCGAAGCAAGGAAAGAAGAATCAGATCAAACTCCATTACTTTATCAGGATAAGTCTAATAATGAAAGCTTGTCAAAGCTAACAGGTATAAATATCAGCAACTCTATGTTACACAATGCTGAAATGCCAGTGGAAGAGAAGATTGTTACTATGGAGAGAAGTTATTCAGATATTTCTAAAGCTCCATTTACAAGTATTTTGAAAGATGAAGAAGAAGCTCATCTTCTAGTGATGGCACAGACACAAAATAACCATGGTGGCACAAATAAGGAAGTGAAAGAAGTGTCATCTACTTCACATGATGGAAAAGAAAAGCGCAAGTCTCAGTCTTACTTCTTCAGCAGCTGCATGTGTTGTGCAACTGTGACAAACTAAACGTTGGACTGACACAAGATATGACATGAGAGACTTATCATATCTTGTCTGGCTGTCTCCTTATCCCGACTATCAAACATACCCTTGGAATTTTACACTTACACTTCTCTTTTACCTTTCTGATTTTGTCCTTTGTGTTGCGAGTTTCTTTCTAATTTATTTTTGTGGAAGTGAAGTTTTGATATGGAGAGAGTATTAACTACTAGTGAGTGCACTGCATGCAGCAGCAGCAGCTATGATTATTTTGTGATTCAAGTTCAAGATGAAGAGGTTCATTTCATTGTTGAATTTTATTTGGATTGAGAGATGAAGTGGGGAGGATTTATTGGAGGCAGCTTTTATGCCTATGATTGTAATTAAGTTGGAACATTTGTTTATTTTACAATGATTTTGGAGATTTATACTCTTAAAACATCATGATTATGTTTGATTTTTAGTCTTTGTGCCCCCACAAGAATAGGCCAAGTTAAATAGCTTTAGAGAAGAACAAGAAATTTCTTAAATAGCTTGACATTGATGGCATATATCCACAAACTCCATAGTTCAAATGGAAGAAAGGAGTTTGGTTTCCTAAATGAAGTTTTGGAATTAAGAATACAAATAGGGGAAATATTGTAACAAAAGAACTCAAAAATTATCATCAGAATTAATTGGGTTAAACATAAAAGAACATGTTAACAATGAATGTGCATGTGTCATGCACGCCTAGCAGACAGCTAATTGCAAGCTCTGTTCTGTATATAGTATTTTTAATGACATTACCATATAATTAACCACGCGGTCTCTTTGTGACTCGTTGGTAGAGAGAAAGATTAAATGATTAATTGTTAACATAAAGTTAGTGTAACAACTAATATTGAAAAAACAAAGTAGACTGCTATTGCTGCTGCTATAAGTCTGTCTAACCACTCATATTTGAGTCAAAGTCAAAGATGAGCATATTCAACAATAACACACGTCTCCTCCATCCAAAATTGAGAATGCTAACAAAATAATTTGAAAGAAACTAAATTTATTAAAGTAGCAACTAGTAATTTGAAAGTAATCAAATGAATACTAATAGACTAGACTTGAATTAAAAGATCAATATTAAGTATGGGTTGGAGTTGGAGAAATGAAATGGTGTGGGTGAGATGTCACTTGTAATGTGTTGTTGGTAATTCACATCATGGATGATGATGGGCTTACAACAAACAATAATGAGATTAAATAAATTTGAATAATAATTAACAAATGATGGATCATCCAATGGTAACCATCATCTTAACGAATTCGTCATAGTTAACTTGACCATCACCGTCCAAATCTGCTTCTTTGATCATCTGATCCACCTCTTCATCACTTAGTTTTTCACCCAGATTTATCATAACGTGTCTCAACTGCACATTAAAACAATTTTTATTTATTTAGTTATTTATTTAAATCATACATACAGCTATTAATCATCATGGATTGTAGAAAAGTACAAAGTACTGTCCTAGGTGTGTGCATGTGAAATTAGTGTACTTTCTTTTTCCATATAAAATCTATCTTCCTCTCATCTTTTTTTTAGTACATTCCTCTTTCACACCACTTTCTACTAGTATAAAAAAATTATGGAAATTAAGCAGGTACTAATTTTGTGTTATGGAAAATAATATACACCCACAATTTTTTTTTCATTTTTAAAATGAGATATACTTTTTATAACTTTCATATGAAAAAATATCTTGCATGAAAAGGAATTATACTTGTAAAAATATCTAACATTTCACTTTTTAAGATTCAAAAAAAAGAACTTCAAATCTCCAATCAACATGCAAGAGATGCAAAGAAATTTGCAGCACTATGCAACATGTTGACCCTACTTGGTTCATGCATGTTTGGACAAACTCTCACTTAGTCAAACTTGTCAGAAAGCGTTACTAATTTTGAGTTGTCATTGCCGTCAAAGAAAGAAACTTAATTGCAAATTTGCAACACAAAATGGACCAAAAAATTTATATACCTCACTAGCTGAAATATATCCATTTTGATCTTTGTCAAAAACCTTGAAAGCCTCTTTGAGATCTTCCTCTCCATCAGTTTCCTAAATGATATGAAACAAAAACACAGAGCACATCAACTTAGTCTCTAGCTATATATTGTATAAACATTAATATTAATATCAATGCTTTTGAAGTCAAATAGTAATATATATTTTTAATTCACAATACTGATGGTATATAACAACATTTTCAAAGAAAGATTACTCTTCTCTCGTGCTTAGAGACAAATTTTGCATTGACCAATACCGACTTTGTCACGGTAAAAATCGAACCTATATGTTTCAAGGTATCTTATGCTACTAGCCAGGTTCGTTAAATAGTAATATATTAATAGAAGAAAGAGCATATATAAACATAATTACCTTCATTTTCTTGGCCATTAAGTTCAAGAACTCAACAAATTCAATGGTTCCATTGCCATCTGCATCAACCTCATTTATCATATCTTGGAGCTCTTCTTCTGTTGGGTTTTGATCCAATGATCGGATAACTGTTGCAAGTTCTTCCACAGTAATGCACCCTATATATATTAAACATATTCATTCATCAACATATGTAGAGTAGAGGATACAAAATGAGAAGGATTATATATAATTCAAATGAAACATGGAGAGACCCATTTGGTTAAAAACAAAGATATTGCAAAAAAGAAGAAAGCTTGCTCACCATCTCCATCTTTGTCAAACAAACCAAAGGCTTCTTTGATCTCAACAATCTGTTCTTCATTCAACATATCTGCCATCCTCCTATGCTTTGTTTCTAAACAAACACTGTTTGATGAGAGAGAGAGAGAGAGAGAGAGAGAGAGAGAGAGAGAGAGAGAGAGAGAGAGAGAGATGGGTTGAGTATAGCTCAATCTTAGCTGGGCTATTTGTAGAACTCTTGAGTGTGGGAAAGTCTACCAAGATTTGTTTTTGAATTGTAATATACTCCCGGTGGGCTCTTGAGTCTTGAATATAAAATGAAATATCTAATTTCATCCTTATTGAGAATTTTAGTTAATTACAAACGATTTTTTATCTTATGCAAACAAGTACTAGTCCGAGAACTCGGACTTGGATACCACTCCAAGGAGTTTGAATCTTGGGTGTGGCAAAAACTCTGTTGGGAGGAGAGAATCACACAGGTCGGCAAAGCCGGGTACTCGTGGCCAGCCAGGTTCTTCGGTGTAGATTAGTCACTGACAAAACTGGTAAAAACTACGCACCAATGACATGGTAAAAAAAGATTTTTTATCTCATAAAATTTAGTGCATTTCTTCAATTATCTTATCTTTGATGATATTTATAGCTAAGACGTTAGAATTTGTTTCTTTGAATGATATTGAAACCAACTATTATCGATTAATAATGCTAAAAATTTGAATTTCTTTTCAACTGATTCTGTTTCTTATAATTTGGTCTCAAAAATTTAACTATATTTCTTATAATATGGATTAGAGAGAGTATTAAATATTATGAAGTTATATAAAATTTACTTATATTTTAGAAAAAAAAATCTCAGACTTTTTTGTTTGTAATCTCAAAGAGTGTGTAATATGTAATATAAATAGTATATACCCCGACTATTTATACCCAGAAAATTGTATATACTCGGTTGTCTTCTCGCTGCTGAGACTCTCTGATCAGGTGCTTGCAACTCTAAACATGGTTTGGAAGAGTTTTGCTCCCTCCAAGGTCGCTACTTTTTCTTAGTAGCTCTCCTCTTGGATAACGTGCCTACTCAGATTAACCTGTTTCGTAGAGGAGTCATCACAGATATTGCTGCTACCGTGTGTATCTTGTGTGGGGATTTCCAGGAGTCTTCCTTTCATCTACTCTGTCACTGTAGATTTGCTTCCACGATTTCGTACGCTACTGTTAGCTGGTTGGTGTTTGATTTTGTGATGCAACAAGATTTACCATCCTTGTTTCTCGGTTTATTCATATTGTTGGTCGAGCTAGGTGGTTGCGTAGTTTGTTGCTTATTTGGCACACAGTCCTCTGAAATATATGGGATTTGAGGAATAGCTACAGACATGGTCATATCTTTATCCTGACGTTGGTTTCAAGGTAGAGGAACTCTTCCTAGTGTTTATTTTATGAGTGGTTTGTTGACCCTATTAACTATTTATCTAAGAGGTAGTTTCTATTTGCATGGCTCTCTTGTGTGTGGGACTGGTTTTTCCTCATTTCTATATAGGTGAGTATAGTATATTTATATATAATTATGTATATAATTTATATAATTATGTTTGCCTTTACAAAAATCAAATAGTAGTATATAATTTAAGAGTCAAAAGCATGCTTATGACTGCATTTTGTACACAGCTAAAAAATCGAAAATTAGAGACGGTAAAAAACCGTCGCTAAACAATGAAAATTCGTCACTAATATTTTTAGCGACGAAATTTGTGACGAAACCAGATCCGTAACGAAATCTGGCGTCACTAAATCGTTTGCGAGGAATACCAAATTTTGTCGCTATTAGCAAGGGATAAATCCCTCACAAAATCCTAAAATTCCGTCGCAATACAGCAACACCAAATCAGATAAAAAAGACGATTTTCCGTCGCTAATAGTGAAGGACAGATTCCATCGCTAATAGTGAATGACAGATTCCGTCGCTAATAGTGAAGGACAGATTCCGTCGCTAATAGTGACAACGTGATTTGTCACTAACAGCGAGGGAACAACTTCCTCTCTAACAGTGAGGGAAATTATTCCTCTCAGTTAGTGACAAATTTTAAAACCACTTTTTTTAAATTTATCCAACACCAGTTTTTTTTAATATATCCATTTCATCCTATAATTGTGTGAAACCTTTAATCTCAAAGGAGTGGTGCTTTAATACATAGGCTACAAATTTTTAAAAAAATACACATTTCATATTACTAATAAAGCTAATAAGCATAGTAAATACAAATCAAAAGTAATGTTAATAAAAAAATACATAACCTTTACACATCATTGTTTGATAAAAACAAAAAACACATCAACCATTTAGTTCATCATAATACTCATCATCATTTTGTTGGTCATCCTCGTTTGTAGGTGGAGGTGGAGGTGAAGGTGAAGGCGGGCGTGGATGGGTTTGAGAAAAAGTCTCCATAAACTTAAGCATCTTCTCCTGTGTTGCATAAAGCCCACTCACTTGCTCTCTAAGACTTTGGTTTTCAGCAGTCAAGTTAGAAAATTCAGTCTTCATTTGCATATATTCAGACTTTATTTGCAGATATTCAGACTCAGAGATTCCAGTAGATCGTTTCGAAGAATGAATGTGGTTTTCTCCTTCAGGACCCAAACCAAATATTCTTTTTTTCTTGTCTACACCTCTAACAACCTCTAAGAAGATATTGTTGTCAGATTGCTCGCTAAACACACTATCTCCTAGTGCCTCTTATGAGTCTCTTTCAAGAAAACGACTTTCAAACTCATTCTGAAAAAATAATAATCAAACATGAGCATTTCAAAATATTCCAACTTTATTATTTTCTTACCCTTCAAACCTACTACTACATACATACTAGTATTTTCTGACCCTTCAACCCAAATGGCAATTAAGTGTTCATATTCTAGCCATTGATAGTGATAGCTACTTCCATTCAAACCCATAAGTCAAATAAATAATTCTAACGTTATGAGCCATGTAATAATAGATAGACAGATAGATAATCAAATTGAAAACCAAAAACACTAAAACAAAAATTGCATCACTCAAACTATTTTTATACAAAAGGACTATAAATTCTAGAACCAGTAGATTTTTCTGATGGTTGCTATAAATAGTAACCAATATTATTCACACAATGATGTTTTTCTAGAGTCCTTGTAGCTTTTATTGCCATTTTAGAACTTTAGGTATGACAGATGAAATGAGATGAGGTTGGACATCCATTTTAGAACACAAAATAGGCAAAAAAAATCATTCCATACCAAAAAATTTTTTTTTTCCCTAAATACTACACTTTCTACATTATATACCAAAGTAACCCACTTTTTTTTTAAGTGGAGAACTCGCCCCCCACCAAACCGAGTTCTAAACTAAAATTTTGCAAATTTTTTTTATTTCTAGTGTAAAACTCGCCCCCCACCAGGGAGAGTTCTGCACTGCGTTTTTTTATTTTTTTAAATTTCTTATATTTAATTTGATTAAATTGTAAATTAATTTAATTTAATTTTAAAAATTAATTTAAATAATTTGAATAATTAGTAAAGTATAAATACTAAATTTAATTATTTAAAAAAATATAAATTTAAGTGTCACAAAGTAATATTAAAAGACATGAATTGATTTAAAAGACTAATACAAAAAGAACAGTAGTAGTAAATGTGACTAGTTGACATTGCGGTTAGGGTAGTTATTTTTGTTGTAACTGCACAGAAACAAAATTGCAACCACAACTTTAGTCGAACTCAAAGCAAAGCAAAGAAAAAGAAGAGATTAAGTAGTTAGCTACCTTCCAGCATAACTCAACAGCAGAAAGAACATCGGAAGTAGTAGAATGTGCTGTCGCGGCCGTTTCCGCTACCAGCAAAGGAGGAGACGCAGAAGGTTTCGACGGAGAAGGTTTCAACGGAGAAGGTTTCGACGGAGAGGATGAAGACTTTTGGAGCATGAACATAATGTAGCCACCGAGACTTCGGATTGTTTTTGATTTTGAAATTGTGCATCATCTCTATTAAATCCTCTATCGGTGGCGGAAGAACTACAAGTTGCTCCGCCATGATCTATCACCGCAACTGCAGTTAAAACAACTCCGATGACAGAAACAGTAGAGAAGAAAGAGAATTATTGGAATGATTCCCGCTTTGCTACAATGAAAGGACTTGACATGACTCCACGATGACAGTGTGTTTAGCTTACTTGACACGCTATCGCTTTTCTTTCACTGTTCAACGCAAACTATTTCTGAAATAGGAGTAGACAATAGAACTTTGTATTAGTCTTTTAAATCAATTCATGCATTTCCAACGAAATTTGTGTCCAATTGATTCATATTAGTCTTTTAAATCAATTCATGTCTTTTAATATTACTTTGTGACACTTAAATTTATATTTTTTTTAAATAATTAAATTTAGTATTTATACTTTACTAATTATTGAAATTATTTAAATTAATTTTTGAAATTAAATTAAATTAATTTACAATTTAATCAAATTAAATATGAAATTTAAAAAAATAAAAAAACGCAGTACAGAACTCTCCCTGGTGGGGGGCGAGTTCTACACTAGAAATAAACAAATTTTGCAAAATTTTAGTTTAGAACTCGGTTTGGTGGGGGGCGAGTTCTCCACTTATAAAAAAGTGGGTTACTTTGGTATATAATGTAGAAAGTGTAGTATTTAAGTAAAAAAAATTTTTTTTTGGTATGGAATGGTTTTTTTGCCCATAAAATACCAAGTCAGATGAAATGAGATTAGGTTGGACAGCCATACAAGTGTTGCCAACTGTTCCATACCGTATCCCTGACTTGGTATCCGATCTTGAATACCAGGTCCGATCCGAGATAGTTGGTATTTGAGATCTTGGTCAATCCGGGTTGATGCTCCGATCCGAGGTGGGGAGGTACCTGCAATGACACTCCGACGCTCAAGTCAGTGAGTGAGTCAATTACAAGTGAGAGGATTGGAAAGTGTGTACCTTTAATGCTAGCAATGAATGCATATTTATAGGTTTAGGAATCCAACGGGAGCCATCGGATTTAGGTCTTTGATCTTCACCGTTGAAAGGTGGGTTTGACTGTTGTAGATGCCCAATCCATAACACCAACCAATTACACACATCGATTATTCCAAAATTTCCTTCAACATAGCTAAAAACAAACCAAATGAGTGAAGCAACACAAGAACCATTTCAACAAGTTTATTCCAATTGTTGATTAAAAAACAAACAAAGATGGGTTCTCAGGTTTCTAAACAAATAGAGAAAAGAAAAGCAATCAATACAGAAGAGAGAACTCTTAATGATCTCAAAATATCACGAGAAGATTTCCCTGGCTCTGATTACCACCCTTTAGATAGAAAAAACTGGATGTCTAATCTCAACCTCATTGTGTGAATAATATTGGTTACTATTTATAGCAACCTAAAAAATCAATAAACTCACAACAAATAAAGCAACTAAATTTGGACGTTAATGTAGAAATTTTAACTTACAGCAATCTTCTCTGACTTGGAGGAGACCCACTTTGGCGTCTCACCTTTCATTTTGTGAGTCTTCTCAAAAACGAAAAAACACGAATGGAAGGGATGAAACAAAAACGAAAAAACAAAAAGATGATTTACCTTTAGCTTTGAAAGTTTCGCGAGCAAGATCGTTGATTCAGAGCGCGAGAGTGATTGGAAGAGCGAGAACGCGAATGGAGAGCGACGGAGAGATAGAACCTATTTTTGATTCAGAGCAAGAGAGTGATTGGAAGAGAAAAACATTGGAGAATGATTCAGAGACGTTGAAGGGTGATTCAGAGAGTGATTGGAAGAGAAGAACGTTGGAGACGCGAATGGGGCTTGATGATCTGTTAGGGTTTCAAAGTTTCATTTCACGAGGAGGACGGTAGGAGTGAGTTTCATTTCACGAGAGAGTGTTCAGTTTTAACTTAAGTGACAAAAAAAAGTGGACGGTGGGAAGGAGGGAAGCCAAAAAAACAAGCGGGACTAGTAAAAAACTTTCTCAGCGATGAACTAAGAATGCCTCACTATTAGTGAGGGACACTTTTCCTCTCAAACTGCAACTCTAAATGCCTTTTCAAGATTTTGTGACGAATTTAGTTACGAAATTGTTAGAGAGGGATATTTTCCATCTCTAGATTCGTAATTCGTAACAAACATAAGCTGTAGGCGCCCCCCACAGGATTTATTTTTGCGTCGCTAAATCCCTTACTAATAGTGAGGGATATTTATCCATCTCTAAAATCCCTCTCTAAAAACAATTTTTCTAGTAGTGGTAGCGATACTTATGGCATTATTATCAAAAAAGATTTAGTAGATTGCAACCCATTGATCTCTATCCAAATACATTGAGAGAAGGTGGGAGATTTAAATGGTCTTGTTATTTCTTTAATATTTGTGCACATATTAATCTGAATAATCTAATTGAGAGGGAAACTGTACAGCTGGAAGGGTTTCATATTTAGGGGACAAAAGAAATTAATTGAAAGGGTAAGAGACTATGGACTATGGGGAGGTGTGTAAAGTCCTCTATTTTTTTCAACATTTTCAAAATTTTATCACCACCCACCCAAAGACCACGCTGCTTTGCTTTGTTTGCACGAGATTAGACCCTAGTGGACGGGCTTATACGATTTAGAATATGTGGTTTTCTTTAAGCTCTTTTGTGTCTTGTTACTATTGATAAATCACTGTCAACGCGCTTCTAGGGAAAAATAAGAGAAGAATAACACGTCTTGGTGTACTTTCAAAAGGAAAAGAAAATGTCATGTACGTGTGGAGAACTAATGTATTCTCTTTTGAAGCCGTCAAGGTCCTCTAGAACTACTACCCTTTCTTGATTTAAGATTTGGACTCCTAATATTTTATTGTTTGCTTAATTGTACTTTTAATTAGGTATTAAGATTGTGCGATATAACTCGGGTGCAAGTGGTTAATCTTAAGGGGCGGACTCGGCTACTACCTGAGTTCGATCTCCAGCGATGGAACAAATTGGAGCTAGACTTTACTTACCTCCCGACCGAACTCCGGATTATTCAGGGCCCATTTCCTCTGGATACCGGAGGAGGTCATAGACCCCTAGACCAAAAAAAGGATTGTGTGATCTTTGGTCTCACATCATATTATAATTGTGTAAATTGGGTTTTCTAGTTGTGATTTTGTAATTTTGCTTCATTATATTTCAATGGCATGATTTTGGTCATTTAGCTATTGCAATTGTGCGGTTTCGGTCCTCGACTATGTGATTTTGGTCCATCATAGTATGTACCTCATAAAATCTAAGGGTATGTTTGGGAGGGGGTTTTGCGAGGGGAAGGGAGGAGAGGGCTTGAAAAAGATTAGTCTATATTTTAATATGTATTTTAGATTTTAAAAAATTAAAAGAACAAATTGACAGATATCAATATTACATTTTAAATCACACTTGATTTATGTTTAGAGACATTTTATAGCTTCCTCAATTCTAAATTGAAAAATATGCCCTCCCCTCCCAAAACCCCCTCCCAAACATACCCTAAGGGTTTTGGAATTTTTTAGCCAACTAAAATGCCCCTAAAGCAAATTATATGACGGGGCATACTCGCACGTGACATTAAAATTTTTGGTTAGAAATTAACTCACAATTGGATACGGGGGGCTAAAGGTGCAAAACCGCAAAATTTGGAGGACCTGATTTGCGCAAATAGAATCTAGATGAACAAAAATTGCACAATCGCGATACTTGAGGGACCAAAAGTGCAATTAAACCTTCATTATTTTGAAATAAGGGAGGATTAAACTAACACTAAGGGTTTAACAGTGGCAGGATAAAAAAAAATTAATTCCTACAACTTTAATTTTCTTTCTAATTAGCATGTGGTCAAGTGAAATTTAGAGATAATAAGGATCAACAAGAAAGCCTATCTATTTAGAAAGATGATTTTTCTAAATCTAAATATTATTGAATTGAACTCTAGATAGATCGCAAAGTTGACTATCAACGAACAAAAAAGTAAAATATTATGCGCAACTTTTAAAGAAAACCATATTTTCCTCCCTAAATAGGTGGAAGGGCTTGTGTTTCAGTTAATTTTTAACTGAAACAAAAATCGAAACTCGAGCAAAATTCGAAGTGGTGGACAGTTTCCAAGGCAGTTTCAAGGCAAATTCGAAAGTGCACACAAAATGTGTGGTAGTTGGAGGCAGTTTCTGTTGTTTTTCTGAAGAAACTTCAGGCGCGAAGACAGGTGTGCAACATCCAAGGGGTCGGGGCTTATGTGGCAGCGAATGATTAACAGTCATTAGACAGTTAATAGTTGGATTAATTTCGAGTGGGACATGTGTCCATCATGCAAGTAGGAAGTTGTATCTTGTATAGTTTCTATATATAGGTGTTTGTAAGTAGTTATAGGGGCGACATTCATAACATCCAGTAACTCATACACACCTGACACATCCGCTTACACATGATTCTGACAAATTGTGGTGAAAAATGTATGTTTGGGTCATTTTACTTGTATTCGAATTCTACTTTTAATGAATGTTTTTATTTTGACAATCAAGTGTATCACTCTTGTATTTTCTTTTACTTTGTATTTACACTTGATTTAATTTCCAACTCTAATACTTAAAGGATTCATGATGTTTATTCCTTCTTAATTAGGCTTGATTCCCATGATTTGTTTAAGTCTTTGTTGTTAACTGAAACCTTTGAATTCTGCTTATGTTATTGATCTTGAGTCTAAATTTTGATTCGATTGATAATGTTATTGAATTCATTTGTGAAACTCCTATTTTACTCTTTGAAAATGCTTTCAATCAACTTTGCACGTAAACCTATCAACTGGTGAACCCAATATTTAAACTGAGTCCTCTTTATTTTATCTCTTTCGAATTCATTTGTTTGACAATAAAAAATACTGGAAAACAAATTGGCACGCCCGGTAGGACTCATTTAGAGATGATTGTGTCAAGCATTGATTTTGCATGCTTATTCGAAGCGGTAAATTGGCTCATCCATGTAACCGTAGCAGACAATCTGCAAGTTCTCCCAATCCATAGAAGGATGGTTTAACAGTGGCAGGATAAAAAAGTTCTATACTTCCTACAACTTTAATTTTCTTTCTAATTAGTGTTATGGTAAATAGAAATTCTGCTATTCACACCTCCTCCTGCAAGGCCCAAATATTCAGAGGCCCATTACATAGAAACAGGGTCCAATCATCAATGACCAAGATCACTCTGCAAGATCGGACGGCCCAAATCGACCAAAGCAAACACCACTCAAAATCTATAAATACAGCATTCAATGCTCATTAAATGGTAAGCACTTTTTCCAACACAATACTCATTAACTCAAATACTGACTTGAGCGTCGGAGTGTTATTACAGGAACAACATCGGACATCTCAAGATCGAACAACATCGGACATCTCAAGATCGAACAACATCGGACATCTCAAGATCGAACAACATCGGACATCTCAAGATCGAATAACATCGGACATCTTGATAGGCTGCAAGTATACGGTTCTATCGCGTAGTAAAAATATCGATCCACAGGGAGTTATATGTGATTACCAACCTAGTTTCTAGTGGTGATTAGCTGAAAGAGAATGATTTGGTAAAAATTGGTTTTAACTTAGAATATAAAAAACGTCTTGGGATCTTGGTTAGATCACAATGAAGGTATAAAAATAACCCCTTAACTATCCCCTATCTTATTATTTAAGTTTGTTTCTAAGGACAAGGTATTCTTTTGGTGTAATTCAAGTTTCCTTTCGGACAACAAGAACGTGTGTCGAAACAATGATCAAGCCTATTCTCATGGTTGATCATTGCTGAAACCCATTAAGTACAACCTTATTATCCCAAGGTCATCAATGCTATTCTCATGCTTTGATTGACCTTGTCTAATTTCATTTGTTCCAATGTCAAGCTTCCCCTTTCGGTCCATCACTTGACATTTGGATTATATAAAACGCACGATGAAATTAGATTAGAATCCCAACCTTAATAAGATAGGTTTTAGTCTTGGAATTATTCAGGGACCCATCATTGGATTGTTTCCCAAAATCCCAAGACTAAAGAAGTCTACTCACAATAGCTCATTGTAGACAAGGGAGTAGGAGAGAAAGACATAATGTAAATGACTGAATGTAGATAACAAGAATTGTAAAAGTGCTGGAAAGTAAAAGTGCAGAATTATAAAGAGAGCAGAAATGTAAAGAGCAGAAAACTAAAACAACAAAAGCTTAGATTCAATTTTGGAGTAGAATTCCAATAACCAATCATGATTTGATAGCTGATCTAAGGTCCTATTTATAGTCTAAAATCAGCAGACAAGGTACTAATTACGAATTACAACCATAATGAAAGGAATAAGAAGAGTTTGTGACAGTTTTCAGAATCAGATGAATGCGCACGGATCGTGTGCCAAAGACGCACGGATCGTGTGCCAAAGACGCACGGATCGTGCGTTAAAATTAAACTGTAGGAATTCTGGCAACTGATGAGGCGCACGGGTCGTGCGTAACAACGCACAGATCGTGCTTAACTTTCTGGAACATGCTTCCAATTTTTGCACAGATACGCACGGGTCGTGCGGAACAACGCACGGATCGTGCTGAACTTTCTGGAAAATCCTTCTAATTTTCGTACAGGTGCGCACGGATCGTGCTAACCCACGCACGGATCGTGCGTGTTCTTCTGATCACTGGTCTCTCTTTTACTTGCTTTTGCTCCTTTTTCAATGCTCTTTTGCTCCTTGGTCTTTAATCCTCAATAACTCTTTAATTTCTCCAAAGTAAGCCCTGAAAACAACTAACAAACAATTGTAGTAAAATAGTTCTAAATTAAAGTAAAAACATCAAATAGACTACTTAAAATAAGTACTAAAAACCTACTAAAATATGACTTATCAAACTCCCCCATGCTTGAATCTTTGCTTGTCCTCAAGCAAAACTATGAAACTCATTGGCCAATTTTTGGAAAAAATTCTGAATTCCTATAAAACCTTAAGTGGACCTGCGGTAAATTTCAGCACTTCTTTGGTTTGAGACTCACTACTTGGGCTTTTGTGATTTATGAGACAAGTTTTAGGTATCAGCACAATAGAAAGGATATCAATGTCATCATAGAACTAGTTCCCTAGCATTCTTAAGCTTGGGTCTTCCATTCACTAGACCGGGTCTCAAAGGAGGGTCTTTATACGCTGGGCATTCAAGCATTTTCTTTTTCCCTTGCTTTTTTTCTTTGATGTAGGCCAACCACTTTTAATTAACAATTTTTTTTTCTTTTTCAATTTGAACTAAAGTGGTCAGCCCTTCTTGCTTGATGCTCTTTTTTTCTTTCTTTTTCTTTCTTTTTGCTTGATACCCCAACTCAGACATTTTTCTCCAGTAACCTCGCATCCGGTGAATGTCACAAAGAGAACTAAATTTCTAGTTTCTTTTCTAAACCTCCTAATAGTACCAATAACCAAAACAAATCTCAAGTGTGTGTGTGTGCAAACCCAAAAAGCAGTAGCAAACAATCATTTATTTTTACCAGCCAGTCCACGACAGTGAAAACGAAACTGAGGTATATTCTAACTCTGATTCTTTACAAGATGCATATGATGAACTATATGAAGCCTTTACTGAATTGCATGATAAATCTTCAAAATTAGCTAAAGCTCTAAGCAAATCTAAGAAAGTTATCACTCATCTTGAAAATGATATCACTGCTTTAACTAAAGAAAAATTAGAGCTTAGAAAAGAAAATGATGATCTTGTTTACTTCAAGGAAAATTATGTATGTGATAAGTGTATAGAACATGAAAAGAAAATCAATGAGCTTGAATGTACAATAAACAAAATGTCCAAATTACAACATGTACATCCTAGGATTCCGAGAAATAATTTTGTGAAAAGCAATATGCATCATAGACCTAAGTTTTCCACTAGACCTTATATTAGATGTTATTATTGTGGTAAACCTGGACATATAGCTTCTGTTTGCAGGGCAAGAGGTAAACAAAACATGAAAAAGGTGTGGGTTCCCAAAGGAACCATACCAAACACTAACCCACAAGGACCGAAAGATATTTGGATACCTAGAATCCTGTTTTAGATCATTGCAGGTATGCTTCAAGGTATGGGGGCAGATTGATACCTTGACAGCAAAGACTCAAAGCGCATGACCGGAGACGTAATAAAGTTCTTAACACTCACCCCCGGAAAAAGCCGTCATGTGACTTGTGATAGATAGAGGAAGAATCACTGGTAAAGGTCAGATTGGTTAAATTTTTATTCACCTCTATTTTGAAAATGTGCTTAAGAATAGTTTATCAAGTCAAATATGTGACTACTAAAATAGAGCAATTCCTGAATCTCATTTCATGTATCTTTAAAGAACAAATATTTATAAGGCATGAAAGTATTCTGGTCATCCCTCTAGGACTAAGCATATAGAAATTATATATCACCCTCTTAAAGGTTATGGTTAAAAAGGAGATAGTGTGATTGAGTTAGTTGAGTCGTCACAAACAACTAGTTGACATTTTCAGAAATCCATTGCAAAAGAAAACCTGGTTCTTCATTTACTCAAATGAATTTTTCAATAAAATGTTTTTCAAGTGATTTTCTAAAATATGAATTTAAGAGAATTTGTGACTTATGAATTTCTGCGTGCTCAAAAAGCGTTTTATAAAGCAGCTGAAATGCTACCTTTTCCCGAAATCCATTTTCTCCTGTCACAATCAATTGCTGGCTTTGGCATTAAAATTCAGAATACATACTCACAATCGTTGTTCAACTAAAATAATTTTTCTCCCATATTCTGGCTGCCATCACCAACTTTCAAACTAAGCAGCATGAAATGTATAAAGCTTAAAACAACTGCTTCACAGATTTTTGAGACTCATAATTAGCTTTTACCCGTGTTTGATAAAATATTCTCTTCATGGTCTCAAATATGCTTTTCTTCAAGTTTTGATGATCACTTACAAATCAGCAATGGCTCTTTTACCTTGTCAAATAGCTGCGACATTCGATTCGCAAACTTTATCATATATCGACCCTCTTTGATCATGACAAAAAGGGGGAGAGAAATATAGGGTTGCATATGAAGCATATAGAACTTGCATATTATGCATCTAGTCAATAAGTCAGGGGGAGCATCATGATAAGTCAGGGGGAGCATCATATATATATTATCTGTTTGAACTAACCTCCCACCTTGAGATGAGTTAATGTTTTGTCATCATCAAAAAGGGGGAGAATGTGGATACCTTGTATTGCAGGTAAACTAATATTGCAGGATAAGTTTTGATGATGAAGTGGTTAAGAGGTTTTGATGATGAAAAAGACAAAAGCTAAAGTTGATAATAGGAAAAAGGCAAAGTCAAAGTTGATGAGAAAGACCAAAGCTAAAGTTGATGAGAAAGACCAAAGCTAAAGTTGATGAAAGTGACAAAATATCCAAAGTCACAATCCAAGTCAATCAAGCTCAAGAATTGAAGTTTCAAGATATAAGGGTAGTCCTTATAAATAAGGGTAGTCCTTAGGGTTTGGGTGTGTCTTAGGAAAAAATGTAAGCTCTTTTCGAAGGTCAGCTCGTATCTCAAGTCTCACACACTCACACGTTTTTCTAAAGATGCATGCATACTTACGTAAACATTTTTATCGTCTTTATAAACATAAGAATCGATTTCCTCATGCATATACATACATAAGAATCGATTTTTCAGGCCAATCAAAGTGAGAAGAATCGATTATCAGGTCATGTGGTTTCACTGCATGAATAGATTCTCAGGCCAAACCTTTTCAAACAAAGAATCGATTCACACTCTTTTAAACTAAGTTAAGAATCGATTCCTACATGTCTCAGGCAAGCTGAGAATCGATTCACACAAGTTTTAACTTAGTGAAGAATCGATTCCTAGCCTCCCGGAGATCCTAAGAATCGATTACATCCATTTTACAAACAAATCAGAATCGATTCCTAGATCAGATCAAGCAAATGAATCGATTCCTAGATCCATTCCAATTAACAAAGAATCGATTCCTTTAAACATTTTCAACGTGAGATCTGGATTTTCAAAATCTATAAATAGAGGCTTCACCGCCTCCATTTAATAACCAACCCATTCTCACGATCTATCACTTCTGAAAAACTCTTATATTTTATTTGTGTTCTTCTCGCACCGCTGGTCCGTCAAGAGCTGATCCTACGTTAAGAGTTAGTTGGGGTTGTGTCCTTCAAGTTGTAATATCTGCCTACACTAAGAGGTATTTCTGTATTTACATTACTGTTATATTGTTGTTATAATTTGTACTAGAGAGTGGGGTATCTCTCTAGGGGTAGCTGCATGTACTAGGAAGTGGGGTATCTTTCTAGGGCAGTTGTTGTAACAAGGGTGGGGTATCTCTTGTTGTTGTGTTGTTAGATTTTAGGGCTCTTTATAGGTGGGGTATCCTAGTAGAAGAGTGCCTGAGTCTGTAAAGGTTTTCCAAGGCACTTGTAAGCCTTGTTGTTTTGGTTAGTGGAAAATCTCACAAGGGTGTGAGGACTGGACGTAGGTCACTAGGAGGTGACCGAACCAGGATAAATCTCTGCGTGCTTTACTGCTTTCCTGCTTTACTGTTATTCTACTTTACTGCTTTATATTCTAATTCCTTCGCTTCCACTTAACCTGCACGAAAATTGATCTAAGTCATTGAAAAGGGGAAAAACGTTTTCGAAAGATCTGAAAAGTTTTAAATCTCAATTCACCCCCCCTCTTGAGACTGAAGCCACTTGGTAACACATTTGGGCGTAGATGAAGCGAGCCTACCACCTCCTCCTCAATTACTTCCAGCTTTGACCGACGCGGTTCAACAACTCGTTCAGCTATTGGCTCGGCAAGAAGCCGTAAACGAAGAAAGAAGCAACCGTTTCACTAACCTCGAAGCCGGAGTAGCAAGGCTCCAAGGTCGGAACGTTCCGGACCAACAATCATTCGGGCAGGGCTCCCTGGAGGAAAGAAACCCAACTCGAAGAAGACTCTTTCGTCGATCACCCCCTAGGAGAAAGCTCAATCATCGTTCTCCCCCACGCCGTCATCGAGGAAATGGTTCCCGTTCTCCTCCGGCTCGACAATATAATGATCTCGACGATCCTCATCCTTCCCCATGCCATCACCAAGGGAATGGTTCTCGTTCTCCATCAGCTCGACAATATGACGATCTTGACGATCCTCATTCTCCTCCACGCCGTCACCGAGGGAATGGTTCCCGTTCTCCTCCGGCTCGACGTTTCGACGATCTTGAAGGCTCGAATAACCCCCCTCAACACCGTCCACACAGGGTCTCGACCTCGTCAAGTCGACGCTCAAGAAGCCGTGACAACATTCAAAACAATCAACCACGACGATACGGACATCCCGATCCTCATTACGGACACCAACCACAATCACGGGCGAATCAACCTGGGCGAAAAGGTCCGTTCACAAGATCAATCGACAATTTCCGGGTCCCACGATATCTCGAAAAACCACCTGGAGGACTGAAGACTTACGACGGAACGGGCGACCCCGACAGGCATCTCGATCAGTTTGACACGACCATGCAGTACCGAAACGTACCCATGGAAATAAAATGCTGAATATTCCCATTAATGGTTTCAGACATTAAGATCGAACACCATTTCCTCGTGGGACCAATTAGCGAAACACTTCTCGGTGCACTTTGCCCATTCCAAGAGCAAACCCAAAAACAAGAATGTTTTAGCATCTATCGTCCAGAGGGGGAAATGAGCCCCTGAGAGAATATATAGAGCGATACAACAACGAAGCTCTTCAGGTTCGACAGCTAGACGACGCTTTCCGAATCTTCTTCATGGCCCAATGTCTGCTCCCTGGAAGCTCGTTCCGAAAGCACATTAACACCTGGGAACCTAACACCCTTCAAGAATTCCTTGAACTATCCCAGTGCTTTATTAATGAAGAAGAAAATTCCAAAATCGACAAAGCATCGTCACATGCAGAACCGTCAAAACACCGCATCGAGATCGATCCTCGTAAAACTTCGTGGAACGTCGGTAAGAAAAATCGTCACCAGGTATATACTGAACTCAACGTCTCCAACGCGCAATTACTAGGGGAATGTTGGAACGCCGAATTCAGGGACGTCAAACCTCCCAGGTCCTTACCTATCCGACCTAGACAGAAGGCCAACAAATACTGCCGACACCACAGAAGCAATGGCCATGACACAAACCATTGCAATGCCCTGAAGGATGACATTGAAGATTTGATAAAGCGAGGAAAACTATCTTCCTATGTCAAAAGGGAGCGAGGACGATCTGACGATATCAGAAGAGAAAGAAATGAAGATCCTAGAGCAAAAGGAAAAGAAGTGATCGATCCAGACCACGATGAATTGAATAAAAGATCGAATGGACGCTCGATCATAATGATGATAACTGGAGGATTCGATCATGAAGGATCAGGAAAATCAATGAAAAGAAAATGGAAGGAACTGTTAAGCGTAGCTTCAACGTCGACAACCCCGATCAAGACAAATCGACCTCCATTATCTTTTAGCGATGACGACCTTATTGACGGAAAAGCTAACAAACACGTACCTCTCTTAATATCGGCGGTCATAGCCAATAAGGAGGTACGTAGGATCTTGGTCGACCAAGGGAGCTCATCAGACATCCTCTTTGTCGATCTTTTGAACAAAATGGGGATCGGCAAAGAGGAACTCACCCCTTATAGAGGAACGACTTTATCCGGTTTTAACGGATCTCGAACAAAACCCCTTGGGTATCTGGAGCTAATGGTTACTTACGAAACCGAACCAATGGTTCGAACCGTCAAGACCAAATTCCTCGTCTTACCTTGTGAGTCCATATACAACGGTATTATAGGAAGACCGACCCTCGGCAGGCTCGGGGCGGTTACATCCACCACACACTTAAAGATGAAGTTCCACTCTCTCTGCAACAGAATTATCACTCTGAACTCTGACTTAGAGTCGGCTTCCAGGTGTTTCTTCCTATGGACGAAAAACGAACGAAAGGCTTCGGAGCAAGAAGGGGTTCCCCTTTTGGAAGAGCTGTCGACTCCCAAACAATCAAAAGATAGATCGACTGAAGTTAACGGCACCACTAACATAAAAACCGGCTGCGATCCGAAATTCAAAAATGAAAAAAGACGTCGACGAGCTAACCAAAGAGCTCAAACGAAAAATTAAAAGACCAGAGCCTGATGAAAAGTTCGTCGAAATACAGCTCGGTTCAGACCCCTCCCAAAGAAAGCGGGCTCAAAGCAAAGAGAAAGCCATTGCTGCCGCCATAGCAGTAGACGACCTCATCAGAGCAAACTTTATCTCCGAGGTTAAATACACGACTTGGTTATCAAACCCAGTCCTGGTAAAGAAAAGTAACGAAAAATGGCGTATGTGTGTCGACTACACCGATCTTAATAAAGCTTGTCCAAAGGATGCTTTTCCAGTCCCCAACATCGATCGGTTGGTCGACAACGCTTCCGGTTTCCGGTTATTATCCTTTATGGACGTATACTCCGGATACAACCAGATCGCCATGTTTCCACCAGATCAAGAAAAAACTGCCTTCATCACCGACCGAGGTAGCTTCGCGTACCGTGTCATGCCATTTGGGTTGAAAAACGCTGGAGCAACTTATCAAAGAATGATGAACAAAGTGTTCCAAAACCAGATCGGTAAGAGCGTAGAAGTTTACCTCATCGATATGATCGCCAAGAGCAGAAGTGATGACGAGCATATGAACGATCTACGAACAATTTTTTATGAGGTGCGAAAAAATAGAATGAGGTTGAACCCAGAGAAATGTACATTCGGAGTTCGAGCAGGGAAATTCTTGGGTTTTTTCTTAACAGAAAGAGGAATCGAGGCGAACCCTGATAAATGTCGATCCGTCACAGAAATGCGAACTCCGACATCCAAGAAAGAAGTACAAAAACTTAATGGAATGATAGCTGCTCTATCTCGTTTCATATCAAATGCAGCATTCAAATCCCTTCCACTTTTCAAAATCCTCAAAAAAGAAGAAAGAGATTTCGAATGGACACCTGAACAAGATGAAGCTTTAAAACAACTCAAGAAATCTCTCTCCAAACCTCCAATTTTAACTCGACCAAACGAAGGGGAAACCCTATATCTATATCTGGTAGTCTCGGAGGAAGCTTTAGTTGCCGTTCTGGTGCGAGAGCTAGAAACCGGACAAAGCCCGGTCTACTTCGCAAGCAAGGCTCTACACGGAGCTGAGAGTCGTTATCAGAAGGTTGAAAAGATCGCCCTGGCTCTCATCGTCGCAGCTCGACGCTTCTGAGCCTATTTTGTCGCTCACCAGGTGGTCGTCCGAACTAACTACCCCATCAGACAAATACTCCATAGACCCGATCTTGCTGGGAGAATGATTAAATGGGCTGTGGAACTCTCAGAGTTCGGAATTAAATATGAAGCTCGAACAGCACTAAAAGCACAAGTTTTGGTGGACTTCATGGCCGAGATGACCCCCGCTAACATCGATCCCGATATATGGATCCTATTGGTGTGGTTTATTATATGCAAGTATACATAGTCACACAAGTAATAAAGTGATAAGAAAGGTCGAACCCACAGGGATTATGTTTTGTAAATTTTTGTAGTTCAAAGTGTACACTTAGTGTGTCTACACTATTCAGTATTTTTGGTATGGAGTTTTCAAAGTAAGTAAGAATAATAATAAGCAATAAAATGTGTGAGAAATCAGAGGAAAAAGTAGTTGAGATGTTTTCACCAAGTACTTTACTTCTAAATGTTTTAATGGAGTATGTAGTGTGGGAACACTGGATGTAGGTGCATCAGTTTGTGCCTTTCAGCACTTCTCTTTAGAGTTTCATTACAAGCTCTTATGATCTTTGTTTTTTACAGTAAAGAAAGGGTTGTCAATTCCTCCCCTGCCTCCTAACAATGATCCAAGTTGCTAAATAGGTTCACTCTTGTAATTTTATTATCCTAAGAACTATGCTATCCTATGTCTAGGTTTTAGCATGTATTTAACAAAGTTTCCTTTATTAAATACTTGTCCCTATTAACTCTTGAGTTCATAAATGTAGCCCATGTCTGCTTCTACAAGTTTTACCTATTCTAAAGTGATCAATTCCAGAATAAGTTGAAAGAAGTGTTATGCAAGAGTTTAAAGTGTTTACACTTCATAAACCATAATAACATATTTAGAAGTTCATTACAAGGTTAGAACATCTCAACTTAAGGGAATTTAGCTCATGTTACTCATGTTATAAAGCAAAGAATATGCAAAGAACATAAGTAAATGAATAATAAAGCAAAAGAACTTAGAAGAGTAGAGATTACTTGAATAGAAGATCTTTTGCATTAAGTTCCCAAGTTGAAGTACAATAAAGATTTCTTACACGAATTTCTTCAAAGTAGAAGTGAAGGGAATTGTTGTCAAACACTTTCTCACCTTCCTCTCCTTAGAAACTTGAAATGAAAATAAACTAAACCTAAACTAAGCGAAAAGATAAAGGATTTAAAGATATGAAAGATGATAAAAGATAGGATGATTTTCTTGTGAAGATATGATATCTATTTATAGGCTTGAAAGCTTTCCTCTTGCAAGGGGTTTCCTTTGGCGTGAAAGATCAGCTGAGGAGACCGAACATGGTTAGTTTGTTGACAACCAATCAAGCAAGTTGCACAGGTTTGGTCGCTTGCATGCATAACAAAAGATGAGGTCCATTGGAGAAGTGCCATATGTCTTTTACATAAGTTTGAGTCTTGCAACTTGATTTTTCTGTGTATCGCCGACTTCTGCAAGTGGCTCAGCTCTAAGTGACTAGGTATGACGTCACAAATCAAGTGTGGAAGCATTGAAATGATCTTTGGATGTTTTGGTATAAACTGCAGAATTTAGCAGGTGTTGGCAGTGTTTCCACTCCTAGTGTTTCCACTCCTCGTGTTGGCAGTGTTTCCACTCCTGCAGTAGCTGCACTGAACAAAAACATCAAACCTAACAAGATTTGTGCATTTTGCCTAGATCATTGCCCTTTATCCATTTGAATATTTAAAATGCTGTTCCTTGATAAATAAGCTATAAATATATATAAATGTTCTTGAAAATAAGCAATAACTCAAGTTTAATTGTATGAATATCTCTATATAAAATAGAGTTATCACACCCCCAAACTTAAATTGTTGCTTGTCCTCAAGCAACGACAAGAAACAAAACACAAGATTTATACAAATATGAAGACATCTCAACTCATGTTTTTCAAGAAGTGTTTGAAGTGTATTGTAATAAGCCTTTCTCTTTTGGTGCTTTTTCTTCCATGCCCTTGCTTTCTTAAAACATTCAGAGTTATAAAAACTCATTTGTGTGAGTGTGTGGCCCATTGAGTTTCTAATTGGTTCCATAACTGAACAAAAGAGTTTTTCCTTAGCTTTTTGAAAAAGATGGAACTCTTTTGGCCAGCACATGGGAGCTCGATCTTTAGCTCGAAAATCTCTTCGAGCCGGATACTACTGGCTGACCATGATAGGCGACGCTAGCGATCATGTGAAGAAATGCAAAAAATGCCAAATTCACGCCAACGTTCACATAGCTCCCCCCACAGATCTCACGAGCTTATCCTCCACATGGCCCTTCGCATGGTGGGGAATGGACCTGCTCGGACCGTTCTCAAAAGCACCAGGACAAGTCAAATTTTTGATCGTCGCCGTAGACTACTTCAGCAAATGGATAGAAGCGGAACCCTTGGCTACCATCACTGCAAAAAACTGCATAAAATTCTTCAAGAAAAATATTATGAGCAGGTTCGGGATTCCCGAGGTAGTAGTAACTGATAACGAGACTCAATTCACAGATACAGGGTTTCGAAAGCTAATGCTCGAGCTAAAAATCAAACACCATTTCACTTCAGTAGAACACCCTCAAACCAACGGACAAGCAGAGGCGGCAAACAAGGTAATACTGAACGGGCTAAAGCGACGTCTGGATGATGCTAAAGGAAACTGGGTGGAAGAATTGCCTTACGTCCTCTGGGGATATAGGACCACCCCCCAAAGCTCCACTGGAGAAACACCTTTTAGGCTCTCCTACGGCAGCGAGGCGGTCATTCCCGTCGAGATTGGCGAACTTAGCTGGAGAACGGCAAATCCTAAAACTCAAAACAATAACGACCAAGCCTTAAGAGAAGAACTCGACCTCATCGATGAAATCCGAGGTCAGGCTTCACTCCGAGAAGCAATCATCAAACAAAGAGTAGCAACCAGGTACAACGCCAAGGTCGTTCACAAAGATTTCAATCCAGGTGATCTTGTGCTCAGAAGAGCCGACATCGGTCAGAAAAACGCTTCCCAAGGAAAGCTCCCCCCGAACTGGGAAGGCCCCTACCGAATTTTGTTTAAAACCGGTACGGGAGCTTTTAAATTGGAGACCCTTCAAAGAAAAACGATTGAGAGAACTTGGAACGCTACAAAACTGAAAAGTTATTATCTTTAGAAAGAAATCATGTACTCCGACCTTATGTAAATACAAAACGAGTTATTTATAAAGAAGAAGGTAACCTTTCAAAGTATTTTCAAAGCTCATCAAACTTGTCGACGTTCTCACCAAGTTCCCACACATTCTTGATTTCATCAAGTAAAATGTACGGGCCAAAAAATTCCCTCTACAAGGAATCAATTGGGACCGATCTTAGATGATCTCCCCGAGCGACCACCCAAGGTCGCAAACTCTTTGAGAAAACAGTTAAATCCGAGCCGAGTCTCAGTAAACTATCTCAAAGAGACCAGGTCTTCAAGGATCTAAACGTCCTAAGAACGACCATCTGTCACAGCTGTCGATACCCCTACAGGGCGAGTTAAATCTGGGCCGAGTCCTGGTAAACTGTCCTATAGGCTCGAACCCGGTAAATCGAGTTCCTCATTTACCGGCGTTCTTACATCATACATGACATGCAGAATTAAAAAAGCATTTATAAAACTCATAAACGAGTTCCAAAAATAAACTCTACGGAAATGACGTACATGACATGCAGAATTTAAAAAGCATTTCATTAAGCTCGTAACGGGGTTTGAAGAACAAAGATCTGATGAAACATGTTCCAAAATTACGAACATCTCGGATATGGCCGAGCCCTCAAAAAACAATCCTGAATTACATACAAGAGTTCTGGATCTATACAAAACCTATACGGATACAAGCATATACCCAGAACTTCTGCAAAAAGAACACACTTAAACCATCAAACAGTAGAGGTCGGAAAGATGACGGTCTTCTCTTCTGTTTGACCATCGATCTTAACAATCTTGCCCCCTTCGACCTCATGATCGGCATCAATAATTGCGCGATCCAAATAGGTAGAAGGGCTGACCAAAGCAACTTGCTCAAGGGCGCACTCAAAACCTTCCCTGTACAGCTCGATTGCAGAGTTTGCGGCTTCACGAGCTTCCTTCCTAGCTTCATTAGCAATTTTCGCAGCCTCCTTGGCATTTTTTCTACTCTGATCAAGGGCTGCTTGGAGCTCTGCAATTCGAGCTTCAGGATCGATGCTAGTACTGGCCCCCGCCTCAGAGGCCTTCTTCAGGTCGTCTTCTAAAACGACGATTCGATGCTCCAAACTTCTAATTTTATGATTAGCATCGGCCACCTGCTCCTCCAGATCTCTCTCCTTTTCTTCAAGATCCCTCACACGAGCCTCCTTCCCTTCAAGCTCCTTCACACGAGCCTCTGCAAACTCGGCTCGACGTATGATTTCCCCCTGCCCTTCTTTCAAAGTTTGGAGCTCTTGCTTGGTTCGAGCCAACTCTTTTGACGTCGAGGACATGTCTTCCACAAGCTTCACCCTTTTCGATTTCTCAAGATCCAACAAAACTGCAACCACGGAATAAAGAAAAATCAAACTAAGGGAAAGGCCATAAGAACAAAAACAAACAACATTAAAACACATACCTTTAGCCCTTTTCTCATATTTTTCCTTCTCGATCTTATGAACCTCGCCCAGGTTTACCAAGATCTGAACTGACGCTCCAACAGGATCCTCCCGCCACTGAGCATAGTTCTGCTCCAGGAAACCTCCTCCAAAGGAACGACCTTATTTTTGTGTTTCGGCCTCCTCGAAGTTTTGCTCCTTTTCTCCGGTCTTGGCTCACTGACATCATCGATACGCACCCTCTTCGCTGAAGGCCCTGCACCAGTGTTGTGAGCAGCTGGAAGAGGGGAACCGGAGGTAAGATCGATCCGATCATGGGCAAGATCCTCCTGCGTGACGGTGTTGATCGGAGAAGCAGAAATAGCTGTCTCAGCGGCGATCACAGGTTGGGGAGACATCGGAACCGGAACAGCCTCTTCTTCAACATCGACCGGCATATCGACACTCTTTATCGCCAATGCTTTCATCGCTGCGAGCTTCCTTGGGGCCATGGTATCTGAAAAATAAAGAAAACTGGGTTATACAACTTACAATCAAAATACACAAAATTCGACCCCAGAAAGACAAACTACCTAAAACAGACTGCACTCGTCTCCGTTTTCCAGCTTGAACAATCTTGGCCGCAGGGATACCCCGATACTTATGTTTTGAAAACAGAATGCTCTCAAATAAATATCAGGATCCTCTTGGTAAGAAGATCGTCAGCAGTTAGTCGATCCTCACCCACAGAAAAAGAATGGGTAGATCGTTCAAAATGGCCTTGACTCCAGCCAATGGGAAATTTGGGGGACACCAAAGTCTGACCATCCTCGCTAAGCTTTCCTACCATCTCAATCGCTTCATCGGTCACCGGCTCGATCCAATAATACAACTCCTTCCAGTTTCCCCTCAGCGAGTCCGCATAGGCCTTAAAAACCTTGGCCCCTCGCCTCGAGCGAAGACTAACATGCTCACGACCTGACTTATTTTCGCTACTATTCCGGTTAATCTCAAACAAATGGAAGAAGAGCAACGGTGAGACCGGTCTATCCAGATGAATGCACATTAATTCATAAGCTCGAACGAAAGCCCACGCATTTGGATGCAACTGGGATGGCGCTACGTCTAACCTCGCCAAAACCGTCTGCTCGAACCAGGTAAAAGGAGGCCGGATATTCATTTCGTTGATCAGCATGTGGTACAAGGTGAACTTAAGCTCTCCGGACCACAAAGCCACATGCTCTCCCTTCTTCATACCCTCAATCCTCCAAACTCGCTTCGACCTCCCAGAAGCTTTCCTGTCGACCGTCTCCAAATTAAAGCCATACTGGTACAAAGATTCGATTTCCAAAATATTTTTAGACACCCAATCGTATTGAGAAACCTCTCGTACCGGAACGTCGAGGTCCCCACAGCCAGTGCTCGAATAACCATCAATAGAAGCAGCAGAAGCTCGGCTAGAGCTTGGTTGACTCGAAGGGCGAGATTCAGCTTGCTTTTCAGCATCGCCTCGATCAGACCCATCAGCAGGCTCGGAACTTGTCCCGTGGTCGACCTCGGAACCCTCTGTTTCCTCCAAATGAATTTCCTCATCAGACTCGGAGGTAATGGTCATCACATCCATCAAACGATCCTCCTCCATATCTTCAGGAGCACTCTCGTTTGGATCATTAGCATCGCTCACAGGAGAAGCGCTTTCACCCTCAAAATTGTCTTCCGCTTTATCGCTCATAGGGGCAGAAGCAGAATGCTCTTGCACCTCAGGAACGACAACTTCAAGAGGATCGGTACGAACTTCAGGAATTTCGCCACCAGAAGCCATCACGTTCGTAAAGTCCTTACAATACTGAGTAACGTCTATCCGGGTTTGTTTTGTCCTCGCCAGGACGAATCTGCAGAAATGGGGGATGAAATGTCAGGGTTAAGATCGAAACGGGGTTCGCGAAACAAATCGGAACCCGACCTGACGACCCCCATTCTGAGATCGTAAAGGACTGGGGGAGGTCCAGGCACAACAAAAAGAATAGGAAAGAAACTAACCTCGAAACGGAGCTGCGAAGTCGATCTTGTCGGGAAAGAATGCAGTTGCTGATCTCCAGAAACCGATCTTAAAAGTACTTCAAAAAACTCTCTAAACTCGTCTTTCTCGAAAAAGAAGCTCGGGAGCTCTCGAAGGTCGACAATCCAAAACAAATAAACGTCAAGCAACAAATGAGAGGGTGAGACCCTTTATTTATAGTGAGGCAGAATTAGTGGGGTTGGGCCGAGAAGTCGAAACGTCACGTCCAATCAAGGTCCATTAGGTTCGCACACTAAAAATAAAGCGTCACCATCATGCGCCGCCACTGTAAAATCACGCCTGGTCAGAAACAGTAATTATGACACTGATTCCAAGATGGCACTGATTCCCAAGCAGCACTGATTCCAAGAGACTGTCTGCCTCACTCAGAAGCTCGGTTGATTCCAAAAAACTTTCTACCTCGCTCAGAAGCTCGACGGTTATTTAACGTCGACCAAAAATTCAAGATCGACATTAGCTCAAAAGCAAGGAAATTTCTACTCAAAGAGCCAAAAACGCAAGCCTGCATCATCTTATCAAGTCAAGATCGCTCCTCAAAGCGACCAGACTTGGGGGGCCACTGTTATGGTAAATAGAAATTCTGCTATTCACACCTCCTCCTGCAAGGCCCAAATATTCAGAGGCCGATTACATAGAAACAGGGTCCAATAATCAATGACCAAGATCACTCTGCAAGATCGGACGGCCCAAATCGACCAAAGCAAACACCACTCAAAATCTATAAATACAGCATTCAATGCTCATTAAATGGTAAGCACTTTTTCCAACACAATACTCATTAACTCAAATACTGACTTGAGCGTCAGAGTGTTATTACAGGAACAACATCGGACATCTCAATATCGAACAACATCGGACATCTCAAGATCGAACAACATCGGACATCTCAAGATCGAACAACATCGGACATCTCAAGATCGAATAACATCGGACATCTCAAGATCGAACAATATCGAAACATCCCCGGACCTGAAAACAGAAACAGAATCAAGGACAAAACATCTACTAATTGCATAATACAAATCACTAAGATCGGAAGCACAGTACCAAACATTGGTGACCACAGTGGGAGCATCAATACCCTATTTTCTCACCATCTCCTTGATCTTATAAATGGCACCAACGCACCGTTCAATACCGGCTAGTCTCATGGCCGAACCTGAGGTCGGTCCTCAACGAACCCCCGAAGGTCACGTCCAGGAACTCACAAATTCATCACAAGCTCGAAGCCAATATCCCAACACAGGACCGTCCCGAGTACATTTGGGCGCAGATGAAGCGAGCCTACCACCTCCTCCTCAATTACTTCCAGCTTTGACCGACGCGGTTCAACAACTCGTTCAGCTATTGGCTCGGCAAGAAGCCGTAAACGAAGAAAGAAGCAACCGTTTCACTAACCTCGAAGCCGGAGTAGCAAGGCTCCAAGGTCGGAACGTTCCGGACCAACAATCATCCGGGCAGGGCTCCCTGGAGGAAAGAAACCCAACTCGAAGAAGACTCTTTCGTCGATCACCCCCTAGGAGAAAGCTCAATCATCGTTCTCCCCCACGCCGTCATCGAGGAAATGGTTCCCGTTCTCCTCCGGCTCGACAATATAATGATCTCGACGATCCTCATCCTTCCCCATGCCATCACCAAGGGAATGGTTCTCGTTCTCCATCAGCTCGACAATATGACGATCTTGACGATCCTCATTCTCCTCCACGCCGTCACCGAGGGAATGGTTCCCGTTCTCCTCCGGCTCGACGTTTCGACGATCTTGAAGGCTCGAATAACCCCCCTCAACACCGTCCACACAGGGTCTCGACCTCGTCAAGACGACGCTCAAGAAGCCGTGACAACATTCAAAACAATCAACCACGACGATACGGACATCCCGATCCTCATTACAGACACCAACCACAATCACGGGCGAATCAACTTAGGCGAAAAGGTCCGTTCACAAGATCAATCGACAATTTCCGGGTCCCACGATATCTCGAAAAACCACCTGGAGGACTGAAGACTTACGACGGAACGGGCGACCCCGACAGGCATCTCGATCAGTTTGACACGACCATGCAGTACCGAAACGTACCCATGGAAATGAAATGCCGAATATTCCCATTAATCCTGGACAAAATGGCTTCCGAATGGTTTCAGACATTAAGATCGAACACCATTTCCTCGTGGGACCAATTAGCGAAACACTTCTCGATGCACTTTGCCCATTCCAAGAGCAAACCCAAAAACAAGAATGTTTTAGCATCTATCGTCCAGAGGGGAAATGAGCCCCTGAGAGAATATATAGAGCGATTCAACAATGAAGCTCTTCAGGTTCGGCAGCTAGACGACGCTTTCTGAATATTCTTCATGGCCCAATGTCTGCTCCCTGGAAGCTCGTTCCGAAAGCACATTAACACCTGGGAACCTAACACCCTTCAAGAATTCCTTGAACTATCCCAGTGCTTTATTAATGAAGAAGAAAATTCCAAAATTGACAAAGCATCGTCACATGCAGAACCGTCAAAACACCGCATCGAGATCGATCCTCGTAAAACTTCGTGGAACGTCGGTCCGAAAAATCGTCACCAGGTATATACTGAACTCAACGTCTCCAACGCGCAATTACTAGGGGAATGTTGGAACGCCGAATTCAGGGACGTCAAACCTCCCAGGTCCTTACCTATCCGACCTGGACAGAAGGCCAACAAATACTGCCGATACCACAGAAGCAATGGCCATGACACAAACCATTGCAATGCCCTGAAGGATGACATTGAAGATTTGATAAAGCGAGGAAAACTATCTTCCTATGTCAAAAGGGAGCGAGGACGATCTGACGATATCAAAAGAGAAAGAAATGAAGATCCTAGAGCAAAAGGAAAAGAAGTGATCGATCCAGACCACGATGAATTGAATAAAATATCGAATGGACGCTCGATCATAATGATGATAACTGGAGGTGTGGAAGAGCATAGTCGAGGTGTGGTTGGCATAAAAGCTGCCGCCATCAGACTCCTCGGCCTCCCTAGCCTCCCCAGCCTCTCCAGACTCCCCGAGACTCCCCAGACTCCTCAGCTTGCTCCTCATCTTGCTGCTCAGGAGTAAGTTGGCCAAGTGATTCAGGGTCCCAGCTCCCCTGAGTCAGCTGAGTCATGATCTCATTTATTTGCTCCTATTTTGAGTAACCGCAAATTAGCGCTCCATTTTGATAAAGCAACATTATATAATACAAATCAAGTTGTATATTTACCTGAGTCATCCTGGAGCACTCATCAACATACTCGCCAGTGCCTTTCCTCACATGGGTGGCTCTATGCAGCTCAGGAGCAGTGATATATAGGGCGTCCTGCCTTCTTACTCTGTAAAATGAAACACAATTTCAAAAATTGCTAACTAATTAACTAATGTAAAAAAAAACAAACAGATTTTAAAAATAATTTACCAATCTAGAAGCATGGTCAGCCTGGTTGATGGACCCACCGCAGTGAAGCGAGCCACCCTTTTCTGAGTTTCTATTATTCTTGGCTTTTGCAGCATTTTTCTTGAAAGTCTCTATAGCCCAATGGCCCTTGAAGGCATTCCAAATTTCTTCACTCATGTAGTTAGGCTTCTTATCTTTCACTACAAGAAAAATTGGATTTTTCGGCGGGCAAAATCCGTCGGAAAAGTCAAAAATCCGCCGAAAATGTGGACTTTTCGGCGGATATTTGGCGCCGGTAGCCAGCTCGCAGCAAACGCTTTCCGGTGGATTATCCGCCGGAAATTTCCGGCGGATTTCGTGGCGCCGAAAAATCTGCCGGAAAAGCCAAAAAAAAATTCGCAAAACATTACCGGCGGATTATCCGCCGGAAAAACTTTTTTTTTAAAAAAATCCGCCGAAAATTAATTTTCGTTGTATTTTCTTGTTCCTTCTCTTGTATACCACCCCAAACTTAGTAGGTTGCTATTCCACGAGCAACCCCAAACTTAAGACTTTCCCCACTCTCACAGCTTTTGTTACCTAACTCCAAGTTAAGTATTCACTAGGCTATGATTGTCAGAGAAACAACATACAATTTTTTAACAACAGGCTCAGAGGGGCTAGCAGAGGATAAACATTAATAGGTTGGCTTGAAAGGCTCAGGGGTGCCAAAAGAATTGCCTCAGTGTGTATGAAAATCAAATGCAAAAAATAATTAAGCACAATGTCAAGTTCTGCAGACTAATGCAAGCAAGGAATACACACACAATATATAAGAACGTGTTTAGGCTCAAACCTCACAGTTGGGATCATAGAGATGGAACTTGAGAGATGCTGCTCACAGATGATAAAGAACTTCCGCAACGTTTGTCATGACCCCTGCTATTACTTGATGATAAAACTTGAAGTGCGAGCGTCAGAAGGAAAATGCTAACATGCGACCCCAAATGCCACAAGTCATCACTATTGAAGCTGCTTTAACAAAACAAAAACAAAATATAGGGCGGTGGTGCCCCGCAATCACAGAGTAAGTTGTAATAATAAGTACAGACCCATGTGCGAAATAAAGTCAAAATAGGGAAAATTACAACCAACAGTGCAAAATAAAAATGTCTGAGTAAAACAGAAAAATAAATGAGCCTCCTGCTCAAGGGAATGAAAAGTGGCGCTCACCAGTGGGTTGCCTCCCACCAAGCGCTTCTTTAACGTCACTAGCTTGACGTTTGTCATCCCACTATTAAGGTGGCTGATATGACACAAAGAACACATCATCCTTCTTCTTTCGCTTTTGGGGCAGGAACATCATGAATTTGAAACATAGTTGTAGATGCTTCCATACCCTTTTGAGGTGAAGGGTAATGAATAAGGCATAGAAGGAGTCTAAGTATATGTCAATCTCCTCGCTTCTATCCTCCTTGCTACTTGGAAGAATAATAGGAACCATGATTTGTTGGGTTTTTTCTTGTTGGGTTTTCACCCCTTCCCCACATTGGGAGCTTTGATCTTCCCTCCAAACTACATGCTCCTTCATTTCAATCTTGTCTTCTTCCTCACCTTCCTTATCCTCCCCAGATTCTTCTTTTGTTGGGGCTTGTTCTTCTTGTTCCTCATTGGTAGTGCATAACCATGGGTAATTTCCTGATATAGTTACCCACTCATCCTCACAGTTGCACTCCACAAGATACTCCCCACAAGAATCGCAAAAGGTGCGTGTCACACATTTTCCATTCAAGTGGGGTTCTTCACAAAAATTACCGCTAAGTGAGGGTGGCGTGGACTCTATGTGCTGAGGTTGGTCAATTTGCGGCTCATGTGGCTTCCCCATGTTGATCATTTCTTGTTTTTGGGGCTGGAACAGAGTCTTGGACATATGCATAAACTCGGCCAAAGTATCTTCCAACCGAGAAGCTTGCTCTTTAGGCTTGAAGATAGTCTCAGTCATTTGCCTAAACTGGGCCAAAGCATCTTCCAACCGAGAAGTGGATTCCATGATTTTTTTTTTCCGGGACAAACAGCAATTCTTTCGAACTTTGCCCCTGCTACACAGTTCACTGAAACACTTCAACAAACCGTTAACAAGTCCAACACACTAACTAAGTATCTAAATAAATAAAACAAAAAATAAATACTAAAATAAAATAAAACAAAATAAAACAACTAAGAATTAACTCAATTGCCTTATTGACAATGAAATCAACAATCCCCGGCAACGGCGCCAAAAACTTGTTAACAATTTGGCAAGTGTACCAATTGTCGCAAGTAATACAATTTATCGGTAAGAACCGGTCGATCCACAGGGATTGCGCGTTGACAACAATAGCAAATTTGTAAATTCGTAGATTGTAGATAGGTGATTAATCGAGTATTTGGTAACAGAATACGAACGTGAATTAATAATGCAAGAAAAACGACTAGGGATCGAATCCTCTCACCTCGCCTATCACATGAACCTCAGCCAATTCAAGTTAATTATTCAATTTCTAGATTCAATTCACCAATTTAGGTCAAGGGCAATTCCTTGTCTCAAGACCCCTATTACCCTAAGAGTTACCCTAATTCCTTAGGTGAGTCATGCCAGAGGGTAACGCATTAAGATTAAGAATTAATAAGAATTCACATAAGCTATCACATATTCCTATGGTGATTACTAGCATGTGATCTAAATACCCAATTTCCAGCTACTAATTCATATCCCTATGCAATCACTAGCCTGGATCATCGCAATTATCATATGTAATTGAAAAGCGTTAAGAACATAGGTAATTAGACAAGCAAATCGAATAACAACTGAATTAACTAAATCAATGGTTCACATGATAGGTTTGGGAGATTCATCTCTCCCTAATCTAAAGAATTAGTTACAAATCATCCTAAGGGTGGAAACCAACATAGAATAGAAAACAAACATAAAGGAAGACATTTAGAACCTTCAATCCCTTGTTCCCAAGTGGTGAGAAGGCTCCAAATTCGCACCTCCAGCTGCTCCAAATCGTAGCTCCAATTCCCCCAAAACGAAGTGTCTTCAAAAATTTTCCTGAAACTGCTTTAAAACCCTAATTTTCGCGAACCATCGCGACGCGGCCCGTGTCCGTCGCGTCGCGATAAATGACAGAAACTTCTGGCCTCGCAAAACAGCTCCAGGTCGCGTCGCGAATCCCTCCTGGTCGCGACGCGAGAAATGACAGAAACTTCTGGCCTCGCAAAACAGCTCCAGGTCGCGTCGCGAATCCCTCCTGGTCGCGACGCGAGAAATGACAGAAAGTTTTGGCTTGTAAAGACTCCTCCAAATCGCGTCGCGAACCCTCCTGGTCGCGACGCGAAGAATGACAGAAAGTTCTGATTACCAAAATTCCTCTAGATTGCTGCATTTCCGGGCAAGTGTCTGGTTCACCGAAAGATGCCACAACCAATTAAGAGGTCTTCAAGTCCCATTTAGCTCCAAAAGTGAAGGAATAACTTACAATTGAACTTCCTACTACAATGATCTAAAACTAACTATATCCCAAATAATGACTGTTATACAATAAAAACCCTGCACAATTGGTCCTAAAAATGCCTAACTTACATCATATGACTGGGAGTCAACAGGGTGACTGCTGCTGGGGTTGTTGGCTGGTATGGTTGCTGCGGTGGATACTGCTGGGAATACTGGGGTGCATACTGCTGGGAATACTGGGGTGCATACTGCTGGGAATACTAGGGTGCATACTGTTGCTGAGACCACGGCTGAAATGCACCGCCGAAATGCTGTTGCGGCAGGTAGGATGGCATATGTGATGATGAGGGATTACTTGGGTGCTGAGACATCAGCTGATCCTGCAAAAGCTTAAAGCGCTGCTCATTTAACCTAGCATGCTCCGCAGCTACCCTAGCCTGCTCTGCAGCTACCCTAGCCTGCTCTGCAGCTACCCTAGCCTGCTCCGCAGCTACCCCTAGCCTGCTCCTCCATGCGCTCCTCAGCTATCCTAGCTTTCTCCCGAAGCGCCTGCACTTCCCGTTCATTTTGCTCCTGCCGCTCGGCAAACTGACACTAGGCCTCACTCAGTTGCTGGGTCAATTGCGTAACAGCATTCAACTCACTAGAATTGGGAACATAAGAGCGACCAGTACTCTCTGATCCAGAATGTGAAGCTGATAGACTCGGAATAATGCTTGTTCGAAAAGCAGCCGGTCCAATACCACCAGATCCTACCATACGATTATTCTTTTGGGGACCAACTGCTCTCTCCCAAATATCACGAGATACTCTATCCTCCTCCACAGGATCGATATCTGTCCCACTGCTCTGCTGTGACTCATGGTACTGAGCCAGCCCATCCTGGAAGCTCTCCTGAAAAAAATAACCCAACAAAGAAGTAAATAACTAATTATTAATAATATATAATATAATAAAAACAATATATATATATATATATATATATATATATAAAGATAAATATAAATAATAAACATTAATATATAGTTGTAAAAGTAGTTTTACCAGAATATTCCTCGCCCGATCTGTAGCAAACTCACCAGTGTCTTCCCGCATATGAAGGTAGCAATGCAACTCAGGCAAAGTGATTGTCCTTTGATGCATCGCCTCCTAGATATACATATTATTAATTAATACACATGAAAATAACTAGTTAATTATAAATAATTAATTAATCAAGTAATAAAGTAATAAATTTACCAAACGCCTGTGATGCGTTGTAGTATTAACACTCCCCCCTGTGTGTGTGCAGCCACCTTTTTCAGAAGCTCGGTTTTTTTGGCTTTCTCACAATAATTCCTAAATTCCGGTGTCTCCTAATACTCTCTGAACGAAGCCCAAGTTGAGTCTCCCATATAAGAAGATGGCTTCGCATTCTTATTGCGCGCATCCCGCAGTGATTCAGAATAGCGATGGGATCATCTCTTATGGAACACTCTTTCGACTTCTCTTTGCTGCTCTGGTAACCATGTACATTTTTCCTATTTAAGAAATTTACAATAATGTTGTTAATAAGACAAATTAATTAATCAAGTCAATATAAGATAATACACCAAATTAATTATTTCGTAGAACAACTTACCAAGAATGATCTTAACATCCTCGCAATTGCCTATTGATCTTTTCTAACCGCCGTCCAATTCTTCCAGCTGCCGGTGAAATTCTCCTTAATTGTTTTTGTGATAGCGGTAGCTGTAGCCTTCGAAGGAAGAAACTTGTATTACATTAAAAAAAGATGAATTTTATTACACCAAATTATATAAGCTATATAAAATGCAGCAAAAATAAATTAATAAATAATAATAATATATATACTTACGAATCGCCAGCAGTCTCCAATATGATACGACCATCAGCTGTATATCTCACCACCTCTTGGTTCACAGTGAATGTGCGTACCCCATCTGCATCAACATCTGTCGGGGCTAAGCCCTCAGTACCATCATGAATCATTGGGTGACCTGCAGTACTACTACTAGCACCCTCAGACCCAGGTGGTGGCAAATATTTTCCACCAGAAACAACATCACGAGCAGGCTGACGCCGCCGCCCTAGGCGAGTAGAAGTCTTCCTACTGCTAGTGCTGGCGCCATCACCCGTGACAGGTGGAGGAACATATGTACTGTCGTCATGATCGGATCCTGAGTGAGACGATGCCATGACTGTATCTAGACATATACATTTAAACAAACAAACATATACTAAGCAGGTTAACATAAACATACTAAAAACAAATTAAAATATATAAACATATATACTAAACAATTTAAAATATATAAACATAATAATTAAACAAACATAAATTACATCATTAATTAAAAATAGGTTAACATATATTGTTGAAACATAAATAACTAATTGGAATCTCATTCATTCTCAAAATCATCATCATCAGAGGAGTGAATTCTTGATACACCAATGTGGTCTGTTGCATCTTCATCAGCATCTTCTTCGTCATCATCTTCATCGCCGGTGTTTGGCTCATCACATAAACGAGTAATGGGTTCAACTTGAATCACTTCATTTACATTAGACATCTCTTCCATTTGATATGGCACATCTTCCACCGTGTCATCATTTGTCTCAATGCGACCTCTTGGTTTGGTTTTAATTGCAACACACCAACCACGCCTATCAGTCCGCGTTGATGGATAAGGGAAATAATAGACTTGTCTCACATTTTGTGCAATGACGAACGGATCATACAGTCGATATCTACCATTCATTTTAATGTCCACTGTATTTGACTTTGGATTCACCTTTGTTCCTCGAGCAGACGGATCAAACCAATTACAATAAAAAACCACTACCTTCTGACTAAAATCGAGATGGGGGTACGACAGTTCATATATGTGTTGAGCCACACCATAAAAATCATCTTCACCTCCTCCAGTGACACCCTTCATGCACACTCCACTATTGACTGTCTCTCTGCCCTGTGTCCATTCATTGGTGTGAAATTTGTATCCATTGACAAAGTATGTGTGCCATTCTTTAACACTTCTCCGAGGACCGTCTGATATGTTCCTCAAGTGTTGGTTGGTAGGAGTTGGTGGGAGGGCATAAACATGTTGCCTAAACCACATTGGAAAATGTGCATTAATATGAGCAGAAGATTGTTGCTCACTTACGTCCTCTGATGACAAGAATTCCCTAAAAAAAAATAATTAATTGTTACACATTTGTCTACTTTATATTAACTAATTAAGATCGATAGTTAATGTTGAGGAACATACTCAATAAATGGTTGCATCTCAGTACAGTTTATCAACACATGAACATGTGTTGAACTTAACTCTTCATCTGTTAGCCAGTGAATTGACTCCTTCCCAGATGGACGACCGGGTAGACAAAAGACAGACAAAGCTAAATGATGTCTAGGACATTCAGTATCGATTTCATTTCGACTGCTTCCAGGAGCAAACTCATTCTTGAAATAATAAGAACAAAAATGGGTTGTTTCACGGTGTAAGTAAGAAGAACATATCGATCCTTCAACTCTAGCTTTGTTTTTCACCGATCTTTTTGAATCACCCATGAACCTAGAGAAAATGATATTAATTAACATAATAATCATCTATTTTAAGTGGGATGTCTTGTTGCATTTTTGAAAGATCATCAGCTTTTAGCGTTGCAGAACACAAATTCTTAAGTATTGACTTATTTCAATGAGCGGATTCAAAACGTGTGTTGGCAACGAACTAAAAGCGATAGGAAGTAAGCACTCCATGAATACATGACAATCATGTCTCTTCATCCCATGCATACTCCCATTATCCACATCCGCACATCTAGATAAATTGGAAGAATAACCGTCTGGCATTTTCAACTTTTTTATCCACGATAAATTGCTTTTGCTTGTTCGGTAGATAAAGTATAATTGGCTTTGGGTTTCAAAGTCCTAGTACCTTGCTCAACCAACAACAAATCCTTTCATCTACAGTAATGATCTATATCCTTCCTAGCTTTCTCATTGTCTTTCGTTTTGCCTTTCACGTTCATGACAGTGTTAAATTTGTTGTCAAAAAAGTTATTCTCTATATGCATTACATCGAGATTGTGTCTCAATAGATTATCTTTCCAATAGGGAAGTTCCCAAAAAATACTTTTTTTTGTCCAATTGTGCCATTGTCCATAGCCATCTGGACGGGAAACAACACCCGCTACGACTTCCACAGGAGGGATATCCCTAACACTATTCCAAACTTCCTCTGGTGTCAACCTACGAGGAGGTCCAACTATTTCAACATTTCCCTTGATGAACGCATATTTCTGCTTTCTAAATGAGTGATCCATAGGAAAGGGATGAGGAGGTCTATCGTGTCAGTAGGAAAGGGATGAGCGAGTCAAACCATGAAGTTTTTCCTCCGTATTTAAGACTAAAAGCCTTTGTGTCAACCATGCAAATCGGACACGCCATCTTACCATGTGTCCCCCATCCAGACAACATTCCATCGGCAGGGAAGTCATTAATGGTCCACATCAAAGCCGCCCCCATCACAAAATTTTGTTTGCGTGCTGCATCATAAGTTAAAACACCATTCCACAACCTTTTTAGCTCATCAATCAAAGGTTGCAAATATATGTCAATACCAGCTGTTGGATTACTTGGCCCAGGAATAATAGAATTTAAAAACATGTATGGTTTAGACATACACATTTCTGGAGGAAGGTTGTATGAGGTAACAATAACTGGCCAACATGAATATGGTGTTGCCGAGGCTTGAATATATGGTGTGAAACCATCAGAGCATAAACAGGCCGAACATTGCGTGGATCACTGGCAAAATCTGGATGAACACAAACAAAATGCTTCCAAGCTTCACCATCAGTTGGGTGACGTAATTCACCAGAATTATTTCTGTTGATGGTGCCACGTCATTTTACCCGCGGTCTCCATTGAAGTAAATTTCCTCTGTAGCCTTGGTATAAGCGGCAGATAGAACATTTCTTTTCGTGGAACCGGTTTGCCTCTGCTCATCCCTTTCCTATTGGCACGATAGCGTGGCTCTCCACACAACTTGCATTCCGACAACTCTCCATCATTTATGCCAAACACATTGTTATAATAGAGCATGCAACCAGACACACAACAATCAATTCTTTTAGATTTTAAGTCAAGCTTCGATACCAGTCTTTTAGCTTCATAATAACATTGCGGCAAAAGCCCTCTACTGGGGGTTGCATCCAACATTATTTTGGTTATATATTCCATGCACAACTCAGCAACATTAAATTGAGACTTAAGACCCAACAACCGAACACACATTGATAATTTTGAGTCTTTAGATCATTCAAATAATGGTTTATTTGTCTCACTCAAATACATGTAAAACCTTTGAGCTTCCTCATTTGGAACTTCTTCAGCATCATATTCTGGTTCTTCAAAATCCAAATTTACTCCAACAGCGTCAGATATCTTACCCCGATAAACATCTAACAGTTGTATAATTTGGCCTGCAGATGTCGTAGTCGTCGCTGGATAACTACTTGATGTGGGAGCTACTACTTCGAAACTGAACATTAACCACAGGAACTGCAACTACCCCTGGTTCTACTTCCCCGTGACGACTCCATATCCAATAGTTTGGCCTAAACCCATTATTGTACAAATCAAGTCTAACTTCTTCTTCATTTTTTATAAATCCAAATGAACATTTCAAGCATGAGCATCTAATTCCGCCTTGTCGCGCAAATTCCTCACGACTCTTAGCACAAAAAATAAACTCTTCTACTCCTTCTACAAAACGTAGCTTTAAACCGGATCTTCCAGGAAACAATCAATCATATCCATAATTTCAAGATCTATGTACTACACTACGATGTAAATCAAATAAACTATCAAATATTACTTTTTGATATATATTGATATATTAATTACTATCAAATAAATTTGAGGTTTTGGTTTTTAGTCCCTCATGGCTTTAATATATCGCTTCATGACTTTTAATAGCGTTTTTATGAAATTTTATAAGCGTTATTAAAAGTCGCCAAGGACTAAAAGAAAAAATCTAAATTTTACGGTGACCAAAAGTTGGTAAAATTTTTTGAGACACTAAAAACAAAAAACCCATATATATATATATATATATATATATATATATATATATATATATATATATTGATATATTAATTACTTTATTTTGATATATCAATAAACTATCAATTACTATCAAATAAACTATCAAATAAACTATCAATTACAAAGTAAATGAAATAAACTATCAAATATTGCTTTTTGATATATATTGATATATTAATTACTTTATTTTTTATAAACTAATATATTATAATATTAATATTAATATATTATAATATTTTATAAACTAATACAATCAATAACGTTTTATACCAACTAATGACTTTGATAACTAACCGTAGTGAAGAGATGACTCTGACTTGAGGCGTATCCTCAACTCAAACAAAGAGGAAGAAAGAAGAAACCAAACTCAAACAATACCTAAACAAACAACACCACAATTAGTAACTAATTCATATTAAAAAATAATTCATAAACTAAAACTATTAACTCATGTTACAAACATACCTTAGATTGAAGAAATTTGCCAAAGAGAGGAAGAGATTTAGTAGAGAGAAAAAGAGAATTTGTAGGGAGGAAGAGAGGAATTTCAAGAAGAGATTTAGTAGAGAGAAGAAGAGAATTCGTAGGGGTGTGAAGAAGAAGTGTGGAGAAGATATTTATATTGGAAGATAGGAAGAAGGAAACGAAAAGGTCAAATATTCACAAATCCGCCGCAAATGTCATCTGCCGGCGGATTTAATGTGTTTTCGGCGGATCAGAAAGATTGGTTGGATTTACCGGCGGATTTTAAAGGCTTACCGGCGGATTTTTAAAAATTAAATCTCCTGCATTTTTCAAAACTATCCGCCGGAAATGACGTTTCTGGCGGATTTTAGTCGAGTTGTCATTTTCGGCGGATTTCTATGCATTTTCGGCGGATTTCCATATTTAAAATTTCGCGCTTCTTTTAACGATCCACCGGAAATGACCTTACCGGCGGTTTTTTGTTTTTAAATTTTTTTTTTTTCGTAAACATAAAATCCGCCGGAAAATCCAACCAATCCACCGGTAATGTTTCGGCGGATAAAATTCGCCGGTAAATCCTAAAATCGGTCGGAAATATTTCGGCGGATAAAAATCCGCCGGAAAGTCCTGGCCGGAAAAATCCATTATTCTTGTAGTGTTTACACCGCAACTTATAAAGCAAATCTGATATTTGAGCGCCCATCCTTTTAAAAAAAGTCTCTGCACATTGTCATCATCTTCTGTGTCCCATGTCACTTTGGTCTGTATTAAGTAAAATGAAAATATGTATTAGTAATTATATTAAACGTTATTAAACATAAAATTTAAACTAACAATATAAGTAATGACAAAATAATTGACACTTACTCTAAAGAAGTCCAGCAAATCATTCCTATCCTTTTCATCGACTTTACTCCACTTTTTATGGAACTTTTGAAATTATCTTTTGCGGATGACATGAGTGATGCTTGATGAAGCTGCCTTTGCAAGAAGAAGCCTGCATAATGAAAGATATATCAAATAATCAAATATATATAAGTCGTTGCATAATTAACTTAAAAAAAAACAAACAATATAATACTTACGCGTTACCATGACTATAAATGACTTTGAGTCTGACACCATTAATAACAACCACCTCCACTCTCTTGTCATTGGTCGATGAATCAAAATCAACATTACCACCACCAATATCATGCTCAATATCATCCTGGGGCTCTGGTGTAAGCATAGATAACCCAGCTGCGGGGCCCATATGTCCAGATGATGAGCCTATATGCCTAGCTGGTGTGCCCATATGCCTAGCTGGTGTGCCCATATATCCAGATGGTGTGCCCATATGCCCTACTGCATACGCATTTGGTGGGCACATATAATGCCCATGTGATGGTAAATGATACCATCTAGGGCCAGATGGAGGCGGAGGTTGTGGGGCAATCAGAGCGGTAGCTGGTGGGCCCACAAACGTATGACCCCTCATATTCCCAATATTAAGCACCACCTCACGATTACGCCTCCTCTTAGGAGGTTCATCGGTCATAGTCTTCTTCCCTTTATGAGGACGTCTCGGTGGGTCAGAACCTCCTCCTGGATCCATATCTATGAAAAAATAGAAACGAAATGTGATACTAACAACATTAATTATATATATTTATAAATAAACTAAAGAAAGTAAATTAACAAGAACAATATTGATATATTAATGATTCTAATAAATTTAAAGACAACATAAGGAGTCAACATAAGTAGACAACATATATAAGAAAACACAAGAACAATAATGACTCTAATAAATTTAAATACAACTTCAATTTCAACTTCAAATTTTTATCCTACACAATTTCTACAAATCCTAATCCCATTTTGTTCTTCTAAAACCCTACCCAAACCACAATCAACAATATCACAAAACCTAATCCTATTTTCTTCTTTCAAAACAACAATATCACAAAACTAAATTCACTAAAAGTACCAAACAACAATATCACAAAACTAATTTTACAAATCCTAACAAAACAATATCATAAAAATAAAAATCAAAACAACATCATAAAAAGTAAAAATCAAAACCTCCAAAGGTAGAGCTCCGGTGGTGAAGAGGGAGAACTCCGGTAGTGGTGAAGAGGGCGAGCTCCGGTGGTGGTGAAGAGGGCGAGCTCTGGTGTAGGTGAAAAGGGAGAGCTTCGGTGAGAGAGAGAGAGAGGTTCGCGTAGGAGAGAGAGAGGAGAGAGGGCGACGTTCGCGTAGGAGAGAGCGAGAGAGAGAGATGAGAGAGGGCGACAGTTGGTTGTGGTGGTGGTGGTGGTGTGATGGTGGTGGAAATTAGAGAAGAGAGTTGAGGTTCGTGAGAGAGAAGAGTGAGGGAGTGAAGTGAAGAGTAAACAGTGAGAGACAAATGAGGGATCTGATACAATTTAATTGGGGTTAGCGTCGGAATTTGCGAGGGACCATTCCGTCGCTAATCCCTTCACGATAACCAAGACTGGAACAGTCAAAATAGTTAGCGAGGGACCCTTATTTTCGTCGCTAATCCCTTCGATTTTCGTGCTGTTTTAATTTCAGATTCCCTCCCAACAGTTAGCGATGGACCAGCCCGTCGCTAATGCCCAAAATTCCGTCGCTAATGATCAAAACAAACGAGGGCCCTTATTCCCTCGCAAATTCCGTCGCTAATGTTAGTTTTAGTGAGGGGACAGTATTCTCTCGCTAATGTCCCTCGCAAATAACCTGTTTTTTTGTAGTTGACGGTGGTCGGAATGATGGTCATCTATGCTTGGAGTGGTGGTTAGTGATGGTTGAAGTGGTGGTTGGATTGGTGATCAGAGGTGCATGGAGTGGTGGTCAGAGCAATGGTCAGCGGTGGTCAAAGTGGTGATCGATTGTGGTCAAAGTGGTGGTTGACGATGGTCGGAGTGGTAGTCAGTGGTGGTTAGATTGGTGATCATAGGTGGATGGCATAGTGATCAGTGGTGGTCAAAGTGATGGTCGGTGGTGGTCGAAATAGTGGCTGACGGTGGCCATAAAGGTAGTCAGTAGTGGTCAGATGGAGATCATAGGTGGATAATGTGGGGACATCAGGTGATCATAGTGGTGGTTAGCAGTGATCGGAGTGGTGGTTGGGGGTGGTCGAAGTGGTGGTTCACAGTGGTCGGAGTGGTGGTCGACGATGGTTGGGGGTGGTCAGAGTGGTAGTTGGTGGTTGGAGTAGTGGTCGACAACCATTAGTGGTAAAGTGTTAGCGCTAAAACCAAAACAGAAATTATAAAACCTAATACTTTGATTGAGTTTTTATGAAAACTGTTTTGAAATTTAGAAAAACCCCCATTTTACCTGAACATGTTTTGATTTTGAAATTGACTTTCAAAACCAAAAACCAAAAACTCACAACCACACCAAATAGACCCAAAATTTAGTTAACAAACCTCGAGGAATTTTGCCTATGTTTTTATATATTCCATATTCAGCGACTAAAAACAAAGACAAAGCAAATTTTACCCGTGTTTCAAAAAAATGACTTGAAAAAACAAAAATCTTACAGTGACTAAAGGCAAATAGCGGTATATTTGTTGTGGCAAAATAGATATTTGTTGTATTGAGCACAGTCAACAAGTCGGAGCCGTTTGATCTTAATTGGACGGTCCAGATTTTAAGAGCAATTTTTGATTTTTGTTTAATATTCAATTCTACTTTGAAATCTAAACCGCCCGATTAAGATCGGACGGTCCTGAGTTGTTGAGACTACGTGACTGTATTGATTTTCTGACTGCATACAAACCCAATCCGTATTGAACCAGGAGGACACTATCCATTCCAGGCTTACACTTAAATAAGAATGTGATATGATCATCATTAAGTTAGCCCCTCACTATACTCAGGATGCCATAACATATGAATATTATGAGTATGAATATTATGGATAGGGGGATTGAGGTGATTGAATACCCTCCCTATGTTTTTTTCACATGGTTTCTACAAATTAAGGGTCCTGCTGCTGCTGCTGCATGTCAGATGGTTTTGGAACTTCCCTGAGCTGGACTGAATTTTCAAAGCAGTGAAAGAAACCAAAATGAGGGAATCTCTCATACCACGTATCTTGCATTATGTGTGTGTCCCAGTGTTCCCCGCTACTACTCTTCCCGTACTTATGAATCCATCCAGAACCATTGTGTTGCTCGCCCCAAGTGCGGTTCCAGCGGTCTCCATACTTACCTTCCCACCAGGTCTCACCCTGTTTGATGCCATTACCATTTAGATCAAAATTTTCATCCCATTTGTCACCCCATTTCGCCCATCCACCATCCTCTGAACGCTCAGCCCATTTGTCAGTGTATTTTGTGCTGCCACCGTGCCCGTCATATGTTTCACCCCACCTGAGAAGGGCACAGCAAACTTAATTCACGAGGGGTACAAGTAAAGAATAAGCTGTTAATTCCTTTGTTGCTTGATGAGATAATAAGAAAAACATATTCGTTTACTCACAACACAAATTCTTTCCAAGCAAGCCATGTGACATGTGCATATATCAAATTCTTGGGGAGGGTTTTGGAGCAAAGGAGAGACTTGGAATAAATTCGATGAAAAGGGGAAGCAAAATGGGGGGATATTATTCATAAAATGACATACAGAGAAGCTCAGTAAAAACACTAATCACAAGAAGAAACCTTCAATTTGATCACTAAACTATCACTCTCTTACTTGGTCCCTACACAATAAAAATATAATAAATAGTCTCTAAAATCCTATTTAGTCCTTAAACAATAATAATATAATAAATAGTCCTTAAACTATTCTAAATCTATCAAACTGGTCCCTAAACTATCACCCTCACTCCTATTTAGAGAGGGTGATAGTTTAGGGACTAAAGTGATGGATTTAGAATAGTTTAGGGACTATTTATTATATTTTTATAGGTCATGGACCAAACAGGAGAACAGGAGAGAGAATGATAGTTTATGGACCAAATTGAGAGGATTTATTCCTATACATAATTGAATGCATTCAAAGAATAGAAGTTGCTCATTATACAGTCTTTCACCTATGTCATGAGAAAATTAAGCTTTAAGAATTAACCAAAAACATATAGTACACAGAATTTTGTAAAATATTCACATGAATCCATTCCTTTGTTTTTAGTATGAATTCATTCCTTAGAAGTAGATATCATGATTGTGAATATGTATTTCCTTGACTTCATATAAAAATATAGTCCAGACTAGAATATATTTTGGTTTCTTAGCATTAAAACACAAATTGAGTTAAAAATAATTCAGTCTATTTCTAGTACTACATGCTTACACTCGGTTCGCTTTAAATTTTTTCCAACACAAGGTCATTAGTTGAGATGAACTCTTTACTTCCTTTTATTAACCTCTTCTGAAAGGTATGCAAAATCCTATTTGCAGTTAAAGGAATCTTATATAAACATATGGTGTGACACATCACTAAAACCTTAAAAGGAAGGACAAAATACTATGAAAAAGAGGTTTAGATATCAAATTCTAATCTCGTTCTAGGCTGTTGTTACCTTTCATGCCAGACATGAGCATGCCCAACTTCGAGGGGTGTGTTTGGGTCAATACTACACCACTTGTGTGCCCATTTCTCTGCTTGACCAGAGGCATTGTAGTGTTCCCACCATTTTTCCTGCCACTCATCACCTTTACCGTTACTTCCCCACTTGTCTGCAGTTTTCTCAATGTGCATTATCCCATTTTTCTGCCAGTGAAAATTATGGTCAGTATGATTTTATTAAAATATCCTAGACTTTCTAGTATAGGTCTGCTAGATTTATGAGTGCCAAAGCTACAGTTGGTAAGGGACACTTATAAACTGAGTAGTTTATGAGTTAAGAGCAACTATACAAGAGCTTAAAAATTAGGTGCCTAGAGCCTACTATTCCCGATTAAAAGAAGTATGCTAATCTGATTTCAGTTAACTATATGATTCAATATAATAAGAAAGACATTTAAATGCAAATTAAAATGTATCAAATATTACTAACCTGACCCATGGATTCTCTCCAAAATTCACGCCAAACATTTCCATTTGCATCACGTCCAGATTTCTCAGAACCAAGTTCCTTATAGCCAAACTCATCAGAAGCCTCCCAGAACTTATCCTGCCACTCTACAGCTTTGTCAGCACTAACTCCTCGGGTCATTGTCCATCTGCAAATTACACCATCAGGTCTTTGCTCAATCCCAGTCTCTTTCCACCATCTTGTTCCATCCGGATTCACTCCAATAGGTGAGGATTTGCTGTCCGTATCAAGGGCGCGAACTATTTCTGCTGCATAATCGAAAGATAAAGCATCGCGTTTCTGTTCCTCTTCCAAGGAAGGAGACTCTTTATTGGAAGTGGGGGCTTGAACCTCCAATGATGACTGAAGGGGTGGAAGGGTAGGAAAGTTTTTGCTTTGAGTAAGTAAACTCTCAAATGGAATCGATAGAGATTGCGAGGACCTTTCCTTCTCCACGACAGGATTGGATGAACGAACTGAAGACTTGGTATCTAACTTCAACCCACTGCCATCAACTGAAGGAATATCACTATCCAATGGGGGTGTCCAAGACCAAAAATCTGGGCCTGGGATACCATCTTTCTGTGTTCCAGACTCTGGCATAAGAACACTCCCACTCTGTATTCCTGAATCTGATTCTATCAAATTATCAAAAAAGAACAAAAGAACACATCAACAACCACTAACATCTTCCATGAACAACAATCATTTAGTTAAAAAAACTAAGCCAATGCGGGGTTAATTAGTTTAAGAAAATATTTCACTTCAAAACATGTTTCTTTTTTTCTTGGCACTTCAAAACATCTTTCTCATCTTTGATTTAATGTTCTCAAATATTTACAAGATAAAAACTAGAGTTTAAATGAGTGAGATAAAAGTAAACCATTTTTAATGACATGACAAATTATGATTTGATGGTATAAAAAATCTTCACATTGGCCGATCATATATATAAATTAAATCCTAAAAAATAATGAAAACACCAGTGATATTTATTTACTGAAAATATCTTGCATTTTTATATTTTATTTTCACTTTTAATAGGAAAAAACTGTGTTTTTATATTCTAGTTTTACTCATAACAATAAAACTACTTCTTTGATCATTTCATCTTCCATACACTGTTTTGATGAAAACCACTTAATTTTCTATAATGAAAATAATATAAAATAGTATTTTTAATAGAAATAAAAATAAAAATAGAAAGCCATTGGATTTCATATGGAATCATATTCACAATCACAAGCAAATATATCCCATATCTATAACCACTAATCACAGTCCCCCACAATTTCAATTAACCAACAAATCATATGCAAAACGAAAACCCTAGAAAAAAAAAACAACACAAGCTCAAATTCGAAGGAAACAAAATAATTAATTCAGAAACACGGTACCATTTTCTCCGATGGTGTCGGTTCCGGTGTCAGAACGGGAGTCATTGCTGCTATTGGCTTCATTAAGAAGTGCCCTAGCAGCGGCGATAGCAGCAGCCGCACGATCAACAACCTGCAACCTCTGAATCCGATCACGCTCTTCACTAGGAACCTCTAGAAGCTTCTGGAAGTCTTTAGTTTTCTCCTCCAAATTTCCCCCCACAGTACTGTCATTCTCAGAAGCGATGTTGTTGAAGTGTATGGTGTTTCTATCTCTCTCCACTGCCTTCCTCCACATGTCGAGATACGATGAACTCGCTCTCACCTTCAATCTCACCCATCCTTTTCTCTTTCCCGCTTGTTGTAATTGTTCTCGTCGGTGATCGAGAAGGTGCACCGATCGGTACGGTGCACCGGTGGTGAAGGTTCTCAGGTGAGTCGCCATTCATGAAATTGAAATGGCTAGTGAGTGGGTGATGAGTTAGTTAGAACGGTGAAAACTGAAAATGGCGGTGAAGAAGTGTTTTCTGAAATTTATATATAAGGTGTTTGATGAAATGGCGAGGGTAAAATGGTGAATGGCAAGGTTGTGAATAAGGCTGAATATTAAGGGTTGTTTCGTATTATACGTTTTGAAAACAGAGCAGAAGTAGACATTTTGCTTTGGGGACAAGGTAGGAATGGGGGAATTGCGAAGCAAGGACAAATGATTTTCCACTTTTAACGGTTTGCTTTACCGCCCTACGGGAATCACGTGACATATAAAAAGATGGACGGTCATAATTTTTTGGTTAAAGTGTTCTCGGGGTTCCTTAGTTTTTTATATGTTTTTTGTCTCAAATAAGTCCTTTATCTTTCAAATTTTTGACACATAAATCCTTTTCCGTTAACAGTGCTGATTTAAGTGTCAAAAAAAGGGATTTATCTGTTAAAAATTTGAAATATAAAGGACTGATTTGGGACAGAAAAGGATTTATGTGTCAAAAATTTAAAACATAAAGGACTGATTTGGGACAAAAAAAAAATAAAGGACCAAATCGTTACTTTAAATAAAGATAAATGACCCTAGGAGCACTTTAGCCTAATTTTTTTGGAGGAAAAATTAAATTATTTATTCAATTTTACTTAATTTTTTAAAATTAGATTCCATCTTTATATTTAAATCTCATGGTAGCCTCCATGTAGGCCCTTTCCACATTTTGGAGCCAAATTTCGCCCCTTTTCTCCTTTTTTGTTGCCTTCACCAAAACTCCCCCTTCCCTCTTTTTTTCCCCTTTTTCTTCCTTCTCTTTTTTTAACTTCTTATTTTTATATTTTTAGGTACTTTACCGCCCATAAAAAATTTTAATTATTCAAGTAGGTGAAGTTTGTTCTTCCATAATTGAATTAGTGAAAACAAAAATTAATTTTGCAACAAATTACGCAAAGTGCGATGCTAGACAGTGTGTTTTGAGGGTATTTTAGGGCTCAAAAAAATTTTAACTGTTCAAATATGCGAATTTTGTTCCTCGATAACAAATTTGGTTAAAAAAACTAATTCGGTAACAAAATATGTAAAATGTGACGCTAAAATGTGTTTTTTGGATTGCCTTATGATTCAAAAAAAAATTTGATGTACAAATACATGGAGTTCATTTCTCAACAATTTGTTTGGTCTAACCAAAAATTACTCTCGTACCAAAATATGTAAAGTGTGACGCTAAGCGGTGTGTTTTATGGTGTCTTAGGTTTTAGAAAAAAATTAGATTGTATAAATGCACGGCGTTCGTTTCTCAATAATTGGTTTGGTCAAACCAAAAAATAATTTTGTGTCAAAATACGTAAAGTACGACGCTAGACAGTGTGTTTTAGGTTATTTTAGTGTTCGGAATTTTTTTTACCTGTTCAGATATGTAAAGTTTGATTCTCAATAGCCGGTTTGGTGAAAAAATATAGTTTCATGACAAAATACGTAAAGTGCGATGCTAAACAGTTTTTGGCTACTTTAATTAACCTTCGAAAAAATTTTAATTGTTCAAATACTCAAAGCTTTTAGACTTTTTCTTCTTAGATGTTCAATTTCAATTTCTTTGTTAATTAAAAATGATATTTTTAACTATAGTTTACATTGTTAGATACTTTTATCTTCACTCATGCATTGCTATAATAGTTATGTCAGACTACTACTATAATGAAGCTTTTCTTCATTCAAGGTTCAACACATTTTTTAGATCAGTCGTTGTGTGATGTGTAATCAACCACTACCCCTTCAAGTAGAATTCCCTCACCAACATCAAGGAAACCCTAATCATGCTATCTATGGATTTTGCATCTTTTGTATTTTAACTTTCTACTTAAAATTATGTGTATAGATTATGCTTATGGAACAATTTGTCTGGATTATGTCTGCACACTTTAATTTAGCTCTTCAGTTCACAATTGTCTTTTTTTATATTTAAACAAGGCTTTTTCATATTGGAATTTAACCAATAAATTTTTCTACTTCCACAATTATGTATTTACTAGAGCTTTTACCCCGTGCAACGCTCGGGTCAAGGCGCTAATGTGTTGTTTAATTTGTAACTAGTTGCATTTAATTTATATATTTTGTTATTCCCAGAAACAGAAAAATATATTTTATTATTTATTGATTGTTAATAAAATAAACAATAGATGAGTCAAAAAAATAAACAATAGAAATCTGAATATTAGTCACAAAAAGTTAGTTAAAAATCAAAGAATATATTGGTGTTACTTGTTTTTTTTTGACAAAATGTTGGTGTTACTTGCGTTAGAGTATATAAGCAGTCTTGAAAATATAACGAGAAAAGAGTGAGTTTTTTTTAAGTGACAAACTGACAATAATAATTAAGCACAAATGTTACAAACTTCAAATCAAGCAAAAATGAATAATGAAATATGGTTGGAATCAAGATACTTCAAAAGTAATAATCATTTAAGTAACTCTATTTGATACTTTTTATGAATATCAAATTTTAACGATTTAACCGTTAAAGAAATATATTCTTGAGTAGACAAAGCCTATGTTTAGTTCAAAAGGAAAGTGAGAGGAGAGAAAACTAAGAGAAAGGAAAGAAAAAGACTAGAAAATGAGATGTTTCTCTTCCCTTGTTTGATAGGCCAAGATCATCAATGAATACCCAATAATCAATTATAAAAAGTACTATAACCATAAACAAAACTAAATTTCTAAAAAAACTATTTTAATCATGTCAATAGAAATTCGGTTAAGAACTCAAAATCACAATATTCTTAAAAAACAAATGTAAATTTAATTAATTTAGGTTTTAAAATGCTGGAATTATTTTTTGGAAATTTTCAAATATTTATTAAAAAAACATTTGCTAAAAGAAATATTTTTTTTGTTGAATACATTCCAATAGCAATATTGTTCAGTACTGTGCTTCCGATCTTAGTGATTGATATTATGCAGTTAGTAGATGTTTTGTCCTTGATTTTGTTTCTATCTTCAGGTCTTGAGATGTTCGATCTTGAGATGTCCGATGTTTGTTCGATCTTGAGATGTCCGATGTTGTTCGATCTTGAGGTGTCCGATGTTGTTCGATCTTGAGATGTCCGATGTTGTTCCTGCAATAACACTCCGACGCTCAAGTCAGTATTTGAGTTAATGAGTATTGTGTTGGAAAAAGTGCTTCCCATTTAATGAGCATTGAATGCTGTATTTATAGATTTTGAGTGGTGTTTGCTTTGGTCGATTTGGGCCGTCCGATCTTGCAGAGTGATCTTGGCCATTGATGAATAGACCCTGTTTTTATGTAATGGGCCTCTAAGTAATTGGGCCTTGCAGGAGGTGTAAATAGCAGAAATTCTAATTACCATAACAGTGGCCCCCCAAGTCTGGTCGCTTGAGGAGCGATCTTGACTTGATAAGATGATGCAGCCTTGCGTTTTTGGCTCTTTGAGTAGAAATTTCTTTGCTTTTGAGCTGATGTCGAGTTTGAAATTTTGGTCGATGTTAAATAGCCGTCGAGCTTCTGAGCGAGGTAGACAGTATTTTGGAATCAACCGAGCTTCTGAGTGAGGCAGACAGTTTCTTGGAATCAGTGCTACTTTGGAATCAGTGCCATATTTATTGTTTCTGACAAGGCGTGATTTTGCAGTGGCGGCGCATGATGGTGACGCTTTATTTTTAGCGTGCGAACCTAATGGACCTTGATTGGACGTGACGTTTCGACTTCCCGGCCCAAGCCCACTAATTCCGCCTCACTATAAATAAAGGGTCTCACCCTTTCATTTGTTGCTTGGCGTTTATTTGTTTTGCATTGTCGATCTTCGAGAGCTCCCGAGCTTCTTTTTCCAGCAAAACGAGTTTAGAGAGTTTTTTTGAAGTACTTTAAGGTCGGTTTCTGTAGATCAGCAACTGCATTCTTTCCTGACAAGATCAACTTCGCAGCTCCGTTTCGAGGTTAGTTTCTTTTTTGATTGTCTTCCCTATTCTTTTTTGTTGTGCCTGGACCTCCCCCAGTCCTTTACGATCTCAGAATGGGGGTCGTCAGGTCGGGTTCCGATTTGCTTTGCGAACCCCTTTTCGATCCTAACCCTGACATTTCGTCCCCCATTTCTGTAGATTCGTCCTGGCGAGGACAAAACAAACCCGGAGAGACGTTACTCAGTATTGTAAGGACTTTACGAACGTGATGGCCTCTGGTGGCGAAATTCCTAAAGTTCGTACCGATCCTCTTGAAGTTGCCGCTCCTGACGTGCAAGAGCATTCTGCTTCTGCCCCTATGAGTGATAAGGCGGAAGACAATTTTGAAGGTGAAAGCTCTTCTCCTGTGAGCGATGCTAATGAGCCAAACGAGGGTGCTCCTGAAGATATGGAGGATGATCGTTTGGTGGATGTGATGACCATTACCTCTAAGTCTGATGAGGAAATCCAATTGGAGGAAACAGAGGGTTCCGAGGTCGACCTCGGGACAAGTTCCGACCCTGCTGATGGGTCTGATCGAGGCGATGTTGAAAAACAAGCTGAATCTCACCCTTCGAGTCAACCAGGCTCCAGTCGAGCTTCTGCTGCTTCTATTGATGGTTACTCGAGTACTGGCTGTGGGGACCTCGACGTACCGGTACGAGAGGTCTCTCAATACGATTGGGTTTCTAGAAACATTTTGGAGATCGAATTGTTGTACCAGTATGGCTTTAATTTGGAGATGGTCGGTAGGAAAGCTTCCGGGCGGTCGAAGCGAGTTTGGAGGATTGAGGGTATGAAGAAGGGAGAGCATGTGGCTTTGTGGCCCGGAGAGCTCAAGTTTACCTTGTACCATATGCTGATCAACGAAATGAATATCTGGCCTCCTTTTACCTGGTTCGAGCAGACGATTTTGGCGAGATTAGATGTAGCGCCTTCCCAACTACATCCAAAAGCATGGGCTTTCGTTCGAGCTTATGAATTAATGTGCATTCATCTGGAGAGACCGCTCTCACCGTTGCTCTTCTTTCATTTGTTTGAGATTAACCGGAATAGTAGCGAAAACAAGTCCGGTCGTGAGCACGCCAGTCTTCGCTCGAGGCGAGGGGCCAAGGTTTTTAAGGCTTATGCAGACTCGCTGAGGGGAAACTGGAAGGAGTTGTATTATTGGGTCGAGCCGGTGACTGATGAAGCGATTGAGAAAGTAGGAAAGCTTAGCGAGGATGGTCAGACTTTGGTGTCCACCAAATTTCCTATTGGTTGGAGTCAAGGCCATTTTGAACGATCTACCCATTCTTTTTCTGTGGGTGAGGATCGACTAATTAGTGCTGACGATCTTCTTAACAAGAGGATCCTGATATTTATTTCTGAGAGCATTCCATTTTCAAAACATAAGTATCGGGGTATCCCTGCGGCTAAGATAGTTCAGGCTGGAAAACGGAGACGAGTGGAGTCTGTTTTAGGTAGTTTTGTCTTTCTGGGGTCGAATTTTGTGTATTTTGATTGTAAGTTTTATAACCCAGTTTTCTTTATTTTTCAGATACCATGGCCCCAAAGAAGCTCGAAGCGATGAAGGCATTGGCGATGAAGAATGTCGAGGTACCTGTCGATGTTGAAGAAGAGGCTACTCCGGTTCCGACGTCTCCCCAAACTGAGATCGGCGCTGAGACGGCTATTCCTGCTTCTCCGATCAACACCGTCACGCAGGAGGATCTTTCCCATGGTCGGATCGATCTTGTCTCCGGTTCTCCTCCCCCAGCTGCTCACGACACTGGTGCACGGCCTTCAGCGAAGAGGGTGCGTAGCGATGCTGTTGGTGAGTCAAGACCGGAGAAAATGAGTAAAACCTCGAGGAGGCCAAAACACAAAAGCAAGGTCGTTCCTTTGGAGGAGGGTTTCCTGGAGCAAAACTATGCTCAGTGGCGGGAGGATCCTGTTGGAGCGTCAGTTCAGATTTTGGTGAACCTGGGCGAGGTTCACAAGATCGAGAAGGAAAAATATGAGAAACGGGCTAAAGGTTTGTATTTTCATGTTGTTTGTTTTTTGTTGATTTTGTTTTTATGACTTTTCCCTCAGCTTGATTTTTTCTTTATTCCGCGCTTGCAGATTTGTTGGAGCTTGAGAAATCCAAAAGGGCGAAGCTTGTGGAAGACATGTCCTTGAAATCGAAAGAGTTGGCTCGAACCAAGCAAGAGCTTCAAACTTTGAAAGAAGGGCAGGGGGAAATTATACGTCGGGCCGAGTTTGCAGAGGCTCGTGTGAAGGAGCTTGAAGAGAAGGAGGCTCGGGTGAGGGATCTTGAAGAAAAGGAGAGAGGTATGGAGGAGCGGGTGGTCGAGGCTAATCAAAAAATTAGAAGCTTGGAGCATCGAATCGTTGTTCTAGAAGACGATCTGAGAAAGGCCTCTGAGGCAGGGGTCGGCACCAGCAGCGATCCTGAAGCTTGAATTGCAGAGCTCCAAGCAGCCCTTGAACAGAGTAGAAAAAATGCCAAGGAGGCTGCGAAAATTGCTAATGAAGCTAGGAAGGAAGCTCGTGAAGCCGCAAACTCTGCAATCGAGCTGTACAGGGAAGGTTTTGAGTGTGCCCTTCAGCAAGTTGCTTTGGTCAATCCTTCTATCCATTTGGATCGGGCAATTATTGATGCTGATCATGAGGTCGAAGGGGGTAAGATTGTTAAGATCGACGCTCAAACAGAAGAGAAGACCGTCATCTTTCCGACCTCTACTGCTTGATGTTTTAAGTGTGTTCTTTTTGCAGAAGTTCTGGGTATATGCTTTTATCCGTGTAGGTTTTGCATAGATCCAGAACTTTGATATGTAATTCAGGATTTTTTTTGAGGGCTCGGCCATATCCGAGATGTTTGTAATTTTGGAACACGTTTCATCAGATCTTTATCTTTTAAACCCCGTTACGAGCTTAATGAATGCTTTTTAAATTCTGCATGTCATGTATGTCGTTTTTGTAGAGTTTATTTTCGGAACTCGTTTATGAGTTTTATGAATGCTTTTTTAATTTTGCATGTCATGTATGATGTAAGAACGTTGGTAAATGAGGAACTCGATTTACCAGGTTCGAGCCTATAGGACAGTTTACCAGGACTCAGCCCAGATTTAACTCGCCCTATAGGGGTATCGGCAGCTGTGGCCGATGGTCGTTCTTAGGACGATTTGATCCTCGAAGACCTGGTCTCTTTGAGATAGTTTACTGAGACTCGGCTCGGATTTAACTGTTTCTCAAAGAGTTTGCGACCTTGGGTGGTCGCTTGGAGAGATAATCTAAGATCGGTCCCTGTTGATTCCTCGTAGAGGGAATTTTGGTTCGTACATTCTGTTTGATGAAATCAAGAATGTGTGGGAACTTGGTGAGAACCTTGACAAGCTCGATGAATTTTTGTTGAAAACACTTTGAAAGGTTACCTTCTTCTTTATAAATAACTCGTTTCGTATTTACATAAGGTCGGAGTACATGATTTCTTTCTAAAGATAATAACTCTTCAATTTTGTTGTGTTCCAAGTTCTCTCAATCTTTTTTCTTTGGAGGGTCTCCAATTTAAAAGCTCCCGTACCGGTTTTAAACAAAATTCGGTAGGGGCCTTCCCAGTTTGGGGGGAGCTTTCCTTGGGAAGCGTTTTTCTGACCGACGTCAGCTCTTCTGAGCACTAGATCACCTGGATTGAAATCTCTGCGAACGACCTTGGCGTTGTACCTAGTCGCTACTCTTTGTTTGATGATTGCTTCTCAGAGTGAAGCCCGACCTCAGATTTCGTCGATGAGGTCGAGTTCTTCTCTTAAGGCTTGGTCGTTATTGCTTTGAGTTTTAGGATTTTCCGTTCTCCAGCTAAGTTCGCCAATCTCGACAGGAATGACCGCCTCGCTGCCGTAGGAGAGCCTAAAAGGCGTTTTTCCAGTGGAGCTTTGGGGGGTGGTCCTATATCCCCAGAAGACGTAAGGCAATTCTTCCACCCAGTTTCCTTTAGCATCGTCCAGACGTCGCTTTAGCCCGTTCAGTATTACTTTGTTTGCCGCCTCTGCTTGTCCGTTGGTTTGAGGGTGTTCTACTGAAGTGAAATGGTGCTTGATTTTTAGCTCGAGCATTAGCTTTCGAAACCCTGTATCTGTGAATTGAGTTCCGTTATCAGTTACTACTACCTCGGGAATCCCGAACCTGCTCATAATGTTTTTCTTGAAGAATTTTATGCAGTTTTTTGCAGTGATGGTAGCCAAGGGTTCCGCTTCTATCCATTTGCTGAAGTAGTCTACGGCGACGATTAAGAATTTGACTTGTCCTGGTGCTTTTGAGAACGGTCCGAGCAGGTCCATTCCCCACCATGCGAAGGGCCATGTGGAGGATAAGCTCGTGAGATCTGTGGGGGGAGCTATGTGAACGTTGGCGTGGATTTGGCATTTTTTGCATTTCTTCACATGATCACTAGCATCGCCTGCCATGGTCGGCCAGTAATATCCGGCTCGAAGAGTTTTTCGAGCTAAAGACCGAGCTCCCATGTGCTGGCCGCACATTCCTTCGTGAATTTCTGTTAAGACATAGGCTGCTTCCTATCCCTCGACGCATTTTATCAATGGGGAAGAGAGGCTTCTTTTGTAAAGCGTTCCATTGACGACTGAGAAAGCCGAAGCCCTTCTCCTGATGTATTTAGCATAGTTTTTGTCTAGGGGTTCAGCTCCCGTGACGATGTAATCTACAATTGGAGTGATCCAGCTGTCAGTTTCTTCGAGCTTGCAGATGGTCGAGTTAAACAGAGGCTCGAGAGACACACTGGGTTTGTGGAGTGTTTCTTGGATGGTCGTCCTTTGGTTCCCTGGGGTTTTCGTGCTTGCGAGTTTGGCGAGGATGTCAGCTCGTTGATTTTTCGTTCTTGGCACATGAATTACCTCGCTCGCTTCAAATTTAGCCAATAACGACCGTACCCGAAGTAGGTATTTTTGCAAGGTCGATTCTTTCGTCTCGTATTGGTTTTCGATCTGAGAGACCACCAAGAGAGAGTCGGTATGTAATTTTATTTGCCGAATTTGGAGGTCAATTGCCAGGCACAGTCTGGCGATGCAAGCCTCGTATTCTGCTTGGTTGTTCGAGGTTGGGAAACCGAAAGTCAGGGAAACTTCGATGATGATCCCTGTTGGACTTTCTAGCATGATTCCAGCGCCACTTCCCTTTGGGTTAGAGGATCCATCGACATATAAGATCCATACATCGGGATCGATGTTAGCAGGGGTCATCTCGGCCATGAAGTCCACCAAAACTTGTGCCTTTAGTGCTGTTCGAGCTTCATATTTAATTCCGAACTCTGAGAGTTCCACAACCCATTTAATCATTCTTCCAGCAAGATCGGGTCTATGGAGTATTTGTCTGATGGGGTAGTTAGTTCGGACAACCACCTGGTGAGCGAAAAAATAGGCTCGAAAGCGTCGAGCTGCGACGACGAGAGCCAAGGCGATCTTTTCGACCTTCTGATAACTACTCTCAGCTCCGTGTAGAGCCTTGCTTGCGAAGTAGACCGGGCTTTGTCCGATTTCTAGCTCGCGCACCAGAACGGCAGCTAAAGCTTCCTCCGAGACTGCCAGATATAGATACAGGGTTTCCCCCTCGTTTGGTCGAGTTAATATTGGAGGTTCGGAGAGAGATTTCTTGAGTTGTTGTAAAGCTTCATCTTGTTCAGGTGTCCATTCGAAATCTCTTTCTTCTTTTTTGAGGATTTTGAAAAGTGGAAGAGATTTGAATGATGCATTGGATATGAAACGAGATAGAGCAGCTATCATGCCATTAAGTTTTTGTACTTCTTTCTTGGATGTCGGAGTTCGCATTTCTGTGACGGATCGACACTTATCAGGGTTCGCCTCGATTCCTCTTTCTGTTAAGAAAAAACCCAAGAATTTCCCTGCTCGAACTCCGAATGTACATTTCTCTGGGTTCAACCTCATTCTATTTTTTCGCACCTCATAAAAAATTGTTTTTAGATCGTTTATATGCTCGTCATCACTTCTGCTCTTGGCGATCATATCGTCGAGGTAAACTTCTACGCTCTTGCCGATCTGGTTTTGGAACACTTTGTTCATCATTCTTTGATAAGTTGCTCCTGCGTTTTTCAACCCAAATGGCATGACACGGTACGCGAAGTTACCTCGGTCGGTGATGAAGGCAGTTTTTTCTTGATCTGGCGGAAACATGGCGATCTGGTTGTATCCGGAGTATGCGTCCATAAAGGATAATAACCGGAAACCGGAGGCGTTGTCGACCAACCGATCGATGCTGGGAACCGGAAAAGCATCCTTTGGACAAGCTTTATTAAGATCGGTGTAATCGACGCACATACGCCATTTTCCGTTACTTTTCTTTACCAGGACTGGGTTTGATAACCAGGTCGTGTATTTAACCTCGGAGATGAAGTTTGCTTTGATGAGATCGTCTACTGCTTTGGCAGCAGCAATGGCTTTCTCCTTGCTTTGAGCCCGCTGATCAGTGCATTTTAATGCACTCTTTATAGCTTTGCACTTGGTATTTTTGATTGTGTTCTGTGTCTAATATTTAAGTCTTAGCGCGTTTCTAGATTTTGGGTCTTATTTGAGCAATATAGTAATTTCACGATTAATTCTTTTTTTATTGCATATTGACCCCTATCTTCTCTGAAGGTCATAACTTTGTCTGTGGTTATCCGATTGAGGCGTGCGAGCATGCGTTGGAAAGCTAAGGAACAGAGCTACAATTCTTCTGTTGAGCTCGAAACCCAGTTCTGAAGTATTGAAGGTGAAAACTGCGAATTACCGAAGCAGTACTGTGTAAAACGGGTTTTGGACCGAATATTAATTTGTTAACGGGCTTTTATCCAATAGCCCATTTAGTGATTAGGTATTTCGTTTTAGTCTTATAGATTTGGCTGGTCAGCAGCCGTTTTTTCTATCTTACGCATTATCATATACTTTACAAAACTTTTGTGCTCTAGCCTCCATGGAAGCCTAAATTCCTAAGTTGATTCATCGGTGAAAGGCTCTCGTCTGCGGATTTTGAGGTTCGGTGTCTAATGTTAATTCGTTTATTTCGTTTTTAGTTTTCAGTTCTTTCTTCTCTATCAATTCCACATTTGAATTCTTTGTTTGCAAATTTTCGTCTTTGTGTGATGCTTAATTACCCAGATTACGCTTATTTGCAATACGCGAATCGTTTATATATGACGCTTGTTTATACGTGAATCTGTTTTTCGCAACTCTTAACTATTCGGGTTATTTAATCGCTTGTTTTATTTAATTCGAGTAGGAATTGATAGAGGATTGATTGAATTCAGTTATGATATTGATTGTGTTTAGTGGCGCTTGTTCACCATCATGATTGATTGAACACGTTGTTTTGACGCTTGCTTTAAAACAGTGCGAATTCGTTTAAACTAATTGACGCTTGCTTGATTAGTTTATTATCAATCAAGAACTGAAACCTTGAACGAGTCTTGCACGAATATTTGGAACCAATGATAAATCCGAGACGCGTAGCCGGAAACCGGTGAATCGATTGTCACTTTAAGATTGTTAAACACCTCAAACACAAATCGTTTTCTTCATAAACAAACCCCCCTATTTTATTGTTAATTTTGTTCCTGATTCTGGAAATCTTAGTATTAGAGATCCTTGTGAGACGACCAAGGTTTCTCACCTTGTACTACATTCTTAATCCTTTTCAAATATTTTGACCCGCGTACGACCGCTGATCAAATTGGCGCCGTTGCCGGGGATCTCTAATTAGGGATTACCAACTTCAGGACTCACTAACCACTAACATTTGTTTTTGAGTTTTGTTGCCTTGCAGGTTCTGTTGGTTTCAGCCCCGTTCTGTGTTGTCTCTAATTAGGTGAAAAAATGGTTTTCAGGAGATTTTCTCCGATTGCTCCGAAATTTTGTCAAAAAATCAGAAATAAATCAAAGAATGGGACTCCCATAAATGGTAGCTGTAGCGTAAAAATCTCAAATTCGTTCGCTTTCTATTTTTAAGTAATTTTTTTAATTTTTCATATCTCCAAAAAAATCCAAAAAATTTTTGCATATCTTTCTTTAGATTTATTTAGATTTTTAGTACTGTTTTTAAATATTTTTGGTTAGATTTGATTCGTTTTCTATTTTATGCATTCATTTTAGCATTAGGACATAGTTGGTATTTCTAGAATTGTTGCATTTTCTCACTTCTAATACTGTTAATTTGCATCCCTTTGACCCTGAAATTGAGATAACAATACATCGTAGACTTAGGGAGCATATAGAGGATATTGGTAGTGATAGTGATAACATCTTTAGCCATAATCTTTTTGAACTTGATTCTGATCTTGATTCTGTCAACATGGCTGGTAGAACCCTTAGGGAACTTGCTGCACCTGATGTCACTTACAATGCTCTATGTATTAATTATCCTGATGTTGATGTTCCTTTTGAATTGAAATCTGGTTTAATACACTGGTTGCCAAAGTTTAATGGTCTTGCAGGTGATGATCCACACAAACATCTCAAGGAGTTCCACATAGTGTGCTCAACCATGAAGCCCCAAGGAATTCCAGAGGAACACATTAAACTAAGGGCCTTTCCCTTCTCACTCCAAGATGCAGCCAAGGATTGGTTGTATTACCTCCAACCAGGTTCTCTTGAAAATTGGAATGACTTGAAAAAGTTGTTCCTAGAGAAGTTCTTTCCCGCATCCAGAGCTGCTTCAATCAGAAAAGAGATATGTGGTATCACACAAAACTCCACTGAGTCTCTACATGAATACTGGGAAAGATTCAAAAAAATTGTGCGCAAGCTGCCCTCACCACCAGATCTCTGAACAACTGCTCATCCAGTACTTTTATGAAGGGTTACTACCCATGGACCGTAATATCATGGATGCTGCTAGTGGAGGTGCACTTGTAGACAAGACCCCAGCAGATGCAAGGGCTTTAATAGAAAATATGTCCACTAACCCCCAACAATTCACAACCAGAAGCAACTCTGCACTTCTAACAAGGGGAGTAAATGAGATACATGCTAATAATCATAAGAGCTTAGAGAACAGGTTGGATGAACTCACGATTTTGGTAAAAAAATTGGCAACAGGTCAGACAGCAAGGGTTTGTGGTATTTGCACCTCTACAGAGCACCCCACAGATTCTTGTCCTACGCTGCAAGAGGATCCTAATGCTGATACCCCTCAAGCATATGCAGCTAATATATTTAACCCTCAAGCCAATGTTGATTTGTCTTCTAACAGGTACCACCCAAGCTGGAGGAATCATCCAAACCTTAGATGGGGAAATCCAGCTGCACAACAACAACAACCCAAGCAGCAAGTTAATCCATCACAAGTTGCTACCAGGCCTGAACCTTCATTAGATGATCTAGTTAAGCAGATGGCTGCCCAGAATCTCCAATTCCAACAGAGAACAGATTCCTCAATTCAGAATTTACAGACACAAGTGGGACAACTAGCTACCACAATTAATCAGATGCAAGCCAGAGGGTCAAACCAATTGCCTGCTCAAGCAGTTGTTAATCCAAAAGCACCAAACCCCAATGTTAGTGCTATCACATTGAGATCTGGGAAGGCTGTTGACACCTCAAAGGTGCCTGAAACTACTATTTTGAAGAATACTAAGGCACCTGAGCATGTTTCTGATGAACAAGAAATACCACTCCCTTTCCCTCATAGAGCAATGAGTACTAAAAAACAAGATGAGGCGGATAGGGACAGTGAGATCTTAGATACTTTTAGGAAGGTGGAAGTCAATATTCCCCTCCTTGAGGCAATCAAGCAGATTCCAAAATATGCCAGATTTCTGAAAGAGTTGTGCACACACAAGAGAAGGAGAAGGCTGAAAGGAACTGAAAAAGTCAATGTGGGGTATAATGTTTCAGCCCTCATGTTGCCCATGCCTCAAAAGTGCAATGATCCAGGAACCTTCTCCATCCCATGTACCATAGGAAATAGTCAATTTGACAATGCCATGCTAGATCTAGGAGCTTCAATCAATGTAATGCCCACATCTATTTTTAACTCTCTTGCTCTTGGACCTTTGCAGGAAACAGGTGTTACCATCCAACTAGCAAATAGGAGTAATGCTCGACCTGCTGGATTGATTGAGGATGTTCTTGTTAAAGTTAATGATTTGATTTTTCCTGCAGATTTTTACATTCTAGACATGGAGGAAGAAACTAAGTCCAGCAGGTCACCTATCATTTTAGGCAGGCCTTTCTTGAGGACTGCAAAAACTAAAATTGATGTACATGCAGGGACTCTTTCCATGGAATTTGGTGATACCACTGAAAAATTTAGCATCTTTAATGCTAAGAAACACCCCATGGAAGAGAATTCCCTTTGCAAAATTGAATTGCTTGATGGTTTGGTTGATACTTTACAGGTTGACACACTTCCTATAGCTGATGTTGTGGATGTAGCTGCTGCTACCATTGAGCAGCCATTTGTTTTAGAGCTTGAACCACCCCATAGAAAATTTAATTATGCATATTCACAGGGGAGTGGGAAGCTTCATGAGGCTAATATAGCAGGGTTTAAATCTGAACTAAAAGAGAAGCCGCCAATCCTAAGGAAACACAAGAACAACATTGGTCTAACCTTGGCGGGCATTCCTGCCAAGAAAGTGTGGAAAGCTAAGCATGATAAGTTGATTTCCAGAAAGGAGTTCTCCATTGGGCATAGAGTTTTATGGTTCAGACCCCGCCTGAAAATTATTGTTGGGAAACATCGATCCAAGTGGATTGGTCCTTTTGTTATTACTAACATTTTTCCTCATGGTGTAGTGGAAATAAAAAGTGAGGCGACAAACAAAGTTTTCAAAGTCGATGGAAAGCGCCTCAAGTTATTCCATGAGAGTTCCGCAACTGAAGATGCAACCATAAGAGAACTCTCATTGGAACATCCCACCTACACTGAAGTTTGACCAGGCAGTCCCTCCTCCTTACTCTTATTTTATGTTTGTTGTTTTCATTGAGGACAATGTCTGATTTAAGTGTGGGGGGTGTCTTTTAGTAGCTTAGTAGTTTGTAATTTTTTTTTCCAGTTTTCCTTCAAAGAAAAAAAAACAAAAAATTGTTATTTTAGCATGTTTTTCCATGAGTTATTGGTTTGTACAAGTTGTGAGTGATTTTACTATTCTAGGACCATAGGTGTTTTGACATGACTTGATTGATTCCTTGTTGCTCTTGGTATAATAAGTTCGATGTGAGCACTAAATTTTGCATCATCTGTGATAGTCAGTGTCTCTGGTGAGAATTAAGCCTTTTATTAGATGGACTACATTTTGTCATTCTCTCCTTTCTTGTGTGTGACTCACTCATGTTTGTTAGTTACTCTAGAACTTGACTTGATTCTTGTTGAAACACTTGTTCACATGCATGTTTGAAATCATCTAGGCAATTCTGTTTTTTTAGCCACTAGCCAAATAAGCCTACCCTAAATTTATCCCTTTGTGTAAGCCCCTTTGAGCCTTTTTATCCCATTCTTTGTTTTATAGCTCATTACAAGCCCAAAAGTGAAAAACAATGTTATTACCCAATCTTAAAGGGTGAAGGAGCTTTGAATTGAGAATTGTTAAATCCATAAGTGTGGGGGTGTCCAAATTGTGCAATTGTGGTTCTCACTTGGGTTTGTTCTTGGGTTCTCAATAGAAAGTTTGGCAAGTACATTTGTATAGAAAAATATTCCCCAAAAAGAAAAAAAAGAGAAGAAAAAAAAAAGAATGGAAAAAAAAAGTGTGTGTATTTCTTTTAATTTTTGTTTCAAGAAGAATGAAAGTGTGTAGAGAGAGTTATGTGGAGAAGTATATCAAAATAGAGAAATTCATCATACTTTGTTGAAGTTGGACCCTCTCATGCTCACTTTACAATTGATTTTCATTGCTTCTTTATCCTCTTTGATTCTTTTTTGTTTAGTTCCCCCTTAGGATTATCCCACCTTGACCTTGGCCCCATTACAACCCTTATAAAGACCTTTTGATCTTATGTGCATGTGTTCTTAAGTGTGGATGTCAGAAGCTTGTCAAGCATATGGTAGTGATAACTTTCATTGATGTGCTTATTATATATATATGAGAGTAAACACAAGCCTAGACACTTGAGTGATTGAGAGCATTACTTATACATATCCTGTGAGGACTCATCACTTATGATTCACTCTCTAGTGCTCTATCATCTTGTTTGCCTTGATTGTAATTAAGTGCAGTCTTTGATTGTCGTTCTCCTTGAAGCCTAGGAAAAGTATTTCTCTTATGACTTTGCATTCATTGGGTTCTTTGGAAACTCATGCATTGTTTTCGTGTCTTGTTTTGTGTGTTTTGCCCGGAGTGCAAAAGCTTAAGTGTGGGGGAATTTGATCAGTGCATTTTAATGCACTCTTTATAGCTTTGCACTTGGTATTTTTGATTGTGTTCTGTGTCTAATATTTAAGTCTTAGCGCGTTTCTAGATTTTGGGTCTTATTTGAGCAATATAGTAATTTCACGATTAATTCTTGTTTTATTGCATATTGACCCCTATCTTCTCTGAAGGTCATAACTTTGTCTGTGGTTATCCGATTGAGGCGTGCAAGCATGCGTTGGAAAGCTAAGGAACAGAGCTACAATTCTTCTGTTGAGCTCGAAACCCAGTTCTGAAGTATTGAAGGTGAAAACTGCGAATTACCGAAGCAGTACTGTGTAAAACGGGTTTTGGACCGAATATTAATTTGTTAACGGGCTTTTATCCAATAGCCCATTTAGTGATTAGGTATTTCGTTTTAGTCTTATAGATTTGGCTGGTCAGCAGCCGTTTTTTCTATCTTACGCATTATCATATACTTTACAAAACTTTTGTGCTCTAGCCTCCATGGAAGCCTAAATTCCTAAGTTGATTCATCGGTGAAAGGCTCTCGTCTGCGGATTTTGAGGTTCGGTGTCTAATGTTAATTCGTTTATTTCGTTTTTAGTTTTCAGTTCTTTCTTCTCTATCAATTCCACATTTGAATTCTTTGTTTGCAAATTTTCGTCTTTGTGTGATGCTTAATTACCCAGATTACGCTTATTTGCAATACGCGAATCGTTTATATATGACGCTTGTTTATACGTGAATCTGTTTTTCGCAACTCTTAACTATTCGGGTTATTTAATCGCTTGTTTTATTTAATTCGAGTAGGAATTGATAGAGGATTGATTGAATTCAGTTATGATATTGATTGTGTTTAGTGGCGCTTGTTCACCATCATGATTGATTGAACACGTTGTTTTGACGCTTGCTTTAAAACAGTGCGAATTCGTTTAAACTAATTGACGCTTGCTTGATTAGTTTATTATCAATCAAGAACTGAAACCTTGAACGAGTCTTGCACGAATATTTGGAACCAATGATAAATCCGAGACGCGTAGCCGGAAACCGGTGAATCGATTGTCACTTTAAGATTGTTAAACACCTCAAACACAAATCGTTTTCTTCATAAACAAACCCCCCTATTTTATTGTTAATTTTGTTCCTGATTCTGGAAATCTTAGTATTAGAGATCCTTGTGAGACGACCAAGGTTTCTCACCTTGTACTACATTCTTAATCCTTTTCAAATATTTTGACCCGCGTACGACCGCTGATCAAATTGGCGCCGTTGCCGGGGATCTCTAATTAGGGATTACCAACTTCAGGACTCACTAACCACTAACATTTGTTTTTGAGTTTTGTTGCCTTGCAGGTTCTGTTGGTTTCAGCCCCGTTCTGTGTTGTCTCTAATTAGGTGAAAAAATGGTTTTCAGGAGATTTTCTCCGATTGCTCCGAAATTTTGTCAAAAAATCAGAAATAAATCAAAGAATGGGACTCCCATAAATGGTAGCTGTAGCGTAAAAATCTCAAATTCGTTCGCTTTCTATTTTTAAGTAATTTTTTTAATTTTTCATATCTCCAAAAAAATCCAAAAAATTTTTGCATATCTTTCTTTAGATTTATTTAGATTTTTAGTACTGTTTTTAAATATTTTTGGTTAGATTTGATTCGTTTTCTATTTTATGCATTCATTTTAGCATTAGGACATAGTTGGTATTTCTAGAATTGTTGCATTTTCTCACTTCTAATACTGTTAATTTGCATCCCTTTGACCCTGAAATTGAGATAACAATACATCGTAGACTTAGGGAGCATATAGAGGATATTGGTAGTGATAGTGATAACATCTTTAGCCATAATCTTTTTGAACTTGATTCTGATCTTGATTCTGTCAACATGGCTGGTAGAACCCTTAGGGAACTTGCTGCACCTGATGTCACTTACAATGCTCTATGTATTAATTATCCTGATGTTGATGTTCCTTTTGAATTGAAATCTGGTTTAATACACTGGTTGCCAAAGTTTAATGGTCTTGCAGGTGATGATCCACACAAACATCTCAAGGAGTTCCACATAGTGTGCTCAACCATGAAGCCCCAAGGAATTCCAGAGGAACACATTAAACTAAGGGCCTTTCCCTTCTCACTCCAAGATGCAGCCAAGGATTGGTTGTATTACCTCCAACCAGGTTCTCTTGAAAATTGGAATGACTTGAAAAAGTTGTTCCTAGAGAAGTTCTTTCCCGCATCCAGAGCTGCTTCAATCAGAAAAGAGATATGTGGTATCACACAAAACTCCACTGAGTCTCTACATGAATACTGGGAAAGATTCAAAAAAATTGTGCGCAAGCTGCCCTCACCACCAGATCTCTGAACAACTGCTCATCCAGTACTTTTATGAAGGGTTACTACCCATGGACCGTAATATCATGGATGCTGCTAGTGGAGGTGCACTTGTAGACAAGACCCCAGCAGATGCAAGGGCTTTAATAGAAAATATGTCCACTAACCCCCAACAATTCACAACCAGAAGCAACTCTGCACTTCTAACAAGGGGAGTAAATGAGATACATGCTAATAATCATAAGAGCTTAGAGAACAGGTTGGATGAACTCACGATTTTGGTAAAAAAATTGGCAACAGGTCAGACAGCAAGGGTTTGTGGTATTTGCACCTCTACAGAGCACCCCACAGATTCTTGTCCTACGCTGCAAGAGGATCCTAATGCTGATACCCCTCAAGCATATGCAGCTAATATATTTAACCCTCAAGCCAATGTTGATTTGTCTTCTAACAGGTACCACCCAAGCTGGAGGAATCATCCAAACCTTAGATGGGGAAATCCAGCTGCACAACAACAACAACCCAAGCAGCAAGTTAATCCATCACAAGTTGCTACCAGGCCTGAACCTTCATTAGATGATCTAGTTAAGCAGATGGCTGCCCAGAATCTCCAATTCCAACAGAGAACAGATTCCTCAATTCAGAATTTACAGACACAAGTGGGACAACTAGCTACCACAATTAATCAGATGCAAGCCAGAGGGTCAAACCAATTGCCTGCTCAAGCAGTTGTTAATCCAAAAGCACCAAACCCCAATGTTAGTGCTATCACATTGAGATCTGGGAAGGCTGTTGACACCTCAAAGGTGCCTGAAACTACTATTTTGAAGAATACTAAGGCACCTGAGCATGTTTCTGATGAACAAGAAATACCACTCCCTTTCCCTCATAGAGCAATGAGTACTAAAAAACAAGATGAGGCGGATAGGGACAGTGAGATCTTAGATACTTTTAGGAAGGTGGAAGTCAATATTCCCCTCCTTGAGGCAATCAAGCAGATTCCAAAATATGCCAGATTTCTGAAAGAGTTGTGCACACACAAGAGAAGGAGAAGGCTGAAAGGAACTGAAAAAGTCAATGTGGGGTATAATGTTTCAGCCCTCATGTTGCCCATGCCTCAAAAGTGCAATGATCCAGGAACCTTCTCCATCCCATGTACCATAGGAAATAGTCAATTTGACAATGCCATGCTAGATCTAGGAGCTTCAATCAATGTAATGCCCACATCTATTTTTAACTCTCTTGCTCTTGGACCTTTGCAGGAAACAGGTGTTACCATCCAACTAGCAAATAGGAGTAATGCTCGACCTGCTGGATTGATTGAGGATGTTCTTGTTAAAGTTAATGATTTGATTTTTCCTGCAGATTTTTACATTCTAGACATGGAGGAAGAAACTAAGTCCAGCAGGTCACCTATCATTTTAGGCAGGCCTTTCTTGAGGACTGCAAAAACTAAAATTGATGTACATGCAGGGACTCTTTCCATGGAATTTGGTGATACCACTGAAAAATTTAGCATCTTTAATGCTAAGAAACACCCCATGGAAGAGAATTCCCTTTGCAAAATTGAATTGCTTGATGGTTTGGTTGATACTTTACAGGTTGACACACTTCCTATAGCTGATGTTGTGGATGTAGCTGCTGCTACCATTGAGCAGCCATTTGTTTTAGAGCTTGAACCACCCCATAGAAAATTTAATTATGCATATTCACAGGGGAGTGGGAAGCTTCATGAGGCTAATATAGCAGGGTTTAAATCTGAACTAAAAGAGAAGCCGCCAATCCTAAGGAAACACAAGAACAACATTGGTCTAACCTTGGCGGGCATTCCTGCCAAGAAAGTGTGGAAAGCTAAGCATGATAAGTTGATTTCCAGAAAGGAGTTCTCCATTGGGCATAGAGTTTTATGGTTCAGACCCCGCCTGAAAATTATTGTTGGGAAACATCGATCCAAGTGGATTGGTCCTTTTGTTATTACTAACATTTTTCCTCATGGTGTAGTGGAAATAAAAAGTGAGGCGACAAACAAAGTTTTCAAAGTCGATGGAAAGCGCCTCAAGTTATTCCATGAGAGTTCCGCAACTGAAGATGCAACCATAAGAGAACTCTCATTGGAACATCCCACCTACACTGAAGTTTGACCAGGCAGTCCCTCCTCCTTACTCTTATTTTATGTTTGTTGTTTTCATTGAGGACAATGTCTGATTTAAGTGTGGGGGGTGTCTTTTAGTAGCTTAGTAGTTTGTAATTTTTTTTTCCAGTTTTCCTTCAAAGAAAAAAAAACAAAAAATTGTTATTTTAGCATGTTTTTCCATGAGTTATTGGTTTGTACAAGTTGTGAGTGATTTTACTATTCTAGGACCATAGGTGTTTTGACATGACTTGATTGATTCCTTGTTGCTCTTGGTATAATAAGTTCGATGTGAGCACTAAATTTTGCATCATCTGTGATAGTCAGTGTCTCTGGTGAGAATTAAGCCTTTTATTAGATGGACTACATTTTGTCATTCTCTCCTTTCTTGTGTGTGACTCACTCATGTTTGTTAGTTACTCTAGAACTTGACTTGATTCTTGTTGAAACACTTGTTCACATGCATGTTTGAAATCATCTAGGCAATTCTGTTTTTTTAGCCACTAGCCAAATAAGCCTACCCTAAATTTATCCCTTTGTGTAAGCCCCTTTGAGCCTTTTTATCCCATTCTTTGTTTTATAGCTCATTACAAGCCCAAAAGTGAAAAACAATGTTATTACCCAATCTTAAAGGGTGAAGGAGCTTTGAATTGAGAATTGTTAAATCCATAAGTGTGGGGGTGTCCAAATTGTGCAATTGTGGTTCTCACTTGGGTTTGTTCTTGGGTTCTCAATAGAAAGTTTGGCAAGTACATTTGTATAGAAAAATATTCCCCAAAAAGAAAAAAAAGAGAAGAAAAAAAAAATAATGGAAAAAAAAAGTGTGTGTATTTCTTTTAATTTTTGTTTCAAGAAGAATGAAAGTGTGTAGAGAGAGTTATGTGGAGAAGTATATCAAAATAGAGAAATTCATCATACTTTGTTGAAGTTGGACCCTCTCATGCTCACTTTACAATTGATTTTCATTGCTTCTTTATCCTCTTTGATTCTTTTTTGTTTAGTTCCCCCTTAGGATTATCCCACCTTGACCTTGGCCCCATTACAACCCTTATAAAGACCTTTTGATCTTATGTGCATGTGTTCTTAAGTGTGGATGTCAGAAGCTTGTCAAGCATATGGTAGTGATAACTTTCATTGATGTGCTTATTATATATATATGAGAGTAAACACAAGCCTAGACACTTGAGTGATTGAGAGCATTACTTATACATATCCTGTGAGGACTCATCACTTATGATTCACTCTCTAGTGCTCTATCATCTTGTTTGCCTTGATTGTAATTAAGTGCAGTCTTTGATTGTCGTTCTCCTTGAAGCCTAGGAAAAGTATTTCTCTTATGACTTTGCATTCTTTGGGTTCATTGGAAACTCATGCATTGTTTTCGTGTCTTGTTTTGTGTGTTTTGCCCGGAGTGCAAAAGCTTAAGTGTGGGGGAATTTGATCAGTGCATTTTAATGCACTCTTTATAGCTTTGCACTTGGTATTTTTGATTTTGTTCTGTGTCTAATATTTAAGTCTTAGCGCGTTTCTAGATTTTGGGTCTTATTTGAGCAATATAGTAATTTCACGATTAATTCTTGTTTTATTGCATATTGACCCCTATCTTCTCTGAAGGTCATAACTTTGTCTGTGGTTATCCGATTGAGGCGTGCGAGCATGCGTTGGAAAGCTAAGGAACAGAGCTACAATTCTTCTGTTGAGCTCGAAACCCAGTTCTGAAGTATTGAAGGTGAAAACTGCGAATTACCGAAGCAGTACTGTGTAAAACGGGTTTTGGACCGAATATTAATTTGTTAACGGGCTTTTATCCAATAGCCCATTTAGTGATTAGGTATTTCGTTTTAGTCTTATAGATTTGGCTGGTCAGCAGCCGTTTTTTCTATCTTACGCATTATCATATACTTTACAAAACTTTTGTGCTCTAGCCTCCATGGAAGCCTAAATTCCTAAGTTGATTCATCGGTGAAAGGCTCTCGTCTGCGGATTTTGAGGTTCGGTGTCTAATGTTAATTCGTTTATTTCGTTTTTAGTTTTCAGTTCTTTCTTCTCTATCAATTCCACATTTGAATTCTTTGTTTGCAAATTTTCGTCTTTGTGTGATGCTTAATTAATTACCCAGATTACGCTTATTTGCAATACGCGAATCGTTTATATATGACGCTTGTTTATATGTGAATCTGTTTTTCGCAACTCTTAACTATTCGGGTTATTTAATCGCTTGTTTTATTTAATTCGAGTAGGAATTGATAGAGGATTGATTGAATTCAGTTATGATATTGATTGTGTTTAGTGGCGCTTGTTCACCATCATGATTGATTGAACACGTTGTTTTGACGCTTGCTTTAAAACAGTGCGAATTCGTTTAAACTAATTGACGCTTGCTTGATTAGTTTATTATCAATCAAGAACTGAAACCTTGAACGAGTCTTGCACGAATATTTGGAACCAATGATAAATCCGAGACGCGTAGCCGGAAACCGGTGAATCGATTGTCACTTTAAGATTGTTAAACACCTCAAACACAAATCGTTTTCTTCATAAACAAACCCCCCTATTTTATTGTTAATTTTGTTCCTGATTCTGGAAATCTTAGTATTAGAGATCCTTGTGAGACGACCAATGTTTCTCACCTTGTACTACATTCTTAATCCTTTTCAAATATTTTGACCCGCGTACGACCGCTGATCACCCGCTTTCTTTGGGCGATCCATTTTGCTTCTGGGTTAGTTGCGAGCTGATGGCAAGCGACCTCTGGTGGGATCCCAGGCATGTCTTCTGCCGACCAAGCGAAGATGTCTTTGAAGTCGTTAAGACATTTGGTTAAATCGATCTTGACCTCTTCTGGTAGGTCGATCCCTATTTTGACAGTTTGGGAGGGGTCTGATCCGAGCTGTATTTCGATGAACTTTCCGTCAGGCTTTGGTCTTTTAATTTTTCGTTTGAGCTCTTTGGTTAGCTCGTCAACGTCTTTTTCATTTTTGTCTTTTGGATCGCATCCGGTTTCTATGTTAAGGGTGGTGTTAACTTCAGTCGATCTATCTTTAGCTTGTTTGGGAGTCGCAGCTCTTCTGAAGGGGGAACCCCTTCTTGATCCGAAGCCTTTCGTTCGTTTTTCGTCCATAGGAAGAAACACCTGGAAGCAGACTCTAAGTCGGAGTTCAAAGTGATAACTCTGTTGCAGAGAGAGTGGAACTTCATCTTTAAGTGCGTGGTGGATGTAACCGCCCCGAGCCTGCCGAGGGTCGGTCTTCCTATAATACCATTGTATATGGACTCACAAGGTAAGACGAGGAATTTGGTCTTGACGGTCCGAACCATTGGTTCGGTTCCGTAAGTAACCATTAGCTCCAGATGCCCGAGGGGTTTGGTTCGAGATCCGTTAAAACCGGACAAAGCCGCTCCTCTATAAGGGGTGAGTTCCTCTTTGTCGATCCCCATTTTGTTTAGAAGATCGATCAAAAGGATGTCTGATGAGCTTCCTTGGTCGACCAAGATCCTACGTACCTCCTTATTGGCTATGACCGCCGAGATTAAGAGAGGTACGTGTTTGTTAGCTTTTCCGTCAATAAGGTCGTCATCGCTAAAAGATAATGGAGGTCGATTTGTCTTGGTCGGGGTTGTCGACGTCGAAGCTATGCTTAACACTTCCTTCCATTTTCTTTTCATTGATTTTCCGGATCCTTCATGATCGAATCCTCCTGTTATCATCATTATAATCGAGTGTCCTTTTGATCTTTTATTCAATTCATCGTGGTCTGGGTCGATCACTTCTTTTCCTTTTGCTCTAGGATCTTCATTTCTTTCTCTTCTGATATCGTCAGATCGTCCTCCCTCCCTTTTGACATAGGAAGATAGTTTTCCTCGTTTTATCAAATCTTCAATGTCATCCTTCAGGGCATTGCAATGGTTTGTGTCATGGCCATTGCTTCTGTGGTATCGACAGTATTTGTTGGCCTTCTGTCCAGGTCGGATAGGTAGGGATCTGGGAGGTTTGACGTCCCTGAACTCGACGTTCCAACATTCCCCCAATAAATGGGCGTTGGAGACGTTGAGTTCAGTATATACCTGGTGACGATTTTTCTTACCGACGTTCCACGAAGTCTTAGGACGATCGATCTCGATGCGGTGTTTTGACGGTTCTGCATGTGATGATGCTTTGTCGATTTTGGAATTTTCTTCTTCATCGATGAAGCACTGGGATAGCTCAAGGAATTCTTGAAGGGTGTTAGGTTCCCAGGTGTTAATATGCTTTCGAAACGGGCTTCCAGGAAGCAGACCTTGAGCCATGAAGAAGATTCGAAAAGCGTCGTCTAGCTGTCGAACCTGAAGAGCTTCGTTGTTGAATCGCTCTATGTATTCTCTCAGGGGGCTCGTTTCCCCTCTGGACGATAGATGCTAAAACATTCTTGTTTTTTGGTTTGCTTTTGGAATGGGCAAAGTGTACCGAGAAGTGTTTCGCTAATTGGTCCCACAAGGAAATGGTGTTCGATCTTAATGTCTGAAACCATTCGGAGGCCATTTTGTCCAGGGTTAATGGGAATATTCGGCATTTCATTTCCATCGGTACGTTTCGGTACTGCATGGTCGTGTCAAACTGATCGAGATGCCTGTCGGGGTCGCCCGTTCCGTCGTAAGTCTTCAGTCCTCCAGGTGGTTTTTCGAGATATCGCGGAACTCGGAAGTTAACGGTTGCTTTTGTGAACGGACCTTTTCGCCCAGGTTGATTCGCCCGAGATTGTGGTTGACGTCCGTAATGAGGATCGGGACGTCCGTATCGTCGAGGTTGATTGTTTTGAATGTTGTCATGACTTCTTGAACGTCGTCTTGGCGAGGTCGAGTCCCCGTGTGGATGATGTTGAGGGGGGGTTATTCGAGCCTTCAAGATCGTCGAAACGTCGAGCCGGAGGAGAACGGGAACCATTCCCTCGGTGACGGCGTGGAGGAGAATGAGGATCGTCAAGATCGTCATATTGTCGAGCCGACGGAGAACGGGAACCATTCCCTTGGTGATGGTATGGGGAAGAATGAGGATCGTCGAGATCGTTATATTGTCGAGCCGGAGGAGAACGGGAACCATTCCCTCGATGACGGCGTAGGGGAGAACGATGATTGAGCTTTCTCCTAGGGGGTGATCGACGAAAGAGTCTTCTTCGAGTTGGGTTTCTTTCCTCAAGGGAGTCCTGCCCGGTCGATTGTTGGTCCGGAACGTTCCGAGCTTGGAGCCTTGCTACTTCGGCTTCGAGGTTAGTGAAACGATTGCTTCTTTCTTCGTTTACGGCTTCCTGTCGAGCCAGTAGCTGAACGAGTTGTTGAACCGCGTCAGTCAAAGCTGGAAGTAATTGAGGAGGAGGTGGTAAGCTCGCTTCATCTGTGCTCGAATGTATTCGGGGCGGACCTGTGTTGGGATATCGGTTTCGAGCTTGTGATGAATTTGTGAGTTCCTGGACGTGGCCTTCAGGGGTTTGTTGAGGACCGACCTCGGGTCCGGCCATGAGACTAGCTGGTCTTGAACGGCGCGTTGGTGCCATTTATTAAGATCGAGGAGATGGTGAGAAAATAGGGTATTGATTCTCCCACTATGGTCGCCAATGTTCAGTATTGTGCTTCCGATCTTAGTGATTGGTATTATGCAGTTAGTAGATGTTTTGTCCTTGATTCTGTTTCTATCTTCAGGTCTTGAGATGTTCGATCTTGTTCGATCTTGAGATGTCCGATGTTTGTTCGATCTTAAAATGTCCGATGTTTGTTCGATCTTGGGCCGTCCGATCTTGCAGAAGGATCTTGGCCATCGATGAATAGACCCTGTTTTTATGTAATGGGCCTCTAAATAATTGGGTCTTGCAGGAGGTGTAAATAGCAGAAATTCTAATTACCATAACAAATATAATATAATATATTTAATTTCTTGCCAAAGCATTGTAAAAACAAATAAAATGCGGCTGTCAAAAAAAAAGAGGCATTGTCAAAAAAAAGAGAGACATTGTCAAAAAAAAAAAAAGAGTGGCGGACATCAATGAGTATACACGCATGTGGAAACTAAACTGGTGTGTGAATATTGCTCGTGTCTCGTACGAGTTGGTGTGATGCTATATGACAATTAGTAACATCAGATTCAAATAAAAGTGTGTGGAATAATCCAACCTTTATTGGCCGACTAAATGAGGGGTGAGCTTTATTGATGAGCCCACACAACCTTATAAACCTTCTTCAAAGGTTGGAGTCGATAGAAGATAATAGACTTAGTCTCCAATTGAAAATTCCCTTTCATTATGTTGCATGTCGACCTGCTGTTTTATGTGGTAATGGACTCACCAGGGTGTTCATCTCAATAAGAGCAAATTTTATACAAGAAAACTACAAATTACGAAAGAAAAAAAATAAACCATTACTTCTCAAACATAGAATTAATAATTAAGTTTGAATACAAACATTCAACAAACATAAAATTTATACATTCTTTAACAACAAAATAATCTCGATAAGAAACAGAAAAAGCTAAATAGTCTTTCTCTTGTTATAACATTATAGTCTCTAATAATAAATAAAAAACATAAAATTAATAGTCTTTCACCATCAGTCTTGCAGGAATAAGGAAGGTTTCTTGGATTTTGGATAAGGCTTCTTGGAATCACACATTTGAGCTTGGAGCAAACTTCTCTCTTCTTTCTTTTGGGTAAGTGTATGTCCTCTTCCCCCTTTCCTTCATGCAAATCGTGACTTTGCTGTTTGACTAGACCTTCACTCTTGCACCCTTGGCGCCTAGCAGTCACAACCCGTGACGTTGCTCGATGCAGACCGTCACCTTGGACCTTGGCGCCCTTGGCGCCCATGCATTGCAAACCCTCACCATGGCACTTGGCGCGCTTGGCGCCCATGCCTTGCAAGCCGTCACCATGGCACTTGGCGCCCTTGGCGCCCATGCCTCACAAGCCGTCACCATGGCACTTGGCGCCCTTGGCGCCCATGCCTTGCAAACCGTCACCATGGCACTTGGCACCCTTGGCGCACATGCCTCACAAGCCATCACCATGGAACTTGGCGCCCTTGGCGCCCATGCCTCACAAGCCGTCACCATGGCACTTGGCGCCCTTGGCGCCCATGCCTCACAAGCCGTCACCATGGCACTTGGCGCTCTTGGCGCCCATGCCTTGCAAACCATCACCATGGCACTTGACGCCCTTGGCGCCCATGCCTCACAAGTCGTCACCATGGCACTTGGCGCCCTTGGCGCCCATGCCTCACAAGCTGTCACCATGGAACTTGGCGCCCTTGGCGCCCATGCCTTGCAAACCGTCACAATGGCACTTGGCGCCCATGCCTCACAAGCCGTCACCATGGCACTTGGTGTTAGACTATAGTATAACCTTAGAGGGGGGGTGAATAAGGTTATGAGTAAATATGGATTCTTTTCGCAAATGATGATTATATTCTTTTTCAAATCCGATGCGGAAAATGTGATTTGAACTTTTGGATATGAAAACAAGTAAGAGTTGTTTAAATTGTATTCAATATTGCCAATAAAGATATTATAATAGATAATCAGGATATTGAATTTATTAGATCTATTAGTGAGATAAAGATGATATATGAAATATAGTATATCTTAGAGAAGAGGAGTAGAAGATGATTGATGAGTATTGATAATATCACAATTAATATGTTTATTGATATGACAGAGTAGTGATAGTATTGAATAATATAAGCACAATAATATTAACAATCCACAGTAATAATGATAGTGATAATATCAATAAGCACAATAATATTAATAATAAACAGTTATAATAATAGTGCAAAATATAAAGAGAGAAGGGATAGAGGGACACAGATATTTAGCAAGGTTCGGGATAAAACCCCTACGTCCTCGGCCTTAGGCTTTTCAACCCTTGGACTTAGCAACCACTATATTGAAGAGAGTTTAATACAAACAGTCGACTTCAACACTAGTGAATCTCAATTCCCCTGAACTGAGAACCCAAGCACCCGCTAAGGATTTCTAAACCAACTCAATCACCCGATTGAGAGACCCAAGTAAAGCTTCTCAGGATTTCAAGAAAACCACTTAAAACAATATAAGGTTTACACAATTGAGATCTAGAGATCCAATCACTTCTTAGAATGTGTCAGTTTAGAACTGAGAGAGATGGGTGATCTTAGGATTTTTAGATGCTCTAAAAATGATATGGAATATGAAATCTTGTTTTTGCAAAAGGCTTAAAGATTGATATGACAATGGAAGCTAGCTTTGCAAAAGTATAAAAGCCTTTTAGAAAAGATCTATGATTTTCGAAAACAAGAGACTTTTAACAAGACCAAAATACTGAAGCACAAGATCTTAGATCTAGATTTATAAAAACATAAAAGCTTTTGGAAATGATATGACAATTTCGAAATCAAAAGCTTTTAACAAAATAAAACTATGAAGCACAAGTAAGATCTAGAATCGTATAGAGAGAAATTGTGAGATGAAGAGATGTGGATTGGAAATGAAATCACCCTCCTATTTATAGTGATAGGAGAGGTTTGATTTTTGCAAAATGCATTTATGGCTTGAGATAATCGATTATCTCATGTAGTGCATATTGGTGATAATCGATTATGGCTCAATATGGAAGGTAAGGAAATACATCATAATCGATTATCCTTTGTAGTGCATATGTGATGTAATCGATTATGGCTCAATAAGGAAGGTTTGAAATGCCTTGATAATCGATTATTACATGTGGTAATGTTGAGCAAGTAATCGATTATTTGTTGTCAATCAAGACAATAATCGATTATGGGAGGGAGTTCATTGAGTAAATAATCGATTATGGTTCTAAAAATGGAAAGTAGGATTTGCTTCATAATCGATTATATACATATATATGGAAACATTGTGAAGTTATATAATCGATTATGTACCTCTTAGTAACATAAGATAATCGATTATATATTTTATAAAATGATAGGAACTGATTTCAAACTTTCCACAAAATAGTTTTTAGGGTTTTGGTGACTTTATGTATGCATGCAATTTTATAAAACATTTTCAAAACTATTTTTATGCATCATGCATGTTTTGAAAAGTCATCTCTCTCAATAGCTAAAGTGCCACACACTTTAGGTGATAGGACCTTTACAAAGTGTCCTAAATAAGGCTTAGACACAAATTAGGGTTTTGAACTTCATATGTTGCTTCTTCTTCAAGCTTCTCTTCTTTTGTGTCTTCTTCTCTTTAAATTTAGTCCCGCACTTTGCTCAACTTGAAACATTAGTAGATATGATGTAATTTGTTATCATACAAAATAAAGGAGTGTTTACCCTTGGTTCAACAAACTCCCCCTTTTTGATGATAACAAATTACATTATGCATAGGGTTTGATAGTAATGAAAATTCTTTTTTAAAAAAGCTCCCCCTAAGCATAAGCATATATTTTCTCCTATTTTCTCCCCACATATAATAGTAACTTGCATATTTTCTCCCCCTTTGTTTTCATCAAAAAGGAGGGGGGGGGGGGGGTGAAAAAACAAATAGAAAACATTTTATAAACTAGCATAATCAAGCATCCCTAGCTCTCTACGGATTTTACAAAAAGGAGCTTCGGCTAGGGGTTTAGTGAAGATATCCGCTAGTTGGTCATCAGTGCCTACAAATTTCAATGCAATGCTCCCCCTAGACACATGATCTCTAATAAAGTGATGTCTTATGTCTATATGCTTAGTTCTAGAGTGTTGTATAGGGTTCTTAGCAATATTAATAGCACTTGTATTATCACATAAAACAGGCCCATTTTCAAAAATTAGACCAAAGTCTTCCAAAGTTTGTTTCATCCACAAAACTTGTGCAACACAGTTTCCAACCGCCACATATTCAGCTTCAGCGGTGGACAAAGCAACACTGTTCTGTTTCTTACTAGACCAGGAGGTCAAACAAGGACCAAGAAAATGACAAGTTCCACTAGTACTTTTTCTATCAAGAGTGCAACCTACAAAATCAGCATCAGAAAAACCAACCAAATCAAACGTACTCGATTTCGGGTACCACAAACCAAAGTCTATGGTCCCTTTAACATACCTAAGAATCCGTTTTACAGCTTTTAAATGTGATTCTTTTGGGCATGCTTGAAATCGAGCACACAGGCATACAGCAAACATAATATCAGGACGAGACGCAGTTAAGTATAAGAGACTACCTATCATACCTCGATACATAGTTTCATTTACCGGTTTACCTTGCTCATCCTTATCCAGTTTCGTTGCTGTTGCCATAGGAGTGCTGATTTCTTTTGCGTCATTCATGTTATATTTCTTCAGCAATTCCTTTGAGAACTTTGTTTGGGATATGAAGATTCCTTCATTTAATTGTTTTACTTGAAGTCCCAAGAAAAAGTTAAGCTCTCCCATCATACTCATTTCAAATTCACTAGTCATCATCTCAGAAAATTCCTTGCACAAATCATCATTAGTAGATCCAAAGATAATATCATCAACATAGATTTGAACTACTATGATATGTTTGCCCTTGGTTTTAAGGAATAAGGTAGAATCAATCTTACCCTTTTGAAACCATTGGCAGTTAAATGTTTGCTTAGTCTCTCATACCAAGCTCTAGGGGCTTGCTTTAATCCATAAAGAGCTTTGTCAAGTTTGAAAACATGATCAGGATTTTTAAAATCTTCAAAACCAGGGGGTTGTTTTACATATACTTCTTCTTCTAAAAAACCATTTAGGAAGGCACTTTTGACATCCAATTGGTGTAGTTTGAAGTCCATGTAAGAGGCAAATGCTAATATTATCCGAATGGACTCCAACCTAGCCACAGGAGCAAAAGTCTCTTCAAAATCCACCCCTTCAATTTGGTTAAAACCTTGAACAACTAAACGACTTTTGTTTAATAAAATTGTACCATTTTCGTCAAGTTTGTTGCGAAAAACCCATTTAGTTCCTTTGATGGTCCGATCGACCGGTTTTTCAACTAAGTGCCAAACTTTATTTCTTTCAAATTGTTCAAGTTCTTTTTGCATTTACAAAACCCACTCTAGATCAATTAAAGCTTCCTTGATATTATTTGGGACTATTTGAGAGACGTAAGCACTGTGAAAGCATAAAAGATTAAGGGAAGAACGAGTTTTTACTCCCTTTGAAGGACTACCGATAATCTGCTCCAGGGGATGATCTCGAACTGATTTCCATGACTTGGGCAGATCATCATGTGTTCTTCCATGGATATTGTCGTCGATGTCTTGAGGCTCTCGTTCCACTTCATTTTGAGATTCAGCTTCCACATCTGTTTCTTCTACATTGATAGTTTCAGGTGATCTATTTTCACTTACTTCTGTTACTTCATCCTCATCATCAGCTTTCTTTACAAAGGGGTTAGTTTCATCAAAAGAAACATGAATAGATTCTTGCATAGTTTTATCAGTTTTATTATAAACAATATAAGCTCTACTATGTTTTGAATACCCCATGAAGATGCCTTCGGTTGACTTGGCATCAAACTTACCCAACTTGTCCTTTGTGTTGAGAATGAAGCACATACTTCCAAACACTTTGAAATATGAAATATTAGGAGCTCTACCGTTCCACAGCTCGTATGGCGTCTTGTTGAGAGATGGCCTTAAGTATACTCGATTTAGCACGTGACAAGCTGTATCTACTGCATGACCCCAGAAGTATTTGGGAAGGTTGTGCTCATTCAGCATTGTCCTTCTCATCTCTTGTATAGTTCTGTTCTTTCTTTCTACCACACCATTTTGTTGAGGAGTTCTTGGAGCTGAAAAGTTATGATGAATGCCATACTTTTCACACCAAGTCTTGAATGATGAATTTTCGTACTCTCCTCCATGATCGCTTCTAATTTCTTTGATGGCTATGTTTTTCTCATTTTGTAGTTTTCTGCACAACTTAGCAAACTCGTTAAAAGCATCACTTTTATTTGCAAGTAGGATAACCCAAGTATATCTAGAATAATCATCAACAATAACAAAGACATACTTAGACCCTCCTAGACTTACGACATCAATTTCACCAAACAAATCAAGATGTAGCAGTTCAAGCACATTTTTGGTGGAAATAACAGGTTTTGAATTAAAAGAGGTTTTGTGCATTTTACCAAGTTGACATGCATCACATAATTGGCCTTTTTCATATTTCAATTTAGGTAGACCTCTAACATGCTCATTCTTACTTAACTTAGATAGATGTTCTATACTAGCATGTCCTAAGCGTCTATGCCACAAATCCACATCATCAATCAAGGTAGGCATACATAGTATATCATCACTTACATTATCAAAATCAACATAGTATACATTGTTTTCTCGAAAGCCGGTAATGTAGAGTTTAGAAGTCATATGGGTAATAACACATTTATCAACAGAAAAGTGCACATCAAAATCATTATCACATAATTGGCTAACACTTAGTAAGTTAAATTTAACACCATCAACTAATAAAGCATCTTTAATTTTAATTGTGTTTTCCTTACCCACACAACCTTTACCTATTACTCGAGCAGATTCATTGTTGGCAAACTTTACAGATCCACTAGCTTTGTTGCTCAATTTCAGGAATAGTGAAGCATCACCAGTCATATGCCTTGAGCATCCACTATCAACCATCCACACGTTTTTCTTTTTAGATGAAGGACCAACCTACAAGAGGAACATTTAACAACTAGTACGAGGTACCCAAATTTTGTTGGGTCCTTGGGGGTTAGTCGTCAAGGGGTTTGCTTTCACAATCCACCTTGGTTTCTCATAGGCAGGTATAAGGGTACCTAGCTCACATAATTTACGAATAGGACATCTAAGAGAGCTATGGTTCCCTTTTTGACAATAGGTGCATGAGAATACAGTAGGTGTATAACTTGAAGTAGCAGCTACAAAAGTTATTTTCTTGTTCAAAACAGAGGAGGTGGAATTACCTTTGTACCCAATACCTCTCCTCTCAACATATTCATGTTGGGAGTGAAGTAGCTTGGTCAAGGTCTTTTCACCAACCTCAAACTTTTTCAAAGATTCTTTCAAAAATTCATTTTCAACCTTGACTTTTTCAAAATTTTGTTTAAGCTCAAGAAATTCAAGGTTGAAAGGTTTTGTTTTATGTAGCTCATTCTTCAATTTAACTACCTCATTTTCAAGAGTCTCGATTTGAGTGAGCATGCTTTTGTTTCTCTTTGTCAATTTCTTAGATTTTAACAAAAGAGTTTCATGTTCAAAATAAAGAGCTTCAAAAGCCTCACTCAAATTGTGACTACTACACGCATCATCAAATGAATCATCATGTATAGAAGAATCAGAAAGACTAGAGGGGTTAAGGCTTACCTTAGATGAGTCACTTGACATATTGCAGACAGCATTGTCAGTCTTCTCGTCTTCATCTGATTCACCATCAGTGCTGAGATTATCCCATGTTGCTTCAGCTGTGTTCTTTGCCATGAGACAGACAACATTTGCAACTTCTTCTTCTTCGGTCTCACTTTCAGTGTCGGTGTTGTCACAAGTTGCTTTCATTGCTTTCTTTTGCTTAGATTTCAGCTTGTAGCAATTAGCTTTGATGTGACCGGGTTTGTTGCATTCGAAGCATCTTGGTTGTTCCTCTCTCTTTTCATGCTTTTCTTCTAATTTCTTTGAAGAGTCACTTTTACCATGTTTGTTGTATTTCATAAATCTTTTGAAGTTCTTGGCAAACATAGCCATATCTTCATTATCGGTGTCTTCTTCATATTCAACCTCTTTCCTTGCTACTTTAGTGGTTTTAGCAGCAAGGGCAAGAGATTTCTTCTCTTTTACAGTTTCTTTTTCTTGGCTCTTTTTGGTAGCCAGAACTACCTCAAAGGCTAGCAATGATCCAATAAGGTCTTCTTGAGGTAAAGTGCCAATGTCTTTTGCTTCGGTTATAGCACAAGTCTTAGGGAAGAATTCACCAGTTAAGGATTCAAGGATCTTTCCATTCAAATCCTTGTTGGTGTATTTCTTTCCTAAGGCCCTCAAGTTGTTTATAATTAAATTTAATCTTTGATGCATTGCTGCGACAGACTCACCTTCTTTCATTTTAAAACTTTCATATTCAGAGGTGAGAATTCTAATTTTAGTATCTTTTACCTGGCTTGTCCCGACATGAGTGGCTTGTAGGCAGTCCCAGATTTCCTTTGCACTTTGACACCCTTTTACTCTACCATATTCTTCTTCACAGAGTGATACATGAAGAATATTCATGGCCTTTGCATTTAGGGATATCTTGTCAAGCTCAGATTTTCTTAACTCACTCAGGTCGATGGTGTAGATGTCTTCCACCGGTACTTCTTCAGCTTTGCCGGTGGCTTGAATTTTTGAAGTGTCACCATCAGTATTACCTGGTTTTGTGATCTTGATCTTCATCGGGATTAGAGGACCATCCACTATGATTCTCCATAGAGTGAAGTCAATTGCCTGCACATGACATTTCATACGACTACTCCAGTAATCGTAGTTAGTACCATCAAATAGAGGAGGCCTATTAGAGGACATTCCTTCTTTCATGAAAGAACCCATAATTACAGATATGTAAAGGATAGATTTAGAATTGCGAGATGTAAAGCTCTAATATGCAATTCCTAGCTCTTGATACCACTTGTTAGACTATAGTATAACCTTAGAGGGGGGGGGGTGAATAAGGTTATGAGTAAAAATGGATTCTTTTCGCAAATGATGATTATATTCTTTTTCAAATCGGATGCGGAAAATGTGATTTGAACTTTTGGATATGAAAACAAGTAAGAGTTGTTTAAATTGTATTCAATATTGCCAATAAAGATATTATAATAGATAATCAGGATATTGAATTTATTAGATCTATTAGTGAGATAAAGATGATATATGAAATATAGTATATCTTAGAGAAGAGGAGTAGAAGATGATTGATGAGTATTGATAATATCACAATTAATATGTTTATTGATATGACAGAGTAGTGATAGTATTGAATAATATAAGCACAGTAATATTAACAATACACAGTAATAATGATAGTGATAATATCAATAAGCACAATAATATTAATAATAAACAGTTATAATAATAGTGCAAAATATAAAGAGAGAAGGGATAGAGGGACACAGATATTTAGTGAGGTTCGGGATAAAACCCCTACGTCCTCGGCCTTAGGCTTTTCAACCCTTGGACTTAGCAACCACTATATTGAAGAGAGTTTAATACAAACAGTCGACTTCAACACTAGTGAATCTCAATTCCCCTGAACTGAGAACCCAAGCACCCGCTAAGGATTTCTAAACCAACTCAATCAACCGATTGAGAGACCCAAGTAAAGCTTCTCAGGATTTCAAGAAAACCACTTAAAACAATATAAGGTTTACACAATTGAGATCTAGAGATCCAATCACTTCTTAGAATGTGTCAGTTTAGAACTGAGAGAGATGAGTGATCTTAGGATTTTTAGATGCTCTAAAAATGATATGGAATATGAAATCTTGTTTTTGCAAAAGGCTTAAAGATTGATATGACAATGGAAGCTAGCTTTGCAAAAGTATAAAAGCCTTTTAGAAAAGATCTATGATTTTCGAAAACAAGAGACTTTTAACAAGACCAAAATAATGAAGCACAAGATCTTAGATCTAGATTTATAAAAACATAAAAGCTTTTGGAAATGATATGACAATTTCGAAATCAAAAGCTTTTAACAAAAATAAAACTATGAAGCACAAGTAAGATCTAGAATCGTATAGAGAGAAATTGTGAGATGAAGAGATGTGGATTGGAAATGAAATCACCCTCCTATTTATAGTGATAGGAGAGGTTTGATTTTTGCAAAATGCATTTATGGCTTGAGATAATCGATTATCTCATGTAGTGCATATTGGTGATAATCGATTATGGCTCAATATGGAAGGTAAGGAAATACATTATATAATCGATTATCCTTTGTAGTGCATATGTGATGTAATCGATTATGGCTCAATAAGGAAGGTTTGAAATGCCTTGATAATCGATTATTACATGTGGTAATGTTGAGCAAGTAATCGATTATTTGTTGTCAATCAGGACAATAATCGATTATGGGAGGGAGTTCATTGAGTAAATAATCGATTATGGTTTTAAAAATGGAAAGTAGGATTTGCTTCATAATCGATTATCTCTTGGTGAGAAGGAATGCATAATCGATTATATACATATATATGGAAACATTGTGAAGTTATATAATCGATTATGTACCTCTTAGTAACATAAGATAATCGATTATATATTTTATAAAATGATAGGAACTGATTTCAAACTTTCCACAAAATAGTTTTTAGGGTTTTGGTGACTTTATGTATGCATGCAATTTTGTAAAACATTTTCAAAACTATTTTTATGCATCATGCATGTTTTGAAAAGTAATCTCTCTCAATAGCTAAAGTGCCACACACTTTAGGTGATAGGACCTTTACAAAGTGTCCTAAATAAGGCTTAGACACAAATTAGGGTTTTGAACTTCATATGTTGCTTCTTCTTCAAGCTTCTCTTCTTTTGTGTCTTCTTCTCTTTAAATTTAGTCCTGCACTTTGCTCAACTTGAAACATTAGTAGATATGATGTAATTTGTTATCATACAAAATAAAGGAGTGTTTACCCTTGGTTCAACACTTGGCGCCCAAGTCCTCCAAACCGTCACCTTGGACCTTGGCGCCCTTGTCCTCCAAACCGTCACCTTGGACCTTATTGTTTGCAAGCCATGACCATGGGTCATTCGTGAGCCACCATGTTCAATTTAAATATAGTGTAACTATGGGTCTTGTCCAAATCTCCATCAGGCAACCTCAGGGGAGGGGGTTGTCAATAAGTTTTATTTTTGTTGTGACGCTTGTTTTGCCCCCCTTTTCCTGCAGGTTTGAGTGATGGTTAGAACGAAGGAGACTGCTCGGGTTCATGGGTCGTATAGTGGTCCCCTTCCTGCTATAGAGCAGGCTAGTTGTTCTGTAGAGGGAGGATCGTCTGAGATATGTGATAATATTGTGCCTCTTGAGGAGTCAGGGGCTTTATTGTGAGTTCTTCCTCGGATGATGATGTTGAGTGTCGGTCCGACCTCGACGTGGTGGAGATTGGCGGTATTAATTACGATTGGGTTGCTCTAAGTGTACGAACTGTTAGGAGCATATATCTCCCGGGAACACATCCTCCTCGCTTCCTTAAGGACATACTTGGGAAAGCCTAGCAGTATGAAGCGGTGAACCCAGATGACAGGATTTACCGGATTCCTGAGGGCCGAAAATTTATGATGTACCATTGTGTTGTCGGTAAGATGAGAATCTCTCCCTTCTTTACCCCATTTCAGCTGGACGTTCTGAATCATCTGTCTATAGCTCCATCTCAACTTCACCCAAATGCGTGGGCTTTTTTGAAATGTTTCGAGCTTGTGATGGCGGCTATGGGAAGGAGGTGTTCACTGAAGGTCTTTTTTACTATCTTTGAGGTTCGGCACCGACGAGAATGTTCCGAAGGTGGTCCTCGATATGAGTTTGTAGCATTGAAATGTCGATCTGATTATGCCTTCTTTCAAGTGCACTCTGAAAGTCAAAGGGAATGGAAGATTAAGTATTTTTACATCGTCCCTTCGAGCCCAGAGGCGGTGCGCAGCATGGGTGTCTTTGACGAGGAAGGGTCCTTAGTCATGGATAAGTTTCACTTAGGCTGGTGTAATGTTGACGCTGATCAAGTCAGTCGGTCTTATCGTGTCTCTTTGACTCTGTTATCCTCTTCTGAGTTGAGGGCTTTGAACTTACTTGAGGCTGTCGTTAGCCGCTTGACTACCAATTCTCAGAAAATCTTATGCGGAGATTGTCTCGCGCTCCATCTTTTCATGATGCTGTTGAGTCCTTAGGTTACTTGCCAGATTTTGTGTTCTTTAGCTTATTTATGGTTTGTCATGTTGCTAACCTCTCTTATTTTCCTTTTTCAGATTCAATGGCTGCTCCGCTTTCCTTTGATGAGATACTCTCTTTGTCCTCTGGGAAGAAGAAAACTCAAGGTGCGGAGCTTGGTGATGGGATTAGCCCGGTAGCGACTGCATCCGCTGCTGCCCGTCCCTCCAAGGGAAGGCGTCTTAGCCTAGGAGCTCCTCGCCGGGCTGGAAAAGATGTCTCTAGTACACCGTTAAGGTTCCCATTGAAGTTCGTGAAACAGGGACTTGCGATGGTGTGGCTTCCATGACTCCTGGGATGCATGCTAAATCCAAGCGTAAGACGAGTTCTAGCAAGCCTTCCTCTCCTGCTAAGTGTCCCTCTCCTAAGGTAGTTGAAGCACATATTGAATTTTCGGCTGATCAACGTGACCATTTTTTGGAACATCCATTCGATTTGATGACGCGCATGGTCAGTATTGGGTCGGATCTTCATGCAAAGTGGAGGGCTGAGAAAGGTCAAGGTTCAGGTAGTTTCCTTGAACTCTTCCCGTATGTTGCATGTTCCTGAATCTTTGTGTTTTTGAGCTTATTTTGTTTTCTTTCTTTGTGCAGGGAGGAAAGAGGTTGACAATCTCCTCTTGGAAAGGAAGCAGCTTCGAGATGAGCTTCATGACGCCCATGCGTTACTTCACCGAGCCAATGGATCGATCTGTTCGCCGTCACCAGAAAGATCAGGAGGAGGCCTGCGCTGACAGAGATGCATGTGTGAGGAGGGTAGAGGAGCTTCAAGCTCAGCTTGAGGACGTGTAATCTGAGTTGGAAAATGTGAAGAAACTGAAGGATGAAGCTGAGGGAAAGGTGGTGGCGCTGGCGGACAGGGTGGTGGACTTTTCCTATGACGCATACCAGAAGGCTTTGGGTCATGTTCAATGCGTGTATCCAGATGCTGTCTTAGAGCCGGATGTCTTTAAGCTTGAACATAATGTCGTTGATGGAAGGATTGTTAGATACCATTCCAACAAGAGCGACTTCGATGTCATTGCTCCTTGATCGTTCTTTTATGTTTATTTACTTTTTGTCATGTGATTTGTTTTGGACTTTGTTGCACACGTACTCTGTTTCGTATTGAGTTTTATGTTTCTTATCTTTATTTGTGCGGATAGTTGGATTGGTGTATCTTGGATAGCATCTGGCATGAGCTATGCCTCGCATATCCGAGCCTACCATGCCATGTCATATCGCGATTGCGTAAGCCCTGGAGGTAGTTTATCAGAACCCGGTCTGATTCTAACTCACCGGCCAGGGGTTGCGACACGTTTTAAGTCGCTTCGAGAAACGAGTGGATCGACCCACGCCTCGGTTTTTAGGGATGTGCAAACGATCGTAGTGTCGATCTCATGCCGCCCTTTTTTACCGTCAAGCTTTGTTTTGATCCGCCTAATCCATCCTTGTTAGTGTTTGGACCAGTTTTTCTTTCCTGCGAGTAGCGGTAAGTATTGAAAAATAATATTTCGATTCACAACAAACTTTCATTCATTCATGCATATTGAAAGTACATGTTATTACATTAGCTTTGGTATCTGTATTTCGTTCAAACAATGAATTTCCTTAACTTGTCCGCATTCCACGTCCTCGGTATTCGTTCTTTGCTCAAAGTTTCCAATTTGAAGGCGTTGTTCCCTATTTCTGCAGTTATTCTGTATGGACCTTCCCAGTTAGGAGCTAGATTTCCTTGCGGTGCGTTCTTTAATCCTACGCTTCGAAGGACAAGGTCGCCTACCTGGAAGGTTCTATGTACCACCTTGGCATTAAACCTTGTAGCCCTCCTTTGCTTAATCACCATATCCTTTAAAGTGGCTTGATTTCTAAATTCCTCTACGAGGTCCAATTCCTCTCGGAGTCTTTGTTCATTGGCTTCTGGTGGGTTCGGGTTTTTAGTCCTCCAGCTCAATTCTCCGATTTCCACGGGTATGACTGCCTCTGTCCCGTATGCCATCTGGAAGGGTGATTCTCCCGTTGACGAGTGTGGGGTGGTTCTGTATGCCCATAGGACATAGGGTAACTCTTCTGGCCAGTTACCTTTAACCTCGTCAAGTCTCCTTCGTAGCCCTCGCAAGATTACCCTGTTAGCTGCCTCTGCCTGACCGTTGGTCTGGGGATGCTTTACTGATGTAAAACGATGTTTGATGCCTAGGTCAGTCATCAACTACCTGAATCCTTTATCTGTAAATTGAGTACCATTGTCAGTGATGAGCACTTCTGGAATGCCAAATCTTGTCATGACGTTCTTCTTGAAAAAATTTATACAGTTTTTTGTCGTGATGGTGGTCAAAGTTTCGGCTTCGATCCATTTGGTAAAATAGTCAACTACGACAATTACATATTTTACTTGTCCTGGACCTGGAGGGAAAGGGCCTAAGAGGTCCATTCCCCACCAGGCGAAAGGCCAGGGTGAATTTAGGTATGTCAGGTCTGACGAGGGGGCAATATGCACATCAGCGTACTTTTGGCATTTGCCACATTTGTTGACGTAATTCTGTGAGTCCTCATTCATGGTAGGCCAGTAATATCCTGCTCTAAGGGCTTTTGCTGCCAGAGCTCACCCGCCAAGGTGTTGTCCGTAGACTCCCTCGTGAATCTCTGCGAGAACGTAGTCTGCCTCTGATCCTTCTACGCATTTTAGTAGAGGCATAGAGAAACCTCTACGAAAAAGCCTTCCTTCAATGACCGAGTAAGACGCTGCTCGCCTTCTTACGGAAGTCGCCTCTTTTGCATCAGCAGGCTCATGTCCCTCGAGGATGTATCAGAGGATTGGGGTTATCCAATTTTGACTTGCCTCGACCGTGAGTATTGCGGAAGGTGAACTATTGTCTAGATTGACACTTGGTCTGGATAGGGTTTCCTGAATGACACTTCGATGGTTCCCGGGTGTTCGGGTGCTGGCCAGCGTGGAGAGAATATCTAGTCTGGTGTTATCCCCCCTGGGTACATGCTTCACCCCAGCCTTGTTAAACAACCCTAAGAGCTCGCGCACCTTAGTCGGGTATTTTTGTAAGACTGGATCGTAAACACTGAATGCTGCGTTGATCTGGGAGACTACTAGGAGCAAATCTGTATGAAGCTCTACTTGTGTTGCACCGAAATCTCTGGCTAACTGCAAGCCGGCTATGCAGGTTTCATACTCCGCTTGATTATTGGATGTAGGGAATGAAAAAGTCAAGGACGCTTCAATAATTAGACCCTCTGAGCTTTCAAGTATCAGACCTGCTCCACTTCCTTTGCTGTTTGAGGACCCATCCACGTGGAGGGTCCATGTGGTCTCCACTCTATCTCCTTGCGGGGATTTCGTCATCTCTGCTACAAAGTCTGCCAATATTCGAGCCTTCATGGCTGGCCTTGATTCGTACTTGATTCCAAACTCTGAGAGCTCGACTGCCCATTTAATCATTTTCCCGGCCTGATCTGGTCGATGGAGGATCTTCCTGATTGGTTGGTTAGTTCGAACTACCACTTGGTGCGCTACGAAGTATGGCCGGAGACGCCTAGCCGCGATGACGAGTGCCAAAGCGACTTTCTCCACCTTCTGGTATCTCAACTCTGGCCCTTGTAGTGCCTTACTTACGAAGTATACAGGTCTTTGACCGGTGTTGGATTCTCTAACCAATACTGCATTTAATGCTTCGTCGGCGACTACGAGGTATCAGTACAGGGTTTCCCCTCCTTCGGGACGCGTCAGGATGGGTGGTTTGGAGAGGGATTTCTTCAAAATGGACAAAGCTTGCTCTTGCTCGGCTGTCCAATTGAAGACTGCCTCTTTTTTGAGTAGTTTAAACAGAGGTAAGGACTTGTGTGCTGCTTTTGAAATGAAGCGAGATAATGCTGCTATCATGCCGGTGAGTTTTTGAATTTCTTTCTTGGAAGTTGGTGAAGTCATTTTGGTTACCGCCCTGCATTTGTCAAGGTTGGTCTCAATACCTCTCTCAGTGAGATAGAAACCGAGGAATTTTCCTGCCCGGACTCCGAAGGTGCATTTCTCCGGATTTAATCTCATATTATTCTTTCGGATCTCTGCGAATACCTCAGTTATATCTTTGATATGGTCTGGGTCGTTTTTACTTTTAACGATCATATCATCTAAATATACCTCGACTACTCTCCCCATTTGATCCTTAAAGACTTTATTCATCATTCTTTGATAAGTTGCCCCAGCGTTCTTTAGTCCGAAGGGCATTACACGATAGCAAAAATTCCCTTGTTCGGTCATGAACGTTGTTTTCTCTTGATCAGGTGGGAACATCGGGATTTGATTGTATCCTGAGTACGCGTCCATGAATGATAACAAATGAAAGCCTCAGGCACTATACTAGTTTATCTACGCTAGGGACGGGGAAGGCATCTTTTGGACATGCCTTATTAAGATCGGTATAATCAACACACATTCTCCATTTTCCATTGGATTTCTTAACAAGGACTACATTGGACAACCAAGTGGTGTACTTAATTTCTTTTACAAAATTTGCCTCTAAGAGGTCTTTCACAGTCCTAGCAGCAGCTTCAGCTTTTTCCCCTTTCTGGACACTTCTCTTCTGGGCCACCCACTTGGTGTTGGGATTAACCGCAAGGTGGTGGCTAGCTACCTCGGGTGGTATTCCTGGCATGTCTGCGGCAGACCATGCGAACAGATCAGCATTTTCTTTCAAGCAGATAGTGAGTTTTTCCTTGACCTCCTCATTGAGGTCGGAGCCTATCAAGATAGTCTTAGCGGGATCGTCTCCCAACTGAATGGCGGCTCTGGCCTCTTCATGCACTTCTTCAGCTCTTTGGCGAGGGCGCTATCATCCTCTTCCTCCTCGCTGTTTGGATCATACCTAGCATCCAGGTCTGCCAGGTTCACTTCAGTTTCATTTCCGGATTTCTTGTCCGGGTTCCTTACTTCAGCAATCTCTTAATCATCCTTGATGCTTAGGTAGTAGCATCTGCGTGTTGCGGCCAGGTCAGCCTGGAGGGTCACAATTTCGTTTCCCAAGGTGTAAAACTTCATCTTCAAGTGAACTGTTGAGGTTACTGCCTCTAGCCTGCCCAATGTCGGCCTCCCGATAATGCATTGGTAGATGGATTTGCGTGGGAGGACCAGGAAAGCTGTCTTTACAGTTCTGAATAGAGGTTGCTCGCCATCAGGGTCTCCATAGGTGACCATCAGCTCCAAGTGGCCAAGTGGCTTGGTTTTCGATCCGTTGAAACCAGTTAAGTCTCTTCCCTGGTAGGGAGTCAGGTCGTTGGGGGAAATGCTCAACACCTTCAGCAAGTCTTCAAAAATTATGTCCACTGAGCTACCCTGATCAACCAGGATTCTTCTGACTTCGACATTGGCCATGACAGCGGTGATCAGTAGCGGGATGTATTTGTTGGGCTTTCCATCAAGTAAATCTCGGTCTTCAAAGGTCAGGGGTGGCCTGGCAGGTCCCTCCCTCGGGGTCGAGGTAGATGCAACATCGTGAATGCAACATTGTCTTCAGGGAGAAATGCTCGAGATGGCGGTCTGGGTCTCCAGTCCCATCGTACATCTTGAGAGCTGGCAGCTTCTCCAAAGTCCTCGGGATCGGTCATTCATCCACCTTTCTGGTGAAGGGTCTTTCGTTGGAGAAGAACCTTGAGTTGCAAAGTGAACAGTCTCCGAAGTCATTGTCTTGATACCCGTGCCGGTCCGGGGATCTCCTCGACGGTGATCCTCGGTGGCGCCTCTTGTGTACCTTTGCTCGGCTTCTGGACCTTTCGCGAGAGTTGGAGTAAGCATGCGAGGAAGTTCTGGAGGGAGATTCATTTGGCCGGTAGGTCCCATCCGGGGAGGATGGAGGTGTGTTTGGGGGTCAGTCTGATCTATGGCGCTTGTGACGCCAAGGGGGTGAGCGGTGCACATGCTTCCGCCTTGGGGGGAGCGATGGGAGTGATTCCCTCGAGGGGGAGAGCGATGGTGTCTTGATACCACGGTTGTCTGAGTAAGCGATGGAAGCTACCCGCCTTTCAATCTACCTGAGGCGTGCTTCCTGCTGTAGCATAGTCTGAGTGCGGTTGCAGAGGAGATCCAAAAGTTGATTCACTGTTGGGGGTTGCACCTGCTCCTGAGGGGAGCCTGTCTGTGGCGCCTGGACGGGGATGCCTTCGTCAGGCTGAGAAGCAACATTGCCATCAGGCGTACCCTCTTGCTGTGGTGGGCAGTGCTTCGAACTCAGGGTCTACCTCTGAGAGCCATAAGAGAACAAGGAAAGGTTGCAAAAGCAGAGTTGATGTGAAAGATAGATATCTCCCACTGTGGTCGCCAATGTTCTGTACCTAGTAGCGCTGCGGTGACTGCTGTTGGTAGGTCTCTTGCAATCCGAGCGGAGTGTCGAATGAATCCCGGAGGGGGTACCTGCGATGCCACTCCGAAGCCCAAGTCAGTATAGGGAATGAGAGAGTAGTAATATTCTAGGAATGAGAATGTACCTATTAATGGGAATGTGAGACAGTATTTATAGGGAATCGTGCCCGTTGTGAGCCGTCGGATTGGTAGAATTGATGTGAGCCATTCAAGTATGATAGTCATAATTGGGCTTGTATATTGTGGATATGGACCAAAGTGAGTGGGCCAATCCATATCCAATTGCTGAATAGGCCTCTTGGTCCTGTCCAGAACAGTCTCTAATAATAAATAAAAAATATAAAATTAATAGTCTTCCACCAATAGTCTTGCAGGAAAAAGAATTTTTTCACACTATAGAGGAAAGCATGAGAGGAGCAATGTATCTAGGAATTTTTTCACACTATTGATTCTTTTGCCATCCGTATAGTTTTACTCCAAGTTTGTTCACATCACTTATACCTTACTTTTCCACTACTCTCATTTACTAAAATACCCTAACTAACTTAGGCATCAGAGCGTCTTTTAATTTATAGGTATACCCCCGCCAAAAGAGGAGATTCAATGTCGTGCTAATCAAAGTATCAACATTTAAAGCCCATTGTGGGGCCCAGTAAACTAATTTCACTACAAAAAAACGCAGGATAAGCGACGAAAATTAGCGAGGTAAATCAAATCTGTCGCCAATAATTACGTAGCGAGGGAAATTAGTGAGGGAAATCAAATCCGTCGCTAAACGTGACGTAGGCGCACTTTTTTAAAAAAAATTTCAAATCCGTCGCTAAGTCTCAAATCCATCGCTAACGGTCCGTCGCTAATGCTGACGTGACCGTTGCGCAGACATTGGAATGCGTAAGAAACCCAATCCGTCGCTAATTTAAAATTCCGTCGCTACTGTCCGTCGCTAACGCTGACGTCACAGTTGTGCAGATATTGGAAAACGCGAAATGAATAGATCCGTCGCTAATTTAAAATTCTCTCGCAACGGATCCGTCGCTAATACCTTGGAAATTGTGTCATTAAAATATCCGTCGCTAACGTCTTAGTCCGTCGCAATTAATCCGTCGCTAAGTTCTATTTTTTTCACTTACAACCGAAAACCTCCTCACTTCTCTTTTATCTCCTTCTTTTCTCGTCTCTCACTCATTTTTCTTTTCTCTTCTCTCCTTCAACCTCCAACAACTTGGTTTACAAAGAAGAAGCAACAACCATCTCATAATCGAAGCAGGTATTCCAACCATCATCTCTCCCATTTCGTTTTTGTTTTCGTTTTCTATTTTATGCATTTCGTTTTCTATTTTGAATGCTTGCTTAAAATCCATGATTTCGTTTTCTTTTTATTTTCGTTTTCTCTGTTGATTTCGTTTTCTCTTTTGAATGCTTAAAATCCATGATTTCGTTTTCTGTTTGGTGCTTCATAGGGCTGTTCATAGTGTTGTTTTTCCTGTTTGAATACTCATAGTGTTGTTTTTCTGTTTTGAATGTTGTGAATAATTAATTAACCTTGATTGATTGTGTGCTAATATTCATTGTGTGGCACTTACAAGTGTTAGATATGGTGGAAGATGCTTGTGAATAATTGTTGGAAAAGAGGCAGCTTGAGAGAAAGAGAAAAGTGATGTCTGATAGAGACAAAGACAGAAGTGACGTCTGAGAGAAAGAGAGCAGTTTTTGTTTTAAAAAAAATCTAAATTAGCGATGGATTTTCCGTCACTAAATTCCCTCGCTAATATCCGTCGCTAAATGTGACAAAATCCATCGCTAAATGTTAGCGAGACACTTTTTAGCGAGAGATTTTTTCCGTCGCTAATTCCCTCGCTAAGGCACGTTAGCGACGGATTTTTGGCCATTAGCGACGGAAAAATCCGTCGCCTATACTGCTTTTTTTGTAGTGTTTGGACCTCAAGTCATCACCTTATAGGCAATATATTCATCACAAGAAGTGCTAGCCAGAGGAAACCCTGTCAAGGCGAGCACAACCAACACTAGAGATAACCCACACAGACTGGAGTTCACATCCAATAGCAACAAGAAGCTAGCTTTGGCCTTAGGCAATTCATCTAAAGGCGAGCTGATTCTGGGGGAGAAGTAACCCGCCATCAGATGCCTTAACCTTATAGCAAAGAAACCCGATGATAAAAAAGAGCCTCATATTATTATTAAATAATAATAAATGTCATGATACAAATAATAACAATAGAATAACTATCGGTTTTTAGGGATAACTCTAACACCTTCGTCATAGGAACCAAAGCTTAGAGAAAACAATCTCAAAAAAAAAAAAGCTTAGAGAAACGTTCGTGGAAAGTGGCTTGATCTCACTTTTGCAAATGCTAAAATTTTCTTCTCCAAGAGGTAAGGGGGAGTTTTATCGTAGTCGTGTGTGTGCGGGTAGAGAAATATTAAGGGATTGACCTTGAATCCCCATGGCGTGCAGTTTAATTGCTATTTGTGCGTGTAGTAACCCTTGTCGGGTTTGTTTTATGTGCTTCATTGTATAATTGAGAGATCATTAGTAGCTTGTCCCTGATGACGATAATTAATGCTCCAAAGACGTTTACATTAAATAATTGTTCTAATGAATTTGCATTAGTTGATATGTCAATCATTTAATTGATAAGTGAGAGGCTAATGAGAGTATAATAGGGAAACAAAATTGTTTGTATTGGGTAATGACGATGTTGAGAGTTGTGCAAGATTAGATTAAGACCAAAAGTGTAACAAAGCATGTCTTTAAGGTTTTAAGCGAGTAAAAATGGGGTAAGGAAGATGATACTATACTAAATTAGATGGATCTTGAAATGTGTTCAGTACCTAGCAGCGCTGCGGCGACTACTGTTGGTAGGTCTCTTGCATTCCAAGCGGAGAGTTGAAAGGATCCCGGGTGGGGCACCTGCAATGCCACTCAGATGCCTAAGTCAGTATAGGGAATAAGAGAGTAGTATGATCTAGGAATGAGAATGTACCTATTTATGGCAATGTGAGCCAGTATTTATAGAGATTCGTGCAGGATTTGAGTTGTTGGATCGATCGGATGAATCTGAGTCATCCAAGCGTGAGAGCCACAAGTAGATTGATTTATTGTGGATGTGGATCAAAAGGATTGGGCCTATCCATGTCTAATTGCTGAATGGGCCTCTTGGTCCAGTACAAAACAGTTGCCCCCAAAGCCGAGATTATTCTGAAGGATGGTCTTGGCTTGAAGTCTTTGCCGACATCGTACCTGCCAGCTAATCCGCTTCTGCAGGTTGTCTCGGGTTGTTCCGACGGGATGGCTTCTTGCTGCCGAAAGTGTCATTGCTCCCGAAAGCACCTGATAGTTTGTGGGAACGAGGCGTCTCCTTATCGCTTAGTGACTGTTTTCATGGCTTCGGTCAAGGAAGTGAATTTTTACCCTTTGCAAAATCTAACTCACTCCACGAGAGAGGGAGAGGCGAGACCCAAAGAGTGAGAAAGGGGGAAAATCTGGCTGAGACCCCAAGGTCCCCTGCTTGCGCTTGTCTTCGTGTCTGGTGGCTGGGACCATAGGGTCTCACCCTGCTGCTTACTTGCTACGCCTGCCTTGGTGCCTGATACCCGAGACCTCGTGGTCTCTTGCCTGATGCGTGAGACCTCATGGTCTCATTCGTGCTGCCTGAGACCTCATGGTCCCATGCCTTGCCGATGACTTCGCGCCTGTGCGCCGTTTTCTCGGACCTTTAATTGAGTGGAGAGTTTAAGGTAGGAAAGTTGGTCTTGCCTTGATCATTGTAATGCATCAAAGATTAAGTATGAGATGCAAAAACCCAATCTTTTTGAATTTGATTGGATCCCCCTTTTGCTTTGGCTTTCCGCCTGCTTGTGTGCCTTGGTAGGCCGTATTGAGTCTAACTGTCGCTTTGTAGTTGTATTTTCGCCCACTTCCTTGTGGAGAATAACTTTTCGATTGCTGTAAATATGTGAGCTTCTGTCATTTGAGCTTTTTTGCAAAATTTCATTGATTCGTGATCTGAGTTGCTGAGGCGTGGGGAGCCTTTGTGATTTCTTTCTTGTTTGATGCGTTCTGCCTTGTTGACGCGCGAAGAGCCTTTGGATCTAGCTCGACGCATCTTGCTTAGTTAAGGCGCGACGAGCTTTTGATTCTTCAATCCATCTCGACGCAATTTACCCAGTTGAGGCGCGAGGAGCCTTTCATTTCTCAGCTCGACGCGCTTTGGTCAGTTGAGGCGCGAGGAGCCTTTCATTTCTCAGATCGACGCGGGTGAGAAAAATGAGGCGAGGCGACCTAACTTCAACTCGAAGCAGGTGAGTAAAATGAGGCGAGGCGACCTTCCTTCAACTCGACGCAGGTGAGTGAAATGAGGCGAGGCGATCTTCCTTCAACTTCGATGCATTTTCATGTTCTGAGGTGGGAGGATTCTTCTCTCACTTGACTCTTTTAAGCAAATTGAGGCATTTTTCTTTCTCTTTAACGCATCTAAGCAGATTGAGGCGCCAAGATCCTTTGCAAACTCGCCCCAGACTTTTCTTCTTAGGACTCGACGCGTATTGGCCTTTTAAGGCGTGAAGAGCTTCCTTTGGTTTGCCCTAGTTGCGATGCGTTTTGGCCACTTGAGGCGTGAAGATCCCTTGCAAGTTCGCTCCACAAGTGGGTTGATTTATTGTGGATATGGATCAGTTGTCGAAATTATTCCGAAGAATGGGCCTCTTGGTCCACTCCAGAACAGTTGCCCCCCCCCAAGCCGAGATTATTCCGAAGAATGGTCTTGGCTTGAAGTCTTTGCTGACATCGTCCCTGCCGGCTTATCTGCCTCTGCAGGTTGTCTTGGGTCGTCTCGACAGGATGGCTTTTTGCTGCCAATAGTGTCATTGCTCCTGAAAGCACCTGATAGTTTGTGGTAATGAGGCATCTTCTTATCGCTTAGTAACTGTTTTCATGGCTTCGGTCAAGGAAGTAAATTCTTACCCTTTGCGCAATCGAACTCACTCCACGAGAGAGGGAGAGGCGAGACCCAAAGAGTGAGAAAGAGGGAGAATATGGCTGAGACCCCAAGGTGCCCTGCTTGCGCTTGTCTCCGTGTCTGGTGGCTGGGACCATAGGGTCTCACTCTGTTGCTTACTTGCTACGCCTGCTGTTTGGTCTAACCAAAAATTACTTTCGTACCAAAATATGTAAAGTGTGACGTGAAGCAGTGTGTTTTATGGTGTCTTAGGTTTTAGAAAAAAATTAGATTGTATAAATACACGGCGTTCGTTTCTCAATAATTGGTTTGCTCAAACCAAAAAATAATTTTGTGTCAAAATACGTAAAGTATGACGCTAGACAGTGTGTTTTAGGTTATTTTAGTGTTCGGAATTTTTTTTACCTGTTCAGATATCTAAAGTTTGATTCTCAATAGCCGGTTTGGTGAAAAAAGTGCTCCCGGGGTCCCTTATCTTTATTTAAAGTAACGATTTGGTCCTTTATCTTTTTTTTGTCCCAAATCAGTCCTTTACGTTTTAAATTTTTGACACATAAATCCTTTTCTGTCCCAAATCAGTCCTTTATGTTTCAAATTTTTAACACATAAATCCTTTTTTTCGACACATAAACCAGCACCGTTAATGGAAAAGGATTTATGTGTCAAAAATTTGAAAGATAAATGACTTATTTGGGACAAAAAAAATATAAAGGACTAATCCGTTACTTTAAATAAAGATAAGGGACCCCGGGAGCACTTTAGCCAAAAATATAGTTTCATGACAAAATACGTAAAGTGCGATGCTAAACAGTTTTTGGCTACTACTTTAATTAACATTCGGAAAAAATTTAATTGTTCAAATACTCAAAGCTTTTAGACTTTTTCTTCTTAGATGTTCAATTTCAATGTCTTTGTTAATTAAAAATGATATTTTGAACTATAGTTTACATTGTTAGATACTTTTATCTTCACTCATGCATTCCTATAATATTTATGTCAGACTACTACTATAATGAAGCTTTTCTTCATTCAAGGTTCAACACATTTTTTACATCAGTCGTTGTGTGATGTGTAACCAACCACTACCCCTTCAAGTGGAATTCCCTCACCAACATCAAGGAAACCCTAATCATGCTATCTATGGATTTTGCATCTTATGTATTTTAACTTTCTACTTAATATTATGAGTATAGATTATGTTTATGGAACAATTTTCTGGATTATGTCTACACACTTTAATTTAGCTCTTCAGTTCACAATTGTCTTTTTTTATTTTTAAACAAGGCTTTCATATTAGAATTTAACCAATAAATTTTTCTACTTCCACAATTCTGTATTTACTAAAGCTTTTACCCCGAGCAACGCACGGGTCAATGCGCTAATGTGTTGTTTAATTTGTAACTAGTTGCATTTAATTTATATATTTTGTTATTCCGAGAAACAGAAAAATATATTTTATTATTTATTGATTGTTAATAAAATAAACAGTAGATGAGTCAAAAAAATAAACAATAGAAATCTGAATATTAGTCACAAAAAGTTAGTTAAAAATCAAAGAATATATTAGTGTTACTTGTTTTTTTTTGACAAAATGTTGGTGTTACTTGCGTTAGTGTATATAAGCAGTCTTGAAAATATAACGAGAAAAGAGTGAGTTTTTTTTAAGTGACAAACTGACAATAATAATTAAGCACAAATGTAACAAACTTCAAATCAAGCAAAAATGAATAATGAAATATGGTTGGAATCAAGATACTTCAAAAGTAATTATCATTTAAGTAACTCTATTTGATACTTTTTATGAATATCAAATTTTAACGATTTAACCGTTAAAGAAATATATTCTTGAGTAGACAAAGCCTATGTTTAGTTCAAAAGGAAAGTGAGAGGAGAGAAAAGTAAGAGAAAGGAAAGAAAAAGAGTAGAAAATGATATGTTTCTCTTCCCTTGTTTGATAGGAGGAAAAATAAGAGGAAAGAAAATTATATATTATGAAATGACAAAACTAACCTTTACTAAAAAAGTAAAATATTTTTTATTGCAATACATTAATTTTAGTTCAAAGTTAAAAATGTCATTTACATAAAAAAGTGTTTTCCCTTACTTTTCTTTTCAAAATGGGACCTACTAAAACTTTTCTTTCCTTCCTATTTTATAAGGTAACCAAACAAAGGAAAATGGTATATTCCCTTACTTTTCTTTTCTTTCCTTTCTTTTCTCTTAGTTTTCATGGCTACCAAACACACCCAAAGTTTTATAAAATCTACTTAATACTCTATATAATAAGTTTAATTTAATTTATAATATAGTTTTAAGTATATAAAAGCAAGTGTATAGATATCAAAATACTTTTTGAGAAATTATTATTTAATGGAGCCAAGGTCAAATCAGTGGGTACTGATTCAGCTTATACATGAGTGTTGACAACAGAACAATGACTTAGAGAAAATTATATGGGATATTAGTGAATGTAAGAGTAGTAGATGTTATCTGTTATACTTAGATACTTAGCTTTCTATTATAGTTAACACTGATTTGTTAATATTCAGTTAGAGTGTGCACAGCTTAAATGTTAAGTGTGCACACGATAAGAATTGATATAAATAGCATACCCTGTGTAATATTCACAACATAGAAAAGAAATACAAATTCAGTTTTCCCTCTCTGCTTTCTCTCCTTCTCTGTTTCTGTTACAAACTAACATGGTATCAATAGTCTAACTGATCCATGGCCGACGATGACTCCACCGGTGGCACGCCACCGCCTGTTCCGCCGCCCGTTCCGCTATCAACAGCACCGCCGATTGATCCTCTCATCACGTTTACGCTTAAGATCTCAGATAAACTCGACGAGAAAAATTTTCTTGTATGGAGGCAACAAATCGAACCGATGATCAACGCGCACAACTTGCAGAACTTCATACATTTTCCAGAAATTCCTGAGCAATTCCTCAGTTCTGCCGATCGCGATGCACGCAGAGAGAATCCTCGTTATCGCAACTGGTTGAAACCGGATCAATGGCTTCTCTCTTGGCTACAATCTACACTTTCGAGCGCAATCATGCCTCGTGTTCTCGGTTGTAATCATTCTTTTCAACTCTGGGAACGCATACACGATCATTTCCAGAAACTCACGCGAGCGAAGGCACGGCAACTTCGCACGGAGCTCCGATCTACAACTCTGGAGTCGCGAAGCATCGACGAATACCTTCTACGCATCAAATCGATCGTAGACAGTCTCGCTTCCGTAGGAGATCCCGTTTCGTTAGAGCAACACATCGACGTAATTCTAGAAGGCCTTCCTGAGGATTATGCACCAGTTATTTCAGTAATTGAAAGCAAGTTTGAGGCAAATCAACTGGAAGAGGTTGAGGCGCTGCTACTAGCACATGAATTGCGCTCTGGAAAGTTCAAAAAGAAATCTCAGGCAGAAACTCTCTCAATCAATTTAACAAACACCTTGCCTACACCAGTGCAGAATTCTGAAACTCAACAAAACATCACTGGTAATTCTGTTCCTTACTCTAATACTCCTGGAACTGATAGTAATTTTCAGAATAACAATTTTTCTGGTGCATCCCGTGGCCGTGGTGGCCGTGGAGGCCGTGGTGGCCGAGGACGTGGCCGTTTTGGCAATATACAGTGTCAGGTTTGCTTCAAATTTGGCCACCTAGCTTCTATGTGTTATCATAGGTTTAATCAGCAATTCCAAGCACCAATTCCCACTGATTACCAAGGTTTTAGTACACCAAACAATAGCTATTTCAACCAGCAACCTAATCCCTTCTCCTATGCCTACCCTGCACCCCAACCACTTTACCAAAACACTTGGACAAGACCAAACTATGCACCTAGACCACCTACACAACCAATGCAACAGTATCAACCATTCCCCTACCCTCAAGCCTTGATGACAACCTCTGTACCATCAACCACAAGCCAAGCTCAACTTCCTTGGCACCCTGACACAGCTGCTTCCATCACTGCTACTCATCAATCCCAGAATATACACCAACAATCACCATTTGAAGGACCTGACCAAATCTACATTGGAAATGGTCAAGGTTTGTCTGTTAAGAACTGTGGATCTTCTTCATTTTCTTCACCAATTAATCCTCAAGTATCTTTAGTTTTAAAAAATCTTGTACATGTCCCTTCAATTACTAAAAATCTCATCAGTGTTAGTCGATTTGCTGCTGACAACAATGTATATTTCCAATTTCATGCTAAAGATTGTCTTGTATTCTCTCAGGACACCAATGAGTTGCTTCTTCATGGTCCTATGCGTGAGGATGGTCTCTATGAGTTTGCACCTTTCAAATTTCACCATCAGTCAAGTCAACCTCAATTTTCTGCTGCTACTGTTTCTTCAAACTCTGTCTCTGGTTTACATTCCTCCTCTAGCAATGTATTACCACCTAGTACTAGCTCAAAGTCTGTTAATGCTACTGTCACTAGGTCTGTGCCCACTGTTAATAATGTAAACTCCCCTTCCCCTAGTCTTAGAACAACATGGCATCTAAGATTAGGCCATCCAAATCATGTTTCAATGAACAATGTATTTCAAAGATGTAATATTCCCATCTCTAATAAAGATGTTTCAGAATTTTGTGCTGCATGTTGTATGGGTAAAGCTCATAAATTGTATGCTTCACCATCACAAAAAACCTACACCACACCTCTTGAACTCATATATAGTGACCTTTGGGGACCAGCACCGATTGAATCAACCAACAAAGCTCTATACTACATCACATTTGTTGATGCAGCCACTAGATTCACTTGGCCCTATTTACTAAAGAAAAAATATGATACACTAGCAATATTCAAACAATTTAAAGCCTTTGTTGAGTTACAATTTGGCCTACCAATAGAAGCTTTACAAACAGACTGGGGTGGGGAATTCAGACCATTTTCCACACACCTTGCTGAGTTAGGCATCCAACATAGACTTATTGCTCCTCACACTCATCACCAAAATGGTGTGGTGGAGAGAAAACATAGACATATTGTTGACCTTAGCCTTTCTCTTCTTAGTCATGCCTCCCTACCTCTAAAGTTCTGGGACTATGCTGTCCAAACAGCAGTGTATCTCATTAACAGACAACCATCAGCACCCCTCAACCATATACCACCCTACACAGCCCTATTTCACAAAGATCCAGATTACAACTTCCTAAAAGTCTTTGGATGTGCTTGTTTTCCTCTAGTAAGACCCTACAATGCACACAAATTTGACTTTAGATCTCATGAATGTATTTTCTTGGGGTATTCCACATCTCATAAAGCATACAAATGTCTCTCTCCTAGTGGTAAACTCATTGTGTCTAAAGATGTCATCTTCAATGAAATCAGGTTTCCTTATCCATTTTTGTTTCCATTATCATCCTCTTCATCTACAGTTTCCTCTGCCTCTGTCAGTCTTAGTCCTCTTCCTTATGGCTCTCAATCACCTACTGCATCTGTCTCTGATCCACAGTGTCCTTTAAATCAGACACACACAGTTCCTTCACCTAGTATCACTCACACTATACCCACTCCTCCAACCCAAGCTACTGACACTGCCCAATACACTCAATCACCAAACCCTGCTCAACCTCCAGACCCCCCTCACCTCTCTCCTCCACCTACAAACAGCAACACTCACTCTATGCAAACAAGATCCAAATCTGGTATCAACTTACCTAGACTTCACCCCTCTATTTTCCTTACCACCACAGAACCAAAAACAGCCAAACAAGCCATTAAGGATCCCAACTGGCTTGCTGCTATGCAAGCAGAACTCACAGCCCTGCAAAACAACAAAACATGGACCCTTGTTCCCCTACCCTCACATAGAAAAGCCATTGGTTGTAAGTGGGTATTTCGTGTAAAGGAAAATGCTGATGAATCTATAAACAAGTATAAAGCTAGGCTTGTGGCCAAAGGATTTCATCAAATCCATGGCTTTGACTTTCATGAGACCTTTTCACCAGTGGTCAAACCTGTTACTATAAGGATCATACTCACTCTGCCTCTAACCTACAGCTGGCCACTTCATCAATTAGATGTAAACAATGCGTTTCTCAATGGTACTTTACATGAGGAGGTGTACATGGAACAACCCCCTGGTTTTGTCTCTACTGATTCCTCTTTGGTTTGTAGACTTCACAAGTCTCTCTATGGGCTCAAACAAGCTCCTAGGCAATGGTTTGAAAAGTTGACAGCTACCTTACTCACTCTAGGGTTTAAGAGCAGCAAGTGTGACCCCTCTTTGTTCATCTTTCGTGCGAAATCAACTGTTGCTTACTTACTTGTCTATGTAGATGATATAATTCTTACAGGTAATTCTCCCTCAACGCTCAAACTAATTACAACCAGACTTCACCAACAGTTTGCTCTCAAAGAACTTGGTGATCTTGATTATTTTTTGGGTATTGAGGTCCATAAACAATCAAATGGCTCTTTGGTATTGACACAGTCAAAGTACATCCGTGATCTTATGGTCAAGACAAATATGCAAGACTCTGCCCCAGTTAACTCACCCATGGCCTCTAACACTAAATTGTCCAAGACAGGTTCTCCTAAGTTCAAGGATCCTACGTTCTATCGTTCTGTTGTGGGAGCCCTGCAGTATGCAACTCTCACTAGGCCTGAATTGAGTTATTCAGTCAACAAGGTCTGCCAATTCATGGCAGATCCATTGGAGGAACATTGGGTAGCTGTGAAGAGAATTTTAAGGTATCTACGGGGCACTACACATCACGGGCTTCACTTCAAACCTGCTAGCAATCAGCATCCATTTGTTCTCACAGGGTTTTGTGATGCTGACTGGGCATCAGACCCTGATGACAGAAGATCAGTATCTGGTTCTGCAATTTACTTTGGACCAAATATTGTATCTTGGTGGTCAAGAAAACAACCCTTAGTGGCAAGGTCAAGTGCTGAGGCTGAGTACAGGAGCCTAGCACATACTGCTGCTGAAATACTATGGATAGAAACTCTGCTCCATGAGCTACATGTTAAGATCTTAAGCCCAGTCATTCACTGTGACCACAAGAGTACTGTGGCTATGGCTCATAATCTTGTCCTCCACGCTCGTACCAAGCATATGGAAATAGATCTATTCTTTGTTAGAGAGAAGGTCTTAGCTAAACAGCTGCAAGTGACTCACATTCCTGGACAATTTCAAATTGCTGATGCTCTCACCAAGCCTCTGTCTACTACAACTCTTCTTGAATCAAGGGACAATCTTAGAGTGTGTTCTCTTACTCACCCACCCTAAGCTTGTGGGGGGGGGGGGGTGTAAGAGTAGTAGATGTTATCTGTTATACTTAGATACTTAGCTTTCTATTATAGTTAACACTGATTTGTTAATATTCAGTTAGAGTGTGCACAGCTTAAATGTTAAGTGTGCACACGATAAGAATTGATATAAATAGCATACCCTGTGTAATATTCACAACATAGAAAAGAAATACAAATTCAGTTTTCCCTCTCTGCTTTCTCTCCTTCTCTGTTTCTGTTACAAACTAACAGTGAACAACAAACCCTATTCTTATATGGGATATTAGTGAAAAACAAACTCTATTCTTGAAAACAAACCTTAATTCATTGTTCAAATTTTAAAAATTGGCCCCCTACTTTTATCAAATTGGGCTGCTCAGTGCTAGAGTTTTACATAATTTATTGTGAAGACCAAGATCATCAACGATTACCCAATAATCAAATATAAAAAGTACTATAACTATAAAAAAAACTAAATTTCTAAAAAAACTTTTTTAATCATGTCAATAGAATTTCGGTTAAGAACTCAAAATCACAATATTCTTAAAAAACAAATGTAAATTTAATTAATTTAGGTTTTAAAATGCTGGAATTATTTTTTGGAAATTTTCAAATATTTATTAAAAAAACATTTGCTAAAAGCAATATTTTTTTTGTTGAATACATTCCAATAGCAATATAATATAATATATTTAATTTCTTGCCAAAGCATTGTAAAAACAAATAAAATGCGGCTGTCAAAAAAAAAGAGGCATTGTCAAAAAAAAGAGAGACATTGTCAAAAAAAAAAAAAGAGTGGCGGACATCAATGAGTATACACGCATGTGGAAACTAAACTGGTGTGTGAATATTGCTCGTGTCTCGTACGAGTTGGTGTGATGCTATATGACAATTAGTAACATCAGATTCAAATAAAAGTGTGTGGAATAATCCAACCTTTATTGGCCGACTAAATGAGGGGTGAGCTTTATTGATGAGCCCACACAACCTTATAAACCTTCTTCAAAGGTTGGAGTCGATAGAAGATAATAGACTTAGTCTCCAATTGAAAATTCCCTTTCATTATGTTGCATGTCGACCAGCTGTTTTATGTGGTAATGGACTCACCAGGGTGTTCATCTCAATAAGAGCAAATTTTATACAAGAAAACTACAAATTACGAAAGAAAAAAAATAAACCATTACTTCTCAAACATAGAATTAATAATTAAGTTTGAATACAAACATTCAACAAACATAAAATTTATACATTCTTTAACAACAAAATAATCTCGATAAGAAACAGAAAAAGCTAAATAGTCTTTCTCTTGTTATAACATTATAGTCTCTAATAATAAATAAAAAACATAAAATTAATAGTCTTTCACCAATAGTCTTGCAGGAAAAATAATTTTTTCACACTATAGAGGAAAGCATGAGAGGAGCAATGTATCTAGATATTTTTTCACACTATTGATTTTTTTGACATCCCTATAGTTTTACTCCAAGTTTGATCATTTCACTTATACCTAACTTTTCCACTACTTTCATTTACTAAAATACCCTAACTAACTTAGGCATCAGAGCGTCTTTTATAGGTATACCCCCGCCAAAAGAGGAGATTCAATGTCGTGCTAATCAAAGTATCAACATTTAAAGCCCATTGTGGGGCCTAGTAAACTAATTTCACTACAAAAAAATGCAGGATAAGCAACAGAAATTAGTGAGGGAAATCAAATCCGTCGCTAATAATTACGTAGCGAGGGAAATCAAATCCGTCGCTAAACATGACGTAGGCGCGCTTTTTTAAAAAAAAATTCAAATCCGTCGCTAACGGTCCGTCGCTAATGTTGACGTGACTGTTGCGCAGACATTGGAATGTGTAAGAATCCCAATCCGTTGCTAATTTAAAATTCTGTCGCTACTGTCCGTCGCTGACGCTGACGTGACAGTTGTGCAGATCTTGGAAAACGCGAAATGAACAGATCCATCGCTAATTTAAAATTCCCTCGCAACGGATCCGTCGCTAATACCTTGGAAATTGTGTCATTAAAATATCTGTCGCTAACGTCTTAGTCCGTCGCAATTAATCCGTCCCTAAGTTCTATTTTTTTCACTTACAACCGAAAACCTCCTCATTTCTCTCTTATCTCCTTCTTTTCTCTTCTCTCACTCATTTTTCTTTTCTCTTCTCTCCTTCAACCTCCAACAACTTGGTTTACAAAGAAGAAGCAACAACCATCTCATAATCAAAGAAGGTATTCCAACCATCATCTCTCCCATTTCGTTTTTGTTTTCGTTTTCTATTTTGAATGCTTACTTAAAATCCATGATTTCGTTTTCTTTTTATTTTCGTTTTCTCTGTTGATTTCGTTTTCTCTTTTGAATGCTTAAAATCCATGATTTCGTTTTCTGTTTGGTGCTTCATAGGGCTGTTCATAGTGTTGTTTTTCTGTTTGAATGCTCATAGTGTTGTTTTTCTGTTTTGAATGTTGTGAATAATTAATTAACCCTGATTGATTGTGTGCTAATATTCATTGTGTGGCACTTACAGGTGTTAGATATGGTGGAAGATGCTTGTGAATAATTGTTGGAAAAGAGGCAGCTTGAGAGAAGGAGAGAAGTGATGTCTGAGAGAGACAAAGACAGAAGTGAGGTCTGAGAGAAAGAGAGCAGTTTTTTTTAAAAAAATCTAAATTAGCGATGGATTTTCCGTCACTAAATTCCCTCGCTAATTAGCGACGGAATTTCCCTCGCTAATTAACGACGGAATTTCCCTCTCGCTAATATCCGTCGCTAAATGTGACAAAATCCATCGCTAAATGTTAGCGAGCCCTTTTTAGCGAGGGATTTTTTCCGTCATTAATTCCCTCGCTAAGGCACGTTAGCGACGGATTTTTGGCCATTAGCGACGGAAAAATCCGTCGCCTATATATTCATCACAAGAAGTGCTAGCCAGAGGAAACCCTCTCAAGGCGAGCACAACCAAGTGACCAACACTAGAGATAACCCACACAGACTGGAGTTCACATCCGGAGTTCACATCCAGTAGCAACAAGAAGCTAGCTTTGGCCTTAGGCAATTCATCTAAAGGCGAGCTGATTCTGGGGGAGGAGTAACCCGCCATCAGATGCCTTAACCTTATAGCAAAGAATGGAGCCTTAAGGCATTGCCTCAACCTGATGATAAAAAAGAGCCTCATATTATTATTAAATAATAATAAATGTCATGATACAAATAATAACAATAGAATAACTATCGGTTTTTAGGGATAACTCTAACACCTTCGTCGTAGGAACCAAAGCTTAGAGAAACGTTTGTGGAAAGTGGCTTGATCTCACTTTTGCAAATGCTAAAATTTTCTTCTCCAAGAGATAAGGGGGAGTTTTATCGTAGTCGTGTGTGTGCGGGTAGAGAAATATTAGGGATTGACCTTGAATCCCCATGGCGTGCGGTTTAATTGCTATTTGTGCGTGTCGTAACCCTTGTCGGGTTTGTTTTATATGTGCTTCATTGTATAATTGAGAGATCATTAGGAGCTTTTGTCCCTGATGACAAGAATTAATGCTCCAAAGACGTTTACATTAAATAATTGTTCTAATGAATTTGCATTAGTTGATATGTCAATCATTTAATTGATAAGTGAGAGGCTAATGAGAGTATAATAGGGAAAGAAAATTGTTTGTATTGGGTAATGACGATATTGAGAGTTGTGCAAGATTAGATTAAGACCAAAAGTGTAACAAAGCATGTCTTTAAGGTTTTAAGCGAGTAAAAATGGGGTAAGGAAGATGATACTATACTAAATTAGATGGATCTTGAAGTGTGTTCAGTACCTAGCAGCGTTGCGGTGACTACTGTTGGTAGGTCTCTTGCATTCCAAGCGGAGTGTTGAAAGGATCCCGGGTGGGGCACCTGCAATGCCACTCCGACGCCCAAGTCAGTATAGGGGTATGATCTAGGAATGAGAATGTACCTATTTATGGCAATGTGAGCCAGTATTTATAGAGATTCGTGCAGGATTTGAGTTGTTGGATCGATCGGATGAATCTGAGTCATCCAGGCGTGAGAGCCACAAGTAGATTGATTTATTGTGGATATGGATCAAAAGGATTGGGCCTATCCATGTCTAATTGCTGAATGGGCCTCTTGGTCCAGTACAAAACAGTTGCCCCCCAAGCCGAGATTATTCTGAAGGATGGTCTTGGCTTGAAGTCTTTGCCGACATCGTACCTGCCAGCTAATCCGCCTCTGCAGGTTGTCTCGGGTTGTTCCGACGGGATGGCTTCTTGCTGCCGAAAGTGTCATTGCTCCCGAAAGCACCTGATAGTTTGTGGGAACGAGGCGTCTCCTTATCGCTTAGTGACTGTTTTCATGGCTTCGGTCAAGGAAGTGAATTTTTACCCTTTGCAAAATCTAACTCACTCCACGAGAGAGGGAGAGGCGAGACACAAAGAGTGAGAAAGGGGGAAAATATGGCTGAGACCCCAAGGTCCCCTGCTTGCGCTTGTCTTCGTGTCTGGTGGCTGGGACCATAGGGTCTCACCCTGCTGCTTACTTGCTACGCCTGCCTTGGTGCCTGATACCCGAGACCTCGTGGTCTCTTGCCTGATGCGTGAGACCTCATGGTCTCATTCGTGCTTCCTGAGACCTCATGGTCCCATGCCTTGCCGATGACTTCGCGCCTGTGCGCCATTTTCTCGGACCTTTAATTGAGTGGAGAGTTTAAGGTAGGAAAGTTGGTCTTGCCTTGATCATTGTAATGCATCAAAGATTAAGTATGAGATGCAAAAACCCAATCTTTTTGAATTTGATTGGATCCCCCTTTTGCTTTGGCTTTCCGCCTGCTTGTGTGCCTTGGTAGGCCGTATTGAGTCTAACTGTCGCTTTGTAGTTGTATTTTCGCCCACTTCCTTGTGGAGAATAACTTTTCGATTGCTGTAAATATGTGAGCTTCTGTCATTTGAGCTTTTTTGCAAAATTTCATTGATTCGTGATCTGAGTTGCTGAGGCGTGGGGAGCCTTTGTGATTTCTTTCTTGTTTGATGCGTTTTGCCTTGTTGACGCGCGAAGAGCCTTTGGATCTAGCTCGACGCATCTTGCTTAATTAAGGCGCGACGAGCTTTTGATTCTTCAATCCATCTCGACGCAATTTACCCAGTTGAGGCGCGAGGAGCCTTTCATTTCTCAGCTCGACGCGCTTTGGTCAGTTGAGACGCGAGGAGCCTTTCATTTTTCAGATCGACGCGGGTGAGCAAAATGAGGCGAGGCGACCTACCTTCAACTCGAAGCAGGTGAGTAAAATGAGGCGAGGCGGCCTTCCTTCAACTCGACGCAGGTGAGTGAAATGAGGCGAGGCGATCTTCCTTCAACTTCGATGCATTTTCATGTTCTGAGGTGGGAGGATTCTTCTCTCACTTGACTCTTTTAAGCAAATTGAGGCATTTTTCTTTCTCTTTAACGCATCTAAGCAGATTGAGGCGCCAAGATCCTTTGCAAACTCGCCCCAGAATTTTCTTCTTAGGACTCGACGCGTATTGGCCTTTTAAGGCGTGAAGAGCTTCCTTTGGTTTGCCCTAGTTGCGATGCGTTTTGGCCACTTGAGGCGTGAAGATCCCTTGCAAGTTCGCTCCAAAAGTGGGCTGATTTATTGTGGATATGGATCAGTTGCCGAGATTATTCCGAAGAATGGGCCTCTTGGTCCACTCCAGAACAGTTGCCCCCCAAGCCGAGATTATTCCGAAGAATGGTCTTGGCTTGAAGTGTTTGCTGACATCGTCCCTGCCGGCTTATCTGCCTCTGCAGGTTGTCTTGGGTCGTCTCGACAGGATGGCTTTTTGCTGCCAATAGTGTCATTGCTCCTGAAAGCACCTGATAGTTTGTGGTAATGAGGCATCTTCTTATCGCTTAGTAACTGTTTTCATGGCTTCGGTCAAGGAAGTAAATTCTTACCCTTTGCGAAATCTAACTCACTCCACGAGAGAGGGAGAGGCGAGACCCAAAGAGTGAGAAAGAGGGAGAATATGGCTGAGACCCCAAGGTGCCCTGCTTGCGCTTGTCTCCGTGTCTGGTGGCTGGGACCATAGGGTCTCACTCTGTTGCTTACTTGCTACGCCTGCTGTTGTGCGAAAAGTAGTTTGTGCAAGTGTACACAATCGCAACAAGTAATATAATGATAAAGTAAGGATCGTACCCACAAGGATTGATGTTAATTTAAGAGTTTAAGTAGTTAACAACTTAGTGAAATGGACTAAGTAAAAATAACAAGTTTTTAGACATGAAATTAAGAAAGATATTGTTAAACAGTAAGAAAGTTCAAGAGTTTATAAAATGAGTTGGAATGCTCTTTGTTGTATAAATCCCCAAAAGTAAGGCGCTATAACATTGGACGCTATAGCGCTAAGTGCTGTAGCATATGATGTTGTGCCTTTCAGTCACTCACGCCAGGGTTTTGTTACAAGACTCCTATGTCTAGGTTCTAAATAAGTCCACCTCTGTATAATGAAGAACCCAGAGTATTCACCTTATGAACTATTGCTCCCCTATCTCTAGAGTTAAGCACAAGTTGTTTAAATGTCTTTAAACAACCTTTCATTCATATCAACCCTTGAGTTCAAATCATGGACCATGTCTGTACCCACAACTCTACTCATTTCAGTTGGCCAATCCCAAAATAAGTTTGAAAGCATTAAAATACAATGATTGAAACGCAAAACATCACAATATTATATTAACAAGACTAAAGGTTCATTACAAACTAGAAGCAATCCAACTACTAAGTGTTCAGCTCATTACAAGCATCATCAACACAATACAAGACAAAATGCTCATATTACCGTAAATGAATAAGGAATAAATGGTTACAAAAGATGCACTCCCTCTATTCCAAGTCATGCACAGCAGGATGGTGCTGTAGCGTAGCTTCACAGCGCAGAAAGATAAGAAAATAAACTAAAAATGAAAGCTTGAAGATGGAGGTTTAATGGAGGAAATGTGTGTCAAGTTTTTCTCCCAAAAACTCTCCTTGAAGTCGAATCATGTGCATGGGTGGTGAAGATGGATAGATATTATCCTAATCTCATAAAGTAGCTTTTCAAAAAGGTGACTATGACACTTCTCACCAACTAAAAGCAATCCTTCAATAGGAAAGTCAGACTTTGACTTGACATAAAGTATGAGGCTTGATAGCCCCGCAAGTGCACGGGTCGTATCGCGTAATAAAAGAGTATCGGTCCACAGGGAGAGCCTAAGTGAATACCAATTTAATTTTTCAAAGTTTAATTAACTGAAAAGAAAGTGTTTTTAGAAAGAAGGAATGTTTTAGTAAAGTCTACTCACTCATGATCATTGTAGACAAAAGAGGAGAAAAGAAAATAAAAGGAGAAAACATAAAGTTAAATAGCGAGAAATAAAAGAAAGCGGTAAAGTGCAAAAATCATAAATAACGGAATTGTAAGTGACAAGAAAGTAAATTGCTTGAAAAGTAAATTGCCAGTAATTTACTTGACTTGGAAAGTTAAAGAGCAAGGAAAATAAAAGTGCAAGAAAGTAAATAACTTGGAAAATAAAGGTGCAAGAAATTAAATAGCAAGAATAGTAAATGACTTGGAAAATAAAGGTGCAAGAATTTAAAGGAGCAAGAAAGTAAATGACTTGGAAAGTAAAAGGGCAAGAAAATAAATAGCAAGAATTTAAAGGGCAAGAAAGTAAATGACTTGGAAATTAAAGGTGCAAGAAATTAAAGGAGCAAGAAAGTAAATGACTTGGAAAGAAAAAGGGCAAGAAAGTAAATAAACAAGAATCATAAAAAGCATGAAGAGTAAATTGAAGTCATGAATCATTAGAGAGCCTTTGTCATTGATTTTCTAACAAAATTCAAGCTTGGTTACAAGTGAGGATCAAGCCTCTATTTATAGGAAAATATGAGGGGCAAAATGGTCCAAAAGAGGAAAAAGTGGCAAATCAAGTTGGCCAAGGTAGTCATCAAAAAGCCATCCTCAAGTGGGCAAAAATATCCAATTTTGACTGCACAGTCGAAATCTGGATAGCAGATGCAGTCGAAGTCGAAATCTGGAAGACAGATGCAGTCGAAGTCGAAATCTGGAAGACAGATGCAGTCGAAGTCGAAATCTGGAAGACAGATGCAGTCGAAGTCGAAATCTGGAAGACAGATGCAGTCGAAGTCGAAATCTGGAAGATGCAGTCGAATTCTGGGAGATCCAGTCGAATTCTGGGAGATCCAGTCGAATTCTGGGAGATCCATTCGAATTCTGACCTGCTGAGACATAAGCAGTCGAAATTGCTTCAAAATAAAACCTGAAGGTAAAAAGTAAACATTTGTAGTAAAATAGATCAAAAATATAATTAAAATACTAAAAAGACTTAATAAAATAACTATTAAAAAGACTCTAAAAATAGACTTATCAAACTCCCCTATGCTTGAACCTTTGCTTGTCCTCAAGCAAAAACAGTGTAAATCTTTAGGCCAATTCTGAAGGAAAATTATTTTCATATTGAAACCTTGAGTGAACTGTGGGGCAATTCTAACACTTTGGTTTGAGAGCTACTATTTTGGGCTTCTTGTGGAATTGGGAGACAAATTTAAAGTATCAATACATTAGAGAGGATATCCATGTCATCATAGAACCGGTTCCCCAACATTCTTAAGCTTGGGTCCTCCATTTACTAAGACCGGGTCTCAAAGGAGGGTCTTTATACGTTGGGTATTCAAGCATTTTTCTTTTCTTTTTGATTTTATATGCTAACCATTTATTTTGATATTTAAAATGCACTAACTTTTGCATTTTGAATTGGTTTTGCAAATTATTATTATTTTTTTTTTGAATACCCCAACTCAGACGTTTTTCTCCAGTAACCGCGCATCCAGTGAATGTCACCAAGAGAACCAGGTTACTAGTTTCTTTTCAGTCCCTCTAATTGTATTAATAACTGGAAACAGTCTCAATAGTGTGTGTGTGAAAAAGCCCTAGAAGTAGAAATCGAACCATGATACAATTTTGTTGTTCCCAACCAGTCCACCTAGATGATTGCTAATGAAAATTTGAAAAATTATTTTTGTCCAGAAAAGGTTTATCTAAAACATGCTTAGGGTTCACAAAGTTTCGTGATGGAGGGAGCAGATACAACTCAGAGTACAAAAAAAAGATAAAAACTTGGCAAAGCAATAAAGACATTCCTAATAAAAGCAATAAAATACCCCCCCATGCTTGGACTAGGCATTGTCCTCAATGATTTTTCAAATAAAACAAAAGGGGTTAGGAGAGCTCACCTGGCTGTCTGGTTCAGGAAACTCGGCCCTGGGGTATTTTATTTTTCAATAAATCGAAAAATACATTAAGCCGTGGGTTGCCTCCCACGCAGCGCTCGTTTATGGTCATTAGCTTGACCTTTTCCCTTTAGAAAGTTATTCCTGGGTCCCATTGCTTGAAGCATAGAGACCAAGTGACATATGAAGAATGAAAGCATTTTCCTAGATCCCATGGCTTGTAAAATGGAAGTTGTGTAAGCAATAAGATCTTTTTTACAATTCCCCCCAGATCAAATGTTATTTTTTTCACAAAGGAAGGTGAAAAGTAAGATAAAGGAGATGGTTTGTATGGTGGTGGGGGGATGTATGGTTCTTCTCTTTCTTTTTCTGGTTCCTTCTCTTTTTCTTTCTCTTCTTGCTCACACGGTGAATTATGTTTTTCACTCACAATTTTTTCTTGGTTTGCATCTGGTTCCTCTAATTGTTTTTCGCTTCTAAGGGTGACAGCATATATTTGGCCATTTAGATTTTGTTCAGACTGTTCAGGAAATACCCCCGAAGATTTAGAGGATGAAGCCACCTGTGTTGCTACTTGAGTTATTTGATTTTCAAGCATCTTACTGTGAGTGGCAATAGAGTCGACTTTTGATACTAATTTGATAAGTGTGTCATTCAAATAACCAGTTTGATTTTTGAATTCTTCATTTTGTTTTGTTTGAGATGACACAAATTTTTCCATCAAAAATTCCAAGTTCGACTTTTGCGGGTTGTTTTGTGGGTTGTTAAAAACGCCTTGATTTTGAAAGACAGGAGGTGGTCTAGGTGCTGGATTGGGTGGAGGATTTTTATAAGAAAAATTTGGATGATTCCTCCACCCAGGATTATAAGTATTTGAAAACGGATCTTCCTTTTGAGCATAGTTAATATGCTTCTTTCCAGCACTAGATGCCTCAAGTTGGCATTCAGCTCCAATATGGCCAACAACCCCACATAATTCACATGGTGGAGTAATAGGAGAAGAAGTTTGTGAGACGGCACTTACATTTAATTTTTCAAATTTTTGAAAAAGTGCGTCTACTTTTGAGGTAAGATGATCAACAACAGATATTTCATACTTACCTGGCTCTTTTGATGTGGCTGGTTTATTCGTTATGGCTCGCTCACTTGTCCACTGACAATGGTTTTGAACCATATCTTCAACGAGTGCATAAGCTTCGGTGAAATTTTTGTTCATTAAAGCTCCACCTGCAGCTGCATCAATAGTCATTCTTGTTGCATATTGTAATCCATTATAAAAAGTGTGAACAACAAGCCATTTCTCTAGTCCATGATGGGGGCATAGCCTTAACATTTCTTTGAAACGTTCCCAAGCATCATAAAGAGATTCCCCGTCGTTTTGAGAAAATCGAGTAATTTGATTTCTCATTTGAGCTGTCTTACTCGGGGGAAAGAATTTAGTAAGAAAAGCTTGTTTTAGCTGGTCCCAGCTGGTAATGGATTCTGAAGGCAAAGAATGTAGCCATGCTCTAGCTCTATCCCTTAATGAAAAAGGGAAGAGTTTTAGTCTTATGGCATCCGGAGGTACCCCGTTTAATTTGAGAGTTCCACAGTATTCAAGAAAAATTGAAATATGAAGATTTGGGTCCTCCGTGGGAGAACCAGAAAATTGGTTTTGTTGTACCATCGAAAGCAGAGATGTTTTGAGTTCAAAATTATTTGCTTCCACATTTGGATGTACAATGGCAGCCGATGGTTCTGCTGAAGGTGTTGCGTACTCTTTGAGAGCACGATTTTCATTAGCTGCCATTTGGTTATCAGGAATTTCTCTCCTCCTTCTATGTAAGAACCTTTCGATTTCGGGAATTTGTTGAACAGTTTCACCGAAACTTCTGGTTCTTCGCATTCGAGGGACAAGACAAGAAAAAGTAAAAATAAAGAAAATAAAATTTCAGTCTAACCGGTTTCGAAAAACTTAATCAATATCACTGCCTCCCCGGCAACAGCGCCAAAAACTTGATAGCCCCGCAAGTGCACGGGTCGTATCGCGTAATAAAAGAGTATCGGTCCACAGGGAGAGCCTAAGTGAATACCAATTTAATTTTTCAAAGTTTGATTAACTGAAAAGAAAGTGTTTTTAGAAAGAAGGAATGTTTTAGTAAAGTCTACTCACTCATGATCATTGTAGACAAAAGAGGAGAAAAGAAAATAAAAGGAGAAAACATAAAGTTAAATAGCGAGAAATAAAAGAAAGCGGTAAAGTGCAAAAATCATAAATAACGGAATTGTAAGTGACAAGAAAGTAAATTGCTTGAAAAGTAAATTGCCAGTAATTTACTTGACTTGGAAAGTTAAAGAGCAAGGAAAATAAAAGTGCAAGAAAGTAAATAACTTGGAAAATAAAGGTGCAAGAAATTAAATAGCAAGAATAGTAAATGACTTGGAAAATAAAGGTGCAAGAATTTAAAGGAGCAAGAAAGTAAGTGACTTGGAAAGTAAAAGGGAAAGAAAATAAATAGCAAGAATTTAAAGGGCAAGAAAGTAAATGACTTGGAAATTAAAGGTGCAAGAAATTAAAGGAGCAAGAAAGTAAATGACTTGGAAAGAAAAAGGGCAAGAAAGTAAATAAACAAGAATCATAAAAAGCATGAAGAGTAAATTGAAGTCATGAATCATTAGAGAGCCTTTGTCATTGATTTTCTAACAAAATTCAAGCTTGGTTACAAGTGAGGATCAAGCCTCTATTTATAGGTAAATATGAGGGGCAAAATGGTCCAAAAGAGGAAAAAGTGAAAAATCAAGTTGGCCAAGGTAGTCATCAAAAAGCCATCCTCAAGTGGGCAAAAATATCAAATTTTGACTGCACAGTCGAAATCTGGATAGCAGATGCAGTCGAAGTCGAAATCTGGAAAACAGATGCAGTCGAAGTCGAAATCTGGAAGACAGATGCAGTCGAAGTCGAAATCTGGAAGACAGATGCAGTCGAAGTCGAAATCTGGAAGACAGATGCAGTCGAAGTCGAAATCTGGAAGACAGATGCAGTCGAAGTCAAAATCTGGAAGATGTAGTCGAATTCTGGGAGATCCAGTCGAATTCTGGGAGATCCAGTCGAATTCTGGGAGATCCAGTCGAATTCTGACCTGCTGAGACATAAGCAGTCGAAATTGCTTCAAAATAAAACCTGAAGGTAAAAAGTAAACATTTGTAGTAAAATAGATCAAAAATATAATTAAAATACTAAAAAGACTTAATAAAATAACTATTAAAAAGACTCTAAAAATAGACTTATCAAGGCTCCAACATGTAACTTTTCTTTGTGATGTCCAGCTGGCCCACCGTCATATAGCGCTATAGCGCCTAACGCTGCAGCACTAACAAAACATGAAAACATTCACAAGGGCACCCATTGTGCCAAATATTTAACAAATTAGTTCCTAACCCTTCTTTTCTCTAAATAACTAATATTTACTAAATAAAGAGGACATATTACTTGAGAAGAAGTCACTTGAATTTAAGTCATAAAGGCATAAATAACTCATGTAAAAATGAGTTATCACACCCCCAAACTTAACCCATTGCTTGTCCTCAAGTAATGACACTTGCATAAGACAAGAAAACATACAACACCTATTCACAGAATTCATAATATGATCAGTTTCTTCTCTAACTCAGACAGTTCTTCAAGATTGCTCTTAAGGTATGAGGCTTAGGAAAGTCAGGCTTTGACTTGACATAAAGTATGAGGCTTGATAGCCCCGCAAGTGCACGGGTCGTATCGCGTAATAAAAGAGTATCGGTCCACAGGGAGAGCCTAAGTGAATACCAATTTAATTTTTCAAAGTTTAATTAACTGAAAAGAAAGTGTTTTTAGAAAGAAGGAATGTTTTAGTAAAGTCTACTCACTCATGATCATTGTAGACAAAAGAGGAGAAAAGAAAATAAAAGGAGAAAACATAAAGTTAAATAGCGAGAAATAAAAGAAAGCGGTAAAGTGCAAAAATCATAAATAACGGAATTGTAAGTGACAAGAAAGTAAATTGCTTGAAAAGTAAATTGCCAGTAATTTACTTGACTTGGAAAGTTAAAGAGCAAGGAAAATAAAAGTGCAAGAAAGTAAATAACTTGGAAAATAAAGGTGCAAGAAATTAAATAGCAAGAATAGTAAATGACTTGGAAAATAAAGGTGCAAGAATTTAAAGGAGCAAGAAAGTAAATGACTTGGAAAGTAAAAGGGCAAGAAAATAAATAGCAAGAATTTAAAGGGCAAGAAAGTAAATGACTTGGAAATTAAAGGTGCAAGAAATTAAAGGAGCAAGAAAGTAAATGACTTGGAAAGAAAAAGGGCAAGAAAGTAAATAAACAAGAATCATAAAAATCATGAAGAGTAAATTGAAGTCATGAATCATTAGAGAGCCTTTGTCATTGATTTTCTAACAAAATTCAAGCTTGGTTACAAGTGAGGATCAAGCCTCTATTTATAGGAAAATATGAGGGGCAAAATGGTCCAAAAGAGGAAAAAGTGGCAAATCAAGTTGGCCAAGGTAGTCATCAAAAAGCCATCCTCAAGTGGGCAAAAATATCCAATTTTGACTGCACAGTCGAAATCTGGATAGCAGATGCAGTCGAAGTCGAAATCTGGAAGACAGATGCAGTCGAAGTCGAAATCTGGAAGACAGATGCAGTCGAAGTCGAAATCTGGAAGACAGATGCAGTCGAAGTCGAAATCTGGAAGATGCAGTCGAATTCTGGGAGATCCAGTCAAATTCTGGGAGATCCAGTCGAATTCTGGGAGATCCATTCGAATTCTGACCTGCTGAGACATAAGCAGTCGAAATTGCTTCAAAATAAAACCTGAAGGTAAAAAGTAAACATTTGTAGTAAAATAGATCAAAAATATAATTAAAATACTAAAAAGACTTAATAAAATAACTATTAAAAAGACTCTAAAAATAGACTTATCAAACTCCCCTATGCTTGAACCTTTGCTTGTCCTCAAGCAAAAACAGTGTAAATCTTTAGGCCAATTCTGAAGGAAAATTATTTTCATATTGAAACCTTGAGTGAACTGTGGGGCAATTCTAACACTTTGGTTTGAGAGCTACTATTTTGGGCTTCTTGTGGAATTGGGAGACAAATTTAAAGTATCAATACATTAGAGAGGATATCCATGTCATCATAGAACCGGTTCCCCAACATTCTTAAGCTTGGGTCCTCCATTTACTAAGACCGGGTCTCAAAGGAGGGTCTTTATACGTTGGGTATTCAAGCATTTTTCTTTTCTTTTTGATTTTATATGCTAACCATTTATTTTGATATTTAAAATGCACTAACTTTTGCATTTTGAATTGGTTTTGCAAATTATTATTATTTTTTTTTTGAATACCCCAACTCAGACGTTTTTCTCCAGTAACCGCGCATCCAGTGAATGTCACCAAGAGAACCAGGTTACTAGTTTCTTTTCAGTCCCTCTAATTGTATTAATAACTGAAAACAGTCTCAATAGTGTGTGTGTGAAAAAGCCCTAGAAGTAGAAATCGAACCATGATACAATTTTGTTGTTCCCAACCAGTCCACCTAGATGATTGCTAATGAAAATTTGAAAAATTATTTTTGTCCAGAAAAGGTTTATCTAAAACATGCTTAGGGTTCACAAAGTTTCGTGATGGAGGGAGCAGATACAACTCAGAGTACAAAAAAAAGATAAAAACTTGGCAAAGCAATAAAGACATTCCTAATAAAAGCAATAAAATACCCCCCATGCTTGGACTAGGCATTGTCCTCAATGATTTTTCAAATAAAACAAAAGGGGTTAGGAGAGCTCACCTGGCTGTCTGGTTTAGGAAACTCGGCCCTGGGGTATTTTATTTTTCAATAAATCGAAAAATACATTAAGCCGTGGGTTGCCTCCCACGCAGCGCTCGTTTATGGTCATTAGCTTGACCTTTTCCCTTTAGAAAGTTATTCCTGGGTCCCATTGCTTGAAGCATAGAGACCAAGTGACATATGAAGAATGAAAGCATTTTCCTAGATCCCATGGCTTGTAAAATGGAAGTTGTGTAAGCAATAAGATCTTTTTTACAATTCCCCCCAGATCAAATGTTATTTTTTTCACAAAGGAAGGTGAAAAGTAAGATAAAGGAGATGGTTTGTATGGTGGTGGGGGGATGTATGGTTCTTCTCTTTCTTTTTCTGGTTCCTTCTCTTTTTCTTTCTCTTCTTGCTCACACGGTGAATTATGTTTTTCACTCACAATTTTTTCTTGGTTTGCATCTGGTTCCTCTAATTGTTTTTCGCTTCTAAGGGTGACAGCATATATTTGGCCATTTAGATTTTGTTCAGACTGTTCAGGAAATACCCCCGAAGATTTAGAGGATGAAGCCACCTGTGTTGCTACTTGAGTTATTTGATTTTCAAGCATCTTACTGTGAGTGGCAATAGAGTCGACTTTTGATACTAATTTGATAAGTGTGTCATTCAAATAACCAGTTTGATTTTTGAATTCTTCATTTTGTTTTGTTTGAGATGACACAAATTTTTCCATCAAAAATTCCAAGTTCGACTTTTGCGGGTTGTTTTGTGGGTTGTTAAAAACGCCTTGATTTTGAAAGACAGGAGGTGGTCTAGGTGCTGGATTGGGTGGAGGATTTTTATAAGAAAAATTTGGATGATTCCTCCACCCAGGATTATAAGTATTTGAAAACGGATCTTCCTTTTGAGCATAGTTAATATGCTTCTTTCCAGCACTAGATGCCTCAAGTTGGCATTCAGCTCCAATATGGCCAACAACCCCACATAATTCACATGGTGGAGTAATAGGAGAAGAAGTTTGTGAGACGGCACTTACATTTAATTTTTCAAATTTTTGAAAAAGTGCGTCTACTTTTGAGGTAAGATGATCAACAACAGATATTTCATACTTACCTGGCTCTTTTGATGTGGCTGGTTTATTCGTTATGGCTCGCTCACTTGTCCACTGACAATGGTTTTGAACCATATCTTCAACGAGTGCATAAGCTTCGGTGAAATTTTTGTTCATTAAAGCTCCACCTGCAGCTGCATCAATAGTCATTCTTGTTGCATATTGTAATCCATTATAAAAAGTGTGAACAACAAGCCATTTCTCTAGTCCATGATGGGGGCATAGCCTTAACATTTCTTTGAAACGTTCCCAAGCATCATAAAGAGATTCCCCGTCGTTTTGAGAAAATCGAGTAATTTGATTTCTCATTTGAGCTGTCTTACTCGGGGGAAAGAATTTAGTAAGAAAAGCTTGTTTTAGCTGGTCCCAGCTGGTAATGGATTCTGAAGGCAAAGAATGTAGCCATGCTCTAGCTCTATCCCTTAATGAAAAAGGGAAGAGTTTTAGTCTTATGGCATCCGGAGGTACCCCGTTTAATTTGAGAGTTCCACAGTATTCAAGAAAAATTGAAATATGAAGATTTGGGTCCTCCGTGGGAGAACCAGAAAATTGGTTTTGTTGTACCATCGAAAGCAGAGATGTTTTGAGTTCAAAATTATTTGCTTCCACATTTGGATGTACAATGGCAGCCGATGGTTCTGCTGAAGGTGTTGCGTACTCTTTGAGAGCACGATTTTCATTAGCTGCCATTTGGTTATCAGGAATTTCTCTCCTCCTTCTATGTAAGAACCTTTCGATTTCGGGAATTTGTTGAACAGTTTCACCGAAACTTCTGGTTCTTCGCATTCGAGGGACAAGACAAGAAAAAGTAAAAATAAAGAAAATAAAATTTCAGTCTAACCGGTTTCGAAAAACTTAATCAATATCACTGCCTCCCCGGCAACAGCGCCAAAAACTTGATAGCCCCGCAAGTGCACGGGTCGTATCGCGTAATAAAAGAGTATCGGTCCACAGGGAGAGCCTAAGTGAATACCAATTTAATTTTTCAAAGTTTGATTAACTGAAAAGAAAGTGTTTTTAGAAAGAAGGAATGTTTTAGTAAAGTCTACTCACTCATGATCATTGTAGACAAAAGAGGAGAAAAGAAAATAAAAGGAGAAAACATAAAGTTAAATAGCGAGAAATAAAAGAAAGCGGTAAAGTGCAAAAATCATAAATAACGGAATTGTAAGTGACAAGAAAGTAAATTGCTTGAAAAGTAAATTGCCAGTAATTTACTTGACTTGGAAAGTTAAAGAGCAAGGAAAATAAAAGTGCAAGAAAGTAAATAACTTGGAAAATAAAGGTGCAAGAAATTAAATAGCAAGAATAGTAAATGACTTGGAAAATAAAGGTGCAAGAATTTAAAGGAGCAAGAAAGTAAGTGACTTGGAAAGTAAAAGGGAAAGAAAATAAATAGCAAGAATTTAAAGGGCAAGAAAGTAAATGACTTGGAAATTAAAGGTGCAAGAAATTAAAGGAGCAAGAAAGTAAATGACTTGGAAAGAAAAAGGGCAAGAAAGTAAATAAACAAGAATCATAAAAAGCATGAAGAGTAAATTGAAGTCATGAATCATTAGAGAGCCTTTGTCATTGATTTTCTAACAAAATTCAAGCTTGGTTACAAGTGAGGATCAAGCCTCTATTTATAGGTAAATATGAGGGGCAAAATGGTCCAAAAGAGGAAAAAGTGAAAAATCAAGTTGGCCAAGGTAGTCATCAAAAAGCCATCCTCAAGTGGGCAAAAATATCAAATTTTGACTGCACAGTCGAAATCTGGATAGCAGATGCAGTCGAAGTCGAAATCTGGAAAACAGATGCAGTCGAAGTCGAAATCTGGAAGACAGATGCAGTCGAAGTCGAAATCTCGAAGACAGATGCAGTCGAAGTCGAAATCTGGAAGACAGATGCAGTCGAAGTCGAAATCTGGAAGACAGATGCAGTCGAAGTCAAAATCTGGAAGATGTAGTCGAATTCTGGGAGATCCAGTCGAATTCTGGGAGATCCAGTCGAATTCTGGGAGATCCAGTCGAATTCTGACCTGCTGAGACATAAGCAGTCGAAATTGCTTCAAAATAAAACCTGAAGGTAAAAAGTAAACATTTGTAGTAAAATAGATCAAAAATATAATTAAAATACTAAAAAGACTTAATAAAATAACTATTAAAAAGACTCTAAAAATAGACTTATCAAGGCTCCAACATGTAACTTTCCTTTGTGATGTCCAGCTGGCCCACCGTCATATAGCGCTATAGCGCCTAACGCTGCAGCACTAACAAAACATTAAAACATTCACAAGGGCACCCATTGTGCCAAATATTTAACAAATTAGTTCCTAATCCTTCTTTTCTCTAAATAACTAATATTTACTAAATAAAGAGGACATATTACTTGAGAAGAAGTCACTTGAATTTAAGTCATAAAGGCATAAATAACTCATGTAAAAATGAGTTATCACACCCCCAAACTTAACCCATTGCTTGTCCTCAAGTAATGACACTTGCATAAGACAAGAAAACATACAACACCTATTCACAGAATTCATAATATGATCAGTTTCTTCTCTAACTCAGACAGTTCTTCAAGATTGCTCTTAAGGGGCTAATTTTTCAGATTCCCACTCACACACACACCATTGCTTTTTCACAACATCTAGAATTATTACAGCTCAATTGTGAGTGTGTGATTTCTAAACTTAGCCTAATTCCTAGCTAGGTTCAGAATTTCTCTTAGCCTTGGAAAGAATGGCTTTCTTTTGGTCAAGCCAAAGAATTTTTCAAAAGGGAGAGTAGACTAACAACTTCACATAAGAATTGAGGGGCTTCAAAGCACAACAAATGGCTTGATTAGGCATTTCAGATCTCTAGACAGTGCACTAACTAAGTTTCTCCCTAAGTTCAGAGTTTTGTGTAGAAGCAGCAATAAGACTAGTCATTAATCAAGCAAGGCTACACTACACATATACACTTAATCATCACTAAATTAGCCCAAAAAGAACAATTTCTAATATTGCAGGGCTAGAAAAATCAACTGATCATTTCATTCAACAACATTTGACACAATAGACATGTAAGGTCCTCCCCCCCAACTTAAGACCCAGCAGTGACCCCACTGCTCATGCATACTAAAGGGAGAGGCCTATGGCTAAAACTCTAAAGACTTAAAAACAACAGAAGTAAAGCTCTAAGCATACTGTTAGATGCAAGAACAGATGCTATAGCACCTAACAGGTTTATTGAAAACAGGAAAACAAAATATTTTTTGGTAGGCATGGGGAGAATAACTTTTTGATTGCTGTAAATATGCGACCTTCTGTCAATTGTGCCTTTCGCAAAATTTCATTGATTCGTGATCTGAGTTGCTGAGGCATGGGGAGCCTTTGTGATTTCTTTCTTGCTCGGTGCATTATGCCTTGTTGACGTGCGAAGAGCCTTTGGATCTAGCTCAACACATCTTGCTTAGTTGAGCCGCGAGGAGCTTTTGATTCCTCGATCCATCTCGACGCAACTTACCCAGTTAAGGCGCGAGGAGCCTTTCATTTCTCAGCTCGATGCGTCTTGGTCAGTTGAGGCGCGAGGAGCCTTTCATTTCTCAGCTCGACGCGGGTGAGCAAAATGAGGGGAGGTGACCTTCTTTCAACTCGACGCAGGTGAGTAAAATGAGGCAAGGCGACCTTCCTTCAACTCAACACAGGTGAGTGAAATGAGGCGAGGAGATCTTCCTTCAACTTCGACGCATTTTCATGTTCAGAGGTGGGAGGAGTCTTCTCTGACTTGAATCTTCTAAGCAGATTGAGGCATTTTTCTTTCTCTTCAACGCATCTAAGTAGATTGAGGTGCCAAGATCCTTTGCAAACTCGCCCCAGACTTTTCTTATTAGGACTCGACGCGTATTGGCCTTTTAAGGCGTGAAGAGCTTCCTTTGGTTTGCCCTAGTGGTAGTGCGTTTTGGCCACTTGAGGCGTGAAGATCCCTTGCAAGTTCGCTCCACAAGTGGGCTGATTTATTGTGGATATGAATCAAAAGGATTGGACCTATCCATGTCTAATTGATGAGTGGGCCTCTTGGTCCAGTCCAGGAAACATGCCCCCAAGCCGAGATTAGGCCGAAGAATGGTCTTGGCTTGAAGTCTTTGTTGACATCGTACCTGCCGGCTAATCCGCCTCTGCAGGTTGTCTCGGGTCGTCCCGACGGGATGGCTTGTTGCTGCCGACAGTGTCATTGCTCCTGAAAGCACCTGATAGTTTGTGGTAACGAGGCATCTTCTTATCGCCTAGTAACTGTTTTCATGGCTTCGGTCAAGGAAGGGAATTATGTTACCAAGTGGCTTCAGTCTCAAGAGGGGGGGGGTGAATTGAGATTTTAAAAATTAAGTCCCCTTTAACGACTTGATTGATTTTTCGCGCAAGTTTATTGAACGAATTAACGAGAAACGAAAACTGAAAATAAAGCAGTAAAGAACACAGAGTCCGGTCCTCACACCCTTGTGAGATTTTCCACTAACACAATAAAGCTTACAGGTGCTTTGGAAACCTTTACAGACTCAGGCACTCTTCTCCTAGAATACCCCACCTATGAAGAGCCCTCAAATCTACCACATCAACAGCAACAAGAGGTACCCCACCCTTGTTACAATCAACAACCCTAGAGAGATACCCCACTTTCTAGTACAAACAGCAACCCTAGAGAGATACCCCACTCCCTAGTACTGTGAGCAACCCTAGAGAGATACCCCACTCTCTAGTACCAAATACAACGTAAAAATGAATTACAAATTAACCACCAAAATACCTCTTATGAAGGCAGATTACAACAACTTGAAGATCACCAACCCAACCTAACCCTTGAGAGAAATCTGCTCTGACAGATGAAAAATACTTGAAGAACATAGGTGTCTGTGCTAGGGTTTAGTTTTGCGTTTCAGCGTAAGCATAAAAATGGGTTGTATTTTTCTGAGAAACTAAGTCCTATTTATAGGCTTAGGAAAACTATGACCGTTGAATGAGATCACACTAAGTAGAGATTCGATTTTTGGCTTAAAAGAGTTTAGAATGTAAATCGATTCTTGGCTTTGAAATAGGAACAATTGATCTATTAATTGCTTCTAAGGAATGAAATCGATTTGTGCTATAGGGAAAAGGTTGGAAATCGATTTTAATTAAAATAAGGAAGATGCAATTCGATTCTTTAATTAGAGTAAGGAAGATGGAAATCGATTTTACTCTTTAAAATAATAGGCTATGAATCGATTTTCTAGTTCACAAAAACAAGAGAGGAATCGATTTGCTTCTTTAAGAGGAACAGGCTCAAAATCGATATTCTTCTTTAGGGAAGAAGCCATGAATCGATTTTGTGCTTGTTTGTAATAAGCTCATAATTATGCAAAAAACACTTTCTCATGTTACGTGCCTTACCTATGCATGCATGCGTTAAGACAAGATGAAGGCTATGAGATTGTGAGATGAGTTGAGCTGACTCTCAAAAGCGGCTTACAAGATATCCTAAGACACGACCCAAACCCTAGAGACTACCCTTACTTCTTGAGTCTTGTTTGCCTTGGATTTCCGCTTTGTCATTTTCTGCTTTGAACACATCATCATCAAAACCTAACCTGCTTGTCATTTTGACTACGAACACATCATCATCAAAACCTAACCTGCAAAAGCAATATAACCACAAATTCTTACCCTTTGCAAAATCTAACTCACTCCACGAGAGAGGGAGAGGCAAGACCCAAAGAGTGAGAAAGAGGGAGAATTTGGCTGAGACCCCAAGGTTCCCTGCTTGCGCTTGTCTCCGTGTCTGGTGGCTGGGACCATAGGGTCTCACTCTGCTGCTTACTTGCTACGCCTGCCTTGGTGCCTGATACCCGAGACCTCGTGGTCTCTTGCCTGATGCGTGAGACCTCATGGTCTTACTCGTGCTGCCTGAGACCTCATGGTCTCATGCCTTGCCGATGACTTCGCGTCTGTGTGCCATTTCTTTGGACCTTTGATTGAGTGGAGAGTTTTAGGTAGACAAGTTGGTCTTCCCTTGATCATTGTAATGCCCCAAAGATTAAGTATGAGATGCCAAAACCCAATTTTTTGAATTGGATTGGATCCCCTTTTGCTTTGACTTTCCTCCTGCTTGTCCGCCTTGGTAGGCCGTATTGAGTCTAACTGTCGCTTTGTAGTTGCATTTTAGCCCACTTCCTTGTGGAGAATAACTTTTCGATTGCTGTAAATATGTGAGCTTCTGTTAATTGAGCTTTGTGCAAAGTTACATTGATTCGTGATCTGAGTTGTTGAGGCGTGGGGAGCCTCTGTGATTTCTTTCTTGCTCGACGAATTATACCTTGTTGACGCGCGAAGAGCCTTTGGATCTTGCTCGACGCATCTTGCTTAGTTGAGGCGCGAGGAGCTTTTGATTCTTCGATCCATCTCGACGCAATTTACCCAGTTGAGGCGCGAGGAGCCTTTCATTTCTCAGCTCGATGCGTCTTGGTCAGTTGAGGCGCGAGGAGCCTTTCATTTCTCAGCTCGACGCGGGTGAGCAAAATTGTAACGCCCCTAAATAATTGATTAATTATTTAATTAATTATTTAGGAATTAAGTGGTACAAAAATAATAGAATAATAATATGCTAGTACATGTGGGCCTATTGTTAGGGTTAGGAGTAGTAAAATGAGAGGTGTTAAGGAAAGCCCATGATGTTAAGTCGAATTAAGCTAACAAAAGCCCATAAGACTAAGTGAGATTATAAGAGGGGAAATTAGGTTAGGGTTTGCTCACTTAGAAGAAAAACAAAAAGGTTTGAGAGAGAGCACTAGAGAAGGGCGCGACGACCAAGAGGGAAAGAGCGAGAGGAACGGCGCAAGAGGAGAGGAATAGGGCAAGGAACTTCGAATCTTTCAAGGCTAAGGTAAGGGTGGGGTTCTAGCTCTATAATGGGTCCTATGAATGGTTTTATGTAGGGGTTAGGGTTTGATAAGTTGTCACCATGTATGATCATATATTTATGTTGCCTTGTTGAACAATTGTTGTGTGATTGGTGTTCTATGTTATTAGCCCTAGAATTATATTTGTGCTTTGCCATGTTCATAAGGAAAACGATTTGGTATGATTGATGGAGCCCTAGGCGCCCTGCTGCTGATGGCGCCCTAGGCGCCCTGTCCTTGTTGTTGTCTACTGCTGAAAACTGGCGCCCTATGCGCCTTGTGCCTGTCCCTGTATGTGGCTGCTGAAACTGGCGCCCTATGCGCCCTGTGCTTGATGTTTTGTTGCCTGCTGATAATGGAGTCCTATGCGCCCTGTTTATCGTTGTTGCTGTTTGCTACTGTTTCCTGCTGTTGTGCGTGCAGGTTGATAGCGCCTTGCTTGTTGGCTGCTGGGTGTTGGCGCCCATAGCGCCCTGTTGCTTGCTGGCGCCCTTAGCGCCTGTGGCTGTTGCTGTTTGATTGGCGCCCTTAGCGCCTAGGTTCCCTGTTGTTTTGTTGGCGCCTTCAGCGCCTAGTGTTGTGGCTGGCAGTTGGCGCCCTTAGTGCCCATTGCTGTGCCTGTTTGTTGCGGCCTTGTTCCTTGCTGCCGTCTTGTTGGCTGATGAGCGCCTTTGGCGCGTTAGGCCCATAAGTGGCCAACTGTTGATTAAGTGGCTAAGTGTCGAAATGTTGAATTAATAAATTAATAAATTGCTGATTTGTCGAGTTGTTGAGTTATTAAACTGTTAACTTGTTCGGTGGCTAAATTATTGGCTCAGATGTTGTGTGGTGATGATGTTACACCTAGTCAGATTGCCTCTATTTATTGGCATGGATATTATGTCGTAGGCCTATGGCCAATGTTGAGATTTAGGTCGTTGTTGTACTGAGATATAATTATTGTTATTGACTGTCTGTGCTTTCACCATTGCGTCGCATGCACAACATTTGCATTATAGGGCAGATGGCCCTGGAGCGAGTCTCCAACAGTCGTTGATGCCTCTATTTATTGGCAAATTTTAGTCGTGAAGCCTCTATTTATTGGTTGGATTTTGGTACCACATGCATGCGCATAGTTTTGAGTCGCATTCCGCATTCATGTTGCGTATTCAATTGATTGAAATTATTGACTGCTCTGAAGTGATGATATTAACTGCTGTGAAGTGATGATTTTGACTGTCGTGAAGTGATGATTTTGATGTCCTAACCCGAATATATATTGTTTTTCATATGATTCATTATATGGTTTGATATCTCACCCCTTCTGTTTGAATGTTACCCCGATGTTGTTAACGTGCAGGTAACCACGAATCAAGGCTTTTACCTTTATTAGTTCGGGTCGGTGTCGTCGCTCTGATACGTAGCATTCGGGGGGGGGATGACTGCTTATTTTTCTATTACTTATGTCATTTTATTTGTTGGATTTCGAGTTTATTGCTGGTTTGAATCTTGCTTAGATGTCACGGTTAATTAAGTTGAACCTTTTGAATTTCCGCTGCGTAGTAATTAAAATTAACTTGTTTTGAAAATTGAAAATGTTGTGTGTCGGTTCATCCAAGTTAGGGTGTTATGTATCCGCTTTTCAGAAATGACCTTATTATGTTTGTTCATGGTTTTAAGTCGAAAAATGTAGCATCCGTTTGTTTGTGAAAACTCTAATTTTACTATATTTTACCGGGTAGAAATGGGTGTTACAAAAATGAGGCGAGGCGACCTTTCTTCAACTCGACGCAGGTGAGTAAAATGAGGCGAGGCGGTCTTCCTTCAACTCGACGCAGGTGAGTGAAATGAGGTGAGGCGGTATTCCTTCAACTTCGACGCATTTTCTTGTTCTGAGGTGGGAGGAGTCTTCTCTCACTTGACTCTTCTAAGCAGACTGAGGCATTTTTCTTTCTCTTCAACGCATCTAAGCAGATTGAGACGCCAAGATCCTTTGCAAACTCGCCCCAGATTTTTCTTCTTAAGACTCGACGCGTATTGGCCTTTTAAGGCGTGAAGAGCTTCCTTTGGTTTGCCCTAGTTGCGATGCGTTTTGGCCGCTTCAGGCGTAAAGATCCCTTGCAATTTCGCTCCACAAGTGGGCTGATTTATTGTGGATATGGATCAAAAGGATTGGGCCTATCCATGTCTAATTGCTAAATGAGCCTCTTGGTCCAGTCCAGAACAGTTGCCCCCCAAGCCGAGATTATTCCGAAGAATGGTCTTGGCTTGAAGTCTTTGCTGACATCATACCCTTGTGAGATTTTCCACTAACCAAACCAACAAGGCTTACAGGTGCCTTGGAAAACCTTTACAGACTCAGGCACTCTCCTCCTAGGATACCCCACCTATGGAGAGCCCTCAAATCTAACAATACAATAACAAGAGATACCCCACCCCTGTTACAATCAACTGCCCTAGAAAGATACCCCTCTTCCTAGTACATGCAGCTACCCTAGAGAGATACCCCACTCCCTAGAACAAAACACAGCAATTAAATAATAAACAATTGTAAAGACAGAAATACCTCTAGAGTAGGCAGATAATACAACTTGAAGAATGCAACCCCAACTAACTCTTAGCGAAAGATCAGCTCTTGACGGACCAGCGGTGCGAGAAGAACACAAATAAAATATAAAGAGTTTTTCAGAAGTTATAGATCGTGAAATGGGTTGGTAAGAAATGGAGGCTATGAGGCCTCTATTTATAGGCTATGAGAAAATCAAGTTTACGTTGAAAATAATGTAGGAATCGATTCTTTGTTGAAAACATTGGATCTAGGAATCGATTCTTATGTATGACTTCTTTTAAGTGAGAATCGATTTTGCTTTACTTGAGAAAGAGTAACAATCGATTCTTGAGATCCAGGAAGGCTAGGAATCGATTCTTATACTCAATGTAATTTGTATGAATCGATTCTTGGCTTGCCTGAGACATGTAGGAATCGATTCTTTTGCTCAGTGAAAAATAGTGTGAATCGATTCTTCCCTTTTTGAAAAATACTTGTGAATCGATTATGCACTTTGGTAAAAATAATATGAATCGATTATTTCCTTTTAAAGACACTTGAGAATCGATTTTTATGCTTAGTATAAAATAGTATGAGTCGATTCTTCCTTTTAAGAAATACTTAGGAATCGATTTGCATACTTAGTGAAACTAGTATGAATCGATTCTTTAGCTTTTGTATTGACCTGAAAATCGATTTTTATATATAGAATAAAATAGAGAAAATCGATTTTATGCTTTTCAAAAATGCTTCTTGTGTTTACGTGTGCATGCATGCATTTTGAAAATCATGGGACTTTGAGAGATGAGCTGACCTTCGAAAGAGCTTACACTTTTTCCTAAGACACACCCAAACCCTAAGGACTACCCTTATTTATAAGGACTACCCTTATATCTTGAAACTTCATTTCTTGAGCTTGATTGTCTTGGATTGTGACTTTGATAATTTGTCACTTTCATTAACTTTGGCCATCAACTTTGGCTTTGGCCTTTTTACTATTATCAACTTTAGCTTTTGTCTTTTTCATCATCAAAACCTCTAAGCCACTTCATCATCAAAACTTAGCGTACAACACAAGATATCTACAATTGCTCCTGAAAGCATCTGATAGTTTGTGGTAACGAGGCATCTTCTTATCGCTTAGTAACCGTTTTCATGGCTTCGGTCAAGGCAATGAATTCTTACCCTTTGCAAAATCTAACTCACTCCACGAGAGAGGGAGAGGCGAGACCCAAAGAGTGAGAAAGAGGGAGAATTTGGCTGAGACCCCAAGGTCCCCTGCTTGCGCTTGTCTCCGTGTCTGGTGGTTGGGACCATAGGGTCTCACTCTGCTGCTTACTTGCTACGCCTGCCTTGGTTCCTGATACCCGAGACCTCGTGGTCTCTTTCCTGATGCGTGAGACCTCATGGTCTTATTCGTGCTGCCTAAGACCTCATGGTCTCATGCCTTGCCGATGACTTTGCGTCTGTGCGCCGTTTCCTTGGACCTTTGATTGAGTGGAGAATTTTAGGTAGACAAGTTGGTCTTGCCTTGATCATTGTAGTGCACCAAAGATTAAGTATGAGATGCCAAAACCCAATCTTTTTGAATGAGATTGGATCCCCCTTTTGCTTTGGCTTTCCGCCTGCTTGTCTACCTTGGAAGGCCGTATTGAGTCTAACTGTTGCTTTGCAGTTGCATTTTCGTCCACTTCCTTGTGGAGAATAACTTTTCAATTGCTGTAAAAATGTGAGCTTCTGTCAATTGTGCTTTTTGCAAAATTTCATTGATTCGTGATCTGAGTTGCTGAGGCGTGGGGAGCCTTTGTGATTTCTTTCTTGCTCGATGCATTATGCCTTGTTGACGCGCGAAGAGCCTTTGGATCTATCTTGAAGCATCTTGCTTATTTGAGGCACGAGGAGCTTTTGATTCTTCGATCCATCTCGACGCAATTTACCCAGTTGAGGCGCGACGAGCCTTTCATTTCTCAGCTCGACGCGGGTGAGCAAAATGAGGCGAGGCGGCCTTCCTTCAACTCGACGCAGGTGAGTAAAATGAGTCGAGGCGACCTTCCTTCAACTCGACGCAGGTAAGTGAAATGAGGCAAGGCGATCTTCCTTCAACGCATTTTCATGTTCTGAGGTGGGTGGAGTCTTCTCTCACTTGACTCTCCTAAGAAGACTGGGGCATTTTTCTTTCTCTCCAACGCATCTAAGCAGATTGAGGCGCCAAGATCCTTTGCAAACTCTCCCCAGACTTTTCTTCTTAGGACTCGACGCGTATTGGCCTTTTAAGGCGTGAAGAGCTTCCTTTGGTTTGCCCTAATTGCGAAGCGTTTTGGCCACTTGAGGCGTGAAGATCCCTTGCAAGTTCGCTCCACAAGTGGGCTGATTTATTGTGGATATTGATCAAAAGGATTGGGTCTATCCATGTCTAATTATTGAATTGGCCTCTTGGTTCAGTCCAGAACAGTTGCCCCCGGAGCCGAGATTATTCCGAAAAATGGTCTCGGCTTGAAGTCTCTGCTGACATCATACCAGCCGGCTAATCCGCCTCTACAGGTTGTCTCGGGTCGTCCCGACGGGATGGCTTGTTGCTGCCGACAGTGTCATTGCTCCTGAAAGCATCTGATAGTTTCTGGTAACGAGGCATCTTCTTATCGCTTACTAACCATTTTCATGGCTTCGGTCAAGGCAGTGAATTCTTACCCTTTGCAAAATCTAACTCACTCCACGAGAGAGGGAGAGGCGATACCCAAAGAGTGAGAAAGAGGGAGAATTTGGCTGAGACCCCAAGGTCCCCTGCTTGCGCCTGTCTCCGTGTCTGGTGGCTGGGACCATAGGGTCTCATTCTGCTGCGTACTTGCTACGCCTGCCTTGGTGCCTGATACCCGAGACCTCGTGGTCTCTTGCCTGATGCGTGAGACCTCATGGTCTCATTCATGCTCAACAGAAGAACTGTAGCTCTTCTTCTTAGCTTTCCAACGCATACTCACGCGCCTTAATCGGATAACCATGGACGAAGTTATGGTCTGCAGAATAGACAGCATCTCGCCTAGGCATGACATAGTGAGATCTCGCACTTTTTCCTCCCAGCGCCTCGTAATGCGTGTTTTTGCAGATCCTCGCCTTGGATTTATTCAGCGCCTCGCAGCACGTGTTTATGCAGATCCTCGCCTCGTGATCTCGTACTGCTTCGCGAGGCTCAAACTCTACTCCGTGTTGCTCCCTCGCCATCCACCTGAGACGGGGAGGATTTGTCTTGAGCGCTTCTCTACCGGTCTATTCATGAGCTCGTCGCATCACTAAGTGTCAGATCTGCGTCTGTGCAAGCGCCCCACTAACGAGACTTGTTCGTCTTCGTCTGTTTAGCCAAGCTCGCACTAGTCTGTTTGTCCAGGTATTGCTTTTGATTTCTAGCCTTTAAATACTCGTGTATCTAGAATTTGGACTTAAAATGTTTTAGGCAAGAGAATTTCCAAAGTAGGTTTTAATCCTCGCTTGTGAAAGAGTCTCTGTGTGAGCATGCCATGCCTTTTTCATAGCTTTCAATGGCGACCTCAGGAAAGGGGGTTGTCCACAAGTTATCTTTTTGTCTCATAATACTTGTCTTGACTGCCTACCCCCTGTCCCACAGGTTGTGATTGATGTCTAGGACGAAGAAGACAACTCGAGTCTATGGACCGTATCGAGGGCCTATTCATGCTCTGAGAGAGGCTGGGTATTCGATTGGTGGTCCGTCGGAGGGACCTTAGTGAGTCTGAGTCTGTGGCGTCTGAGGTGCCTCGCTTGGCTATTCCTTTCTCGCCTGGAGATTCTGGCTTTCAGTCTGATCTTGAGGTAATAGTGGTAGATGGAGTTAACTCAGATTGGGTCGTACGATCTATTCGGTCCGTCAGAAGCGTCTACACCCCTGGGTGTGACATTCCTAATTCGCAGGATTTGATCGAGAATGATTGGAGGGTGGATGGAGTTGGTCCTAATGGTCTGAAGTTTATGATGTATTACTGCCTTATGTTTAGGATGTGTGTCCGTCCCTTCTTCACACCATTTCAGCTAGAGGTGATGAAGTTTCTCTCGATTGCCTTCTCCCAACTGCATCCTCACTCCTGGGCGCTGGATAGCCTAGGATAATTTGATGAGGAATGGGCTTTAATCAAGGAGAAGTTTTATCTTGGTTGGTCCAATGTTTATGCCACCCAAGTTAGCGCTGCCTACGCCATTCCTTCGAGTCTATTATCTGATGCAGAGCGTATGACTTTGGATATGATTAGAGATGTTGTTGACCATTTAACTTCTGAGCCCAAACCTTTCTTCTTTTTAACACTTTCTTGTTATACTAACATGTTTCACTACCCCTTTGCAAATAGATGTCTTCTCCACTTTCTTTTGATGACTTGGCAATGTTGGCCGGGAAGGAGATTCATCCGGGTGCAGTGTCCAGGCCGATCAGCCCTGCCCCTGCTTCTGCTGTCATATCTGCTTGCCCTCAGTCAGGGGCTCGCCTCAGCTTGGGAGCGCCCTCCATGGCTCTTATAGCGATTCGGGTCTTGGTAAGGCTAGGGAGATTATTCGGCCTTTAGGGAAAAATCGGGCTAATGCCTTCTTTGCGAGGGATGAGGCCTTTGATCCGAGTGTCTTGGACCATGTTCGCTGTTTGTATCCAGAAGCCATGTTGGAGCCAAACGTTTTTCAATTCGAGCATGAGGTTCTTGGTGGGAGGATTGGCAGACTCAATCCCAACAAGACTGACTTTGATGTCATAGCCCCCTCTCCTTGAATTTCTAGTTGCTTTAACTTCCTTTGATCCATGTACTTTAAATTCTCGTACTCGTTGAATTTTGGTGGAACCTCGACTTCGATTTAGGGTCACATTTTGTTGTTTGCGTGTAATTTGACAGTCCGGGAATCTCCGGGGTAACTATTGCTTTTGTGATTTTATTGTATCATCCGCATTTGTCTTATTTCATCTATTTCTTTGCTATGTACGGACTGGCTATCTATCTTGCTCATTTAGACCGAATGTTGAGTTTTGGTTGGTGTTACTCAGAGGGGTACCAGGCTCAAGGTATGTCGCGTGTACCTTTGAGAGTGTTATACCAATGCCATTTCGTGGTCAGGTATACCCTGGGGACAGTTTATCAGGGTCCGGCTTGATTATAACTCGCCCTTCAGGGGTTGAGACACGTTCAAAGTCGCTTCGATGAAGTGAGCCGGACGGCCCGTGCCTCAGTTTATAGGAAGGCGCAAACGACCATAGCGTCGATCTCATGCCGCCCCTTTTTATCGTCGGGCTTAGTCGTTATATCCCTTGATGTTGCCTCGAGGCTTGATTTGCTTCGCTGCATATAACAATAAGAATTTACAAAGTACTACTTGCAAGACCACCCTGGTTTACGGTAGTTAGCATTATGTTTTCTTAGTGACGTCTCGCGCCTTTCTTTAACACTGTTGATCTTTGCATGCGCGTCCTTGGAAGAGACCGGGCATCAGAGGCCCAAGGTGGTGCTCTCGTGAAGCGCCCCTTTCCCAGCTTGTCGCATGCAGGAGATCTGAAGTGCGAGGCGCTTCTTTGGCAGCTCGCCTCCCCAAGCGATCTGAGGAGCGGGGCGCTTCTCTGGCAGCTCGCCTCATCCACGCGATCTGAGGTGTGAGGCGCTTCTCGGGTAGCTCGCCTCAACCAAGGTGATGCTCTCGTGAAGCCCCCCCTTTGGTTTTGCACCTGAGATAGTCCTCTTTGCACCCTTCTAAGTTTTCTTAGTGACTACTCTACCGCGCAACTCGTGACTGCGCGCGGCGCTTCTCGCGCGAGAATGCTACGCTGCGCAACTCGTGACTCTGCGCAGCGCTTCTTGCGTGAGACTGCTACGCTGCGCAGTTCGTGACTCCTCAAATCCTCTCCTTGGAATTTTGTGAGAATTAAAGAGTTTCAGCTGTTTTTATGCTCTTAATGGGAGTGTTGAGCTAGAGCCTCGTAACTCCACTGCAGCCTCTCAAGTCTTGATTTAGTGAATATATTGTGTGCGGGAAATTTGTCTGACCCTGGAAGGTGAGTTGCGGGGAGTCCAACTCGTCTTGCTCCAAAGTCTCGAGTCGGCTACGGACTGGCTGTGTCGGGGGTTAGGTTCATCATCTGCTTTAGGCATCTTGGTGCGCTTCTTCAGCTTCCTGGCTAGGATGTCATCGCTTCCATCTTCCTCACTATCTAGGCCGTACTGATTACCTAGGTCGGCAAGGTTCACCTCAGTTTCCTTGCCTATCTTCTTTTAACTCCCCCAGCCTCTTGTAAATTCTTCATGCTCAAGTAGTAGCATTTGCGGGCTGCTCCCAAGTCAGCTTGCAGGGATACAATCTTGTTGTCCAAGGAGTAAAACTTCATTTTCAGATGTATAGTTGAGGTTACTGTTCCCAGCCTTCCTAGTGCCGGCCTCCCAATTTTGCACTAGTATATTGATTTGCATGGGAGGACTAGCTAGGAAGGGGTTTTTTACAGTTCGACACAACAATTGGTCACCATCTGGGACTCCATAAGTGACAATCAGTTTGACATGGCCAAGTGGCTCGAATGTTGATCCATTGAAACCAGTCAGTAGAGTTCCATGGTAAGGAGTGATGTCATGAGTAGAGATGTGCAACACTTTCAGCAAGCCGTCAAAGATGATGTCCGCGGAGCTACCCTGATCGACCAGGATCCTTCGCACTTCGACATTGGCATGACAGCGGAGATTAGTGGTGGGACGTATTTATTGGGTTTTCCATCTAGCAGATCTTGGTCTCCAAAGGTTAGGGGTGGCCTGGATGGTCCCTCCATAGGCTCCGAAGTTGAGGCAACATTCATGATTTCCTTCCACCTCTTCTTCATCTATTTGTTTGTCAGGTCGCCTTCTAAAAAGTCTCCTCCGAGGATGACCATGGCGACTGGTCTTCCTTTGGATTTCCGGGTGTCCGACTTTTCAAAAGCATCACTGTCATCCTCCTTTGTAGCTTTGGCGGCCTCGCTTGCCATTGCTTTTCTGGATCTCTTTCGGGGGGACCGTGATAGTTTTCGGGTGCCACTAGTCTCTCCCTTCTCGCCTTTCATGTATTGCTAAAGTTTCCTCTTCTGGATCAACTCTTCGATGTCATCTCTCAAAGCCCGATAGCCGTTGGTATCGCGTCCGTTATTCTGGTGGTAGCGACAATAGTTCCTCGAGGGGTACAGTCCCCCCTTCGGTACCAAAGGCTTTGGCCTATTGACGTCTCTAAACTCTGTGTTTTCACACTCGGCCAGGATCTTTGCCCGAGAAGTGTCCAGCAAGGTGTGCTCGGCAAAGCGTCGCGGTCGACTTTCACGTTGTCCTCCTCCAGCATCCCTTTTGGTTTTGGAATTGCAAGGTTCTCCATTTTCGTTTCCCTCCTTTACAGCTGCTTTGTAAGCCATATCAGAGACGGGAGTCTCATTTTCTTCTCCCTTCACGTACTAGGAGAGCTTTCCTTCGGGAATCAACTCTTCAATGTCGTCTCTTAGAGTGTTGCACTTGTTGGTACCGTGTCCATAACTTCTGTGATAACAACGGTACTTCTTAGAGGTTCAGCCCTTCCTTTGCACAAGAGGTTCGGGTTGTTTGATGTCCTGAAACTCCATGCCGGTGCATTCGGCAAGGATCTCCGCCTGAGATGCTTTTAGCAAAGTCTACTCTTAGAAATGGCCTTGTCGGGGTTGGGACTCACGAGGCGTCCCTTTTGCTTGGGCTTGCTCCAACCCTGGTTCTTCAATGGCCTTGTAGGCCAGCTCGTCCTCTTCGTAGTCCACGTGCTTCTCGGATCTTTGAAGGAAATCGACCAAGTCGCGAGGCTTGTTGATCCCGGTTTCTCTTTGGAGTAAGCTTCCTTTCCGGAGACCGTCCTTCATCCAAAAGAGCCTCCTATTGTCTTCAAGGTTCCTAACATTCACAGCTTCTTTGTTGAACCTTTCCAGATATTCTCTAAGTGTTTCTTTCTCTCGCTGCCTAATCGCCCTAAGAACCTCTTCAGACTTGGGCTTTATGCGGGAAGCGGCAAAACAAGTCGTGAACATCATAACTAGCTGTCCCCGGGATGAGAACGAGCTTGGCTTCAACTTCTGGAACAAGGCTAGTGCTGACTTCTCGAGAGTGAGGGGGAAGATCTTGCAGTGGACATGTTCCCTTGCCCCCCGGTAGCGCATCATGAGAGAGAAGTATGCCAGGTGGCTGTCAGGGTCCCTAGTCCCATTGTACATGTTGAGGGCTGGAAGCTTCTCTAGGGCCTTAGGAATTGGACAATCATCAATTTTCCTGGTGAAGGGTGTCATACCCAAATTTTGTCCGGCTTAGGTCAAAACCCTAATTTTCCACAAAAAATAAATAAATTGAAGAATGAAGAGCATCATGCATTGCATTTTGGGTCCTAGAAGTCATTCCAAGGTCTTTAAAATCATTTTTAGGGTTGGAATGCACTTTTTAGGCAAATTAGGGTTTTAGGGTCAAAAAGGACATTTTGGCCGTTTTTCGCAAAAAGATGATTTTCTCGCCAAAAATGCAGATCCACAAAAAGTACATTTTTATTCTATCCAGGATAATTTTTGTACAATTTTTTAGAAAGAAAGCCCTAGTCAAAAATAATTAAAAATGTTTTTTTTTCTTTCCATTTTTAGTGTATAGAAAAATAAAAAAGGACCATTAAATATTCCTCAATTCTTAAGTGACAATTTTTATTGTCATGGGTGACTAGAGGGAATATTTCATGGTGCCCAAAAACATGTAACACATTTTCAATAGTTGCATTCCCATTATTTCCCATGCCCAAAAATTTCAAATTCAAAAACTCAAAAAAAGGAAGTGTCCTCAATAAGACAAAAGACCAAAAACAAGTTTTCTCTCTCTCTCTCTCTCTCTCTCTCTCTCTCTCTCTCTCTCTCTCTCTCCCCACAATTTCGAAATTCTCTCTCTCTCTCCCCCCCCCCATAATTTCGAAATCCCCTCTCTCTCTCTCTCCCTCTCACAAAATTCTTCCACACTCTTCTATTGTACTATTATTTCTTATCTTGAAGGAATATGCCTTGTACCATCCTTAAACCTTCTCCTTTGGTGCATATCACCAATTCTCACTCACTCTCATGAAGATTCATGCCCTCTTTGGTAAATTACCTCACTCACTTACACTAACCTCTTCATAAGGAAACACAAATTTTCCTCTTTGGTAACATTCCATCCCAATCATACCCCTAACCCTATTTTTGCCTCACATTATTCCTAAAATAAGACAAGTTTTTTTTTTTACAAAAAACTCTCACTCCCTCCCCTCATTTTCGCCCCCACTCTCTCACTCTCACCTTTTGTGTTTTCTCAATACCCTCAATCCAAGTGACCTTTAATCCTAACCCTCCATTTAATTTTAAAACTCAATCCTAGAGCACTTAGTAAGGCCAATGACCCAATTTCCCCTAAACCTAAAATAACTCTATAAATACTCCCTCATTCCCACACCTAAGGATCCTTTGGCCTCTCATTCTCCTACACTCTCATTTTTTACCCTAGCACACAAAAAACTTCTCCCTCTTCCTCTTTTCCACGAAATCTGTCTCACTCCCTAACTTCATTCTTTTCATCTTTCATCATCAAATCTTCCATTTCTTGCTAGATCATCATCATTCCTTCCATTCTCTTCAAGGTTGCATCATCAAATTGCTAAGAGCTAAGAATCTTTGTGTTCATATCATCTCCTTCTTCATTTCTTTGTGATTTTGAGGTAAGCTTTGAAACTTTGCATCTCATATTTAGTTCTTCTTGCATAATCTCTCTTCTACTCCCAACTCCTTCTTGATTGCTTGTTGTTGTTGCTTTGAGGATCCATTTCAAACATTTTGACAAGGACTTAGGGAGCCTTGGGTGTTTGAGATGGGTCATTGGCCTTGAAGGAGTTGTTCATGAAATAAGAGTTGTTTTATGGCATTGTTCATTTCGCATGCTTGTAGAAAACTTAGGGTTCATGTGAGTTTTATGCCATCCTTTGCTTAATCATGTGAATCCTTTGCAAAAATGGGTCTATGTTGCTTATGTTAACTTTTGTGTTTTTTTTAAATAAAAGTGTGGATCTATGTTCCCTTTGGGTTCGCATGCTTATGTTGAAAAACATTTTCAAATTGATTTTGTTGTTGTTCTTTGCTTGATGATGTTTTATCTTGTTGTTAGTATTTTATTTTAGTGTTAGATGTTATTTTTTGTTGTTGGTTGATGATCTAGCAATATGATTCCCACTAGTGCCTAGTGCACCTTGACTTAAGTGGTGAAGATTGCTAGAAATGACTCAATTTAGTTTGTGTGTCCACTTATTCTTGTGTCTTAGTTTGCTTATTGTAAATTGTTGATGATAGGCAAGTTGATTCTCACTAGTGCCTAGTGCACTTTTCTCAAAGTGAGAGGATTGCTCTATGTGATTCAACTTGGTTTTAGTGTTTATTTACTTTTTACCATTTTACTTTACCACTTCATTAACTTTTTACCAAAACATAAAAATATTTTACTACTTTGGTTTTTACCACTTCATTAATTTTTTTACTAAAACATAAAAAGATTTTACCACTTCCCATTTACCTCATGCATTTTTACTTTACCACCTCATTAAATAATTACCATTTACTTCATGCATTTTTACTTTACTTTTCACTAACTTCTTACTTAAAGTTTTACAACTTATCAACTTGCAAAAATACCCAAAACATTTTCACATTCATGCATCTTCATTCATACTTAGTTTATGTGACACTCTCATGCATCCTCATATGCTTATATCTCTTGCATCCTCTTATGCATCCTTGTATGCCATCCATTCATAAATAAAGTGCTATGCATCCGTTCCTTGTACACTCATGCACTTACATGCTTACCTAATCATGCATCCTTGCTTACATATTCAATCATTTAACTTAGAATACTCTATGTTTACAATCAATTGTATTCACTTGTTCTTGATGCCATGTAAATGTCTTGACTTGATTGTGTGCCCTCCTCTCCACTTGTATGACCTCCTAATGGAGACGTAAGTCTACATGCATGTTGTAGCATAGAGCCATTAGGGTAAATACAATTCTTCTTGCACACACACAATTACTTTGAGAATTTTGTTTTGCATCTTTAATAATTGAATCCTTTGATTGTATGGGCATGTTTAATCTTGGTTAATGAATGATATGTTCATGTTTGCTTGAGTATTATTCATTCATTTGCATTTGGTTATGGATTTAGAATTGACTTGAAATGTTCTACTCCTTTTCTAAAACCCATTTCCTAAAATCATTTCAAAACAAAAAGAAACTTTTACTTTGAAAACAAAAATAAATCAATCGTCACTAAACACCAATCGCGCCGTTGCCGATTGATAAGTCTATTTTTAGAGTCTTTTTAATAGTTATTTTATTTAGTCTTTTTAGTATTTTAATTATATTTTTGTTCTATTTTACTGCAAATGTTTACTTTTTATCTTCAGGTTTTATTTTGAAGCAATTTGGGCTGCTTAAGTCTCAGCAGGTCAGAATTCGACTGGATCTCCCAGAATTCGACTGCATCTCCCAGAATTCGACTGGATCTCCCAGAATTCGACTAGATCTCCCAGAATTCGATAGCATCTGTCTCAGCAGGCCAGAATTCGACAGCATCTGTCTTCCAGATTTCGACTGCATCTGTCAGAATTCGACTGCATCTGTCTTCCAGATTTCGACTGCTTCTGCTATCCAGATTTCGACTGTGCCTGCTTCTGCTATCCAGATTTCGACTGTGCCTGCTTCTGCTATCCAGATTTCTGCTGCATCAGTCGAAATTACCTTGCCCACTTGTTGTTGGATATTTTTGCCCACTTTTTGATGACCATGTGCTTTGACCACTTGCTCATGTGCATTGTCCACTTGAGGATGGCTCTTTGATGACTACCTTGGCCAACTTGATTTGCCACTTTTTCCTCTTTTGGACCATTTTGCCCCTCATATTTTCCTATAAATAGAGGCTTGATCCTCACTTGTACCTAAGCTTGAATTTTGTTAGAAAATCAATGACAAAGGCTCTCTAATTATTCATGACTTCAATTTACTCTTCATGCTTTTTATGATTCTTGCTTATTTACTTTCTTGCCCTTTAAATTCTTGCTATTTATTTTCTTGCCCTTCTTCTTTCCAAGTCATTTACTTTCTTGCCCTTTAAATTCTTGCTATTTATTTTCCAAGTCATTTACTTTCCTTGCTATTTAATTTCTTGCACCTTTATTTTCCAAGTCATTTACTTTCCTTGCTATTTAATTTCTTGCACCTTTATTTCCCAAGTTATTTACTTTCTTGCACCTTTATCTTTCTTGTTATTTACTTTTTTTGCCCTTTAAATTTCCAAGTCAAGTAAACTACTGGCAAGTCAAGTAAATTACTGGCAAGTCAAGTAAATTACTGGCAATTTACTTTTCAAGCAATTTACTTTCTTGTCATTTACAATTCCGCTATTTATAATTTTGCACTTTACCGCTTTCTTTTATTTCTCGCTATTTAAACTTTATGTCTTCTTCTTTTATTTTCGTTTCTCCTCTTTTGTCTACAATGATCATGAGTGAGTAGACTTTACTAAAATATTCCTTCTTTCCAAAAACACTTTCTTTTCAGTTAATCAAACTTTGAAAAATTAAATTGGTATTCACTTAGGCTCTCCCTGTGGACCGATACTCTTTTATTACGCGATACGACCCGTGCACTTGCGGGGCTATCAAGTTTTTGGCGCCGTTGCCGGGGAGGCAGTGATATTGATTAAGTTTTTCGAAACCGGTTAGATTGAAATTTTATTTTCTTTATTTTTACTTTTTCTTCTCTTGTCCCTCGAATGCGAAGAACCAGAAGTTTCAGTGAAACTGTTCAACAAATTCCCGAAATCGAAAGGTTCTTACACAGAAGGAGGAGAGAAATTCCCGATAACCAAATGGCGGCTAATGAAAATCGTGCTCTCAAAGAGTACGCAACACCTTCAGCAGAACCATCGGCTGCCATTGTACATCCAAATGTGGAAGCAAATAATTTTGAACTCAAATCATCTCTGCTTTCAATGGTTCAACAAAACCAATTTTCTGGTTCTCCCACGGAGGACCCAAATCTTCATATTTCAAATTTTCTGGAATACTGTGGGACTCTCAAATTAAACGGGGTACCTCAAGATGCCATAAGACTAAAGCTCTTCCCTTTTATTATTAAGGGATAGAGCAAGAGCATGGCTACATTCTTTGCCTTCGGAATCCATTACCAGCTGGGACCAGTTAAAACAAATTTTTCTTGCTAAGTTCTTTCCCCCGAGTAAAACAGCTCAGATGAGAAATCAAATTACTCGATTTTCTTAAAACGACGGGGAATCTCTTTATGATGCTTGGGAACGTTTCAAAGAAATGTTAAGGCTATGCCCCCATCATGGACTAGAGAAATGGCTCGTTGTTCATACATTTTATAATGGATTACAATATGCAACTAGAATGACTGTTGATGCAGCTGCAGGTGGAGCTTTGATGAACAAAAATTTTACTGAAGCTTATGCACTCATTGAAGATATGGCTCAAAACCATTGTCAATGGGAAAGTGAGCGAGCCATAGCAGATAAACCAGCATCGTCAAAAGAGCCAGGTAAGTATGAAATATCCGCTGTTGATCATCTTGCCTCAAAAGTGGACGCACTTTTTCAAAAATTTGAAAAATTAAATGTAAGTGCCGTTTCACAAACTTTTTCTCCTACTACTCCACCATGTGAATTATGTGGGGTTGTTGGCCATATTGGAGCTAAATGCCAGCTTGAGGCATCTAGTACTGGAAATGAGCATATAAACTATGCTCAAAAAGAAGATCCGTTTTCAAATACTTATAATTCTGGGTGGAGAAATCATCCAAATTTTTCTTATAAAAATCCTCCACCCAATCCAGCACCTAGACCACCTCCTGTCTTTCAAAATCAAAGCGTTTTTAACAACCCACAAAACAGCCCGCAAAAGTCGAACTTAGAATTTTTGATGGAAAAATTTGTGTCATCTCAAACAAAACAAAATGAAGAATTCAAAAATCATACTTGTTATTTGAATGACACACTTATCAAATTAGAATCAAAAATCGACTCTATTGCCACTCACAGTAAGATGCTTGAAAATCAAATAACTCAAGTGGCAACACAGGTGGCTTCATCCTCTAAATCTTCGGGGGTATTTCCTGAACAGCCTGAACAAAATCTAAATGGCCAAATATATGCTGTCACCCTTAGAAGCGAAAAACAATTAGAGGAACCAAGAGCAAACCAAGAAAAAATTGTGAGTGACAAACATAATTTACCGTGTGAGCAAGAAGAGAAAGAAAAAGAGAAGGAACCAGAAAAAGAAAAAGAGAAGGAACCAGAAAAAGAAAGAGAAGAACCATACATCCCCCCACCACCATACAAACCATCTCCTTTATCTTACTTTTCAGCTTCCTTTGTGAAAAAAATAACATTTGATCTGGGGGGAATTGTAAAAAAGATCTTATTGCTTACACAACTTCCATTTTACAAGCCATGCGATCCAGGAGTATGCTTTCATTCTTCATATGTCACTTGGTCTCTATGCTTCAAGCGATGGGACCCAGGAATAACTGTATAAAGGGAAAAGGTCAAGCTAATGACCATAAACGAGCGCTGCGTGGGAGGCAACCCACGGCTTAATGTATTTTTCGATTTATTGAAAAATAAAATACCCCAGGGCCGAGTTTCCTGAACCAGACAGCCAGGTGAGCTCTCCTAACCCCTTTTGTTTTATTTGAAAAATCATTGAGGACAATGCCTAGTCCAAGCATGGGGGGGGGGGGGTATTTTATTACTTTTATTAAGAATGTCTTTATTGCTTTGCCAAGTTTTTATCTTTTTTACTTTGAGTTGTATCTGCTCCCTCCATCGCAAAACTTTGTGAACCTTAAGCATGTTTTAGATAAGCCTTTTCTGGACAAAAATAAATTTTCAATTTTTCATTAGCAATCATCTAGGTGGACTGGTTGGGAACAACAAAATTGTATCATGGTTCGATTTCTACTTCTAAGGCTTTTTCACACACACACTATTGAGACTATTTTCAGTTATTAATACAAATAGAGGGACTGAAAAGAAACTAGTAACCTGGTTCTCTTGGTGACATTTACTAGATGCGCGGTTACTGGAGAAAAACGTCTGAGTTGGGATATTCAAAAAAAAAAAAAAATTTATATGTATATATGCAAAACCAATTCAAAAATGCAGAAGTTAGTGCATTTTAAAATGTCAAAATAAATGGTTAGCATATAAAATCAAAAAGAAAAAAAAAAGAGAAAAATGCTTGAATACCAAACGTATAAAGACCCTCCTTTGAGACCCGGTCTTAGTAAATGGAGGACCCAAGCTTAAGAATGCTGGGGAACCGGTTCTATGATTACATTGATATCCCCTCTAGAGTACTGATACTTTAAAGTTGTCTCTCAATTCCACAAGAAGCCCAAAAATAGTAGCTTTCAAACCAAAGTGTTAGAATTGCCCCACAGTTCACTTAAGGTTTCGATATGAAAATAATTTCCTTCAGAATGGGCCTAAAGATTTACACTGTTTTTGCTTGAGGACAAGCAAAGGTTCAAGCATAGGGGAGTTTGATAAGTCTATTTTTAGAGTCTTTTTAATAGTTATTTTATTTAGTCTTTTTAGTATTTTAATTATATTTTTGTTCTATTTTACTGCAAATGTTTACTTTTTATCTTCAGGTTTTATTTTGAAGCAATTTGGGCTGCTTAAGTCTCAGCAGGTCAGAATTCGACTGGATCTCCCAGAATTCGACTGCATCTCCCAGAATTCGACTGGATCTCCCAGAATTCGACTAGATCTCCCAGAATTCGACAGCATCTGTCTCAGCAGGCCAGAATTCGACAGCATCTGTCTTCCAGATTTCGACTGCATCTGTCAAAATTCGACTGCATCTGTCTTCCAGATTTCGACTGCTTCTGCTATCCAGATTTTGACTGTGCCTGCTTCTGCTATCCAGATTTCGACTGTGCCTGCTTCTGCTATCCAGAGTTCGACTGTTCCTGCTTCTGCTATCCAGATTTCTGCTGCATCAGTCGAAATTACCTTGCCCACTTGTTGTTGGATATTTTTGCCCACTTTTTGATGACCATGTGCTTTGACCACTTGCTCATGTGCATTGTCCACTTGAGGATGGCTCTTCAATGACTACCTTGGCCAACTTGATTTGCCACTTTTTCCTCTTTTGGACCATTTTGCCCCTCATATTTTCCTATAAATAGAGGCTTGATCCTCACTTGTACCTAAGCTTGAATTTTGTTAGAAAATCAATGACAAAGGCTCTCTAATTATTCATGACTTCAATTTACTCTTCATGCTTTTTATGATTCTTGCTTATTTACTTTCTTGCCCTTTAAATTCTTGCTATTTATTTTCTTGCCCTTCTTCTTTCCAAGTCATTTACTTTCTTGCCCTTTAAATTCTTGCTATTTATTTTCCAATTCATTTACTTTCCTTGCTATTTAATTTCTTGCACCTTTATTTTCCAAGTCATTTACTTTCCTTGCTATTTAATTTCTTGCACCTTTATTTCCCAAGTTATTTACTTTCTTGCACCTTTATCTTTCTTGTTATTTACTTTTTTTGCCCTTTAAATTTCCAAGTCAAGTAAACTACTGGCAAGTCAAGTAAATTACTGGCAATTTACTTTTCAAGCAATTTACTTTCTTGTCATTTACAATTCCGCTATTTATAATTTTGCACTTTACCGCTTTCTTTTATTTCTCGCTATTTAAACTTTATGTCTTCTTCTTTTATTTTCTTTTCTCCTCTTTTGTCTACAATGATCATGAGTGAGTAGACTTTACTAAAATATTCCTTCTTTCCAAAAACACTTTCTTTTCAGTTAATCAAACTTTGAAAAATTAAATTGGTATTCACTTAGGCTCTCCCTGTGGACCGATACTCTTTTATTACGCGATACGACCCGTGCACTTGCAGAGCTATCAAGTTTTTGGCGCCGTTGCCGGGGAGGCAGTGATATTGATTAAGTTTTTCGAGGGCGACTCCACTGGGGATCATTTTTTTTTAAAAAAAGACGAGGGTCAAGCCTAGTTAACTTGATGTGTGGTTTAAAATTAATTGAGTTGAAAGCTTTGTTCTACTCCTTTTCTATTTGTTCACAATGCCGTGTTCATGCATTCCGCAATTCCAATGTCCCCTCTTCTCCGCTCCCTTTCTTGAGGTAAGCAGTGCATATGACTGTTGTTGAAACCTAGGTTGGATTATTGGTATTGTGATATTGAACCCTAGGGTAGACGACATGTTATTGCTTGCTTCTGTCTGGACTGTTCTGGGTTTTCCTTTGCAGGTGGGGTATATGTGGGTAGTTTTAGGCGGTATGCCCTTGCTGTACACACTCACCCGTTATGCTTACTATGCTTTGAGAGGGGCCTAAAACCCAAGGTTTGACAAAACTTAGGAGAGTGGAAACGAGTAGTGACTGGCAATTGGACCGTTGTCCTTCCGACTCTCACGAAAGTTTCAGCTAGAGTATGCTCTCTCACGAGGCCTCACACCAGATGGCGTTCCATCATTGTGGGTGCTATTGTGAGAAAGAATTAGCTCTGGTAACCTGGTGAGGAAGTGACTAGAACCCGCATGGGAGGAACATTTGAGTTGTCCTAGAACTTAGGTCCCCACCTTCGTAGGACACAAGGGGCATACCAAATTGTGTGTTTCATGGTAATATAGACATGTTTTCAAAAAAGAGTAGGAGGTTTTTCAAATAAAAAGTAGAGAAAGAGCTGCCGTTGTAGCCTTTCTTCTGCCGGTCCGTACGAAGTGACATATGGCCCACTCTTTTCAAAAAAAGAGAGAACGAGCTGCCGTTGTAGCCTTTCTCTTACTTGGTCCATATGAAACCACGTACGGCCCGCATTTTTCAAAAAAAAAAAAGAAAAAAAACTTGAACTAATGCCAATAAAGGTTTTGCCCTAATCTGCATATGCATAAAACATCATCATCATTTTGCATGCATCCTCGCATTGCATCCAACATAAGCTTTTATAGCTCATGCATGCATCCTTGCATTTCATCAAAGTTTGTTTGCCGAGAATCCCAAAGTGACAAAGAATCTTGCCATAGGCACAGTATGGAATCAAGAAGTGAGACAGTGCACCCCCCGAGATATCCGGTTGTAAGTAAGGTTGATGTTGCCAGTCTGAAAAAATGTGCTGACCTGATGGGACCTATCGAGAGGATCATTTGACAGTTCTTACGGGAATCTCCGGAAGCTGTTGACACTAGAGGTGCAGACCGAAGCAATCGTGGCTCTAAGCAGATTTTATGACTCCGGGATCATATGCTTTCTTTTCAGAAACTTCCAATTGACTCCCACATTGGAAGAATACCATCAGATTTTCGGTTTCCCTTGGACAGAAGCCGTTCCCTACCGATATCAAGAGCAATACTACACGGACGAGAAATTTGCCGCCCTATTGCAAATGAAGGTAGAAGACCTGAGACTCCAGAAGCAGAAGAAGAACCAGGTGATGGGTTTCCCACAGAGTTATCTCGAGAGTCTGATGGATGTGCATGCCAAAAATAAAAACTGGGTGGTCTTCAAGCAAATCTTGGCACTGACAATCTTTGGAGTTGTCCTCTTTCCACAGATTGAGAGATTCATAGATGTGACTGTCGTTGGCATCTTCCTAGCTTCCCAGAATGAGAAGAATCCGATCAATCCAATCCCCGCTATTCTTGCTGACACTTATTCAACTTTCACTCATCACTGCGAACTGAAAAGAAGGAGAATCTCTTGCTCCTCTCACTTATTGTATGCCTGGCTTCTGATTCATGTCTACACTAATCCAGTACGAGTAGAGAAGTTGATTGATTATGCTATCACCTGTGAAGTGCGAGTCATGAACATTCAGGAGTGGATCCAGTTTCTAGGGAGCCTAGATGAGCACTTGATTCGTTGGTATCTCCCATCTCCGCTGTGGTGGTTTTCAAAATGTCCCACTGATGGGCACTAAGGGTTGCATTAACTACAATCCCTCTTTGACTCTGAGACAATTAGGATACCCTATGAGAAGTGCGCCTACTGAAGAGATGGTATCCTCGTTTTACATCTATGAGGGAGGGCAAAAAGATGCCAGTTTGATGAGAAAAGTTTTGCAAGCTTGGGGTATGGTGACTCGCTATGGAAAAGCAGAGATCTCTCAGAAGACTAAGGGAATCACTTTTGCTCGGTGGCTTGAGGAGAGGATTCAGAGTGTCCAGCTGCCATATCAGAAGGTATTGCAAAATGAGAGAGAGATGATAAACTCTAGTACTCCGGTTGTTGAAGAACTAGGGGATGTCAAGTTAGCCCTGATGAAAGCAGAGGAGGAGAAGAAATCCCTGCAAGCTGAGATAGAGAAGTTAACTCAGAGCAACCAGAGATTGAAAGAAGATAATGCTTCCAAATCTGCTATTATTGAGGAGTTGGACAAGAAACTCAAAGAAGAAGAGAAGGAAAAGGTAGAAGCTCAAAAGTATTGGCAAGCGGCCAAAGAGGAAGTCAAGAGACAGAAAGCAAAAGGGAAAGGGGAAATTGAAGAAGTCAGTCAATGGAGGGATCTGTTTGAAAAGACAAAAATGGAAGAGAGGACTAAGAGGAGTCAACTCGCCAAGTCAAAAAGAGAGTCCCGCTTGCTACAAGCTGAGTGGGAGAGCAAATTGAGCAGTGTGGTGCAAGAAAGAGATTCAGTGGAAAGCATCCTCAAAGAGTATAAGCAAGCTCTAGGATACGAGCGAGAGATTTCTGACGAATTGAAAAGAAACCTTCGGCACATCAGCGATGCATACAGGCAGGTGAAAGATGAAAGTCGGTACTGAGAGCACCGCTTTGTTGAACTCCTTGGCAGAATTGAGGAACAGGCAGTCATCATAGAGCTGAAAGATGAAATTCAGCATTGGAAGGTTAGATTCTCTGAGCTTGCAGAGTTGGCCAGCCAAGCTCTCTCAGGTGTGCCTAAGAAGCTAGGAAAGGCCGAGTGTGAGATGTCTCCTTTCAACACTCCGCCAGCAGTCTACAAATTTGTGGAGTTCTGCAGGGCCTTGGTTGAAGAAGTCAGGGAGAAAACTTGGAGAGTCCCCACAGGCAGCAAGAGGAAGAGAACTGAAGTTTTCAAGGCTCTATGTAGTTGAGCTTTTGTTTGTAATTTCCGTTTTATTGTACTTTCTCTTCCTAGAGGGACCTTTATTTCCATTTGAGTATTTTACTTTTTGAAATGTAAGACTTGAATTCCTTGTTTGAATTTGAATGTATAGGGCGTGTTTGTTTCATTTGTTGATTCCACTCTTGTTATGTTCTAAACAAATCAAAATTCACTGTTAAATCTATGGCAAGATATGACACGTTGGGGTTCACGGCATAAGACAAACTAAAACTAACACTCATCTGCATTGCACGCATTGCATTCATTAATTTGCTGCTTCACTTAATAAAAATGTTCTACCAACAGAAGCGAGAGGCAAGCTGGTTCTCCGCCACCGATACTTCACCCGATTAAAAGAAAAGCTGATGGCTGATCCTCAAGGGCATTCAGAGATTGAAACTGAAAGTAATCCAGAACATGAAGATTTGGGCGTACAAATTCTGAATCCTGAGCAGCTGGCTCAGGAGAACCAAGTGCTTAGGGATAAGGTTGGGGCAATGGAGGCCCAGGTGCATGAGATGATGGTCATGCTGCAAAGTTTAAAGAGTGGGACAGCTGCTGAAGGTGTCGCCGTCGTGGGTCCAGATGGTGTCACTTCTTTCGTTCCTCCTCCAATATCAGCCACAGTTCCTCCGGGATCCGGGTCAGTCATCCCGTCTTTGCTTCAGGAATGAATGGGCCGAATCAATGCACTTCACAAAGATATCCTTGGGGTATGCCTGTTGGGTACATGCCGCGAGCTGTTGGACCTATCCCCGTCAGTATGGTTGCGCCTAATCAGGTCACTGCCGCCGTGTCCGGGGGAGCTGCCGGAGAACCGCAGATCCAAACTCCTAGTCCTCATGCTGTGCTCAGTCCTACTCCGGGGCTTGCAGCACACCCTCACAATGTTCCTCAGCCTGGAGGGTATTATTACAGTATGGGGAGTCACCCCCAATGACATATGTTTGAGGGATCACAGCCAAATGACCAGATTCGTGCACTTGAAGAAAGAGTAAAGGCAAGGGACGGTGTTGGTGTCAGAGCCAAGGAAGCTCGTGAGCTGTGTTTAGTCCCAGATTTGGTTTTGCCACCAAAGTTCAAAGCTCCCGAAGTGGAAAAATACAGAGGAACAGGCTGTCCGGAGAGCCATGTTACGATGTTTGTCCGAAAAATGGGTCCTTACGCCAATGATGACAAACTGCTGATTTACTGCTTTCAAAACAGTTTGGCTGGAGCTCCTCTAGATTGGTACATGAAACTGCAATCCTCTGAAATTCGTTGTTGGAAAGATTTGTGCGAAGCATTCATGAGACAATATAAGTATAACATGGACATGGCTCCGGACAGGTCGCAATTGCAACACATGAGTAAGGGCGAAAGGGAGACTTTCAAAGAATATGCCCAGAAATGGCGAAGCCTAGCCGCCCAGGTCCAACCTCCTTTGACTGAAAAAGAAATGGTGTACACGTTCTTGGAAACTCTGCCAGTAATTTACTATGACCGGCTGATTACAAGTGTTTCAACTAGCTTCTCCGATATGATAGTCTTCGGGGAAAGACTTGAGCATGGTCTCCGAAGTGGGAAGATTTCGAATCACCTCAGTAATGCAGGAAGCTCTGGTGGTTCAAGCAATCAGAAGAAGCCTCACTCCCATTTCCCGAAGAAGAAGGAAGGGGAAACAAATGTAATCTCGGGAGGAAGTTCATCCTTTGGTACCCCTCCACCACAAACTGTCCCATTTTCTGCTCCTGTGCCATCCCAGCAAGGCAGTGACAGTCACAGGGCTCAGGGTTATCAGTACAAGAAACGGACCAGTTTTGATCCAATACCAATGACATACACTGAATTGTTTGATCACTTGACTTCCAAGAACTTGATCAACACTCGGCCAATGAAGGCTCTGCAGCCGCCATTTCCCAGAAGTTACAATGCTAATGCTACCTGCAGCTTCCACGAAAACGGGGTCGGTCATACTGTGGAGGAATGTAAAGCCTTCAAGCATGTGGTGCAAGACCTAGTAGATGCTGGGTGGATCTCGTTCAAGCAGAGCAGTCCGAATACAAAAACTAATCCATTGCCAGGTCATCAGAGGCCAGCTACCAATGCTATAGAAAGTTCCGTTGGGCAATTGGTAAAGGATGTGCAGAAGATCAAGACCCCGTTGGGTGTTATCTACTCTGAGTTATGCCATGTTGGGGTGGTTAAGAAGGGGTGTTGCCATGAAGAGGGGTGTGTTGACTCCACGTGCGTGGGGAATTGTGAAAGCTTTGAGATGATCATGCAGGACCTGATGGATCGGTGTGTGGTCCAGATAGGAACCCATGATGTTGAAGAAGAAGTGTTGACTCTACATTCTGATAAAAGTAGAGGACCCAGAAGACCCAGAAGATCTGAGTCTGAAGAGGGTGGTGCAAGTTTGGTTCGACGCTGCGGTGCCAGTGAGAAATTAAAGAATTGGAAGGCTGTTGATCTTCCTGTGACTTTTAATTTAAAGTAATCATTTGTAATGCAACCCTGTGGCTCTCCCCAAGGCCATAGGACAAGTTGTTAAGGGCGAGCATGTTTTTATTTTCAGAATCATCATCATTAATAAAAACGTTGTTTTTGAATTTCAATCAATAAAAATCAATCTTTTTCATTTCATGTGTCTTTTCCTCGCTTTATTATTGTTTGATTGCTTGTCTCGCCTTTCATTCTGCTTTTTCGCTTCGGCAAAATGCAGATCCACAGCAATTGTCTCCCAAAATAACAGTGCCAACAGTCCATATTTTGACTTTGATCACCCTATTAATCAAGCTGAGGGGGATGTTGAGGAAGACTGGGAAGCTCCTCCAGAACTCATGAGGTTAATGAAACAGGAAGAAAGGGTAATTCAGCCACACGGAGAATCTACTGAAGTGATCAACTTGGGTACAGCTGAGAGCAAAAAAGAGGTCAAAGTGGGTACCGCCATGAATGACGAGGATCGCATGAAGTTGGTTCAGCTGTTGCACGATTATAAGGATGTGTTTGCATGGTCCTACCAAGATATGCCTGGGTTGGATACTGACATTGTGATGCATAAGTTGCCAGTCAAACCTGAATGCCCGCCTGTGAAGCAGAAACTTAGAAGGATGAAGCCTGAGATGTCCCTAAAGATTAGGGATGAGGTAAAAAAGCAGTTTGACGCCGGATTCTTAGCGGGGGCCAAATACCCACAGTGGGTTGCCAATATTGTCCCGGTTCCAAAGAAGGACGGGAAGGTCAGAATGTGCGTTGACTACCGAGATCTGAATCGTGCTAGTCCTAAAGACGATTTTCCTTTGCCCCACGGTTGCGTTAAAAACACACTTAGAGCAAGTGTACTCTACCGCAGAAGTAGTATAAAAGATTATCGTGTCCACAGGGATTAATTAGCAAGGACCAAACTAATCGAGATTATTTATTATTTAGACGAACAAATATTTGAATTGTAATGGAACAAATAAAAAGAAATAAATAACAATGATAAAAATACTAAATTTAATAAATGGAGAGAGGTCTAGGGTCACGGTTTCACTTGCAAGCTTCGATTCCCCCTATGTCTAATCCTACCTGAATTCCCTTATTTTACTTAATTACCAATCCCTTTACTAAAACTATTAATCCGTTTGGTCATTCACGATTAATATTCTTTTTCCTAAATTAACCCTCGTTTGGTCATGCAAGAATTTAAATTCAGGAAAAGCATAAAGAGCAAAAAGGTTGAATGATTGGAAGACTAAATTATGGTTTGGTCATGCCCTATTTATAGCCCCAATTATCCTATAGGTCCACCAACTAATTGGAGTACGGTTGCTGATCAACTAATTGATTATAAACAATGAAAGGCCGTAGCTAATCCTAATCATGTGATAAAAAAAATAGGACAATATTAATTAAAATAAAAACAGGAATTCAAACCAGAAATTAGAACATAAAAAGGTCTCTAAACATGTAAGATCCACCTAAGACCCTAGAAGAGGATTTAGCTATCCATAGTGTTCGAGAACAATAAAATAAAATTAGGAGTCATAAATTACAGAGATAAAAATAACCCGGAATAGAGAAATTTTTATTTTGAATATTCAGTCTCCTTTTTTTGCTCTAGAGCTCTCTCACGGTGTAAGAACGGATACCCAAAACTCCTTCTCTCCACTTGCCGGCGCTACTGTTTACTTTCGTATGTACTGTGCGTCAATTGCCGCGGCTCTTGTGTGCGGCTCTCTGCCTTATAATTCACGTCCAGCACTATTTATATCATCCAAGCATAGGGTCCAACAAATTACATATGTGCTGAATTATGGTCCACATGGGCTTTCCTTTCTTTCAAGCCCAAAAGTGGTGATGCATAAAAAATCAACAAGAGTTCTTTTGCTAATGACACCCCCATTTCGCTTCACACAACTCACAGCTGTATTTTGTTTATTTCTTTTTTTTCCTACAAAATAATGAGTAAAGTAAGTCACTTATTTATTTAAATGATAATAATCGCTCTCAAAATTATTCTAAAAGTATCTCTAAATATGCACTAATTTGGAGTTTATCAACTCCCCCACACATAACTTTTGCTTGTCCTCAAGCAAATTTTCTGGCTCAATAAAATTTTCAAATAAGTAATAGAGACAGCCAAATGAGGGACCCAAAATTAGAAGTAACATTGACAGACAATATACATTATAGCACATATGAGGTGTCAAAAGGTTGCCCAATTAGAGGCTCAAGTCCCTAAAGAATACATTTCTGTGAACAAAGGCACTCGCTCACAATCTCTCTAAGTGTTTAGGGACTAAGGAAAATATACACTCAAGTTTCCACAAAATGCACATTACCTTAAGCTTGTAATTTGACCAAATCTCCACTAAATAGTTCACATGCATGCAAAAGAAGGGGTTTCATGGGTTGTAATGGGGCCAGGGTGAATTCATGCAGGGTAGGAAATAAGAAGAAATGGATAATCAAATGGTTAAAAACAACAAACACATAGTAACATTTGAAATCAAATATGGAGCTCCTATCTATTTTACAATTTTGTCAAAACTCCAAATTAATTTCACTTCCATTCTTCACATTTTTTCTATTGAGTCAACTCTTTTTGATTTTCTTTTTCTCTTGAGTAGACTCTTTTGTTGTTTTTTTTTTTGGATTTGCCCTTTGGCTCTTTCATTCTTTTGTTGTGCCTTTTCCTCCTTCTTGCTTTCCCTTTTTTTTTTCATTTTTGTTTTGGAGGAAAAGGTAAGTACATGAAAACTCCTATATTGTTTTTGTTTTTTTTCATCCTGACAAGATAGACAACTAAAAGTATTGGACGAAATTGTAATTTTCAATAGTTGCTCCACATTTAATTCCAAATGGTTACCACAAACACAAAAAAAAGAAAAATTATATCTGGGTACCAAAGAAAAAAGTATAACAAATAAGCTCAAAGGGGGCAACTAAGGGATAAATTTAACAAACAACTCTGAGGCCAGAAAAATACCTAAATTCCCCAAATCTTTTTACATGATGCAAATCAATTTTCGCCTTGAAATGGTCAAAAGACAAATTCTGGAATGTAGCAAATTGGGAAACACACTCATAGAAAGAAAAGGGGTAAAATTTATGATCTAGTATCAATCCCCTTATGAAAGCTCAAATCTCACCTTTAGAAGCTAGTTCACACAAAGTACTCAACAGGGACAAATGCTAATTACCAGCTTCCTAAGGACATCCTCACAGTTACAATTAAGCACAAGTCTGTCAAGTAAATTAATTATGGGATCCCCTAAAGGCAAAATCTCTATTTTTTTTTCAGTTTTATATCCAAAACTAGCCAGAAAATTGCTATCAACACATGCGGTGGGTATGTGCATTAATAAAGATTAAGTGACAAAATAACTTTCCTCCCCCACACTAGCATGAAGCATGGTCCTCAATGCAAAATAATCAAATAGAAACTAAGAGAAATAAATGAGAGAGAGAGAGTACTAGTGACTTCCCTGAGAGAGCTTGTAGTCCGAGCTTATTCCTAAAAACAAAATGAAACATATTAAAAGTAAAAATAAAAATAAATGAAAAGAAAACACAGGTTGCCTCCTGCGAAGCGCTTGTTTAACGTCATGAGCCTGACGATAGTTGGTGCTCAATCAAGGGGCTCTCCAAGAGCAAATTTTACATCTAACGCTGTGCACCTTCTTCGTTTTCTAACAATGTGGTTGACATTGTTCTTCCTTTTTCCACGTGGTGGATGAACTTCAAATGATGGTGAAATTTTTATTTTATCTCCATCCACCATTATGCTAGGATCCTGCAAAATAAGACTTTTTTCCAAAAGGTCCTGCATCTTTAATTCACTAAACATGTTAGTTTCAACCACATCATCAAAATAAGGAGAAGTTAAAGAAGAGAAAATTTCATGGGAATTTAAAGCTTTAATAACATCATCTTCTTTACCACTCCTCAAAGTTACCTTTCCCCGATGAACCTCAATCACAGCATCACCAATGGTTAAAACAATTTGCCCAAAAATGGGCGCTTTCTCCTCTTTCTCCAAATCCAGAACCAATGGATCTTTCTCATTCTCCTCACAACCGCTCTCATTAATAGGATCTTTTGTTTCAATATGACTCCCTTCAGTAGGAGCTACTATTTTGATTTGACTCCCTTCAGTAAGAGTCTCCTCATCTTTTTTGAGAGCTTCTTCCTCAAAATTATATTCCATGGAGACAACTTCATCTCTCGTAGGAATACTTTCTTTGTATTGCTCAGCTTCTTTATTTTGGGTCGAATTAGTTTGTGAAGGAGTTTCTTGGGCCTCTTGAGATAACAAAGCGATGAGACTCGAGATTTGACCATTCAGGCTTCCAAATTTGTTGTTCATGGCTCTAATTTGGCTCTCCAAGCTTTCAAAATTTTCATGTGTCTGCTGCATAAATTTGGCCAAGACCTCATTGACATCCGACTTTTCCTCCTCTTGCCCTTGCACTTGTAATGACTCATAATTATCCAAGTGGGAGGAATAAGGAGGTGGCTCATAGTCATCCCAATAGTCTGAATAAGGTTCATAAGGAGGAGGAGAAATTTGAATCTGGCATTGAGACATATACCAATATGACTTCTCTAAATTTCTTTGTGCCTCTGCCTCTCTAATGTAGTCTCCAATTGTCTTAACCATGATTTAAACTTTTATCTGCAAAAAAGGTGAACTGCAGCGGTCTCTTGGGAAACTATTAGCAGCTTTTTTTTTGTATTTTTTTTCAATAAGATAAATAAAAAAATAAAACTAGTGCATAAAAAAAGTGTCTAAAGCAATAAAAATCTTTTTCGTTTAATATTGCTAAATTAATCCCCGGCAACGGCGCCAAAAACTTGTTGCGTTAAAAACACACTTAGAGCAAGTGTACTCTACCGCAGAAGTAGTATAAAAGATTATCGTGTCCACAGGGATTAATTAGCAAGTACCAAACTAATCGAGATTATTTATTATTTAGACGAACAAATATTTGAATTGTAATGGAACAAATAAAAAGAAATAAATAACAATGATAAAAATACTAAATTTAATAAATGGAGAGAGGTCTAGGGTCACGGTTTCACTTGCAAGCTTCGATTCCCCCTATGTCTAGTCCTACCTGAATTCCCTTATTTTACTTAATTACCAATCCCTTTACTAAAACTATTAATCCGTTTGGTCATTCGCGATTAATATTCTTTTTCCTAAATTAACCCTCGTTTGGTCATGCAAGAATTTAAATTCAGGAAAAGCATAAAGAGCAAAAAGGTTGAATGATTGGAAGACTAAATTATGGTTTGGTCATGCCCTAATTATAGCCCCAATTATCCTATAGGTCCACCAACTAATTGCAGTACGGTCGCTGATCAACTAATTGATTATAAACAATGAAAGGGTAGCTAATCCTAATAATGTGATAAAAACAATAGGACAATATTAATTAAAATAAAAACAGGAATTCAAACCAGAAATTAGAACATAAAAAGGTCTCTAAACATGCAAGATCCACCTAAGACCCTAGAAGAGGATTTAGCTATCCATAGTGTTCGAGAACAATAAAATAAAATTAGGAGTCATAAATTACAGAGTTAAAAATAACCCGGAATAGAGAAATTTTTATTCTGAATATTCAGTCTTCTTTTTCTGCTCCAGAGCTCTCTCACGGTGTAAGAACGGATACCCAAAACTCCTTCTCTCCACTTGCCGGCGCTACTGTTTACTTTCGTATGTACTGTGCGTCAATTGCCGCGGCTCTTGTGTGCGGCTCTCTGCCTTATAATTCATGTCCAGCACTATTTATATTATCCAAGCATAGGGTCCAACAAATTACATATGTGCTGAATTATGGTCCACATGGGCTTTCCTTTCTTTCAAGCCCAAAAGTGGTGATGCATAAAAAATCAACAAGAGTTCTTTTGCTAATGACACCCCCATTTCGCTTCACACAACTCACAGCTGTATTTTGTTTATTTCTTTTCTTTCCTACAAAATAATGAGTAAAGTAAGTCACTTATTTATTTAAATGATAATAATCGCTCTCAAAATTATTCTAAAAGTATCTCTAAATATGCACTAATTTGGAGTTTATCACCCACATTGATGTCTTAGTGGATAGTACAGCTCAACACTCGTTATTCTCCTTCATGGATGGATATTCGGGATATAATCAGATCAAGGTGGACCCCGAAGATATGGAAAAGACAACTTTCATAACGCTTTGGGGAACATTCTGTTACAAGGTCATGCCATTCGGGTTAAAGAACGCTGGTGCAACCTACCAAAGGGCCATGGTCACGCTGTTTCACGACATGAAGCATAAGGAGATTGAGGTTTATGTGGATGACATGATCGCAAAATCTAAAACCGGCGAGGAGCATATTGTCAATCTGCAGAAGCTCTTTGAACGGTTGAGGAAATATAAACTCAAGTTAAACCCGGCCAAGTGCACGTTTGGGGTGAGATCAGGGAAGTTGTTAGGCTTCATTGTCAGCCAGAAGGGAATCGAGGTGGATCCAGACAAAGTAAAAGCCATCCTCGAGATGCCGGTGCCCAAAACAGAGAAAGAAGTCCGTGGTTTCCTCGGAAGGTTGAATTACATCTCCCGATTCATCTTCCAGTTGACTGCTACTTGTGAGCCGATCTTCAAACTGCTGTGCAAAAATCAAGAGTTGAAGTGGAATGACCAGTGTCAAGCTGCCTTTGAGAAAATCAAGGTGTACTTGCAGAATCCACCAGTCTTAATGCCACCTGTGTCAGGCAGGCCTCTCATCTTATACCTCACAGTGCTAGATAATTCAATGGGCTGTGTGTTGGGGCAGCATGATGAATCCGGGAAAAAGGAGCATGCCATATACTATCTTAGCAAAAAGTTCACCGATTGTGAGACAAGATATTCTATGCTGGAAAAGACTTGTTGTGCTCTAGTTTGGGCTGCTCACCGTTTAAGGCAGTACATGCTGAGTCACAACACTTGGTTGGTGTCAAAAATGGATCCAATCAAGTACATATTTGAGAAGCCAGCTCTTACAGGACGAATTGCCCGTTGGCAGATGCAATTATCAGAATACGATATCCTGTATGTCACACAAAAAGCAGAGTGCACTTGCTGAGTATTTGGCATGTCAGCCGATTCCAGACTACCAACCAATGCAGCATGATTTTCCTGATGAAGATATCATGGCACTGTTTGATGAGGGGAAGTCCCAAGAAAGTGAAAGGTGGAGAATGATCTTCGACGGTGCGTCAAATGTATGGGGGCATGGGGCAGGTGCTGTGTTAATATCTCCTGACAATCGCTTCGTTCCTGTCACTGCAAGGTTGAGCTTCTATGTCACAAACAACATAGCAGAGTATGAAGCGTGCATCTTGGGTATTCAAGCAGCCCTAGAATGGAAAGTTAAAAGGCTAGATGTGTATGGAGATTCGGCCCTGGTTATTCATCAAGTAAGAGGCGATTGGGAGACCAGAGATCCCAAACTGATTCCTTGTTGTGTTTATGTGCAAAAGTTGATGGAGTCTTTTGACGAAATCACTTTCAAACACATCCCTCGAAGCGAAAACCAGCTGGCTGATGCATTGGCAACTTTATCATCCATGTTCAATATCAATTGTGATAAAAGCTTGACTCATGTCACAATCCAGCACCAGAGTCTACCTGCGCATCACTACTGCACAGCCATAGATGAAGAGCCTGATGACAAGCCTTGGTATCATGATATCAAACAGTACATCATCAGCAGAGAATTCCCTCCTGGGGCATCTGAAAATGACAAGAGAACTCTTCGGCGACTGTCAAGGAATTTCTTCCTCAGCGGTGAGGTTCTCTGCAAAAGGAATTATGACATGGTCCTCTTAAGGTGTGTTGCTAAAGAAGAAGCTGAAAGAATCATGAAAGATGTACACGAGGACTCATTCGGAACTCATTCCAGTGCGCATACTATGGCTAGACAGATTTTAAGGGAGGGCTATTACTGGTTGCAGATGGAAGGTGACTGCTATAGCTTTGTCCGAAAGTGCCACAAGTGCCAAATCTACGCTGACCACATTCATGTGTCGCCTGCCAAATTGAATGTTCTGACTGCATCCTGGCCGTTTTCAATGTGGGGCATGGACGTCATTGGTCCTATTGAACCCAAAGCATCAAATGGGCATCGCTTCATCTTGGTCGCCATTGACTATTTCACGAAGTGGGTTGAAGCTGCCTCATACTCCAGTGTAACCAGTTCAGTGGTTGCCAAATTTGTGAAGAAGGATCTGATTTGCCGTTATGGTCTTCCTAACAAGATCATCACTGATAACGGCAGCAATCTGAATAGCAAAATAATGAAGGACCTATGCGCAGAGTTCAAAATTCAGCATCATAATTCTTCCTCCTATCGGCCCAAGATGAATGGAGTAGTGGAGGCAGCTAACAAGAACATCAAAAAGATTGTGCAAAAAATGGTGGTCACATACAAGGATTGGCATGAAATGCTTCCATTTGCTTTGCATGGCTATCGTACTTCAGTGCGTACCTCAACTGGGGCAACTCCTTTCTCTCTGGTATACGGGTCAGAGGCGGTCCTCCCAATCGAGGTTGAGATACCATCCCAACGGGTACTCATGGAAGCTAAACTGGAAGAAGCAGAGTGGGTGCAGGCTCGTCTGGATCAGCTAAACCTCATTGAGGAAAAAAGAATTGCAGCTTTGTGTCATGGGCAGCTGTACCAACAGAGAATGAGAACAGCTTTTGACAAGAAAGTCCGGCACCGTGAATTCAAGCAGGGAGATTTGGTGCTTAAGAAGATCTTGCCCATCCAGACTGATCCCCGAGGGAAATGGACACCCACTTATGACGGCCCGTATGTGGTCAAGAAAGCCTTTTCTGGAGGAGCACTGATACTCACGAACATGGACGGAGAGGATTTAAGGAACCCAGTCAATTCCGATCAAGTGAAGAAGTATTATGCCTAAAAGAAATAGACGAAAAAAGAGAAAGACGAGCCAAGTAAGAGTTAGCTCGCTAGGTTGAAAACCCGAAAGGGCGGCCTAGGCAAAATCAGAGCGACCCGGTGGATTGAAAACCCGCAAAGGGCGATCCAGGCAAAAATTAGGGTCAGAAAACTTGGGCATGAAAAGTAAAGAAAGGCATACAACTCCTCTGAAGACTTGGATGAGGGAGTGATCAAGGTCAAGGACATAAATGTTTAGCACTGTTCCACAGAGACGGACAGTCAGAATTTAACTTCTCTCTTTTTTCGTGTCTTTTTATAGTTTAAACTTTCAAGTGTAATAAACAATCGGCGTAACTTCTTGTGCGACTGGTTTCCACATTAATAAAGTTCAACTTTCTCATATCTGTTCACTCTTTTTATTTTCTGCTTTTTTTTTGCTCAAAATAAACGTTTTATAATGATGGTGATGATGACCTGTAAAACATGTGCATAAATCATGGAGCATTACAATTATTGCAAAGTCCCTAAAGGTCGCGGAAAAAAGCAATTCCCCAAAACCAGTTAATCATGCAAGAGAAAGCGATTGCACTCACGATTGCTTCAAACGGCGAAGTCAAAGCCATCATGCACTCGGCCCATGAGCCCCGCAATTCCAGTGGGTTCCTCAGTCTCGTGCCATGAGTGTCGCGGGTTGGCTGAACCAGCAAAAATAAGCCAAAAGAGCAAAAGAGCAAAAGAAAAAACAAACGATCAGAAAAAGAAGGCTGATCAAAGAATGAAAAGACAAGAAAAAACAAACAGTCAGAAAAAAGAAAGCTGACAAAAGAAACGAAGAATCAAGAATAGCATCCCATTGCATTCATCATTCCACTAAATCATCACATCGCATGCACTCACATGACATGCATTCGCATAACGGACTTTGCATAGCATGCATTCATATTCCATGCACCATGTCTTGCATCTGCTAACGTGTGCAGGTGTCCTGGATCAATGCAATGGCATTGATCATCAATCAGAGCAAGCTGAAGAAAGGTCCGCTAACCTGAGCAGACATCCTAGATCAGTGCAATGGCATTGATCATCAATCAGAGCAAGCTGAAGAAAGGTCCGCTAACCTGAGCAGACATCCTGGATCAGTGCAATGCACTAATCATCAATCAGAGCAAGCTGAAGAAAGGTCCGCTAGCCTGAGCAGACATCCTGGATCAGTGCAATGGTACTGATCATCAATCAGAGCAAGCTGAAGAAAGGTCCGCTAGCTTGAGCAGACATCCTGGATCAGTGCAATGGTATTGATCATCAATCAAGAGAAAGCTGAAGAAAAGTCCGCTAACCTGAGCAGGCATCCTGGATCGGTGTGGAAGCAGTGACCGACTAAAGGAAACTAACTGGATTTTGGAATCCCCTATGGACCCACGTGTCCCCAGCAAGATTGACTTCACCTTGTATTCGAGCTGCAGGTAAGTCCCCCTGACCTCAATAGGTCCAGTCGAAGAGGATAGCTGTGTTAGCCTAAAACATGGCGCAGTCCTAGGGAAATATCGAGATCCAGACTTGATATAGTACCCTCCCCTGGTCGCTCGCAAGACCACCCATTTGGAGCCCACGTGCTCCCAGGCCCAAGCGCAAGCTCGGATCATTCGCGATTCGTTAAAATGCTTTAGGAAGCCTCCGTCGCCGGCTTAACGAGGGCCGGCACCCTTTTTGCTTCCCTTTTTATTGCTTTCTTTATTGCTTTCCACTAGCTTATTGAGGGTTGGCACCATTTAGTTTCCTGCTTATTGAGAGTTGACGATTCATCCATTGCATTCACTTCGGGCTAACACCCAATAAAAATAGAAAAAGAAAAAAGAGGAAAATTCGGGTTTCCCTAAGTAGACAAAATCGGTATAATTTCTGAATTCTTTATCTTCATTTTGCCTTGGAATATGTTTCGGCCAAATCATATTCCTCGTTAAAGTTCAGATAAAGAGGGGCAGCTGTCATACCCAAATTTTGTCCGGCTTAGGTCAAAACCCTAATTTTCCACAAAAAATAAATAAATTGAAGAATGAAGAGCATCATGCATTGCATTTTGGGTCCTAGAAGTCATTCCAAGGTCTTTAAAATCATTTTTAAGGTTGGAATGCACTTTTTAGGCAAATTAGGGTTTTAGGGTCAAAAGGACATTTTGGTCGTTTTTCGCAAAAAGATGATTTTCTCGCCAAAAATGCACATCCACAAAAAGTACATTTTTATTCTATCCAGGATAATTTTTGTACAATTTTTTAGAAAGAAAACCCTAGTCAAAAATAATTAAAAATGTTTTTTTTTTCCATTTTTAGTGCATAGAAAAATAAAAAAGGACCATTAAATATTCCTCAATTCTTAAGTGACAATTTTTATTGTCATGGGTGACTAGAGGGAATATTTCATGGTGCCCAAAAACATGTAACACATTTTCAATAGTTGCATTCCCATTATTTCCCATGCCCAAAAATTTCAAATTCAAAAACTCAAAAAAAGGAAGTGTCCTCAATAAGACAAAAGACCAAAAACAAGTTTTTTTCTCTCTCTCTCTCTCTCTCTCCCCACAATTTCGAAATTCTCTCTCTCTCTCCCCCCCACAATTTCGAAATCCCCTCTCTCTCTCTCCCTCTCACAAAATTCTTCCACACTCTTCTATTGTACTATTATTTCTTATCTTGAAAGAATATGCCTTGTACCATCCTTAAACCTTCTCCTTTGGTGCATATCACCAATTCTCACTCACTTTCATGAAGATTCATGCCCTCTTTGGTAAATTACCTCACTCACTTACACTAACCTCTTCATACGGAAACACAAATTTTCCTCTTTGGTAACATTCCATCCCAATCATACCCCTAACCCTATTTTTGCCTCACATTATTCCTAAAATAAGACAAGTTTTTTTTTTTACAAAAAACTCTCACTCTCACCTTTTGTGTTTTCTCAATACCCTCAATCCAAGTGACCTTTAATCCTAACCCTCCATTTAATTTTAAAACTCAATCCTAGAGCACTTAGTAAGGCCAATGACCCAATTGCCCCTAAACCTAAAATAACTCTATAAATACTCCCTCATTCCCACACCTAAGGATCCTTTGGCCTCTCATTCTCCTACACTCTCATTTTTTACCCTAGCACACCAAAAACTTCTCCCTCTTCCTCTCTTCCACGAAATCTGTCTCACTCCCTCACTTCATTCTTTTCATCTTTCACCATCAAATCTTCCATTTCTTGCTAGATCATCATCATTCCTTCCATTCTCTTCAAGGTTGCATCATCAAATTGCTAAGAGCTAAGAATCTTTGTGTTCATGTCATCTCCTTCTTCATTTCTTTGTGATTTTGAGGTAAGCTTTGAAACTTTGCATCTCATATTTAGTTCTTCTTGCATAATCTCTCTTCTACTCCCAACTCCTTCTTGATTGCTTGTTGTTGTTGCTTTGAGGATCCATTTCAAATATTTTGACAAGGACTTAGAGAGCCTTGGGTGTTTGAGATGGGTCCTTGGCATTGAAGGAGTTGTTCTTGTGCTTGAATGATTTCCCTTGCATCTCTAAACATTTTGCACTAAATTTCATGAAATAAGAGTTGTTTTATGGCATTGTTCATTTCGCATGCTTGTAGAAAACTTAGGGTTCATGTGAGTTTTATGCCATCCTTTGCTTAATCATGTGAATCCTTTGCAAAAATGGATCTATGTTGCTTATGTTAACTTTTGTGTTTTTTTTAAATAAAAGTGTGGATCTATGTTCCCTTTGGGTTCGCATGCTTATGTTGAAAAACATTTTCAAATTGATTTTGTTGTTGTTCTTTGCTTGATGATGTTTAATCTTGTTGTTAGTATTTTATTTTAGTGTTAGATGTTATTTTTTTGTTGTTGGTTGATGATCTAGCAATATGATTCCCACTAGTGCCTAGTGCACCTTGACTTAAGTGCTGAAGATTGCTAGAAATGACTCAATTTAGTTTGTGTGTCCACTTATTCTTGTGTCTTAGTTTGCTTATTGTAAATTGTTGATGATAGACAAGTTGATTCTCACTAGTGCCTAGTGCACTTTTCTCAAAGTGAGAGGATTGCTCTATGTGATTCAACTTGGTTTTAGTGTTTATTTACTTTTTACCATTTTACTTTACCACTCCATTAACTTTTTACCAAAACATAAAAATATTTTACTACTTTGGTTTTTACCACTTCATTAATTTTTTTACTAAAACATAAAAAGATTTTACCACTTCCCATTTACCTCATGCATTTTTACTTTACCACCTCATTAAATAATTACCATTTACTTCATGCATTTTTACTTTACTTTTCACTAACTTCTTACTTAAAGTTTTACAACTTATCAACTTGCAAAAATACCCAAAACATTTTCACATTCATGCATCTTCATTCATACTTAGTTTATGTGACACTCTCATGCATCATCATATGCTTATATCTCTTGCATCCTCTTATGCATCCTTGGATGCCATCCATTCATAAATAAAGTGCTATGCATCCATTCCTTGTACACTCATGCACTTACATGCTTACCTAATCATGCATCCTTGCTTACATATTCAATCATTTAACTTAGAATACTCTATGTTTACAATCAATTGAATTCACTTGTTCTTGATGCCATGTAAATGTCTTGACTTGATTGTGTGCCCTCCTCTCCACTTGTATGACCTCCTAATGGAGACGTAAGTCTACATGCATGTTGTAGCATAGAGCCATTAGGGTAAATACAATCCTTCTTGCACACACACAATTACTTTGAGAATTTTGTTTTGCATCTTTAATAATTGAATCCTTTGATTGTATGGGCATGTTTAATCTTGGTTAATGAATGATATGTTCATGTTTGCTTGAGTATTATTCATTCATTTGCATTTGGTTATGGATTTAGAATTGACTTGAAATGTTCTACTCCTTTTCTAAAACCCATTTCCTAAAATCATTTCAAAACAAAAAGAAACTTTTACTTTCAAAACAAAAATAAATCAATCGTCATTAAACACCAATCGCGCCGTTGCCGATTAGGTCATTAATGATGATATTGTTTTCAAAAGGAGTTAATGATGATATTGTTTTCTAACCGTTGTTGTTCGGTATTCGCAAAAGCTCTATCCCATTTTCGAAAACTTATTCATTTCTCAAAAATAAATCAATTGTCATTAAACACCAATCGCGCCGTTGCCGTTTAGGTCATTAATGATGATTTCATTTTCAAAAGAGTTAGTAGTGAGGCCATTCTAACCGTTGTTGTTCGGTCTTCACAAACGCTCACCCAATTGCGAAAAACCCCTTAAGCCATTTTCAAAACCAAAACCCGAGAACTACGTAGCTTTGATCCCTCTTCCAGTGAGGGTACGTAGGAGAGGGGTCCTGTCCTGTCAAGCACACTTTTAAAAAAAACCGAGAACTACGTAGCTTTGATCCCTCTTCCAGTGAGGGTACGTAGGAGTAGGGTCCTGTCCCGTCAAGCACACTTTTAAAAAAAATCTTTGTTTTGTCCTGATTTTCAAAGATACCTCGAGAACTACGTAGCTTTGATCCCTCTTCAAGTGAGGGTACGTAGGAGCGGGGTCCTGTCCCGTCAAGCACACTTTTAAAAAAAACCGAGAACTACGTAGCTTTGATCCCTCTTCCAGTGAGGGTACGTAGGAGCGGGGTCCTGTCCCGTCAAGCACGCTTTTAAAAAAAACCGAGAACTACGTAGCTTTATCCCTCTTCCAGTGAGGGTACGTAGGAGCAGGGTCCTGTCCTGTCAAGCACACTTTTAAAAAAAAACTTTGTTTTGTTCCGCTTTGCAAAGATACCCGAGAACTACGTCGCTTTGATCCCTCTTCCAGTGAGGGTACGTAGGAGCGGGGTCCTGTCCTGTCAAGCACACTTTTAAAAAATCGAGAACTATGTAGCTTTGAATTCTCCATCGCACCGGGAGATACGTAGGAGCGGGGTCCTGTCCCGTCAAGCACACTTTTAAAAAAAAACTTTGTTTTGTTCCGCTTTTCAAAGATACCAAAAATATCCCTTTCCCCCTCGTTTTCAATAAAACAAACTCCTAAAGAAAAGAAAAGAAGTAGAATAAATCGCTTCAAACTCAAACTTTTATCCAAACCACACATCAAGTTAATGGTTCCCTTTCGGTAGAAAGGAGGTGCGGAGTGCTAATACCTTCCCCGTACCTAACCGACCCCCGAACCTACATCTCTACGTTTTCAAAAGACCATCCGCCTTGTTTAAAAGACCTTTTTTCAATGTTTTGGTCTTAAAATTAAAATATTGGTGGCGGCTCCAAACTTTTTCCACGTTGTCAAACGAAAAGTCCCAAACCGGATTTTTCGGGCGCAACAAAGGGTCCCTCGTGGGAGAGCCATGGAGAGTAGTGAGGTGACCCGTCCCCAAGGTCTATGCCTTGGTGGTCAGGTCGGGTTGGAGATCTCCTCGAGGTAGATCTGTGGCCACGCCCCTTGTGGGTCTTGGCTTGTGGCGCAAGAGCTTTTTGCCCGAGACCCGAGACGGCTATGCTGTGCAGCTCGTGGCTCTGTGCGGCCCTCCTTGTGCGAGACTGCTACGCTGCGCAGCTCGTGACTCTGCGCGGCGCTCCTCACGCAGGATCCCCTCACCCGCGACTGCTACGCAGCGCAACGCCTTTGGTTCTGCACTTTTCGGAACACCTCTCTTCTCTTGTGGGTCTGGAGATCAGCAGGTTCAGGAACTGGCGGATGGTCGCCGCATCCTCAGGTTGGATGGGGATTTGGATCGGCTATGGCGCCGGGACTTGGATGGTGTCGCCTGGAAGAGCGGCAGCAACACCTTGTGGCGTGTCTTCAGGTTGGGGCTGAGACACGACAATGCTTTGGACCCGGGGTTTGCTTCGGGGTGCCGTCGGAATGCAGGAGAGAAGTCTTAAGAGGTAGAGATGAGGTGAAAGCTAGACAGCTCCCACTGTGGTCGCCAATGTTCAGTACCTAGCAGCGCTGCGGTGACTGCTGTTGGTAGGTCTCTTGCATTCCGAGCGGAGTGTTGAAAGGATCCCAGGTGAGGCACCTGCAATGCCACTCCGACACCCAAGTCAGTATAAGGAATAAGAGAGTAGTATGATCTAGGAATGAGAATATACCTATTTATGGCAATGTGAGCCAGTATTTATAGAGATTCGTGCAGGATTTGAGTCGTTTGATCGATCAGATGAATCTGAGTCATCCAAGCGTGAGAGCTACAAGTGGGCTGATTTATTGTGGATATGGATCAAAAGGATTTGGTCTATCCATGTCTAATTGCTGAATGGACCTCTTAGTCCAGTCCAGAACAAAGCGTGTATGTGTGATTTTCCAATGCTTACAGGCCTTCATAGGCAAGTTAATCGGCTTATCGAAGAAAAAAAAATAGGCAAGTTAATCGATTAATGAGAGTATCATGGTTGCAGTGAGGCGTCATCGGCTATTTAATCGATTAATAAGGGTATGATCAGAGTGAAACAAAATTATATTCATGAAGGTTTGTAACATTAGATGAGACGTATATAAGATAGGATTAAGTTGTTGAGGTATTCCTACGTCGAGTCTAAGGGATAATGAACATTAATTGTAAATAGTGTTGGTTAAGGAAAGCAGTAAGAATGATTAATATTTTCAGTTATTCTCGTTAAAGCTTAGATGTAAGAATGAGGTCAAAGATTCCAGATCAACAACCTAGGATATGATTATCCCTTATAGTTCCCAGACAAGTGTGAACAAGTTAAAGAGATTGTGAGTAATGCAAATGAACCATAGGAAGTGAGATTAGAATTTGAAAATTGTGACCATTTGTAGTGACTTTGATTTAGCTTTCCCTAATGACGCGAGACGACGATGTGTCGGGTTCTTGTTGAAGTTGATTGAAATTGAGAGTCTTGAAGAAGTCTCACATTTTTTAGTTTGGTAAAGGAAGAGGGGGGCCAAAGCTATATATATATACTAGCGTATTTACCCGTGCGATGCACGGGGTAAAAGCTCTAGTAACTATTTATTGACGATGTTAAATAGTAAGGAAATAAAGATGGTGAAAATTAAATAGACATCGGTCTAACACATATGTTACATACACATAGTATTAGTGATGCAATTAGAAATTCTAAGTTTTAAAATCTATACACATCAAAAGAGGCAAAAATAAAAAATCTTAAACATGAAATAAACATCTAACACCCGCAATGAGGAAGATAAAAAGGCTAGAATTCATTATTGAGAAGAGCCCATTTTTTACAAACAAAATATATATAAACGACAAACTTATAAATAACATGAATTAAAATCTCGAGTCAGTCTGCAACTTAAGTTTTCAATTCAGCTCAATTTCTCGGGACTCTTCAATGTTGACAGCATCTACCATTATATTCCTCATATAGTTCCTACTGAAATGTTGAGGTGTTATTGCTGGAGTATAAGAACTTACGGGCAAAAAACCTGCACATTATCACAGTTTCAGCTACAAAGTTAAATGATGTTTTGGACATATTGAAAATATAGAAATTGAGATTTAACTCAATATATTAGAATATGAATGTATCCACAATACAATCATCCCTCCAACCTGTAATACGGACATTAGAGGCATCCTGGCAAATAAAACTAATTCACTAAATGCCAATTTTTTTTGCCAATTTAATTTTACCAAGTAATGAATTTCGAAAGAATGCATATTTAAGTAAAGCATGAGGATAAAGAGTATGGCAATCATGATCATAATTATATCATAATGCATATTTAAGATTGTCAAAAAAGAATGCATATTAAAGAAAGATGATGAAAAGGACATAAAAATGGTGTTGCCATAGTTGCTTTACCATTGTGGCTTTTACCCTAAATAAAACAAACAGTTTCCGCCCGGTTACATAGCCCCATTGTAGATGTTGCCAATAACATTTTCTTTTATATCCACAATTCAATATCATAGATGCTAACCAAAACTGAAACTGAAACACAAACACTATTGATACAATGTAATACACTGTAATATCAAACAAAGCACACTAACAGCAAACACCCTGAGCTTCAAGTTGAAAATAATTAGTTTGTAATGACATATGAAAATTGTCAAAAGTTTTTAGGCGAAAGATCACTAAAATGATAAATGTTAAGTTGAATATGTACTTTGATATTGTTAATTGACAAATAAATGAACTCATCATTATAATCATAAGCAATTAGATGCATTTGATTAAATGAATTACGTGCCTCATGTAACATATCAATATTTGCTTGCAGCTCAGCATTGGCCTTTAGAACTGGAACTCTTCTCCCACCTCGATCACGTCGACCGGATTTCTTGGCGCCAACATCATTAGCTTTGCTAGCAGCTCTTAAGTGTCTGGTTTTATTTAATATCATTGAGTAAACACATCATTAGGTATAATAGTAATAATATTCTAGCAGGAAATTAAAGATCGGTTGTTAAGAGAAATCACTGAACAAAACAACATGAATCCAAAAACCAAAATATACCTAGTTAGCAATTATGAAGAAAGATCATGGTAAGAATAATGAAAAATTACTATAATAGAAAAGATATAGCCATATTGTTGTTGAGTAAAATCCAAAAGGGAACCAAATGTGGTTATCTAAGAGGGTTTTTAGATAGAGGCTCACATGATCTTAGAATATGTCCAGAGAATGTTGTGCTGATGAAAATCCTCAGCAGGATCAAACCAGAGACCATATCTTCCTTCTCTGCCAATGCTAGTACTTCCATTGCCATAAACATTGGTTTGAATCCTCCTGTCTTTTCCTCTAGCGTTTCCCAAAAATTCAAAGTCTATCTCATCATGGTTCTTCTCAAACATGTCACCATTTGACATCTGCAGATAGAAAAAAATATGATGAAACATTATTCATTTTCCATAATGTTAAACAAAGACTCAACCTTTGACATACAACTCATAGCTCAAGTGAACCATGCATTTTAAGAAAAGACATGTAATTTTTGGGACCTTTAAGTCAATCAAGAAAATGAAGCATATACTGTCATAATATAATCATTTACAACCTTCAGCGCCTTGACTGTCATTGTTAATAATATAACTACAATCATAAGGCTTATCTCTCTTAATTCAAAAGAACAATACACATTATTGTGCAAACTAACGCAACATAAAGCAGATGGTATGCCGTATGCCTACAATTACAATAGAGAAGTTTGGCAAAGCCAAAAAGTAACACCAAATTGAATTCCTTCCATTTATAAAGATATGTCAAGAAACAAATGAATAAATAATTGATGCTTACTCAGTGACTTCTGTTTCCAATCTACAAATAGTTCACAAACAATTTAATGGTATATATGAAAAGGTAAAACCAAAAGCATGAAGTGTGGGTATAAGGAATATGAAAGGTTTGGTTGTACCTTAATTGCAAACAATCATGAATCCATGATAATCATTATCAATTCAATTCCAAAGGCAAAATTTTCATTCGAATAGTGATAATTAGACCTTTATGAATCCCCCAAATCCTCAATAGAGTAAAATTGATTATAAAATTATTAGCTACCAAGTATCAGGTACCCACTAACATTATCTGTTTTACAACAATGAAACAACAAAAGGATGAAGACCTCATTGCAAATTCTTTACCATTAGATTTGTGTTGTATGCCACATCAAGACAATGGCTCAGTGGAAATATTTTCCATTTTTTCCTTCTAATGTCTCCATATTGACCAGCAAATAAAAAGAAACAGTTCCAAGGACAGAAGATTAACATGCCTAGATCATTATAAAAAGTATATAACATTTTTCCTTTCAGATTGCAAAAGAAGTTTAGAAGAAAAAAAAGGAAACCCAATTCTTAGAGACAAACCCAGCAAACAAAAACATAGGAGAGACCATGCTATGTGCATCGTTTCCGTCAGCTGCCTCCTCTGCTTTCCCTTCTTCCTTCTTGCCCTATCTACAAAATGAAAAGACAAAGGAAGGGGAGTTTGAATCTTCAAAAAAATAGTATAAAATCCTAAATAAGAAAGACCAAAATGACACAAGATTATACAACCCTGATCAATACTATCATACATTAATTTCATGCAACTTATATACTCATTGATCTCTATATAATGAGACATGGTTAAATAGAAACAGATACACAAATAGTAGAAGTTTAACAATGCTAAATCACAATGAAACACCACACTCATAAGTGTCAAAAATGACTAAACACAGAATCTACACCACAGTGAAACACAAAGCACATTTTCTGTTCAAGTAGCTTTTGAATAATTCCTACCGTAGTCATCATATCCTAAGTTGAGATACAATGGTGGAAGAATCATCATTATAATTGACCTTCTGACACGAGTCCATAAGATTCAATGAATAGAACAATCGGATTTCCTTTTATTTGAAGCCACTTGATGTGATTTAGGGAAAGAAAAAAATACATCATTCTTAGAATGAGTAAAAAGGGAATTGACAATAAAAAATAACCCAACATAGTTGAACAAACTAATAAACGATCAAAGTAACCATTTCATTTCACTAACCAACATTTAAAAGCTACATAACAGGGGGAGAATATACACAATTCAGCCGTTTCTATATGACTTGCTATGACTAAGTAGAAACAGAAGCACATATATAAAAAGCCTAAGCATGCCCAAAGGAAAAATGAGTTAGAAGTTAGACAACCAAAATCGAGCTAGTAAGCAACAAAACACTAATTATCGAAGCAAATAAGTTAAATAAGTTAAACTGATGAACACAAATAAGGCCATGCGAAAGTAAAATAAAAAATAATTTCTGTTTTCAAGAAATAATAAGGCAATTGATCTTCTAAAAACATGATCGTTATACATAAAAATTTGCATGAGAATTTTATTCAATCAAATGAAATCAACAATTAAGCTCTAACTTTATTACTAAAATTTGACACCCCAACAATAATAAGCACAAAATGAGAGACAATGAAGCTAACCATGTAAAAACCAGTTTTGTGTTCACCATATGGCCTTTTGGTATTTTTAACATAAAAGAAACCAAAATCTATATCTATCCAAAGCTACCAAAATCCAAGTAACTAATGAAGGAAGCCTTACCGTGTGCTCATCTAACAATCCAGAAGTTCCCAATAATTTGATTTTATACTAATTCCATGAAGACTTCCTATGCAACTCAAAACAAAAGAGAAACACCATTCAAATCCATAATCAAACTAAAAAATAAAATGTATTAGTAATATTACCCTTCATCTAAAAATGAGTCTATTAGTGATCCTCCGGGTTTCTTTATAATCTTGATAGATTCTAAGTTCTGTTTCCCTGTAATTTTAAACATCAACATTAGAAACCAAGATTAGTGGAAATGAAAGCATGAAAGACATATAGGTAATTTTGTAACAATAAAGATCATTGTGATAAAAAATTAACCTTTTTGTGGAAGTAATCGTTGGTTGACTCTAGTTGTTGTCCTGATGATCAAATCCCAGGTTTGTTGAAACCAAAATCAACACCCATGCAACATATTATTCATAAAAAGACCTCAAAAAAAAAAATCATATTCTTCTATAGCAAAAGCAAAAGGCTAGGTGAATAAAAAATGGCAGAATAGAAAATCAATATAAGGAGAATTTGCAGCTCTTAAAAAAATCAAACTATGTATCATAGTATATGACACTATTTAATCCTATAATACAAAATTTGGGGTAAATACTACTCTCCAAATTCTACTCTCACGTCCTGCAATTTATGGTCTCATCTTCAACTTTGTTGCAGCTTCTAGATCAGCCCCCAATGAGATTTTCACCTGCATAAAAAAGACCATGTTGATCAAACAACTAAGAGGACATAACAACATTGGAGATGACATACAATAACAATAACAATAACAACAATGCTTCATGATCGCATCTCATTTGAATTTTCATTTTATTTTTTTTGTGAAAGAATGCTGCCTTGGAGAACACCTTGCTATATGTACCCGTCCACCACAGAGACCACCATCCACCATATCTTGTATCGATCACCTGTTGCAATTCCAAAAGAGAATCAATTGTGCAGTTATGTTAAAAGCTTGAGGCACACAAACATGAACTGCAGATTCAGTTCAATATGCACATAACAAAAATGGCAAGCAATAGTTTTGTGTCTATGAACCAATCTAGGTTGCTTCAAGTTCAACCCCCATTTCACCACACAGTAACAACTTCCTCACATAATCTAGGTGGTTATTTTCTTCATTGTACCCTACAACATAGAGATTATGATAAGTAGTACTGGCATACCTCATCATTCCATCTTCCCTTCTTAGCCTCCTCTTCAGCATCTTCAGTTCCACCTTCTGGATTAATAACCTCCAATCCCTCATGAAATCTTATCAGCAACACAAATTATCAACAAAACAAATCTTATCAGCACATGAAACTGAATCACACCAACGCAAGCTTCAAAAAAATTAATCAATTGATTAAAAATCACATAACAATCAACAAACTGTAACATCCGCAAAATAATTAACCAAATTATTTGGATGTTAACCCAATTGAATTAATTTAGTACTTAACTGGTAAATTTACCGAGTGCTAAAATTATTTATTGGTTGTCATCGGATCGTTAACCGGATAATACGGACCAAGGAAGTTTTGGAATCGAAATAGGAGATTTCGATCGATATGATAATTTGACCGCGTTGCAACTTAAATATTAAATAAATATATATTTATGTATAAGTGTGTGCGTGTGAAAGGAGAAGAGAATTAATTAAGAAATGAAAGAAAGAAGGAAAAGAAAGGAAACAGCGAGAGAGAGTTACAGAGGAAAGGAGAGAAAAGAAGAGAGAAAGAAAGGGGGAGGAAGAAGAAGAGGAAAAAGGGGGCAATTCCGCTCATCAAAACGACTTCCGTCCAACACGAAAAATGCTCAGCGTTACTTCCTCTTCGATTTGGTACCAAGATTTTCATCATCAACTCACTTTCTCTCACTTTGCCATTTTCGAACATTGAAGGTTTTGGGGAAGGATTTCGGTTTTTGATGATGATGTGATGGTTTACGGATGATTAGAAGGCAACCCGATGAAGGTGGAAAGCGGATTGATGTTCGATTGGAAGGTTGGGAGAGTTAGGGTTTGAGAATCCAAATTTTGGGTTTTTGGATGAATAGTGATTTTGGGCTTGAGGAAGAAGATGAATAGTGTTCGGGGAAGATTTCAAGGAAATCGGTATTTTGGTCAAAAAGCGGTTTCGTGATCGAGTGGGAAGCTTTGGAAGCGGTTACGCAGTCGGTGTTATGTCAAATTGTTTGTTGTACGATTCACCGGGTTTGGAAGCGGTAACGCAGTCGGTGTCGTACTGAGTCATAACAGGTTCACCGGGTTTGGAAGCGGTAACGCAGTCGGTGATCTGTTAAAAGTTAAGTAATGCGGTTCACCGGGTTTGGAAGCGGTAACGCAGTCGGTGCCGTGTCACGTTATATAAAAATTCATAATTGAACCGAGAGTGTTAGTAGGGGTCTCGGTAGAACTCACTGAGATTGTATCTCATTGTTTATATGTTGTGGTTTTACAGATAACAGGGAAAGTGGAGATCCAAGAGGCACGAGTAGGTGGTACTCGGATGGTTGCTGAAGACTTAGCTTTTATGCTAAGTTATATTTTCCCCTTGTTAGTTATGTATCACAACATTATGGCTTTAGCTGTTGTAAAAGTTATGTATTTATTTCCGCTTTCTTGTTTGATATTGAACACTGTATTTCACTGATGGTTTATGGTCTTAGTTATGTTTAAGACTGTTCTGTGGTTATTCAGTGAAAATATTATAGTGATGTTCAGTATTTAAACAGGAAATATGTCTCTGATGTTTTAGGAATGGTACACTTGGGTATTTTTACTCGATAAAAATACCGGGGTGTTACACAAACTCTCATTAAATCATACATCAAACAGTGCAAAACAACTATAACCTAATACAGTAAAGATAATATATCATATTACATCAATTAATCAAACAAATAAATTCAATATAGAACGATGATAATCCGAAACATATTAGAAAAGGGTAGATTGATAAGCTTGAGTCAAACACTCACAACCGAATTGAAAAAAAGTAACATGAAAAGAGATAAATCAAATCCATAATCAAACTAAAAAATAAAATGTATTAGTAATATTACCCTTCATCTAAAAATGAGTCTATTAGTGATCCTCCGGGTTTCTTTATAATCTTGATAGATTCTAAGTTCTGTTTCCCTGTAGTTTTAAACATCAACATTAGAAACCAAGATTAGTGGAAATGAAAGCATGAAAGGCATATAGGTAATTTTTTAACAATAAAGATCATTGTGATAAAAAATTAACCTTTTTGTGGAAGTAATCGTTGGTTGACTCTAGTTGTTGTCCTGATGATCAAATCCCAGGTTTGCTGAAACCAAAATCAACACCCATGCAGCATATTATTCATAAAAAGACCTCAAAAAAAATCATATTCTTCTATAGCAAAAGCAAAAGGCTAGGTGAATAAAAAATGGCAGAATAGAAAACAAATATAAGGAGAATTTGCAGCTCTTAAAAAAATCAAACTATGTATCATAGTATATGACACTATTTAATCCTATAATACAAAATTTGGGGTAAATACTACTCTCCAAATTCTACTCTCACGTCCTGCAATTTATGGTCTCATCTTCAACTTTGTTGCAGCTTCTAGATCAGCCCCCAATGAGATTTTCACCTGCATAAAAAAGACCATGTTGATCAAACAACTAAGAGGACATAACAACATTGGAGATGACATACAATAACAATAACAATAACAACAATGCTTCATGATCGCATCTCATTTGAATTTTCATTTTATTTTTTTTGTGAAAGAATGCTGCCTTGGAGAACACCTTGCTATATGTACCCGTCCACCACAGAGACCACCATCCACCATATCTTGTATCGATCACCTGTTGCAATTCCAAAAGAGAATCAATTGTGCTGTTATGTTAAAAGCTTGAGGCACACAAACATGAACTGCAGATTCAGTTCAATATGCACATAACAAAAATGGCAAGCAATAGTTTTGTGCCTATGAACCAATCTAGGTTGCTTCAAGTTCAACCCCCATTTCACCACACAGTAACAACTTCCTCACATAATCTAGGTGGTTATTTTGTTCATTGTACCCTACAACATAGAGATTATGATAAGTAGTACTGGCATACCTCATCATTCCATCTTCCCTTCTTAGCCTCCTCTTCAGCATCTTCAGTTCCACCTTCTGGATTAATAACCTCCAATCCCTCATGAAATCTTATCAGCAACACAAATTATCAACAAAACAAATCTTATCAGCACATGAAACTGAATCACACCAACGCAAGCTTCAAAAAAATTAATCAATTGATTAAAAATCACATAACAATCAACAAACTCTCATTAAATCATACATCAAACAGTGCAAAACAACTATAACCTAATACAGTAAAGATAATATATCATAATACATCAATTAATCAAACAAATAAATTCAATATAGAACGATGATAATCCGAAACATATTAGAAAAGGGTAGATTGATGAGCTTGAGTCAAACACTCACAACCGAATTGAAAAAAAGTAACATGAAAAGAGATAAATTTAACAACAAAACTGATACATTTTAGGGCAGAAATTAGGGAAAATGGAAATAGAGAAGAGAATGTCACTAACCAGCGGGTAGTAGAGGCACGGTGGTCGCATGGAGAGAGAAGTACGACGGCGAAGAACGGCGCAGCAGCACAGGACGGCGGTGGTTCTGTGCGGTGGTGAGGAAAACGGCGTCCAAGAAGCTGTATCGCGACGAGACCAGGGTCTGAGAGAGAAAGCCTTTGCGAGGTGGAGAGAGAGCAGGGAGCACAGGATTGGGGATTTTCCGGTGGGGTTGCATGTGTCTCGGTGGTGTTCAATGGGTACCTTCACGGGGCTTATGGTAGCGATTTGTTGATGGGTTTTGATGGAATTTGGGGATGAACTATGAAGGTCTTAGGGTTAGAGAAGAGGGGGCTGTGCATGTGCAGAAGGAGAAGTAGGAGAGATGGCGGCGAAGAGAAGAGGGTGGAGAGAAGGTGGCTCTGGCCGCAGTAGTATTGGGAAGAGAGATTGAAGGAGATATTGGGAGGAAGTTTGCGTGTGGAAATTGTTTTACTGTGTGACAGGAACAGCAAGCAGTGGAGAGAGTAAGAGCGTGAGAGAGTGCGAGATGAGTGTGAACTGTACCCCTACTGACAAAGTCACATGGGTAGCAAGAAATTGAGAGGTAGGCAAGAAAACAGATGGCAGCATTTTATTGGCTGGGGGCTTTTGGGCGGGAAGTGGATCATTTTGGCGCCAAAATGCTGATGTCATGCTGGCTGGAGAAGCCCTCAAGATGTAAATGTAGAGATATATATGAGATCAAGTTCTTATTTACAATATGTACTAGTTGGAAAAAATGTAAGTTTGTATCTGAGTTATTCTTTTTCTCATACTATTGTCTTAGAGTGCTGTGAGGTGTAGTTTGATATTTAATTTGGAGTGTGTGAGTGACGGAGGTCATTGGATCTTTGAGAGAAGTATATGTTCTGTAAACATTTTCACAAAGTGTTATTCTCGGGTGGTTATTAGACAACAGTTTGTGGTTTTTATTCGGTTTTGAAGTTTTCCACATTACATTTTGGTGTTTTGATTGTACTCATTTTATTTCTCTAAGTTGTTCTTCCTTACAACTGGTATCAAAAGCTTTTAGTTCGGTGGGGTATTAATTTCTTAGTATGCTCTATGGTTGCAATTTTGTTTGATCTTACACAAAAGAAGTTTGATACTATGAATGTGTTGTTTTTGAAAAGTTCTGACTAGGATAGACTTGGTATTTAAGCGTGTCCTCAGCGACCCACCTCTCTTTCTTGGGAACCTACTTGGTGCATGGTTTTATAGTCTTCATACAGCTGTGCAATGTCAAATTTTCAAGTTCTGTAGAGTTTGACATAGAGGAATTTGAAAGAATAATCAATTTTGGCTTGTGGAAAATACAAGTCAAGGATGTGTTGATACAACCAGGATTGCACATGGTGTTGAAAGGAAACATTTCCAACATAGACAAGGAGAAATGGGGTGAACTGGATTTAAGAGCTGCAAATGCAATTCGTTTGTGTTTGGTTAAGAATATTCGTGTGAATGAGCTGGAAATATTGTCAGCCAAAAATCTTTGGGAGAAACTCGAAGGGCTATATCATGCAAAGGGAACCTCAATCCGATTACTGTTGAAGGAGAAATTTCATTGTATGAAATTATCTGATCATATTAGTCCTCTTAATGGTATTGCCTTTAAATTAGAAGCTATTGGAGTCAAGATTGATGATGAAGATAAACCGTTGAGACTCATATATGGTCCCTTCTATCTTCCTATGGGCATATCAAACCTCTTTAGATATAGAAATTCTGAGTTTTGAAGATGTTGTGAGAAAAATTATTTCAGAAGAAAGAAAATTGAAAAGTGAGGATAACACTTTCTCAAGCTCAGTGTTGGTAGCTAGAGATGGAGCTTATGTGAAGAAGAACCATGGAATGAATATGAAATGCCAGAAATGTGGAAAGTCTATGCATGTAAATAAAACTTATTCAGGTGGAGCAGTATTAGAAAAAGGCTCTATTGCGAATGCTAGCAATGTCTCCATTGTTATGGAAGATGGTGATCTTACCTAAAAGTAAGAAGTGTATACTGCAATGTCATGAAAAAGGATAAGTTATTGCTAGTGGATTCAAAATAACACATGGGTATTTGTTGAGATTGATGCAAGCTGTTTTGTGAGATAATGGCGATGACTTTCCACATGTAGAAGTTCTTGAAGTGGTTTAGCTTCAAGTGGAATATACTCTTTATGGTGGAGTATGACAGTTTTTTTAAACTTTGATTGCTGGTGTAGACAATAAAAACAGAAGATGTACCATGTATCAGTTACAATCAAGGTGAAATTGTTGGACTTGATTGGAATTGAGTATCTTGAAGAAGTCCCAAATCTCCTAGTTTGGTAAAGGAAGAGGGAGGTCAATGCTGTATATATGGGCTCAAGTTCTTCTTTACAAGATGTACCCGTCGGAAACACTTTAAGTTTGTATGTGACTTTTTCTTTCTCTTATACTCTTGTCTTAAAGTGATGCGAGGTGTTGTTAGATATTTCTTTGAAAAGTGTGAGTGTATTGGGGTCATTGTGGTTTTTGAGAGAAGTTTATGTTATAAAAGCTTTCACATGGTGTTATTCTTTGGTTTTATTAGAGTTCTGCACATTACATTTTTGTGTTCCAATTGTACTAATTTTATTTCTCCATATTGTTTTTTCTAATAGTTCCTAACTCCGCGTAGCCACATTAATCAATAGCAGACTTTGCACCCTCTGAAAAATAAAAATCTTCACTTATTTCCTTGTATGATTTTTATTTTGACCCTATTATTAAGTTTAAAATTTTTGCACCAAGACCCTTATAACCTATTTCTGGATTGACATTTAAATAAAGACTAAACTCACAATTTAATTTCTAAACTTAAATTGTTTTTTCTACTTAATCCGTAAAGTATATAAAATAATAAGTAGTCTCTAATGTTTATGAATTTTGTCAAATTAATCTTTGAAGTTGTAAGAAGTTTGTCTCATTAGTCTTGTAAGAGATTAATTACAAAATTTTAAGAAATAATTTGACCAATCCCCAAACTCTAGGGATTAACTATTATTTTCATATGCTTTGAGAACTTAAAAGGGAGAAGAGATGTAAACTTAAAGACTAAATTAATAATTTATTTTAAAATAAATTTGGAGTTTAATAATTGGTTCAGTAATTTTAGTGAGTCATCTCCTACATTTTGTAAATAATGTTAGACCGATTTTCAAGATAATTGTGATAAAAGTCAAACATTTTTATGATGAGTTTTGTTTATCGGCTGTTAACTATATAAAATTTGTTTACACCAAATGTGCATCGTATTTAAATCCAAATAAAACGAAGTAGAAACTGAATTTGCGGAAGAACAGGGAGTTATGCAACGTGTTGAGCATAGACATGCAAGAACAAATTGATTATGCGTTGGAAGTTGTCTTAGACTTACAAGTGTTCCGTTCAAGCAATAATCCCATAGCGTTATAGCCCTCTCTCCCCCACTACTATTGTGAAACTAGGGCTGGACAAACGGGCGGTTTGATCGGATTCGGATTCAATAAGCTAGATCCGAAGAAAAATCGATGAGCAAATTCAGCACTCACTTTCGACCATTTTAATAGGCGGTTTCAGAGGAGACGGTTTTGTCGGGTGGCGGTTTTGACCAACGAGTTTGCTCGGTTTGAATGGAGGTTGCTGAAAGTGTACTCAAGTTGCCAGAAAAGAAGATAAGAGCTTGACCAACGAGTTTGCTCGGTTTGAATGGTCCAGTCCCGCCGCTATCTCCCCCGGTCAAGATACGCCGCTTCCTAATCCCGATGTAGTGCCGCCACGGCCGCCTGATGTTGATCCGCCAAGGCCTCCTGGACCGGATATTGTTCTGCCGCCTAATACTCCACCCACCGATGGGACCAAGTATTATATTTTAGCTTATTTGGAATTAAACTAATATTTGATAGCTAAGTATGGCCTTGGTTACTGCTATATGTGAATTGTGAAAAAGCAAGTCAGCTGATCACTATGATTCCTCATCGGCATGATGATATGCTTGTCTAGGGGCTGCTGAAGTAGTGAAACTTGAAGGCTAGCTATTGCGGTCTATTGAGTTATATAGCTTACATACTTAATTGAAAGGGGAAAATGGTTGAAGGCTAGCTATTGCGGTCTATTGAGTTATATAGCTTACATACTTTAGTGAACAACTGGAGTATTTATTTGGCAATGTTGTCTTGAGAAAGAAGCTATATATGAACACTTGAAATGAAGATGTATTCACCACTGTTCACGAGTCCTCACTTGAGAAGCTTAGTTTTGGAGTGATTGATGTGTCTTGTCAATTTGTCATTTCAGTGTTAGGAGCTCCATGGTTCAGCTATTATTGTAAGCTAAAATCATGTTCCATTTTTTTTGTTTTTTGTCTGTTTCCTTTCTTTTGCCATAGATAGCAGACTTTGAATCTTGACATTTGGACAATATCAATTTTTCCTTTTTTTTATGGAAAATATGTTTAATTTAGTTACATTTTGTTAGATACTGCTGTTCTTGCTAGAGAAACTGGGGCGGTACCCAGGAAGTTTATTTATACTAAAGGAAAAAGATACACAAAGGGAGAGTACTCCCCTCCACTGTTGGCTTCACCCAACTAACTCACTAAACACAAAACAATTCAGAAGTTTCCCTATTTATATTCCATAGGGTATTGAATTGAGGATTTACAAGAATAACTTCCTAACTACCTAGTAACTAACCTAGAACAGAAAGTAAATAGAGCAACTACCTAACTGAATTAACTGACTCTGTTAATTTAGTTTACAATAGTTCCTATTTCTTATTCCTCCTAACATAGACCTTTTGAGGTCTAACAATACTCCCTCCTTGAAAATTAACCTTGTCCCCAAGGTTAAATCCTGGAAATTGCTGTTGGAGGTGTTCTGCTTCCTTCCAAGTTGCTTCTTCTGGTGTGTGTTGCTGCCATTGTACCAGAACCTGTCTTATAGCCTTTCCTTGTTGCTCTACTGTCCTTGAGTCTAAGATCCTGTCAGGGTGGTATGTGATTATAGGCCCTTGAAGCTCTTCCGGTAGCTCTTCTTCAACTGTGTGATCTCCAACAGCTAGCTTGAGCTGGGATACGTGGAACACAGGATGAATCCTCGCTGTCTTTGGTAGTGTTGAGATATGTTGTAAATAGTAGTTTTATTTGTATGTGTATTTGGCCCATTAACCAGGCCCGTTAAATTTACACTTAGAATAACCTATTTAAACTCATTAGTGTTTGTACTCAATACACAAGATAATACATTTTATCATTTCAATAGGTAGTTGCAACTTGAATGCTACTGCTCCAACCTGTTTCAATACTAAAAAAGGTCCATAGTATCAAGCTGTGAGGGTGGGCATGGTGACCTGCCTATGTGGCCTGATTTTGAGATATACTCTGTCTCCTTCCTTGATGTTTGTTGGCTTCCTATGTGTATTAGCATATTTAGCCATCTGCTCTTGTGCTCTCTTCAAATGTTCTTTGAGCTGTTATAATGCCTCATCTTTAGTCATTAAATCCTGGGCTACAGCCTCTACTAGAGTTTCTCCAGGGACAAATCTAACTATGGATGGAGGTGGTCTGCCGTACACATTCTCAAATGGAGTACACCTTGCTGCTCCTTGATAACTGGTGTTATACCAGTACTCTTCCCATGGAATGCACTCCAGCCAAGCTTTTGGTTGTTCAGAGCAGAAACACCTCAGATATGTCTCTAGGGTTCTATTCAAAACCTCTGTCTGCCCATCTGATTGAGGGTGGTATGTTGTACACATTTTTAGCTTGGTGCCCTGCATTTTGAAAATTTCCTGCCAGAAGTGACTCACGAATGTTGGGTCTCTGTTGTCATACCCCAATTTTGTCCGGCTTAGGTCAAAACCCTAATTTTCCACACAAAAAGAAAAACAAAAATATATAATAAATTATGCATTGCATTTTGGGTCCTAGAAACCATTCCAAAGTTTTTGAAATCATTTTTAGAGTTAAAAAGGGCGTTTTGGTCATTTATCACTTAAGGTCTATGACTTTTAGTAGCTGAGAGATGAGTGTTTCAAAACATGCATGGTGCATCAAAATAGTTTTGAAAAATATTTCTAAAAATATTTTGGTTGAGGGCTTGAAATTAAAATCCTATATTTTTACAAAGATAATGGATTATGGTAATAGATTATGTGCCTGAATGTTTTCAGAGCACATAATCGATTACTCTCCTATCTTTACTAAAGCAAATAATCGATTGTTTCCTTATTTACAACAATAAATCGATTATCCTAATCATTTAGGAAGCAAATAATCGATTAGCCCTCATTTGCACATCACACATAATCGATTATGAAGCAAATGGAAGTTTCCATATTTATCAAATAAATCGATTACTCCCTTCTTGTAACTAAGCATATAATCGATTACCACCTTTTTAGGAAGGTTGATAATCGATTATACACTTGTTTTTCCTTCACACATAATCGATTATCCACTCAAAAATCAATGAGCCAATAATCGATTACATCTCCCAAGTTATTTCCAACATAATCGATTACTCTGTTTCCTAAAATAGATCAAATCTGATTTCCTATAAATAGGAAGCTCATTTTTCATTTCAAGGACACGGATTTCACACATTTTCACCACCATTTCACAACTTCTCTCTGTGACACACACATTTTCACGAGATCTGAGAAGAATTGCTCCAGAGACATTTCACGAGATCTGGGAAGACAACTCTCGCAAATCTCATTTTCCAGTTCTCCGCTTCATTTTTGCTCTATTCGCGCCGTTGATCCGTCCGAGCTGATCTCCTGCAAGGGTTAGTCGGGGTTTGCGTTCTTCAGATCTGTAATATCTGTCTTCATCAGAGGTATTTCAGTCTTTTCATTTGTTAATATTTAGTTATTGTGATCCATGTGATTTAACTTAGCTATAGCGCTTATCTACTCGTTCTTGTATATTATCGTCCATTGCTGATGACGAACCATATGATTCCCACTCATGCCTAGTGCATCATGTTCTAAGTGGTGAAGATGGTCTCGGTTGATTCAGCTTGCCACTTTCAAACCCTTTCAAAAACATCTATTAGAACTACGTCGCTTTGATTCCCGTTTGGGATACGTAGGAGCGAGCCACGTTCTCGTCAAGCGCAACAAATAAAAATTCTTTTCATCCCCCTAAACCAATCATTTTCATAAAACAAACAAAATCATTTTCAAACCCATTGTTGCTAATAGCTCATCAGAGCCTTTGTTCGTTTGGCTATTAGTGGCAATGTTCTTTTCTCCTAAAAATAATAAACGATGGTCCATCATAACCTTTGTTAGTTTGATCATTGTGCAAATCAATCTTTTTCGAAAATCACTCTCAAAAAGATAATAAAAACAATTTGTTATCAATAGTCCATCAGAACCTTTGTTCGTTTGACTGGCGGTACAACTCTTTTTGAGCATTTAGCAGTGATTCATCATAGCCTCTGCTAGTTTAATCATTTGCTAATGCTCGTCCTATTTCAAAAAACTCACTAAAAAAGATAAAAAACAAAAACTTTAAAAAAGGAACCAAGAACTACGTAGCTTTGAATTCTCCATCGCACCGGGAGATACGTAGGAGCGGGCCATGTCCCGTCAAGCACTTTTTTCTAAAAACCTTTTTTTTTCCCCCTTTCTCACCAAAAATAAAATTTCCAGTAAGTTTTCTCATTCGTCTTCAAACAAGAAATAAATAGGCAAATCTAGGTATTTTTCAAATCAAACGTTAAAACCACACATTTAATTAGAGGTTCCCTTTCGGTAGAAAGGACGTGCGCGGTGCTAACACCTTCCTCGCGCGTAATCGACCCCCGAACCTATATCTCTAGTTTTCGAAAGACCATCCGCCTTGTCCAAAAGACCTTTTTTCAATGTTTTGGTCTTAAAATTAAAATATTGGTGGCGGCTCCAAAAATTTTCCACGTTGTACATCGAGAAAACCCAAGCCGGGGATTTTTCGGGGTGCAACAGCTGGCGACTCCGCTGGGGAACTTTTTTTTTTAAAAAGACGAGGGTCAAGCCTAACTAATTAAAATGTGTGGTTTAATGTATTGTTGATTTGATTAAAACCCTGTTTGCCTTCCTTTCGTATCTTTTATTCCCTTTCTTTTATCGCTTATGCCCATGCATTTTTTCAATCCCCATGATCCCTTCTTCTTGGCTCCTTTTCCTAAGGTGAGCAATATCCTTGTTTATAGATATTCTAGGTATGGAACCCTAGGGAAGATAACTTGTTATTGCTTGCTTTTGTCTGGACTGCTCTGGTTTTCATTTCAGGTGGGGGTAGTACTAGGGAAAATGCCCTTAACACACACTACACTTATACCCCGCGACTATGTGTTTTGAGTGGGACCATAACCCAGGTCTGCAAAAACTTAGGAGAGTGGATTCGAGTAGTGAGAGCCCATCAGGACCTTTGTCCGTTTGCCTACTTGCGAAAGTTTCAACCGGAGTTGTGCTCTTTCATGATGCCTCACACCTAGCAGTCTGCTGCATTTGTGGGGAATTTTGTGAAAGGGACTGTAGCTCTGGTGGCCTTGTGAGGGAGTGAATAGAGCTACATGGAAGGATTACCCTTCTAATTGCCCTAGATCATAGGTCTTACCTCTTTTTTAGGTCACAAGGGCTTTTCCAAAATTGTGTGTGCATTATTGCATCTAGTTTAGTTCATTTCCGCCAACATTTTTTGAAAAAAAAAAAACAACAAAATCAAAGAAAAAGAATATGTTTTTCCTTCTCTTTCATGAATACCTATGTGAGGTGGCATAATAGGGTATACTGCCCTAAATTTTCAAAACCCCACCTGTAAATATCTGTCTTTATAAACAAGCATCCTCATCACCCGCATTTTACATCATAACAGCATGCATTACATAAGCAAAATTCTGAAAAATTCATACAGCATTCCTCATGCATCTAAATACAAAAATAACATAAAACCATATGCATTGCATTCATTTACGCATTCATACTTGTACTCATAAAAAAAAATGTTCTATCATCAGAGAAAAAAACAAAAGGCAAGCTGGTTCGCCAACACCGATACTCCACCCGTCTACAAGCAAGATTGATGGCTAGCAATCAACATCTCGAGAATGAGGACCCCCTGGGTCAAGATGAGTCGGTTGTGGAAATTCTTAACCCCGAGCAGCTGGCTCAAGAGAATCAAGCTTTGAAGACTAAAGTGGAGGCTATGGAGGCTCAGAGGGCCGAGATAATGAATATGCTGCAAAATCTGAGAAGTGGGACCACTGCTGAAGCCATTCCCGTGGTGACAAGTCAGCCTGCTGTGGTTACTTCTAGTAGAGCTGCGGGTGTGCCACACATTCACATCCCTAGTCCCAGTATTATACCTCCCAGAAGTTCTTCTGCTCTTGCTCCGGAGATTATTGTGAATCCTCCAAGTGTTGCTTATCAAATGGGAAACTCCGCTCAGTATGGGGTTTACTACTTCAGTCCGAGGAGCTATCCTCAGGGCCAGATGATTGAAAGCCCACAGCCAAGAGACAGATATCACTTGCTAGAAGAACGATTGAAGGCAATGGAGGCCCAGATACATGAGATGATGGTCATATTGCAGAGCTTAAAGAGTGGGGCAGCTGCTGAAGGTGTCACTGTCGTGGGTCCAGTTGGTGTCATTTCTTTCATTCCTCCGCCACCACAAACTGTTCCATTCTCTGCTCCTCCGCCACCACAAACTGTTCCATTCTCTGCGGTGACAGTCACAAGGCTCAGGGTTATCAGTACAAGAAACGAACCAGTTTTGATCCAATACCGATGACATGCACTGAATTGTTTAATCACCTGATTTCCAAGAACCTGATCAGCACCCGGCCAATGAAGGCCCTTCAACCGCCATTTTCCCGAAGGTACAATGCAAGTGCTACCTGCAGTTTCCACGAAAACGGGGTTGGTCATACTCTGGAGGAGTGCAGAGCCTTCAAACATGCAGTGCAAGACCTGATAGATCGGCGCGTGATTCAGATAGGAACCCCTGATATTGATGGTGAAGAAGAAATCAATGAGGAAGTAACAGCGGTGCCTGCGAAAGAGGGATGTTGGGATACCCTAGGGGAGCCCAGTGGAAAGTTTGATTACTTGGTCAGATATGACGCTCCCGAGAGTGCTCAAATCCGAATGGAAGACATACAGCCCACAGGATGGGATGAGGAAGAGGAACAACACGATCAAATTGCTGTCATCAATGATGGTACTAAGTCAGAAGAGGATAGTGCAAACCTGGTTTGTCGCTGCAGTGCTGGTGAAAGAATTAAAGAATTTTGATCCTCCTGGGACCTTTTAAAGTAGTCATTTGTAATGCAACCCTGTGGCTCTGCCCAAGGCCACAGGACCAGTTTTTAGGGGCGCACATGTTTTTATTTTCTAAATCATCATCATCAATAAAAATGTTGTTTTTGAATTCCAATCAATAAAAAATCAATTCATTTTCATTTCATGTGTCTCTTCTTTTCTTTATTGTTTTTGCTTGCTTGTCTCACCTTCCATTCTGCTTTTTCGCCTCGGCAAAAAGCAAATCCATAGCAATTGTCTCTCAAAATAACAGTGCCAACGGTCCATATTTTGACTTTGATCACCTTATCAATCAAGCAGAGTGGGACGTTGAGAAAGACCGGGAAAACCCTTCAGAAGGTTAATGAAGCGAGGAAAAAGGGTTATTCAGCATCACGGGGAATCCACTGAAGTGATCAACTTGGGGACCACTGAAAACAAGAAAGAAGTCGAGATGGGTACTTCAATAAAGGAAAATTAGAGCGCAAAAAGGAAATAAAGAAGAAGGGCAAGCACATGAAAGTAAGCGAATTATTGTCCCAGAGTTAATTCGTGAGGAAATAAGCAATCATGATTTGAAATGAAGATTGGACCACCATTCCATATCCAAAAACAAAATCCTCTCCTACCCACCGTAAGCCAAGAAAATCCCAAAGAGAAAAACATAATCCTTTCCGACCCATCTTAAGCCAAGAAAAAGCCAAAAATCCAAAAGTCACCTTAGACAAGGACCACCTCAGAAAAAACAGTGCATCGTACTTTATCAGTTCACCCAAGCTCAAGAAAAAGAAGAAATCAAAGAAAGAAAAATCCCAAAACCAAAAGAAAAATACAAAAGAAATGTAAGTAGTGAGTTGATACATGTTACCACAAAACCCAAGAGGTCCTTGTCTCAATAAACCTTCAAACACTTCCTCATTTCCATACACCCCTCCTCTCATAAACCGCAAACACTCTCCTTTGACCTCGACAGCCCGCCCTCCATAGACCCTTAGCCAGGAATAAAACCTCCAAATACCTCCAAGCCAGTTAACCATCATAAATCATCGATCAACAGCCAACACCGAATAAAAACCATCCTGCCATTAGCCCCAAATACGTCACTAAGCTTACTCATCTCTCCTCCACAAAACACCACAATCCCGAAAGGTCCATCCCGATCAATGATTGATTGCTGTTGTTTTCTCAAGGTTTTAGCTCAAGGACAAGTAAATTCATTTGTTCACAATATGCCAAGTGGGGCAATTCTGTCGCTCTTCACCCCTCCTACAACTGGGGAAACTGACCCTACACCTATCTCATCCCTTGTTGCACTCACATTCATTGAAATCATACAGGGGCAACCCCCTTTCTTCTCTAGTGTATGGGTCAGAAGCAGTCCTTCTCGTCAAGGTTGAAATACCCTCTCTACGAGTAGTCATGGAGGTCAAGTTAGAAGAAGCAAAATGGATCCAAGCTCGTCTAGATCAGCTGAATCTCACTAAAGGGAAAAGAATTGCTGCCCTGCGTCATAGCCAGTTGTACCAACAAAAGATGAAGGCAGCTTTCGGCAGGAAAGTCTGTCTTCGAGAATTCGGCGAAGGAAACCTTGTACTCAAAAAGATCCTACCTATCCAGACTGACTCCGTGGGAAGTTGAGGCCCACTTATGACGGTCCATGTGAAGTCAAGAAAGCTTTTTCCAGAGGAGCGCCGATACTCATAAACATAGACGGCGAAGATCTCAGGAATCCAGTCAATTCAGATCAAGTGAAGAAGTATTATGCCTAAAAAGAAATAGATGAAAAAAGAGAAAGACAAGCCAAGTAAGAATTAGCTCGCTAGGTTGAAAACCCGCAAAGGGCGACCTAGGCAAAATCAGAGCGACCCGGTGGATTGAAAACCCGCAAAGGGCGATCCAGGCAAAAATTAGGGTCTAAAAACTTAGGCATGAAAAGTAAAGAAAGGCATACAACTCTCCTACAAGCTTGGATGAGGGAGTGATCAAGGTCAAGGACATAGATGTTTGGCACTGTTCCACAGAGACGGACAGTCAGAATTCAGCTTCTCTCCTTTTTCGTGTCTTTTTACAGTTTAAACTTTCAAGTGTAATAAATAATCGGCGTAACTTCTTGTGCGACCGGTTTCCACATTAATAAAGTTCAAATTTCTCGTATCTGTTCACTCTTTTATTTTCTGCTTTTTCTGCTCAAAATAAACGTTTTATGATGATGATGGTCCTGAACTGTAAAACATGTGCATATATCATAGAGCATTGCAAATCATTATGAGATTCTTAAGAGTCCTGAGAGAAAGCACATCCTCAAAATCAGTCAATCATGCAAGAGAGCAACTACATCCACGATTGCTTCAAACCAGCAAAGTCAAGACCAACATGCACTCGGCCCATGAGCCCCGCAAGTCCAACAGGTTCCTCAGTCTCGTGTCATGAGTGTCGCGGATTGGCTGAACCAGCAAAAATAAAAAAATAATAAGCAAAAAAAAAGGCAATAAACAAAACACAGTCATGCATTACATTCATCATTACACTAAAATCATAGCATAACATGCACTCATTGCATGCACATGCATAACATGCCTTTGCATAACATGCACTCATAACATGCACTCATTGCATGCACATGCATAACATGCCTTTGCATAACATGCACTCATAACTTGCACTCATTGCATGCACATGCATAACATGCCTTTGCATAACATGCACTCATAACGTGCACTCATTGCATGCACATGCATAACATGCCTTTGCATAACATGCACTCATAACTTGCACTCGTTGCATGCACATGCATAACATGCCTTTGCATAACATGCACTCATAACATGCACTCGTTGCATGCACATGCATAACATGCCTTTGCATAACATGCACTCATAACATGCACTCATAACATGCACTCATTGCATGCACATGCATAACATGCACTCATAACATGCACTCATTGCATGCACATGCATAACATGCACTCATAACCTGCACTCATACTCCATGCACTATTCCTTGCATCAACCAACGTATGCAGGTACCTCAATCCAATACAGCAGCCTCGGTCATTTCAAATCAACCAATCAGCAGAATTTGTGAGCCCTCTGCGCTCATCCTGAGCCCTCTGTGCTCATCCTGAGCCCTCTGTGCTCCCCCTGAGCCCTCTGCGCTCATCCTGAGCCCTCTGTGCTCCCTCCTGAGCCCTCTGTGCTCCCCCCTGAGCCCTCTGTGCTCCTCCTGAGCCCTCTGTGCTCACCATCCTGAGCCCTCTGTGCTCTTCCTGAGCCCTCTGTGCTCCTCCTGAGCCCTCTGTGCTCATCCTGAGCCCTCTGTGCTCCTCCTGAGCCCTCTGTGCTCATCCTGAGCCCTCTGTGCTCCTCCTGAGCCCTCTGTGCTCCTCCTGAGCCCTCTGTGCTCCCCCTGAGCCCTCCGCGCTCCTCCTGAGCCCTCTGTGCTCCCCCCTGAGCCCTCCGCGCTCCTCCTGAGCCCTCTATGCTCCCTCCTGAGCCCTCTGCGCTCATCCTGAGCCCTCTGTGCTCATCCTGAGCCCTCTGTGCTCCCTCTTGAGCCCTCTGTGCTCATCCTGAGCCCTCTGTGCTCCCTCCTGAGCCCTCTGCGCTCATCCTGAGCCCTCTGTGCTCATCCTGAGCCCTCTGTGCTCCCTCCTGAGCCCTCTGTGCTCCCTCTTGAGCCCTCTGTGCTCATCCTGAGCCCTCTGTGCTCCCTCCTGAGCCCTCTGCGCTCATCCTGAGCCCTCTGTGCTCATCCTGAGCCCTCTGTGCTCCCTCTTGAGCCCTCTGTGCTCATCCTGAGCCCTCTGTGCTCCCTCCTGAGCCCTCTGCGCTCATCCAGGAGCCCTCTGTGCTCATCCTGAGCCCTCTGTGCTCCCTCTTGAGCCCTCTGTGCTCATCCTGAGCCCTCTGTGCTCCCTCTTGAGCCCTTTGTGCTCATCCTGAGCCCTCTGTCCTGAGCCCTCTGTGCTCATCCTGAGCCCTCTGTGCTCCCTCTTGAGCCCTCTGTGCTCATCCTGAGCCCTCTGTGCTCCCTCCTGAGCCCTCTGCGCTCATCCTGAGCCCTCTGTGCTCATCCTGAGCCCTCTGTGCTCCCTCCTGAGCCATCTGTGCTCCCTCTTGAGCCCTCTGTGCGCATCCTGAGCCCTCTGTGCTCCCTCCTGAGCCCTCTGTGCTCCCCCTGAGCCCTCTGCGCTCATCCTGAGCCCTCTGCGCTCATCCTGAGCCCTCTGTGCTCCCTCCTGAGCCCTCTGTGCTCCTCCTGAGCCCTCCGCGCTCGTCCTGAGCCCTCTGTGCTCATCCTGAGCCCTCTGTGCTCCCTCCTGAGCCCTCCGTGCTCATCCTGAGCCCTCCGCGCTCATCCTGAGCCCTCTGTGCTCATCCTGAGCCCTCTGTGCTCCCGCCTGAGCCCTCCGTACTCATCCTGAGCCCTCCGCGCTCATCCTGAGCCCTCAGTGCTCCTTCTTTACTGCGTTCTTTACCGCTTTATTTCCTGCTTCTGCACGCCAAGTGCCCATTTACCTTTCTGTTTGCATGCCAAGTGCCCATTTACTTTTCTGTTTGCACGCCAAGTGCCCATTTACTTTTCTGTTTGCACGCCAAGTGCTCATTTTACTTTTCTGTCTGCTTTAGTTGAACATTTCAATCAACCAACAGGATTCGTGAATCCCTTCAGGACCCAAGTGTCCCTTCAAAAGCAGACTTGACCTCGTATTCGAGCTGCGGGTAAGTCCTTCAGACCCCAAGTGGTCCTTCAGACTAGTTGTGTCAAGCCTAAGACACAACGGACGTCCTTCATGGTCAACATATCAGTTCCGGAGCTGATCTTGACCCATCATGGCCGCTCGAAAGGCCCCCTCAGACCGTTTTACTAGTACCATAGCTAGTAGCGCTCCTTCAGACCACGATGGTCCTTCAATTAAGGCCTAGGCAGCCTTCCAGACCCTGAGTGGTCCTTCAGAGCCTTAGTGCTCCTTCAGATCCCGAGTGGTCCGTCATTTTCTCTCTCGGTTAATGCGCCAGGTGTTAACCATTCCCCGTTTGTTCTCAAGCCCATCTTTTCAAAAAAAAAAAAAAAAAAAAAAAAAGAGGAAAATCCGGGTTTCCCCAAATGGACAAAATCGGTATAATTTCTGAATTCTTTATCTTCATTTTGCCTTGGAATATGTTTCGGCCAATCCATATTCCTCGTTAAAATTCAGATAAAGAGGGGCAGCTATCATACCCCAATTTTGTCCGGCTTAGGTCAAAACCCTAATTTTCCACACAAAAAGAAAAACAAAAATATATAATAAATTATGCATTGCATTTTGGGTCCTAGAAACCATTCCAAAGTTTTTGAAATCATTTTTAGAGTTAAAAAGGGCGTTTTGGTCATTTATCACTGAAGGTCTATGACTTTTAGTAGCTGAGAGATGAGTGTTTCAAAACATGCATGGTGCATCAAAATAGTTTTGAAAAATATTTCTAAAAATATTTTGGTTGAGGGCTTGAAATTAAAATCCTATATTTTTACAAAGATAATGGATTATGGTAATAGATTATGTGCCTGAATGTTTTCAGAGCACATAATCGATTACTCTCCTATCTTTACTAAAGCAAATAATCGATTGTTTCCTTATTTACAACAATAAATCGATTATCCTAATCATTTAGGAAGCAAATAATCGATTAGCCCTCATTTGCACATCACACATAATCGATTATGAAGCAAATGGAAGTTTCCATATTTATCAAATAAATCGATTACTCCCTTCTTGTAACTAAGCATATAATCGATTACCACCTTTTTAGGAAGGTTGATAATCGATTATACACTTGTTTTTCCTTCACACATAATCGATTATCCACTCAAAAATCAATGAGCCAATAATCGATTACATCTCCCAAGTTATTTCCAACATAATCGATTACTCCGTTTCCTAAAATAGATCAAATCTGATTTCCTATAAATAGGAAGCTCATTTTTCATTTCAAGGACACGGATTTCACACATTTTCACCACCATTTCACAACTTCTCTCTGTGACACACACATTTTCACGAGATCTGAGAAGAATTGCTCCAGAGACATTTCACGAGATCTGGGAAGACAACTCTCGCAAATCTCATTTTCCAGTTCTCCGCTTCATTTTTGCTCTATTCGCGCCGTTGATCCGTCCGAGCTGATCTCCTGCAAGGGTTAGTCGGGGTTTGCGTTCTTCAGATCTGTAATATCTGTCTTCATCAGAGGTATTTCAGTCTTTTCATTTGTTAATATTTAGTTATTGTGATCCATGTGATTTAACTTAGCTATAGCGCTTATCTACTCGTTCTTGTATATTATCGTCCATTGCTGATGACGAACCATATGATTCCCACTCATGCCTAGTGCATCATGTTCTAAGTGGTGAAGATGGTCTCGGGTGATTCAGCTTGCCACTTTCAAACCCTTTCAAAAACATCTATTAGAACTACGTCGCTTTGATTCCCGTTTGGGATACGTAGGAGCGAGCCACGTTCTCGTCAAGCGCAACAAATAAAAATTCTTTTCATCCCCCTAAACCAATCATTTTCATAAAACAAACAAAATCATTTTCAAACTCATTGTTGCTAATAGCTCATCAGAGCCTTTGTTCGTTTGGCTATTAGTGGCAATGTTCTTTTCTCCTAAAAATAATAAACGATGGTCCATCATAACCTTTGTTAGTTTGATCATTGTGCAAATCAATCTTTTTCGAAAATCACTCTCAAAAAGATAATAAAAACAAGTTGTTATCAATAGTCCATCAGAACCTTTGTTCGTTTGACTGGCGGTACAACTCTTTTTGAGCATTTAGCAGTGATTCATCATAGCCTCTGCTAGTTTAATCATTTGCTAATGCTCGTCCTATTTCAAAAAACTCACTAAAAAAGATAAAAAACAAAAACTTTAAAAAAGGAACCAAGAACTACGTAGCTTTGAATTCTCCATCGCACCGGGAGATACGTAGGAGCGGGCCATGTCCCGTCAAGCACTTTTTTCTAAAAACCTTTTTTTTTCCCCCTTTCTCACCAAAAATAAAATTTCCAGTAAGTTTTCTCATTCGTCTTCAAACAAGAAATAAATAGGCAAATCTAGGTATTTTTCAAATCAAACGTTAAAACCACACATTTAATTAGAGGTTCCCTTTCGGTAGAAAGGACGTGCGCGGTGCTATCACCTTCCTCGCGCGTAATCGACCCCCGAACCTATATCTCTAGTTTTCGAAAGACCATCCGCCTTGTCCAAAAGACCTTTTTTCAATGTTTTGGTCTTAAAATTAAAATATTGGTGGCGGCTCCAAAAATTTTCCACGTTGTACATCGAGAAAACCCAAGCCGGGGATTTTTCGGGGTGCAACATCTGTCACTCACAATTGAAGTGGGAACACCATGTAATTTTACTATCTCCTTAATGAAGATTTCAGCAAGGGATCTTGCTGTGAAGGGATTCTTTATGGGAATAAAATTTCCATATTTACTAAGCCTGTCCACAACAACCAGAATAGCATCATATCCTTTAATTTTAGGCAAACTGACTATAAAGTCCATACTCATCTCCTCCCACACCATATTAGGCACTGGTAGTGGTTGGAGAAGCCCCACGGGTGATGAAGCTTGATACTTGCTTCTTTGACATATCTGGCATGCTACCACATACTCTGTGACAGTTCCTTTTATCCCTATCCAATAAATGGACTGTGCAATTCTCCTATAAGTCTGAAATATACCTGAGTGCCCTCCTGTAGGTGTAGTGTGAAACTTTTGTAGGAGTGTAGGTATCCATTTAGATGTTGCCGAAATAACCAGCTTTCCCCTATAGTGTAGCTTACCATTTTTAAGAGTATAGTGCCCTTGAGAATTTGGATCCTTCTCAAGCTCTTCTTTGATTTTTTTCAAAACAAGATCCTACTGTACTTCTTCCTCAATTAAATTGGCCTCTTGCCAATATGGTTTGGAGATGGCTCGTAATTCTGGTTCCTCATCCTTTCTAGACAAGGCATCAGCCACCTTATTGTTTGTTCCCTTCTTGTATGTTATTTCAAAGTCACAGCCAAGTAACCTGGCTATCCAATTATGCTGATTTTGAGTAATCACCTTCTGTTCTAAGAGGAATTTCAAGCTTTTTTGGTCCGTATACACTTTAAATCTCCTCCCAATTAAGTATGGTCTCCAGTGTTGGATTGCTAGGACCAAAGCCATCAGCTCCTTCTCATAGATGGATTTAGTGAGAGAGCTGTCTGAGAGAGCCTTGCTGAAATAGGCGATTGGCCTTTTATTTTGCTTCACCACTCCTCCCAACCCATAACCTGATGCATCACACTCTATACAAAAGGGTAAAGTGAAATATGGCATAGCCAAAACTGGAGTAGTGGTTACTGCCCTTTGCAGGTTTTTAAAAGCTTCTGTGCTAGTTTGCTTCCACTCAAAATTACCTTTGCATAGTTATACACAAACCTTCTATAATACCCTGTTAATCCCAGAAATCCTCTCATTACAAAAAACACCTATTAGCGACGGATTCATGGTTCGTCGCTAAAAACATCATTAGCGACGGATTTTGGCACCTTTAGCGACGGATTTGACAAGGCGGGAAATTCGAAATTTTCGTTTTGAATTAGCATCGGATTTCCCTCGCTAATCATGGGGAAATGTGCCACTCTGACCGTTGCAAATTATTGAAGACTGTGCCACTTTTAGCGACGGATTTCCCTCACTAAATCCATCGCTAAATGTTAATTTTTTTACAAACCCGAATTCTTTCTTTCCTCTTTCATTTCTTCCTCTTCCTCTTTCATTTCTTCTTCTTCTTCTCTGTTTTCATTTCCTCTTACCTCACGAAAATCTCTCCCTTTTCACCACCACCACCACCATCATCTTCTCCCTTTTTTCTCTCTCACGAACCATCTCTCGCTCTCTCACGAACCATTTCTCTCTCTCTCACGAACCATTTCTCTCTCTAACCATCCCCCTTCAACACCACACCACACCACCCCCACCACCACACCATTTTTTCTCCCCTTATCTCTCCCTCTCTCTATCTGAACCCCTTCAATACCACACCACCACCATCACTCCCATTTACATTTCACTTCATTTTTTCTCCCAACCCTTTATCTCTCCCTGTCTCTATCCAAACCTCTTCAACACCACACCACCACCTAGATCCTCTAATCCTCACTCTTCTCTCTTTCTCTCAAACCGTCCCTTGTGAGAAAGAGAGAAGAGTGAGGATTAGAGGAGCCAGGTGGTGGTGGTGTGGTATGGGAAGCATTTTTTTTTAAAAAAAAACAAGGTTAGCGACGGATTTAGTGAGGGATTTCCCTCGCTAAATAGCGACGGATTTAGTGAGGGATTTCCGTCGCTAAATAGTGAAGGATTAAAATTTCGTCGCTAAATTCATTAGCGGCAAGGTTTTTAGCGAGGGAACCGGTCTGTCGCTAAATTCGCCGCTAACTGCTATTAGCGAGGGAAAAACAGCAGTTAGCGACGGATTTTCCGTCGCTAATACCCTGTTTTTTTTGTAGTGCCTTAGAGCCTTGAAAGTTTTGGGTATTGGCCAATTTAAGACAGCTTCAATTTTTTGCGGATCCATGGAGACCCCCTATTTAGATATTACATGGCCTAGATACCTAACTTCAGTTCTTCCCGGCTCACATTTTTTTAGGTTAGCATGGGCCTGATGTTTCTGTAGTGTACCTAGCACCTCTCTTAAATGGATCAGATGCCCCTTGTAACACCCCTTTTCTACCCGGTAATTTATTTACTAAAAATCGGAGTCTTTTTTTTTTAAAATAAATCATTTTTCACCACACGGGATGTCACACATAAATCCACACCACATCATGCATCAATATAAAATAGTTCATCGTCAATAATAATGCGATACATAGCACATCACCACTGGGGTGAGCTCAAAACGCTCAATTCAATCAACATAGTAAAAACTCAGCATCTACGCAGCGGAAAGTCATAAAAACATCAACTACAACAGTCAAATAATCAAAAGAACTAAGGTTCATTCCCTCCCCACTGAGTGCTACGTATCAGAGCAGACGACCCGACTCAGCTAACGAAGGTACCTAAGCCTTCACTCGAGATCACCTGCACGTTACCGCATAGGGGTAACATTCAAACAGAAGGGGTGAGTTCATCTAACAATATAATAGTGCATATGATAAGTATTGTGCTAGAGCTACAAAGCTATATAAACCACATCGCAGCATCAAATCAGTCATCACTGCAAGTCATCACTGCAAGTCATCACAATGTCGTGGACATGTATGGGATGCAACCCACTACAACGGGCGTATGCATGTGGTACCTGTCATCATCGTCACTAAATAGCCTTTATGGCATCATCGTCACTAAATAGCCTTTATGGCGTCATCGTCACTTGTTTATGCACATGAGATGTATGAAGCACCATGAAATGCACCGGAGACAGTCACATACAATCACAATCAACTTAGTGACCTATCACTTACCAATTTGACAATGAAAGGCACATCACCTGTCAGATTATCATCACACATATCGTTGCCACTAACATTCAACATCATTAATATCATCATCGCTAGTAGCCTTTATGGCATCATCGTCACTTATAAGGCCGCAACTTTTATTCATCATCAATACCATCGTCAATCAAAATAATAGCCACTAGGGGCATTGTCGTCAAAACCATCAACACATCGTTATTGACACTGGGACACTAAGATTACCGATTACACCAAAAGGTTTTACTCCAGTTCACGACACCAAAAAGGACACCAAAGGGGTTTTAAACACCGAAATAGTTTTACAACACCAACAAGAACGACCACCGGGGACAGCCACTTGAGGCGCCCAGAAACTATTAGAAAAATAATAATTTTTACCTTAAAGTAGAATATACCGGTAGGCAACTGAATAAGCTTCACAACGCACTTCGAAACACTTAAAACAGACACCCGAGCCAAAAGATACGACGAATAAAACAAAACCGGGAAAATTATTTGCAACATTGCTGAAAACGGCGCCCTTGGCGCCCCTCTGCGCCAACAACAAGGCGCAACACCAAAAACTGGCGCGGGCAGCAACATTGGCGCCCTTGGCGCCCCTCTGCGCCAACAACAAGGCGCAACACCAAAAACTGGCGCGGGCAGCAACATTGGCGCCCTTGGCGCCCCAGGAGTACCCACGCACGCACACACACACACGCGAGACGCAACACAGACACGGCGCCCAGCACCAGGGCGCCAAACACAGGACACATGCAACACCAAAACGCAACGCACCTTGCACACGGCGCCCAGCAACAGGGCGCCTAAAACAGAGCCACCACGCAACACAAAACGCAACACGCTTAGGCACGGCGCCCATGCACAGGGCGCCTAAAACAGAACACGCACAAGACATAGCACGCAACACACTTGCACACGGCGCCCACGCACAGGGCGCCTAAAACAACACTACGCCAAGACTCCAAAACGCAACACAATTGGCCACGGCGCCCATGCACATGGAGCCAAAACAGCACCACAACCACGCCCAGCGCCAGGGCTCCAAAATCAGTACACACCAAGTCATCAAATAACACATATGCAATTCATACCACCATAATCAATTTAATTCATCAATCAACAACCAATTCAAACAAATCAAGCAAGATCATGGCAATATAGGTCTAAGCCCCCACCCTAATACCCATCATACCCACCATTATAGTGAAAGAGAGGTCTCACCCTTACCTTAATTATTAGGATTAGAAGACCCTGGAGAGAAGTCACCAACAGAACACAGCAACAAACGAGATCCTCTTCTCCTTCCTCCTTGGTTGCGTCGCGCCCCTCTTCTTCTCACTCTCCCTCAATTCGCAACTTTTCTTTTCTTTTGCACAAATGAGCCAAAACCCTAATTTTTAGGTTTAAATATGCGCCTAGGCTAGTGGACCTGGATCGCGGGCTCTCCTTCAGCTTAAGCCCAATTTAATTAGTGCCACCACTTCCTAATAGAATACCACACCTTAATATAACTTCTAATTTTAATTATACCAATTAAATAAATAAATAAATAAATAATTGAATACCTAAATATTTAATTAAATAATTTTAATTAAATATTTGGGCGTTACACTCCTCCCATGTTTTACTGTAGATTAATATATCATCAAAAAAGACTAATACAAATTTTCTCAAGTAGGGTTGGAGTGTCACGTTTATTGCCCATTGGAAGGTGGCAGGAGCATTGGTCAAACCAAAAGGCATGGCCAATGATTCATAATGCCCTTGATGCGTCCTAAACGCAGTTTTGTGGATGTCTTCCTCATCCATTCTGATTTGGTGATAGCCTGCTCTGAGGTCTATTTTTGTGAAGAACCTAGCCCCACCTAGTTCATCCAGAAGTTCTTCTATTACAGGGATAGGGAATTTGTCCAGAATGGTAGCTTTATTTAGGGCCCTATAATCAACGCAGAACCTCCAGCTTCCATCTTTCTTTTTGACCAATATCACAGGACTAGAGTACAGGCTGTTGCTAGGGCGTATTATTCCAGCTTGTAGCATTTCACTGACTTGTTTTTCTATTTCTTCCTTTTGTAGGTGAGGGTATCTATAGGGTCTCACATTGATAGGTCCATCCCCTTCCCTAATGGGTATTCTATGGTCCACTTCTCTCTTGGGTGGTAGGCCATTTGGTTCTTCAAATACAGTGGCAAACTCTTCTAACAATTGTCTTATACCATCTTGCTGATTATTACTCTCCTCACACCCCAAGGCATAGGCACATGTTTCATATTCTGATGTGGAATTCCAGATGAGAGCCATGGCTTCCACATCTATCAATTTTAATAAATTATGGGAAGAGATCAGAAACTTACCCAAACTAGGATCTACCTTGGTCACAATGGAACCTTGGGCAGTGTTGAATTGCATGGTGAGCTCTTGCCAATTGGCTTTGACCTCTCCTAGTGTTGCAAGCCAAGCTACTCCCAAAATGACATCCACTCCCCCCAAATCAAAAGCTAGAGCATCAATAGTGCACTCGTAGTTGCCAATTCTGACTCTGATCCCCCTGCAGATACCCGAGGTGCTCTTTCTATTTCCATCACCCAACCTTACCTTGTAGAGTTTATCAGTCTCTATCTTCCATCCCATTCTCCTCACTAACTCGGCTGAGATAAAACAATCACTGGCTCCACTATTCATTCCACCATCAATTTCATTGTGTGGGGTTGTTTTAAGCCTCTAGAGGAGCACTGAGACAATTCCAAGCACTGTAATTCCTCTGTTTCTTCACCATCAGATTCCCCCTCTGTTTCCTCGCACGTTTCTACCCTTGTTATTTCCCCTACTTCATTCACCTCTTAATGTTCTCCTAGTATTACCAATCTAAGGCTGCGTTTCGGACAATGATGTGTAGGCCCATACGCGTGTCCATAGGTGAAACACAGTCCTTCTTCACGCCGCCTCTCATACTCTGCTTGAGGTAAGAATCGAATTCCACCCCATTTTTTACCACTTCCGGCGGGATTTCCCCCTTTGTTCGCCGTCGTCGCCAGTGTTGATGTGCTTTTTGTTGATTTCGAAGAATTCTGGAAATTGCTCGCGGTTCGCCGTGACCCGCTTCCCTCGTTATGCGACCCGGTTTGCTACATCACCCTATTTCCTTGAAATCATGACTCGTTGTTCTTAATCACAACGCTCCCTGGTTGTTTGGGATCCCTCGTTGCTTCCTCTATGTAGCGCGCGATCTCCATTGCCCTCACCAATTCTTTGGGCTCATGGGGGCGAACGTGGTTTCTGATGCTCGATTTTAACCCGGCCAAGAACTATCCCAATAATTGTCGCTCTGGTGTTCCTCTTGCCTCTGCGACTAACAATTCAAATTCTTGGATGTATTCGTTCACGCTGCCTCGTTGTTTCACGGAGGCGAGGCGTTCGAACACGTCGCCGCTACTACCCTCGCCGTATCTGCATAGCATTGCTTGCACCAGATCCTCCCATGTCGGGTTGGGAGTTTTATCCATCCAAAATTAGAACCAATGGACTGCTCCGTCTTCCATGCAGATGAAGGCGAGGCGAAGTCGTTCTGTTGCATCCACTTGTTGTATTTGAAAGAACTTCTCTGCACGAGCCACCCAACCCAAAGGATCCTCTCCTTCGAAGGTAGGGAGTTCCACCTTCTTGACCCATGCTCGGGTGGACTCTGTTTTCCCGTCACCATTTTCTAGACCCATTGCTGGTGTAGTTTCGTTCTTGGGGTCGCCTTTGTTAACCGAGCTTTCCCCTTTGTCTGGTGTTGCCTTCGTTTTCTGGTGATCAAGAAGGAGATTCTTAGTCTGTTCTGGAATCAGTGCCATATCTGCTTGAAGCTTTTCCAGTTGTTCATTCATTTGATTCATTTTTGTCCTCTGTTCGCTGGCCACATCATCCAATCTTTCTTCCAAGATCGAAATTTTGCCATCTTGGACTGCGATTTTCGCATCCACTGCACTGCCCATTGCTTCACGATCCGGCAGGTCGGACCACTTATTAGATACTGCTGTTCTTGCTAGAAAAACTGGGGCAGTACCCAGGAAGTTTATTTATACTCAAAGGAAAAAGATACACAATGGGAGAGTACTCCCCTCCACTGTTGCCATCACCCAACTAACTCACTAAACACAAAACAATTCAGAAGATACCTAATCCCCTTTCCAAGTCCCCTATTTATATTCCATAGGGTATTGAATTGAGGATTTACAAGAATAACTTCCCTAACTACCTAGTAACTAACCTAGAACAGAAAGTAAATAGAGTAACTACCTAACTGAATTAACTGACTCAGTTAATTCAGTTTACAACAGTTCTTATCTCTTATTCTTCCTAACTTAGACCTTTTGAGGTCTAACACATTTCCATTTTCATCATTAAGTAAAAAGTCTGTCAATTTTGAGAATTGTTGATATGCATCTTGCATCCAGTCCATGTTGCTTTCTTTCAACATTGTGTTCTTATTCTTGGGAAGGCAAAATACACACATGGAGTTGTTGCTCCCATCCCATGTATTATGATACTCTTGCTATTTGGCCTTTAGATGAGTATGAGCTTTGGATTCTTTGTGTTGTGTCCTTTAGAGGAATTTTGAAATAATTAATATTGACCTTGATTTATGCGAGTGTCTAGGAGCTGCTATACTATTGATCAGTGGCATTTGGGTGATTTCGGTGATGCTCCCACTGCCAAAGTTCAGGATATGAAGTGTTTACCTTAACTACTTATATGATGTAATTTTCAATTCTGCACCATATTCCAATGATGCATTTTACCCAAACAAGAAGCATTTTACTCAAACAAGAAGCATTTTTATATGCTGTCATCAATTTTTATATGTTGTGTGGGGACTCTCAGGTGTTTGCCCTCTCCTTTCGGGTTTTCTGTTCGCCTTAGAATTTCTCCCGTTAGAGTTTTATGGTTGTTTATTTTAGAGGCCTTGTTGGGCATTCTATTATTGTCCTTATTACCAAGGGTTTTGGTCTAGTCCCCCCTTGTGCTTTTATATCTCTCTTTATTTTATTAATAAATTCGGGCTGACTGCCTGTTTGATTAAAAAAAAATGCATGTAACTATTCAAAACATTAGGTAAAATATTGACCCTAATATTTTAATAAGGAAAATAGTCACACAAGATTATTAGATGACATTTTATTTAAGTGCTTGATTGATTTTGTAGTTAGCTAAGCATTTTTTTGTGTGTGCTTGAGTCATTTATAGAATTAATTATGCCTAGTAGAATAGGGGGTGCAGCTAGTAAAGTAGAATTTTATTCCCATCAGCCCAAAGCCCTTTAGACCCAACCCAAAACCATTCTTAGTGTTTATATTAGCTGAATTTAGAGAGGGAAAGATTTACTTTCCTTTTATTCTCAGTTTTGAAAACTAAAAAGGAGCAAGTATGAGAGTGAGAGGGAGGGAACTCGAAGGGAAGAAGTAGAGGAAGTAAGAAGAGGAAACAAAAGACCACTCACTAAACCTTCTTCACCAACATGAAAACCTTAATTCCTCATCAACCCTCTGCTCCATTATCAACCTAGAAACCTGAAAATACCTCTTAGCATCTCAAAACAAAATTTGGGAACTTATTCCTCTAGTCTTGCATTTCGAATTGCATGTGGGTGAGAGGAGCTGAAGTTGAAGCTTGTGGTGCTTGCATGCAAGGTTAGACACTTGATTTGAGTACTAAGAAAGAGGTAGCGAATATAGGAACATCAAAGGAAGGGTCTTAAAGCTAGCATTTCAGAATTAAGGTCTTAGGAGTATGTTTCAATTTGTGAGAACTCAACTTAGTTGATGCTAAGGAGTACAACCCAAACTTGTGAGTTCTTCTTTTCCCCATCTTTAATAAAATTAGGGTTTTAAGTACACTTGGTACTTATACCCTCTTGCTACTGAAATCAAGTCATTGGTGAACAATGTTATTTATTGAATATGGGTTTGTGTGTTAGAATTAAATCACATGTCATGTTTCTGATTTGTTTGAACCTACATGCAAATTGATGACATAGATGCCTTATTCATGTTTATATGTGATGTAATTGGTATTTTTTGAGTATAATGTGATTGAGTGTTAGTTGGGATAGGTTAGAAACACTTGAATTGAAGTTAACGACACAAAAACTACATTTTCAGCTACTGTTAAACTGACACGGGCACCCAAACACTTTCTGTATGTAGAAAATTCCCGGCAGCCTTCCAACAAGTTATCTCTCTCTTGATGACCTCAAGAAGGGGGTTATCAAAAAGTTATCTGTTGATGACCTCAAGAAGGGGGTTATCAACAAGTTATCTCTTACCTTCGTAATACTTGTCTTGACTGAATGCCCCTCATCCTGCAAGTCTTGATCAATGTCGAGGTCTAAGAAGACGGCTCGGGTCCAAGGCTCGTACCGAGGGCCTATTCATGCTCTGAGGGAGGTTGGTTTTCCAATAGGTGGACCGTCAGATGGACGTAGGGAGTCTTTGGTATCTGTGTTAGTGGCGTCTTCTTACCGCCCGGTAACTGTGTTTATGGCTTTAGTTAAGGAGGTGAACTCTTATCCTTTGCAAAATCTAACCCACACCATGAGAGAGGGAGATGATACTCAAAGAGTGAGAGAGAGGGATAACACGACTGAGACCCCAAGGTCCCCTGCTTGCGCATGTATCTGCGCCTGGTGGCTGAGACCATATAGGGTTTTGCCATGCTGTCTGAGTTCCGCGCCCATCTTGGCGCCTGGTGGGCGAGACCAAAGGGTCTCGCCCTGCTGTCTGCTTTTCGCGCCTGCCTTGGCGCATGGGGACCGAGACTATGGGGTCTCTCCCTTCTCCTTGCTTGTTGCACATGCCTTAGCGCCTAAGACCCCATGGTCTCATGCCTGATACTTGAGACCTCATGGTCTCCTGCCTGATCCCTGAGACCTACAGGTCTCATGCCTAATACTTGTGACTTCATGGTCTCATGCTTGATCCCTGAGACCTCATGGTCTCATGTTTGATATGTGAGACTTCATGGTGTCATGCCTGATACTTGAGACCTCATGGTCTCATGCCTGATACTTGAAACCTCATGGTCTCATGCCTAATACTTGAGACCTCATGGTCTCGTACTTGATCCTTGAGACCTCATGGTGTCATGCCTGATATCTGAGACCTTATGGTGTCATGCCTGATACCTGAGACCTCATGGTCTCATGCCTGATATCTGAAATCTCATGGTCTCATGCTCTGCTGGTGATTTCGCGCTTGTGCGATTTTTCCTCTAACTTAGGATTTTTTCAAGTGGATAGCCACAAAGTAGGGGTTTGAGGTAGATAGACAAATTAAGTTCCTTTTGAACTTGGCTTGTGAAGAAGTCTTTGGGTATGTGCATGACTTACTCCTCTTTAATTTTCACTAGACGACATCAGGAGGGTGGGTTGGAGAGAGAGCAAGATCTTCACCCAAAATGAGAGGGTGGACGAGATCTTCGCCCTCAAAGTGATAGAGGGCGAGATACTTCCCAAAAATGAGGTAGAGGGTGAGATCCATTGAGATAACGATCTTGTCCAAGACATCTCCGACGCCATCATCCCGCCCAGGTCGTATATCGCAGTTTAGACCTTTAAGACATCAGAATTGGGTTTCGGGCTCAATAGAAGAATTGTAGCTCTTCTCCTTATATTTCCAACTCATGTTCACACGCCTAAATCGGATAGCCATGGACAAAGTTATTGTCTTAAGAATGGACAGCATCTCGTCTATGGGCGGGACCTCATGGTCCCTCCCAGACTTGTATCTCGCCCTTTTGACCTTCAAGAAATCCGAATTGGGTTTTGGTCTCAACATAATACTTGTAGCTCTTCTCCTTGTCTTTCCAACGCATGTTCGTACGTCTCAATCGGATAGCCACAGACAAAGTTATGGTCTTCAGAATGGACAGCATCTCGCCTATGGGTGGGACCTCATGGTCCCACCCAGACATGTATCTCGCCGTTTAGACCTTCAAGACACCAGAATTGGGTTTTGAGCTCAACCTAAGAATTGTATATCTTCTCCTTAGCTTTCCAACTCATGTTCGCACGCCTCAATGGAATAAACACGGACAAAGTTATGGTCTTCCGAATGCACAGCATCTCGCCTATGGGCGGGACCTCATGGTCCCCCCCAGACATGTATCGCACCGTTTTGACCTTCAAGACACCCGAATTGGGTTTTGAGCTAAAAATAAAAATTGTATCTCTTCTCCTTAGCTTTCGAACTCATGTTCGTACGCCTCAATCGGATAACCACGGACAAATTTATGGTCTATAGAATTGACAGCATCTCGCCTATGGGAGGGACCTAGGCATGTATCTCTCCTTTTTTACCTTCAAGACACCAGAATTGGGTTTTGAACCCAATAGAATAATTGTAGCTCTTCTCCTTAGATTTCCAACGCATGTTTGCACGCCTCAATCGGATAACCACGGGCAAAGTTATGCTCCGCAGAATAGACAGCGTCTCGCCTAGGCCAGGGATAGGCATCCCGCCCAGGCATGCGTTGGACCTGGGACCTCATGGTCCCGCCCACTGCTTGCTTCAGCGCCTGCGTTGGCACCTGGGACTTCATGGTCCCGCCCTTGTTCTCCTTAGCTTCTGTCAACGCGCCTTGGTTCGACACCCCAAGGTGTCGTCTGCTGAAACCTTTGCGCCCGTGCTTGCGCCTTTGGACTTACGATTTTTTCAAGTAGATAGTCGCTAGGGTTGACTCGCTTTTCTCAATGAGGTACCGACGTCTGCCGGACAGTTTGTAATGAAGTACGCCCTTGGCACAGTTTACCGAGACTCGGCCCAGATAGAACTCGTCCAACAGGGTTGTGACCACCAATGTCAGCTCGAAGTATACCCTTGGCACAGTTTACCGAGACTCGACCCAGATAGAACTCGTCCAACGGGATTGTGACCATCAAGACCAGCTTAAAGTATACCCTTGGCACAGTTTACCATGACTCGGCCCAAATAAAACTCGTCCAACGGGGTTGCGACGCCCTTCAAAGTCGCTAAGTGGAGTGAGTCGTTAGAGTCCTATCTCAGTATATAGGGGAAAACGTGAACGATTGTGGTGCCGTCCTCATGGCGCCCTTTTTACCGACAATCTTTATTTGTTTCGGCACGCCATGACACACTTGACTCCCTTACTAGGATTCAAGGTACACGTCAACGTCGACCTACTTCGTGCGATCGTGCCTTCATGAGACGTATTTGCAAAACCATCGGCTTGGGAGGATGGTCTTGGCTTGAAGCTAATGTTGAGGTAGCTCCTGCAGGCTAGACAGTCCCTCCCTGCAGGCCAGACTGGGTCTCAAACTTGTCTCGCTCTATCCCCAACTATGGAGTTGGACCCTTTTTCTTTCTTACTCTTAAGGAATTTTCTTTGGAACAAGTGTCAATGCTAATGAACTGGAGCAAAAAAACTATCTTGCAAAATGAATTTCAGTTAGTCATTCATATCAAGCTTTTATATTTTTTGCAAGTGTGTTCATACAACGAATTTTCACAACTAGGCCTAGCTCTAGGTCCATGTCCTGGTGATCGGCTCTGTAACGCCCAAATATTTAATTAAATTATTTAATTAAATATTTAGGTATTCAATTATTTATTTATTTATTTTAATGGTGTAAATATATTGGCTTTGACTAAGAGGCGTATAATTGGATTCGGGAGGTGGTGCTAGTGATCGGGCTTAAGTTGGAGGAAAGCCTGTGATCCATATCCAAGGCCTAGGCGCATGTAGTGAGGGTTAGTGAGGGTTGACTCATTTGCGAATTGTTGGAGAAAGAAAGAAAAGAAAGGGTTGCGAAATAGAGAGAGGAAAAGAGAGAAAGGAGTACAGCGCGATTTCAAGAGAGGAGAAGAAGGGGGTTTCGCAAATTCAAGGAGAAGAAGGAAGCTGTGTTGTTGTGTTCTGTTGGTGACTTCTCTCCAGGGTCTTCTAATCCTAATAATTAAGGTAAGGGTGAGACCTCTCTTTCACTATAATGGTGGGTATGATGGGTATTAGGGTGGGGGTTTAGACCTATATTGCCATGATCTTGCTTAATTTGTTTGAATTGGTTGTTGATTGAGGAATTAAATTGATTACGGTGGTATGAATTGCATATGTGTTATTTGGTGAATTTGTTGTGTTGCTGAAATTTTGGGTCCCTAGGGCGCCATGGGCGCCAAGTGTGTTGCTGTCCCTATTGCAGAAAATGGCGCCCCTGTGCCTGGGCGCCATCCTTGGTTGTGTTGCGTTTGGTGTTGGTGTTGCAGGAAATGGCGCCCTGTGCCTGGGCGTCGTGCCTGGCCATGTTGCCTTGGCGTTCTGTTGCTGTTTTTGGCGCCCAGTGCATGGGCGCCGTGTCTGGTGGGTGTCCTGTGTGCCAGTGTGCTGTGCGTGTATTCCTGTGTTTGGCGACCTGGGTGTGGGCGCCGTGTGCCAAGTTGTTGCGTTGCTGTTTTTGGCGTCCTGGGTGTGGGCGCCGTGTGCCAGGGTGTGTGGGTGTGTGGCTGTGCGTGGGTGTGTGTGTTGCTGTGTCTTGGCGCAGGGGCGCCTTGGCGCCCTGTGCCTGGGCGCCAGAATCCTGTTGTTGGCTTGCTGGGCGCCTCTCTGGGCCCCATTTTCTGCATTGTGTTGCCTGTGGGCGCCATGGGCGCCAAATCCTGTGTCTGGTTGCGTTTTGTGTTGCCTGGGCACCAAGGGCGCCAGTTCCTGTTGCTGGCCAGTTTCCAGCGTGTTCCCTGCTAGGCGCCTAGGCACTGGGCGCCATTTTCAGGATGTTGCTCAAATGTTCCCCAGTTTTGTTTTTGACATATCTTTTGACTCGGGTGTCCGTTTTAAGTGTTTCCAAGTGCGTTGTGAAGCTTATTTAGTTTCCTGCCGATATATTCTACTTTAAGGTAAAAAATTATTATTTTTCTGATAGTTTCTGGGCGCCTCGAGTGGCTGTCCCCGGAGGTCGTTGTTGTTGGCGTTGTAAAACTATTTCGGTGTTTAAAATCCCTTTTGGTGTCCTTTTTGGTGTCGTGAACTGAAGTAAAACCTTTTGGTGTAATCGGTAATCTTAGTGTCCCGGCGTCAATAATGATGTGTTGATGGTTTTGACGACAATGCCCCTAGTGGCTATTATTTTGATTGACGATGGTATTGAGGATGAATAAAAGTTGCGGTCTTATAAGTGACGATGATGCCATAACGGCTACTAGAGATGATGATATTAATGATGGTGAATGTTAGTGGCAACGATATGTGTGACGATAACCTGACAGGTGATGTGCCTTTTATTGGCAAATTGGTAAGTGATAGGTCACTAAGTTGATTGTGATTGTATATGACTGTCTCCGGTGCATATCATGGTGCTTCATACATCTCATGTGCATAAACAAGTGACGATGACGCCATAAAGGCTATTTAGTGACGATGATTCCATAAAGGCTATTTAGTGACGATGATGACAGGTACCACATGCATACGCCCGTTGTAGTGGGTTGCATCCCATACATGTTCACGACATTGTGATGAATTGCAGTGATGACTGATTTGATGTTGCGATGTGGTTTATATAGCTTTGTAGCTCTAGCATAATACTTATCATATGCACTATTATATTGTTAGATGAACTCACCCTTCTGTTTGAATGTTACCCCTGTGCGGTAACGTGCAGGTGATCTCGAGTGAAGGCTTAGGTACCTTCGTTAGCTGAGTCGGGTCGTCTGCTCTGATACGTAGCACTCAGTGGGGAGGGAATGAACCTTAGTTCTTTTGATTATTTGACTATTGTAGTTGATGTTTTTATGACTTTCCGCTGCGTAGATGCTGAGTTTTTACTATGTTGATTGAATTGAGCGTTTTAAGCTCACCCCAGTTGTGATGTGCTATGTATCGCATTATTATTGACGATGAAACTATTTTATATTGATGCATGATGTGGTGTGGATTTATGTGGGACATCCTTTTTCGAATTATGAATTAAAGTTTTTGTAAACTCTGATTTTGTTAAATAATTAACGGGTAGAAAAGGGGTGTTACAGGCTCCCTACTCCGAGTTAGGAGTCCTGTTATATTCTTTCATGTACTGGGATGTGTTCAGCAAGGTGTACTCTGTGACGGATTTGCGACGGAAATATTTGCGAAAGTATTTGCAACGAGCGTTTTTGCGACGGAATCTGTTCGTTGGAAATTCCTTCGGAAATGGTCATTTGCAACGAAATTTGCTTCATTTGCGACAGATTTTTCCGTCGAAAATGAGCGAATTTGTTGTAGTGTCGGGGTCGGAACTCGCAAGGTGTTCCACCTTCTCGGACTCGCTTTTCGCCTCTGACTCGTCAATGGCCCTGCAGGCCAGCTCGTCTTCTTCATAGTCCATGTGTTTCTGGGATCTTCGAAGGAAATCGCCCAAGTCGCAGGGCTTGTCAATTCCGATTTCTATTTGGAATAAGCTTCCATTTCGAAGACCGTCTTTCATCCAAAAAAGCCTCTTGTCTTCAAGGTTCCTAACATTCGTAGCTTCCTTGTTGAACCTTTCCAGATATTCTCTAAGTGTTTCTTTCTCTCCCTGCTTGATTGCCCTGAGTACCTCTTTAGACTTGGGCTTCACTCGGGAAGCGGCAAAACAAGTTGTGAACATCATAACTAGCTATCCCAAGATGAGACCGAGTTTAGTTTCAACTCCTGGAACCAAGCTAGTGCTGACTTCTCGAGAGTGAGGGGGAAGATCTTGTAGTGGACAGGTTCCCTTGCCCCCCAATAGCGCATCATGAGAGAGAAGTAAGCCAGGTGGCTGTCAGGGTCTCCAGTCCTATCGTACATGTTGAGGGCTGGAAGTTTCTCTAGGGCGCTAGGAATTGGGCAGTCATCAATCTTCCTGGTGAAAGGTCCTTCATTGGAGATCCACGGAGAGTGGCGAGGTGATGCATCCCCAAGATCCATGCCTTGGCGGTCACGTCGGGCTGGAGATCTCCTCGAGGTAGATCTGTGACGACGTCTCTTGTGGGACTTGGCTCGACTTCGGGACCTCTCTCTTGAATTGGAGGATGCAAGCGATGAAGTCCTGGAAGAATAGCCTTCCGGCCAGTAGATACCTTCAGGCGAAGTCGAAGGGGTTCTTGGGGGTGAGCCTGATCGTTGGTGTCTGGCGTTGGAGAGGAGACTGATGAGCTCGCTTCCGTCGAGGTGGAGAGCGATGGTTGAGTTGACGTCTGGGTGGAGACCTGTGGCACCTGGAGTTCGCCGTCTTGGGGGAGGAGTGCTCCAGCGAGGACGAGGTTGCTCAGGCATGGCTTCCATTCGCCTCTCTATCTGCTTGAGGCGCGCCTCTTGTTGCACCATAGTTTGGGTGCGGTTGCTCAGAAGGTCCAAGAGTTGACGGAAGGTCACAGCATCCTCACGATGGACAGGGTCCTAGACCTAGATCGACTATGGAGACGGGACTTGGATGGTGTCATCTGGAAGAGTGACAGCAACACCTTGTGGCATGTCTTCAGGTTGGGGTTGAGACACGACAATGCTTCGGACTCGAGGTCTCCAATGTTTTGTACCTAGCAGTCGTCCGGGCCGGATTCTGTGACTGCGCGGAAGACTGCTGCTGGTAGGTCTCTTGCCGTCCAAGTGGTATGCCAAAGTGATCCCGGGTGGGGTACCTGCGATGCCACTCTGACGCTCAAGTCAGTATTGAGAATTGTAGAGTAGTATAGCAAGGAATGAGAATGTACCTATTTTTGGCAATGTAGGTGAGTATTTATAGGGTTCTGTGCCAGCTCTGAGCCGTTGGATCGATCGGGTGAATCTGAGCCGTCCAGACTTGATAGTCATAAATGGGTTGATTTATTGTGGATATGGATCCAAGTTATTGGGCTTATCCATGTCCAATTGATGGGATGGGTCTCTTGGCCCAGTCCAGAACAGTACCAAAGGATACTTTCTTTATGACATTAAAACTAATGAATTTATTGTCTCCAGAAATGTCATATTACATGAGTCCATTTTTCCTTTTTCCTTATCTACAACCAACCCTACCACTACTACACCTCGAAATCCCCAGTCACACCTGATCCCTTTGATCTCCCTTGTGAGCCCATTGACATATTGACTACCCCACCTGCTAATCAACCAGAACCTCAAGACCCTAACACTCCTATGAGTCCACCACCATTTCCTAAACGACTTCCTACTTCTGTAGCTACTCCATCTGCACCTGCACCTCTTCGTCACTCAGAGAACTAGACACAAGCTTCGGTATCTAGCAAACTATCACTGCAATTTGCTCTCCTCTCAACTGCCAGTGCATTCTTTAGCTAATTTCCAACATCCCCTTTCCTCTGTTTTATCTTATCAACATTGCAATTCCCCTTATAAATAGTTTTGTCTAGCCATTAGCTCCACCCTAGAGCCGAAAACATATGCCCAGACTTGCATATTTGATTGTTGGTACGTAGCTAAGAAAGCTGAATTGGATGCCACCACCAACACATGGACAGTTGTTGACTCTCCACAAGATAAACATCCAATTCGATGCAAATAGGTTTATAAAGTCAAATATCATGCAGATGGATCCATTGAACGGCACAAAGCACGCTTAGTTGCCAAAGGCTACACACAAATGAAAGGGGTAGACTATTTTGACAGTTTCTCTCTAGTTGCCAAGCTTACTACTACCCGTACACTCCTCTCCTTGGCTGCCATCAAAGGTTGGCACATAGAATAATTGGATGTGAACAATGTCTTCCTCCATGGAGACCTTAATGAAGAAGTATACATGGAGTTACCCCATGTACTCATTCTATCCGACTCTGTCTCTACCACATCCAAAGTGTGCAAGTTAAACAAATCTCTCTATGGGCTCAAACAAGCTAGTAGGCAATGGTACTCCAAATTATCTACTGCTCTTGTTTCACTTGGTTACTTGATCAGCGGTCGTACGCGGGTCAAAATAATTAAAAAGAGTAAATATAGTATCAAGGTAAGAGACCTTGGTCGTCTCTCGAGGACCTCTAAATACAGAAATTACCAAAATCAGGAACCGAAATAAACAATAAAAAGGGGGTTTTGAAGAAAAGAGTTTGATGTTTAATGAAGAAAAACAATTAAAGATAGACAATCAATCCATTGGTTTCAGGTGCGTTTCTTGGATTTCTCATCGGTTCTAAAATAAAGATTTGTGCAAGGTTTGATAATTCTTGATTGATCATGAACTAAGTGAACAAGGGCCAGTCAGTTTATACGAATTCACAGCGTTTTAAAGCAAGCGTCAAAACAGTGTGTTCAATCAATCGTGATAGCGAACAAGTGCCAGTATCACAATTAACATCATAACTGAATTCTATCAATCCTATAAACAAGCGTCATAGACTCTATCAATTCCTATCCAAACTAAATTAAACAAGCGATAAAATAGTTTGTATAATGAGAGTTGCAAAACTGAATCATAAAACGAATCACATAAGCAAATCACAGAGTTTGAGTAATTAAGCAAAACACAAACCGAATCTGCAACAAGAATTACAGAGATAAAATTGATAGAGAAAGAATTAAAACCATAAAAACAAAATAAACATTAAGCACTGAACCTCAAAATCCACAGCAACACCCTTCACCAATAGATTGATCTAGGGCCTTAAGTTTCCATGAAGGTTAACGTAAAATTGAAAATAGGAATGCGTAAGAGAGCCAAGACGGCTCTAAAAAGTGTATTTATTCTTAAAGAAAACGAAATACCTAAATCCCTAAACGGGTTCTATGATAAAAGCCCGATAAAAATAGTAAATTGGCCCGTAAACCCGTTTTACACAATACTTCTTCGGTATTTCGCAGTTTTAACCTCTGAGACTTCAGAATTGGGTTTTGAGCTCAACAGAAGATTGTAGCTCTGTTCCTTAGCTTTCCAACGCATGCTTGCACGCCTCAATCAGATAAGCACAGCCAAAGTTATGGCCTATAGAGTAGACAGGGGTCAATATGCAATAAAAACAAGAATTAATAAAAAAATTGCTATATTGCTCAATTAAGACCCAAAGTCTAGAAACATGCTAAGACTTAAATATTAGGCATAAAGCACAACTAAAATCACCAAGTGAAAAGCTATAAATAGTGCATTAAAATACACTGATCAAATTCCTCCACACCTAAGCTTTTGCACTCCGGGCAATACACACAAAACAAGACACGAAAACAATGCATAAGTTTCCAATGAACCCAAAGAATGCAAAATCATAAGAGAAATACTTTTCCTAGGCTTCAAGGAGAATGACAATCAAAGATAGCACTTAATTACAATCAAGGCAAACAAGAGGATAGAGCACTAGAGAATGAATCATAAGTGATGAGTCCTCACAGCAGAGGCGGATTCAAGGGGTGTTCCATGTGTTCCCGGGAACACCCCAAATATCTTCTTTTAGTGGTAATACACTCCAAATATCCTGTCTTGGTGGTAATACATCCTGCCTTAGTGTCATTGAAGGAACACCCTATTTACTCCTGAAGAAAAAGAAACACTCAAATTTTGCATCCATTTGCACCAAAGACCCAAATTTCACTTACCCAAACACCACACACTTTTATTATAAAAAACAACACCACACAATTGTGAAGACCTTTAATGCTAGTGTCACAGAACATACTTTGAAGATTCACTTCTACTGGGCTGGAAAAGGAACCACTGGCATACCAACAAGAGGAGTTTATGGACCTTTAATATATGCTATTTCAGTGGATCCTAGTAAATCACATCCTGCATCTTCCTGTTACTTAGTTGTTTTTATCAGCTTAGACAATTTGGCAAATAAACACTACAGACACACTATCGCACGGTCACATCTGGGTTGGAACCTGAAAGTCGGTGTCCCCATATTGCTGAATTTGTTAATGCAACCAGCAGTGGGGGATTACTGTCATTATGAAATGTATAATTTATTTATTTAAATATATTATAGTTGTTTTTAATTATAATTTTAGCAAATTGTGTATTTAAAAAATTTGACACCCCCGACTCCGGGGTCCTGGGTCCGCCACTGAGGAACACCCTATTCTAAAATCCTGGATCCGCCCCTGCCTCACAGGATATGTATAAGTAATGCTCTCAATCACTCAAATGTCTAGGATTGTGTTTACTCTCATATATATAATAAGCACATCAATGAAAATTAGCACTACCATATGCTTGACAAGTTTCTAACATCCACACTTAAGAACACATGCACATAAGATCACAAGTTCTTTATAAGGGTTGTAATGGGGCCAAGGTCAAGATGGGATAATCCTAAGGGGGAACTAGGTTAAAAAGAATCAAAGAGGATAAAGAAGCAATGAAAATCAATTGTAAAGTGAGCATGAGAGGATCCAACTTCAACAAGGTATTATGAATTTCTCTATTTTGATATACTTCTCCACATAACTCTCTCTACACACTTTCATTCTTCTTGAAACAAAAATTACAAGAATGCACACTTTTTTTTCTTTTTCTTTTTCTTTTCTTTTGACTTTTTTTCCTTTTTTTTTTCTTTCTTTCGCTTTTTCTCTTTTCTTTTTGGGGAATATTTTTCTTTACAAATGTACTTGCCAAACTTTCCATTGAGAACCTAAGAACTAACCCAAGTGAGAACCACAATTGCACAATTTGGACACCCCCACACTTATGGATTTAACAATTTTCAATTCAAAGCTCATTCACCCTCTAAGATTGGGTAATAACATTGTTTTTCACTTTTGGGCTTGTAATGAGCTATAAAACAAAGAATGAGATAAAAAGGCTCAAAGGGGCTTACACAAAGGGATATATTTAAAGTAGGCTTATTTGGCTAGTAGCTAAAAAAATAACAGAATTGCCTAGATCATTTCAAACATGCATGTGAACAAGTGTTTCAACAAGAATCAAGTCAAGTTCTAGAGTAAGTAACAAACATGAGTGAGTCACACACAAGGAAGGAGAAAATGGCAAAATGTAGTCCATCCATTAAAAGGCTTAATTCTCACCGGGGACAATGACTATCACAGATGATGCAGTATTTAGTGCTCATATCCAACTTATTATACCAAGAGCAACAAGAAATCAATCAAATCATGTCAAAACACCAATGGTCCTAGAATAGTCAAAATCACTCACAACTTGTACAAATCAAGAACTCATGGAAAAACATGCTAAAATAACAATTTTTTTCTTTTTTTATAGTTAAAAATTAAAAACATAATTACTAAAAGACATCCCCCCACAGTTAAATCACAAAGTGTCCTCAATGTAGGCAACAAATATAACTTAAGAATAAGGAAAGAAAACTCCATCTTAAAGGTGGAGAACTTGAAGTTTGTGGGTGGTTGGTATTTGCCAAAGAAGGCTCTTTTATGGTTACCGCACACGTGTTTGGTCACCTTCTTCTTCCACACATCTAGAATCAAGAGGTTGAGTTGTTTAAGTTCTACAACAAGTGGCTGCTTAATGGAAGCATAGACTATATTGACAACATCAGCTTTGAAATGTGTATCAACCTGCAAGGTATTTTCAATCTTAGCACAAACAGAAAGATTATCAGAACATGTATAATCAACCAAACCATCAAGAAATTCCATTTTACAAAGATAATTCTCTTCCATGGGGTGGTTTTTAGTCATCACTTCTCTATGAGGGAAAGGGAGTGGCAGTGTGTATTGCTCATCTTCAACATGTTTAGCAGCCTTGTTGTTTTTCATAACAACTGATGTAGGTACCTCTAAAGTTTCAACAGCCTTTCCAGTTCTCAAAATAATAACACTTACATTGGGGGTTGGTGCATTTGGATTAACTACTACCTGGGCAGGCAGTTGGTTTAATCTTTGGGCTTGTATTTGATTGACTGCAGTGATTAACTGTCCAACTATTATCTCCAATTTTCTAAGTGTGGAATCAGTTGTTAGTTGGAATTGGAGATTTTGAACGGCCATCAGTTTAACAAGGTCCTCCAATGAAGGTCATATATAGCAGTCATGTTATAGTCAACAGAATTTAGATCAGAATAAAAAAGGATATGCAAAAATTAAGGCAAAAAATAAAAAACGAATCAAACCAAATCTAAAAAATATAAAAACATAACTAAAAATCTAATAAAATCAAAAGAATATTATGTAAATTTTTTTGGATTTTTTTGAGATTATCAAAAATTCGAAAAATTAATTAAAAATAGAAAACGAAGTAATTTCGGATATTTCGCCCTTAGCTCCCATGAAGGGAGTCCGACTTCTTGATTTTTTTATGATTTTCTGACCAATTTTCGGAGCAATCCGACAAGATCACCCGAAAACCGATTTTTTTCACCTAATCTAAGACAGAACAGAACGAAACTGAAATCGACAGAACCTGCAAAGAAAAAAAACTAAAAAACAAAGGTTAGTGGTTAGTGAGGTTCTTATGTCGGTAATTCCTAATCAGAGGTCCCCAGCAACGGCGCCAATTTGATCAACGGTCGTACGCGGGTCAAAATAATTAAAAAGAGTAAATATAGTATCAAGGTAAGAGACCTTGGTCGTCTCTCGAGGACCTCTAAATACAGAAATTACCAAAATCAGGAACCGAAATAAACAATAAAAAGGGGGTTTTGAAGAAAAGAGTTTGATGTTTAATGAAGAAAAACAATTAAAGATAGACAATCAATCCATTGGTTTCAGGTGCGTTTCTTGGATTTCTCATCGGTTCTAAAATAAAGATTTGTGCAAGGTTTGATAATTCTTGATTGATCATGAACTAAGTCAACAAGGGCCAGTCAGTTTATACGAATTCACAGCGTTTTAAAGCAAGCGTCAAAACAGCGTGTTCACTCAATTGTGATAGCGAACAAGTGCCAGTATCACAATTAACATCATAACTGAATTCTATCAATCCTATAAACAAGCGTCATAGACTCTATCAATTCCTATCCAAACTAAATTAAACAAGCGATAAAATAGTTTGTATAATGAGAGTTGCAAAACAGAATCATGATTAAGTGATTAAGCAAAACTGAATCATAAAACGAATCACATAAGCAAATCACAGAGTTTGAGTAATTAAGCAAAACACAAACCGAATTTGCAGCAAGAATTACGGAGATGAAATTGATAGAGAAATAATTAAAACCATAAAAACAAAATAAACATTAAGCACTGAACATCAAAATCCTTACAGCAACACCCTTCACCAGTAGATTGATCTAGGGCCTTAAGCTTCCATGGAGGTTAACGTAAACCTGAAAATAGGAATGCGTAAAAGAGCCAAGACGGCTCTGAAAAGTGTATTTAGTCTTAAAGAAAACGAAATACCTAAATCCCTAAACGGGTTCTATGATAAAAGCCCGATAAAAATAGTAAATTGGCCCGTAAACCCGTTTTACACAATACTTCTCCGGTATTTCGCAGTTTTAACCTCCGAGACTTCAAAATTGGGTTTTGAGCTCAACAGAAGAATTGTAGCTCTGTTCCTTAGCTTTCCAACGCATGCTTGCACAGCCAAAGTTATGGCCTATAGAGTAGACAGGGGTCAATATGCAATAAAAACAAGAATTAATCAAAAAATTGCTATATTGCTCAATTAAGACCCAAAGTCTAGAAACGTGCTAAGACTTAAATATTAGGCACAAAGCACAATTAAAATCACCAAGTGAAAAGCTATAAATAGTGTATTAAAATACACTGATCATTACTCATAGTCTTCTGCTAATTACTCCTTGTTCACCTAACTCCAAGGTACTAATTTTACAGCCCTACTAGTGTATGTAGATGACACTGTCTTATCTGGTAACAACTTGGCTGAAATCAATAAGGTCAAGCAATTTCTTTATTCTATATTCAAGGCCAAGGACCTTCGCAACCTTAGATTCTTTCTTGGCCTAGAAGTGGCACGATCCAAACAAGGCATCTTCCTTAACCAAAGTAAATATGCATTAGAACTACTGGAAGATAATGGATTGTTGACTGTCAATCCCAATTCCATTCCTTATGATTCCTCCTTGAAGATTCAGGACTCTGCTTCACCTCCCTATGAAGATGTATTCTTCTACAGATGCCTTGTTGGCAGGCTATTGTATCTCACCACAACAAGACCTGACCTTGCTTTTGTTGTGCAACAACTAAGTCAATTCATTTCTAAGCCACTTCAAGTCCATCATCAAGCTGCCATACGAGTATTAAGATACCTCAAAGGGGCTCCTGCAGAGGGCCTTTTCTATTCAGCCTCATCTTCCATCAAACTCGATGGCTTTGCAGATTCTGACTGGGCTAGTTGTCCCTCCACCCGCAGGTCCGTCCCAGGTTATTGTGTGTTTCTCGGCTCATCCTTACTCTCATGGAAGTCCAAGAAACAATCAATTGTGTCTCGTTCTAGCTCTGAAGCAGAATACATAGCATTGGCAAGCCTCAACTGTGAGCTCCAATGGCTCCAATATCTCTTTCGTGACTTACAGGTAACTTTTGATCAACCTACACCTGTCTATTGTGACAACAAGAGTGCAATCTACCTTACCCGTAATCCCACATTTCATGAACGGACAAAGCATATAGAGATTGACTGTCATGTTGTCTGAGAAAAGATTCAGAGTGGCCTGGTGCATCTCCTACCCATACCTTCTACATCACAACTGGCAGATGTACTGACTAAACCTCTTCTGTCTCCTTCCTTCACTTCAATGTTGTCCAACCTTGGTCTTATGGACATCCATAGTCCAGCTTGTTGGTGGGGGGGGGGGGGGTAATCCCTGTTGTACATAAGTCGTAACTCTAGTTAGATTGACTCTAGTTTAGATTAACTCACACTAGTGGAAACTTGACATTAAAAAGCATTATTTAGCATCGTTCACGAAAGAAATCGTTGTTCATGAAAGAAATCGTCGCTCTATGAAAGAAATCGATTGTTCATGAAAGAAATCGTTGCTCTCTAGAACCTCTTCGCGAACCTTTAAACCTCTGAAATCGTTCCCTCAACGCACTCTTCGAAAGGAAGGAGAAGACATCCAGTTGCTCACTGAAACTCCCACTCCCTCAACGCGAAACTCCTTCTTTCGCGAAACTCGGATTTGCGCTCTCTTCCTCTGAACCTCTTTGCTTTTTCTTCTATTTTAATGTGAAATGTACATTGAAAGATATGATTGAAGAATATTTGTGCAACATCATGTTTTTTGAATTTTTTCTGCCATTGAATGAAGTTGCTAGCAAGGTTTGAAAAAACGGGACGAGACAGCAAAAACGGACGAGACAAAACTGTCTCGGTTGCTGCCGTTTCCGTTACGGGCCGCGACAGCGATGTGATTTGTAACACCCTTTTCTAAACCTCATTTATTTCAAATAAAATCAGAGTTCTTCGCAATTTAACTTCGCCATATTGAAAAGGCGTTACACTTTACTCTCAAAAACGATCTCAATTAATAACGTCAGATAATTTCGAAATCTCATAGCAGCGGAAAAATAATCATCAAAACACGTCTTCACATTAAAGGGTCTTAAACCACAACTCGAAGTCTTAAATACATATTGAAATCTAAATGAATAGCGTTTACGCCCCCCCCCCCCCCCCCCCCCCGGGGTGTTACATTTCAGAGCGACGACACGACTCGACAGAAGATAGGAAAGCCGGAGACCTTCACTCGCAGTTACCTGCAGCGTTGCCACGTAAGAGCAACATTCCAAGCAGAAGGGGTGAGCATTAACAGAAATAATAAGCAATGACAGCAGTAAATAAGTAGCAGGTAACTCACAGCAAGCACATAGAATTCAATGCATCATATCACGGCACAAGGCACAAACTCCATTAGTAAATAGATACCAACACTCGTTATAAATGGACTCATGAACGAATGCAACCCCTCTGGGCATATGCATGCGGTACCGATCTCGTAAAAGGCCACGACGGGCATACCACCAAAATAATCACGTGTTGTAGCATCACAGCTACCTCGAAGATGCATATGACAATGCGACTCATGATTCATGCATAGATACACATACTCATGGCATTTAATTAATAAATACCATACCACCAAAATTATTATCACACAGAAATACCACGTGTCGTAGCATCACAGCTACCTCGTAACTCTCCCTGTTTACAGCATCACAGCTGCCACATATCACCTATACACATCACGCCAAACAGCGCGCACAACCAAAACACACACACAGCACAGAAATTGGCGCACACCACCACCAGACAACACCAGCACGACAGACACACGCAACACCACAAATTGGTGCACAGCACCACTAGACAATGCCTGAACTTACGCACTAGGCGCGCCCACACACAGGACACAAGGGCAGCGACAATAACCAGCACAACGTCCTATTCGTTCAACCATTTTACTAAACAGCTAATGAGCAGTATTTCTCAGCAACTGTGCACGAACTCCGACAATTAATTTAGCATATCAAACGATGTCGGAATTTGGCAAACGAATATCCTCTGGAAATCTTGAGATGTCTAGTTTCTAGAAATAATTTTTTTACTTATTTGTTTAGGTACCCAAATAGTACAGTTTTGCAAAATACCTCTCAGGGTACAGAAGTTTGACAGCTTCTGTTAGCTAAATTGTAACCCAGTTTTCTCTTTGAATTCTCAACCAAATGAAACGAAATCCGTGTCTAAATTGAAGCCCCGTGAGTCTGGTTTACAATGAGATAAAAATCATCCGAAACCGAGTTCGGTGGAAAGAGTTATGAACAAAACATTGAACCTATACCCATACGTTTTCATGCAGTTTTTCATATTCTTTTACCCATTTCGTAAAAATGTTTTCTCCAGTTATACTGACTCAAATTTAGCGAAACCAGTGCCTAAAGTGAAGGAAATCGTGTCTACTTTCCAATGAAACAAACCCCACGCAATTCGGGCCAATAATGAAGTCACAATCTCAAAAATACTGGACACCTATCAAAACGGCTTCAAAACGAAATTTCAGCACATCAATTCCCTCTTTGCACAACAACCACTAGAAACCAGGTTTTTAACGAATCCACATCACGATATGATCGACAACCACAACCCACCCGCCATTATCAAGAATCATCATCAACATCATATATCATCAAAATCAATCATCACATAAAGACAAACACCATTGAAGACTCAATAACAACACATCATGCGAAATAACAACACTAGCAACATCGCACCATCATCAATTTCAATCCAACATCGCAAATAATCCAACCAAACCCTAACTACCCATATACCCTCATCATAACCCATTATTAGTGTTAAAACCCACCCTTACCTCTATTGACGTAAGCTCCAAATTATGAAGAACGAGACACGAACACGAACTCACGAACACACGAACGGAACACGGCTTCCTCCTTGAAAGAAATCGCACCTCTCCTTCTTCTCTCTTCTCTCCTAGCCGCGCACCACTCCCTCTCTTCTCACTCTCTCAATTTCGCACAATTGTGAAGAATGAGGAGAGTCGCAGTTACTTTAGGGTTTAAGCTGTGGGCCCTCCCGCGCTGGGCTCACAGTTACACCCTCTCATTTTCCCAAATCAACCCCTCCCTCGTCATATTATTTATTATTCTCTTAATTAATTCCTATTTCACCTCAAATTTATTTTTAATAATTTAATTAATCAGTTAATTATTTTTGGGGCGTTACATGATTTAGAATCACAGGAAAAAACGATAAAAAACGCTGTTACGGCCGCGACAAAACGCCGTTACGACCGCAACGGCCGCGATAAACTCCGTTCAACAGCAAAAGTAGAAAAAGATTCGTTTTTTCTGCTAAAACCAAAGGGAGGAGACGTTTTACTTTACCTTTTCAGTTTCAGAATCTCAGATAAGATTTTTGAGATGCAAAAGCAAAACATTTCAACCCTATCCCCTCCCCTCCCTCTCATAATACTCTCTGACTCTGTCCTCTTCTTCATCTCCTTGCTTCAAAGTTCAAATCAGTAGCAGCAAAGCAAAGCCCCACACTTGATCTCCACCACCAATCGATCTCCACTCTCCTCTAGCAACCACATCGCAACAACATCAACAAGTCAACAACATGTATTGAATTTGAATCCTAGCTTCTTGTTTTTTGTGTAGTGTGAGACTGAGAGAGTGTGAGGAATTGAAAGCATGACTTCTTTTGTATTTGTGTTGTTGTTGTTGACCATCGTGTGGCTGGGAAGGAAGAGATTTGAGAGAGAGAGATGAAATTGAAATCATATGATGCTTTGAGAAGAGAGAAAAAAAAGCTCAATCGGTGACTTCTTTATTTGATATAATAATATTTGTTTTTTTTGTTTAATTTGTTAAAGGTAGTGTTGATTAAATGGGTCAATTTTTATTTGGGTTGAAAAAAAGGAAAGGTGGATTTTTCCATTTGGGCCAACAAAAGTGAGAGGTGGATTTTTTCATTTGTCCTTTTTTAAACTCAGTTTTTAGTGACTATTAATTAGTTTAGTTTTATGACTTTTGTCCTTTTTATAATTACATTTTTTATTTCCAATTTAGTTAAACAATGGATCCATCAGAAGAATTTCCAATTGGTAGAGCAGATGGTGCTCCAAGTGATGATATTGGTTGGCACTTTGGAGCGGTTGTGCAAGGTAGAAGAAGAAATAGTATACAATGTAAATGTTGTGAAAGAATAATAACCGGTGGAATAACTCGATTGAAGGAACATCTTGCACACATGCCAGGAGAAGTCAAAGGTTGTGCTAGAGTCAACACTTTGGTTAGAGAAGGTATGATGAATCTTTTATTAGATAGTAAAGCAAAGAAAAATGATCAACGAAAAAGAAAGGAAGAATTTGTCTCGCGTTTAAGAGGGGATGACGGTTAGAGAAGAATTTGCTTACATGCCACATGAGTATTATCCATATATGCCAAATCCCAACCTACCACAATACCAACCTCCTATCAATTATGATGATTCATCATCAACTTCTTCATATGATTACCAACAAATTGAACCACCAATAAGCTCTGGATTCTTTGATTATGTTTTTGGAGGAAGTGGATATAACAATGATGAAGGTGATAGTGGAAGTTATGATCGTGCATGTCGTTCTACCATGTGGTGACTAGGGATTCAATTAACAACATTTTAGTAATCTTTTTTCTAATGTATTAGTAGTTTCTTATGATGTAATGTGAACTTGAGATATCTATTTTATCATGAACTTTGTTTGAAGATCTAATTTATCATGAACTTTGTTTTAAAATTTAAGATGAACTGTTATTAGATAACTTATCATAAACTGTTATTAGATACTACATTATTCATATTTTTATTTTTTATTTTACTTTAGAGTTCTTATAATGATGAAAAAAACATTAATTTTAGTTATTATATATTATATGATAGTACAAATTATTTTAATTAATTTTTTGCATCATTGTGGTTAATTCACACCGCAACGGCCGCAACAGCTATCGCAACAGCCGAAACCGCCAAAGCCTTAACGCGGCCGCGACCGCAATTTAGAACCTTGGTTGCTAGTTTAGAATTAATGCTTGCTTGCTCGAGTATTTAATAGAATACATCATAATAAGACTTCTGGATATCTTTATACAAGTTATTTTCTATTATATTTCCCTTGTGATTCTTATTATGATGTAGCAGACATTATGTTCATGATAGGTCAGGACTCAGGACAATGAATTCACTTTCAAGGAAAATGTTGAATTATCATGCAGAAGTGACTGAATGGAAGATACTTTCAGTGCAGAAACAGAGGTAGGTCTCAATTCATATTTATAATCTTCGGGGTCACTGATGTACTTGGAACACAAAATTCAGATGTTGGAGTCATAATAAGAAGGTGAAATAATTTCATAAAGTCAAGGAAATGCATAATTGTTACTTATGAGTATTCTATAAAAGAAGGTTGAGGTTTAAAGGTTTACAAAGGGACTGTAACGGGCCTGTGGGCTAGTGTCGGCAGCAGTGGACGGTAGAAGCATTTTATAAACCACATCTATCTTTCGACTCTGTATCACTCATTCATCTTCAAACTACGCATCACTCCCAACTTCCATTCAAGGTACAATAACTAGTGATCTTCATAATCACATGCTTTTTTGTTACATAATTAATTAATGTCTTTGTTTTTGTTTTAGACAATTTTCATTATTTAGTTGCTTAAGTTGCTAATTATATCTTCATTAACATTTAGTTGTATAAGGATTGTATATCATATCTATTTCTTCATTAACATTAGGTTGCTTATATCTTCCTTTCGATTAGAGGTTCTTCACAAGAGTTAGTAAAAAATAATTGATTTAGAATTAAACTTCTTGTATGGCATCAGCTACTTCTAATATTGATTGCGTCGGGGAGTAATGTGCAAACGGAGCCAATTGTCGTGCAAATTGATAGACTCGGTCTGGTTCTTGACGAGAATTTTTCATTTCTTCCTCTATGGGTGTGTGTATGTGTGTTTATTTTTTACTTTCTTGATTCTGGAAAAGTATGGCTTTGTGTTGCTATGAATCATATATAGCTATCATCCATTTCAGCTTGAAATCCAGACCTGCATGACAGATTCTAGATTTTGTTTTTCGTTTATTTATTGCAAATTTGAACCTTCACTCTTCCTTTAAATAACCGATGCTAAATGTCGTACATCTAGCGTTGGTTTTTCAAATAGCCAATGCTAAATGTCATTTTTCATGACATTTAGCATCAGTTATTTAAACATCTGATACTAAATGTCATTTTTCATACAGCAAAAACTGTTACAAGTGAAAACAGCTCAGAATTGAAGCAAAATGCCACATCAGTAGAGTTGAAGATAAGCAAGTAAAGTGAAGTGAGCTTGGCCTTGTATTTTTATTTGCTTCGGGTTTCCTTTAGCCCTTTCTTAATTGTAATTTAATTACTTGATTGAAGTTAGTTAGAAGTAAGTGAAGTTAGTTAGCATAGCTAGTTTCAGGTTCATTGTATCAGTTCTGTATATAAGCTAACTGTTGTAACCGAATTGATCATTGAATGAGAATCATCATTTTTCATCTTCTTCTTTCTGCTACTTTGCTCTCTCTCTCTTTCTCTCAGACTCCATGGATATGAGTTCTGACTTGCAATATGGTATCAGAGCACCATTCTAGGGGCTCTGAACACCATCGCTGCGTTCTCTGATTCTCTCATTCAATCGCATTTCTTCTTCCTTTTTTCTTCGTCCCTCTTTACTTCACTTTGCGCTGCGAAAATGGCGTCGGGTACAGAAGAAACAATTCCTGGTAATGAAGTGAGTTCGAATTCCGTCAATGCAAGCGGATCGAACAAAAGCTACCAAAATGACATGATGAATCCTTACTTCATGCATCCGAGTGACAATCCTGGATTGGCGATTGTCTCTCCTCCTCTCAACGGTGACAACTATCATACCTGGTCTAGGTCAATGACAGTTGCACTGAAATCCAAAAACAAGTTTCATTTCGTCAATGGCGATCTTCCAAAGCCTGAGGAAGGACACACTGATTGTCTTGCTTGGGATCGTTGTAACACCATGGTAATGTCATGGATCAACAGCTCTATCACTCCAGAAATTTCACAAAGCATCTTGTGAATGGATGCAGCAGCAGACATGTGGAAAGATTTGAAGGACCGATTCTATCAAGGTGATGTGTTTCGTATCTCAGATCTTCAACAAGAAATTTACACTACAAATCAAGGTGATAGTTCTATTTCCACTTATTATACCAAATTGAAGAAATTATGGCAAGAATTTGAAAATTTTCTGCCTGCTCCTAAGTGTAATTACAATTGTTCTGGTGATTGTAATGCTGAAAAGAAGTTTAAAGAATATAGAGAAAGAGGAAAAGTACTCAGGTTCCTCAAAGGTTTGAATGAACAATATAATGCTGTTAGATCCAATATAATGCTAATGGATCCACTACCTAATTTGGCTAAGACATATTCTCTTCTTATTCAACAAGAGAGAAATACTGTTAATTCTGGTAATTCCGTTAATACTGAGGAAGTTAAGGTTCTAGCAGTTGGAAATTTCTCTGGCCGAGGTAATAATAGAGGAAGAGGAGACAGTAGAGGTGGAAGGAATGGATTTGGTAGAGGAAGAGGAATGAAAGTGTGTTCACATTGTGGGAGGACAGGACACACAGTGGATGTATGCTATAAGAAACATGGCTATCCACCACATTTCCAACAGAATTCAGGAAATTCTGTTAATAATTCTGTTAACAATTGCATTGGGGAAAATGCAAATGAGAATGATGATGAATTCACTGGTGAAGAAGAAGGAATTGGTGCTGTTAAACAGAATCATGGTTCAGGTTTATTAGGCTTCACTGCAGAGCAACACAAGGCTATTTTGGCACTCATCCAAGGTTCTAACACATCTCAATCTCATAATGTGAACCACTACACTACCATCAAGTCAGGTATCCTCTGTACTCTCCCTAATTCTAAGAAAGAAAAACACTGGATTGTGGACACAGGAGCCACAATCCATATCTGCTACTCTAAACAATTGTTTGATTGTCTCACAACAATTAAACCAGTCAGTGTCACCCTACCAAATGGAACTGTTATCCTTTGTAACCTTGCAGGAACAATTCACTTAAGTGAAACATTTGTGCTCAGTGATGTGCTTTATATACCAAATTTTTCTTTCAACCTTATTTCAATTACAAAACTTACTGATGATATGGACTGTGATTTGCATATTAACAGGCCGAAATGTGTGATACAGGACAACCAAACGGAGAAGGTGATTGGGATAGCTGAAAGGAGTAATGGATTGTATCTTCTTGTCTTTCCACCTTCAAGACCATCAACCATCACACAGTCCATAAACTCATCCAATACCTGCATTTTAAATAAACCTTCCACTGTGAGTAGTATCATCAATATAAATACTAGTTCCACCAATAGTGATCAATGTAACATTTGGCATTCAAGATTTGGTCATCCATCTGTAGAAACAATGCATAAAATCAATAAAATTTTTCCTTCTGTGAAATGTTTACCATCTGAACTGCCTTGTGATATTTGTTTCTTTGCTAGGCAGAAAAGATTGCCATTCCCAAATAGTAATACTAAATCTGATAAATGTTTTGATATTGTCCACATGGACATTTGGGGACCCTTTTCTATTTGCTCTCTGTTAGGACATAGGTACTTTCTTACAATTGTTGATGATAAAAGTAGATTTACTTGGATCTTCCCTATGAAGCTTAAATCTGAAACTTCTGCACTTGTTAAAGGTTTTGTTTCTTTGGTAGCAACTCAATTTGATGTAAAAGTTAAATGTATTAGAACTGACAATGGCAATGAATTTTTACTCAAGGAATTTTATCTTAAAAAGGGCATTGCTCATCAAACATCATGTGTGGGCACCCCTCAACAAAATGGAGTTGTTGAGAGGAAGCACCAACACATTTTAAATACTGCCAGAGCTTTGATTTTTCAAGCTAATCTTCCAAAAAAAATTTGGGCACATGCTGTGAGTCAAGCAGTGCACATCATTAATAGACTGCCATCCAAGTTTTTGTCTTACAAGACTCCTTTTCAAACTTTATATGACCATGTTCCCAGTTTAGATAGCTTAAAGGTTTTTGGTTGTCTATGTTTTGCTAGTACTTTAAAAGAAAATAGAAAGAAATTAGATCCTAGATCTAGAAAATGTGTTTACTTAGGATTCAAGTATGGTGTTAAAGGACATCTCTTATTTGATTTAATTTCTAGAGAGGTTTTTCTGTCAAGAGATGTCATATTTTTTGAAAACATATTTCCCTATAAGTCATCATCTACTGCATCTCCACCTGCATCTAACTCTCAGTTTGACAACTCCATCCCTTGCTTTGATAATTTTCACACAGAAAATCATAACCTTAATACACCAGTTATAGACCCAATAACCTCATCTCCACCACCAAACAATATTCAGTCCCCACAATTTCCTGAGACTTCACCAGTTTCCACACAGTCATCTTTCTCACACAATTCTGATTCACACTCATCCACTGATACTACTCCAGTTCAACCAGAATCATCTTTGGACCATCTAAGAAGGTCAACCAGAACTAGAAACCCACCATCCTACTTGAAAGAATACCACTGTTCACTTCTCAAGAATACAATCCATGAATCCGATTCATCCATTCTACCATCTTCTTCCTGGGACATTCCATATCCCATTTCTAATGTTATTTGCTATGACGGACTATCACCAGCTCACAAACACTTCTCTTGTAGCCTTTCCACCATCACTGAGCCAAACACTTATGAGGAAGCCATGTGTGATAACAAATGGAAGAGTGCCATCTTAGCTGAACTGAATGCTCTACAAAAGACTGAAACCTGGACTGTGGTTCCTTTACCTGCACACAAGCGAGCCATTGGATGCAAATGGGTTTTTAAGCTCAAACTACATGCTGATGGCTCCATAGAAAGACACAAGGCTAGACTGGTCGCCAAAGGATTCACACAAACTGAAGGACTTGATTTTCTAGAAACCTTTAGCCCAGTTATAAAAATGAACACAATCAGACTTCTTCTCTCTGTTGCAGCAAGTCAGAATTGGCATTTGTGTCAATTGGATGTCAATACTGCCTTTCTACATGGGGATCTTGATGAAGAAGTGTATATGAAGCCTCCCCCTGGCCTTGAGATTAATTCACCAGAACTTGTTTGTAAGCTACAAAGAAGCTTATATGGTCTCAAACAAGCAAGTAGACAGTGGAATGCAAAACTGACTGAGACATTGCTTGGTTTGGAATTTATTCAATCCAAGAGTGACTATTCCCTATTCACTAAGTCTACTGTAACTAGTTTCACTGTTATCCTAGTTTATGTTGATGATCTAGTTCTAGCAGGCAATGACATGCTTGAAATTGACAAAGTAAAAACTCTTCTTGATGATAAATTCAGTATTAAAGATTTAGGAAATTTGAAATATTTCCTAGGCTTTGAAGTAGCAAGAAATGAGCAAGGCATTTCCCTTTGTCAAAGAAAATACTCACTGGATCTTCTAGAAGAGACAGGATTGTTGAGTACTAAACCTTGTTCCACTCCTATGGAACCTGGTTTACAATTACATAAGACTATGGGACAAGCAGTCAATGATCCTGCCATCTATAGAAGGTTAGTTGGAAGATTGTTGTACTTAACTCACTCTAGACCGGATATCTCATTTGCAGTGGGCAAATTGAGTCAGTTTATGGACAAACCAACTAACATACACATGCTCGCAGCCATGAGAGTTCTAAAGTATATTAAAAATCATCCTGGTACAGGCTTATTTTTTAGAACAGATTCATCCTTTGACTTAAGAGGATATTGTGATTCTGATTGGGGAGCCTGCCCGGATACAAGAAGATCTACAACAGGGTTTTGTTTCTTCCTTGGTTCCTCTCTTATAGCTTGGAAGAGTAAGAAACAATCTGTGGTATCTAGATCATCATCTGAGGCAGAATACAGGGCACTTGCCATGGCCACTTGTGAAGCACAATGGCTGTTATATTTGTTGAAAGATTTAAGAATTAACCATTCTTCTCCTGCAGTCATCTACTGTGATAACAAATCAGCCCTCCATATTGCAGCAAATCCAGTCTTCCATGAAAGAACAAAACATATTGAGATTGATTGTCATGTTGTTTGTGACAAATTGAAAGATGGAACTTTGCATTTGTTGCCTATAGCATCAAAAGAACAGGTTGCTGACTTGTTAACCAAGTCATTCAGTCCAGGCCCCTTTTCCACTCTTCATGCTAAGCTTGGAATGATGAACATCTATTCCAGCTTAAGGGAGGATGTTACAAGTGAAAACAGCTCAGAATTGAAGCAAAATGCCACATCAGTAGAGTTAAAGATAAGCAAGTAAAGTGAAGTGAGCTTGGCCTTGTATTTTTATTTGCTTCGGGTTTCCTTTAGCCCTTTCTTAATTGTAATTTAATTACTTGATTGAAGTTAGTTAGAAGTAAGTGAAGTTAGTTAGCATAGCTAGTTTCAGGTTCATTGTATCAGTTCTGTATATAAGCTAACTGTTGTAACCGAATTGATCATTGAATGAGAATCATCATTTTTCATCTTCTTCTTTCTGCTACTTTGCTCTCTCTCTCTTTCTCTCAGACTCCATGGATATGAGTTCTGACTTGCAATAAAAACAGTGATGAAAGAGACTTTTAACATCGGTTATTTAAGCACCCGATGTTAAAAGTGACATTTAGCATCGATTATTTAACCGACGCTAAACATCGCGGAATTTAGCATCAGGCGATAACCGACGCTAAATGTCTTTTCTGCACTAGTATCGATTACTTATAGATTAACAAGTGTAAACTATTTAGTTGTTGTTCAGTTACATTAGCTTGTACAGAATCATTATTCAATTCATTCAATGAAGAGTTCCCTCTTTCCATTTCCTCTGTTTGATACTCAACAACAGACTTGACTTGAGTAGAGAATAGATGTGTTTGTATAATATATGTCCCAAACTTGGTAGCAAGGTTTCAATTTGCGGACCGCAATAGTTGTTGTGGCCGCAATGTTGCTGGCTCAATGATTATTAATTAGTGCTGAATTGGTACAACAGAAGTAAATTAAATTTAATTAGTTTTAGATTTTTAATAAATAACAATAGTAATTGAAAAATATGAGAAATACATTATTTGAGATGAACAAAACATTTTTTTGGTGATATGAGATGAATAAAACATTAACAATATTATAAATAATAGAAATATAAAAATTTATAATAATTATAGACTTTTTTTTTGCATTGAGTGCGAATTTGAAATTAATTCACGCCGCATCAGCCGCAATACTTATCGCACCGACTGCAATAGCCACAACCGTAGCAACCGCATTCGCAGCCGCAACTGCAACTGCAACTGCAATTTGAAACCATGCTTGGTAGACGTACTTGCAGCCAAGAACACGAGATAGAACACCATCTGATAGTAACAATAACAACTAAGTGAACAACAACTGGTTTTGCATGAGCCATTTCTTAATTATATTCAACTTATGGTTTTTTTTTATAAGCCATTGATTCCATTAACGAATCACTAGGGGTGCTCAAAACCACAATTACATATTGTTGTTACAGAGAAGGGCATTTTTCCACCAAGATGAAATGGAATAACCTGACCCACTACCCACTCCGTATATAAACCAACTCCACGAAATACATTTGATGTGGTTGACAATGGAATCTACCATAGGATCCTCCCCTTTGAATATCAAATTGTTCCTCGCACGCCAAATACTCCAACAAGTTTCTAGCCATATGAGGTACTTAGCTTTATGCGCCTTCTTACCTTTGAATGAAGATCCAAAATGAGTGAAATGGTCCATAATATTTGTAGGGGGTTGAAGTTGCACGTCAAGCCAAACACTAACCTTATCCCACACCTTTTTAGATAAAGCGCAATTGCACAACAAATGGAACAAATCTTCGCTATGTTTCCTGCAAATCGGACATAAGGTAGCCTCCTCGGAATCAATAATATGGCGATAGAACAGCAAATCTCGAATAGGGACAGCATTAGAGAAAATTCTCTACTCGAACGTACTAATTTTTGAAGGCACCGAAGTCTTCCAAATATCGGCCCGAAATGCAGCAACTGCTGGATCAGCTGCTGGTGCGCTAATGGTTGCAATTTGGACCTGCATCAGTTCAGAATAACACGACTTAACAGTAAACTTTTTTGAGCTTCTAAAATCCAGAGCCATCTATCTTGAGCCTCCCGAATTGGCGCAACTTCATGAAGAATAACATTCAGATTTGAGGCTTCCTCTACAACAAGGTGATCTGCCAAGAGACTCCCAGGGAAATGCCACTGCCACTGGTCCTCAAACCACTGGCCTGCTGCTGTGACAGTTATATTTTTATCAACAACACTTGCATAAAGATTAGGAAAAACCATACACAATGGTTGGTGGCCTAACCAGTGATGGTTCCAAAATTTCACCGCTTCTCCACCCCCTAAATCTCGCCTCATACAAGCATTGGACCACCCTTTATTGACGACATCATCACCAACGAAAAAAACATCATGCCACCATATAGAATCCTTCTTCCCGCCCGTCCGAGGATCATTGAGGAGAAAAGATGAAAGGTCACCGTATCTATGCATTAAGATCCATCTCCAACTAGCATTTTCCTCCCCCAAGAATCGCCACTTCCATTTAGATAAGAGAGCTATATTGAATAGCTCAACATTTTTGATTCCAAGACCGCCGTACTTCTTAGGTCTACAAACCTTATCCCACGCCACCCAATACATGCCCCTGCTATCTTCTTGAATACCCCACAAAAAAAATCATGTTGGATTTTAATCATAGACTTAATGACCACTTTTGGCGCCTTGTAGAATGAGAAGAAATAAAGCGAGATGCTATTTAAGACCGAGTTAATAAGGGTTACCCGGCCTCCAATAGAGATATGGCGCTCTTTCCAAGAAGCTAGTCTAGATCGCAGCATATTGATAACCGATTTCCAACTAGTGTTGCGCCTTGGGTTTGCTCCCACTAGAATCCCTAAGAACTTAAAGGGTATATATTTCGTCCGGCAATGAAGAAACGTCAACCCATGACCCAAAAAGTCTTCCGCCACATTAATACCAAATAGCTTACTTTTGTTAAAATTTACCTTCAGTCTGGATACCAATTCAAAACTCCTAAGGATTGACTTGATAAACCAAATATTATCCCATGATGCTTGACCAATAAGGATGGTATCATCCGCAAATTGCACAATAGAGTATTGAAGATTTTCACATACCTTATATCCGGAAAACCAACCCATAGTCATGACCCTTTCAACCAAAGCTGTCAGCCCTTCTGCAACAATTAAGAAGAGAAACGGAGATAAATGATCCCCTTGTCTTGAGCCTCTTTGTACCAAGAAGTCTTGAGTAGGGCTTCCATTCACTAACACCGACAATGAACTCAAACTAGCACAAGCTTGCATCCACCTAATCCACCCTGAATTGAATCTCATTCATTCCATCATGTAAAACAGAAAAGACCAAAAAATAGTGTCATAGGCCTTCTCGAAATCTTTCCATCATGTTAGTTTTTGAAAATTTCATTATTTTACCGTGCACGCTTTTCTTTTCATTCTTTAGGTGTTTTAGTTGCTAATGTTATATGCCGACTGTTTAGTGTGTGATATTGCTCTCACTAGTAATTTTCAAAATTCATTGTATTCGTTATGCATCATGTCATTGTCATGTCCAGGATATTACTACTTTTGCTGATACTAGATTCTTCCATTTTCTAAGGTTTGTGTCTCTTTTCAGTTTTGTTTGCTTGAGTTGTTGGTTTATAATTATTATATCTATGGTTTTAATTTCTACAGGCAATAATTTAGAGTTGGACGCACTATTTTGTCTACACATAGACAGGGGCACATGGCTTGGTGTTTCTGTTATTGAATAAACTTTTTGTTCTCTAAAATAGTAAAATTTGAAAATTAAAAAGATTAAATAAAAATTCTAGACCGTACACAAACCTTCTTGTGTGATAGTAAAACGCATTACTTTGTTTAAGCATCTACAAGAACAAGGGGAAAGAAAATTCAAATTACTAATCTCTGCCACTTTGAAGGAGTAATTATTGATTCTCAAGATGATTTGGACACTTGTTTGTGATTATTTTGAAGATATCTACATTGTGGACACAAAATAGAATATTTGACATCATAAGTGTTACTACTTTACTATCCAAGAAAAACTGGTCTAGAAGCTTTCAAAATTCACCAGCACGTTACAGAGAAGCAACTTGAGGCAGTGGTGTGTTTCAAACTGCAAAAAAAGTACCCCACAAGTAAAGAACAGCTGAGGTACAAAGCTAATCCAATCCATATGGTAACTGGACTGGCTTATGAGTATAAACAGTTTTGATTTTCCTACCCCAACTCTAGCCTATATACCTCAGCAATTCTCTAAACTTCTCATTTTGCCTCTCAACCCTTAAAAAGCCAAAAATTTATCATTTCTCATATACTTCCGAGACCACAAAAGTAAGACAATTTTTTTTTCTTTCCAGAATTATCTCTCAAAAGATAAATCCAGAAGTCAATTTGTATTCTGGATTTATCCTCTTGATATAAATCCCGAATGAATACATTTTGGAATTATCTCTAGAAGATAAATCCAGAACACAAAATGACTTCCGAATTTATCTTTAGGGAGATAATTCTGGAAACTCGTTTTAAAATTCCTTCCGGATTTATGTCTAGAAGATAAATCCGGAATTGAATTTCTGGATTTATCTTCTAGAGATAAATCCGATAGGAATTTTTTTTTAATAATTTTTTTATGTTAGTATATATTTTATTAATTTTCTGTGATTTTATTGCAGTAGTGCGCACTATAGATAGAGATGGCAGAATCCTACGGGGGAATATGCATTTTATTAATTTTTTGTGTTTAATATTATGTTTTTAATTAATATATTTTTGTACATATATACAGGATCGTGGGAAAATGAAGATTCCCGCACATTGGAGGAATTTACTAGCTCTGCGACCTGATGCCCCTCATTCGATAGTACTTGAGTGGATACTTAAGTATGGTCTACATAGCCTACAGTATACACCTCTGAAGATTGTAAATCACAAGCTCGTCTCAGCATTAGTGGAGAGATGGCATCCTCAGACCAGCACGTTTCACCTACCCTTTGGTGAAATGACGATCACGTTGGAGACGTGTCCAACCTGCTTCATCTACCGCTCACTGGCTCGTTCTACACCCCACCCTGTACCGTAGACACTAACAAGGCCATTGCGGCCGGACAGAGTTGCTAGGATAGGTCATGCAGATCTTGTACTGGAGATGATAGCCACTAGGGGACCATATTTCAGATTTAGGTGGTTAGAGGAGGTCTACGCAGCACATATTGGAGCGGGTAACTTGGTTTATGCTGTGAGGGCGTACCTACTACTTTTGGTGGGCTACACCATTTTCATGGGCAAGAGCGCTACATATGTGGAGGCCAAGTGGTTTTTGTTGTTTCACAACTATGATGATGTTGGCCATTGGGCATGGGGTCCAGCTGTGTTGACCTTTTTATATTAGCAGCTTAATGATGAAGTTATTTGGGACACCTACCAGTGTGGGGGTTACGCGTCGTTGCTGCATGTACAATTCTTATTAACTATCTTACTATTTTAATTTACTTTTTTAATATATTTATTAATTCATATTTTTATTTCAGTGCTGAATATATGAGTGTTTTGCAATCATCTATACGTGATCGCGTCGACCGGGGTCTATCGAGGCCACGTGCTGGGAGGTAGCGTAATAAAAAGAATGATAGTCTTAAACTTAAACATTTCCAGAGGAAGTTGGATGCATGCCTTGCGACCCGCCGAGGTCATATGGAGACTGTGGAAGGACCATAGGAACGTGTGAGAGTGGCAGTCTATTGTTCTTTTCTGAGGGTATATTCACTGGGATGACATTGTTGTACCTTACATGTCGAATAGGTGCTTCTGGCAGTTTGGTTATGTCTAGGACATCCCACGTTCGCCGATTGATGGTCGTCCAGAACCTAGGGATATCGACATGAGGTGGTTGTACTTTGCCCAATAGGTTGAAGATGTCATTAGGGGGGCCAAGGTCACGTGTGAGTACCATGAGAGTTACCTCCCATAGTACTATCAGGTTTCGATTCCCCGCCTCACGGTGCCTTTGATGGATGTTGCGCATGAGGTTCCAGTTGAGGACATTCCAGCACCAGCACCAGTGATTGCTGAGGAGAGCGACTGCACCAACACCAGTACCAGTGAGGACATTAACACAAACAAACATAAAAAAACATACATAACAAAAAGAAATAAGCCTGCTTCTTTTTCTATTGTGACAGTCCCTATCTCAAAAGACAAAGAATCTCGTTGACACTCTGTTTGGTCTCCACGTACAGCTCCAAAGGACCATCATTATTATACCCATCATGGATGCCCAACATTTCTCGTACGTCGTCTACGCTCTTAACATTCATGGAGCACCAGTAAACACGACCATCATCTCCACGACTGAATTTGCGATAAATAATACTACTAACCTCTTGGTGCCATGCACACTGTTGAACCTTACCCTCTACTTTATCTTTCAAACGCGAGAGGGTGATGTCCTGCTTGAGCCTACCTAAAACAGGATCTGAACACTCAAACCAGACACAATTTTCTTTTCTGGTGATCTTTCCACAATTATGAAAGCGAGTTCATTTTGGAGTGTTTGGAAAATGAAATAAACAATGGTTTACTAAAGCAAATAAGTGTTGGCGTGAAAGAAATGAGGGTAAATGTGTGTATTTATAGCGATTTTGATTTTCATTGGGTGTGTGTCGTTGATCAATATTGTGGATAAGAAATCTAGACCATTGAGGCACGCTTATCAATGCGTACATTAAAGTATTTTGACCGAATGTAGACCGTTGGTAAAAAATGTCGGTATCGAGTCTGTCAAAAGTATCGGCAGGATCTTGGTCGTTGATCAAAATCTAGTATTATTATATTAAATTTTAATTTTAATAATTAACTTAAATTATTTAAAAAAATACATTCCGGATTTATGTCTTTAAACATAAATCTGGAATTAAAAAAATAGGCTCCGGATTTATGTCTTAAAAGATAAATCTGGAAATTCTTTCAGAAAACAGTTTCGAATTTACCTTGTAACACATAAATCCGGAAAATAAAATAAAAAAAAATGGCTTAAATTTTATTGTTCAATTGACTGTAAAATGGGAATAAATTAAAAAAGTGGGAGTATAAGGGCTAGAGATGGGGTAGGAAAATCAAAACCATAGTATAAATGAACTAGACTAGTCCAACATAGTATCAAACATATACTGGGCTTAATTGCCGTTGCTAAAGATCCATTAAGGCGCATTGGGTTTGTTTTCTGATTTTTTTTTTGTTGATATATTTTCACTTATATCAATTATACTTTATCTTATTTGTACGAATTATAAAAGAACTAGTGAAAATAATTTTTTTTTATTATTCACTTTTCAATTTTTAGAAGTAAGAAAAAACATATAAAAGAAGTGCTATTTTTGTAATCTAATATCTATTTATACTAATATACTACCTATGAACTACCATTATTAGCCTCCGTCACTAATTGTCACCTATCCTTTCTAACACAACAACAAAGGATAATAATGTCATTTCTCATCTTTACTTTTCACTTTTCTCTTACACTCTCTTTCTTCCTTTTTTCTCTTTCTTCTTACACTCTCTTTCCTCATTTTCACTTTTCTTTTACACTTTTTTTTCTTTTTACTTTACTTTTCCCATAAATAATTATTCTTTTTCTCTTATCACTTCACTTTAATTCTTTTAACTAAATTTCTAAATTTATACAAACACTACTTTAATTAAAAAACTAAATTTCTAAATTTATACAAACACTACTTTAATTAAAAAATTTGAAGACTACTATTATAAACCTACTATCTAAAAAATAAGAAGACTTAATGACTATTTAAATTAGTAATTAATATTTAAAACAAATATCTCTTATTGATAATCTAATATCTAACTTTTATTATCTACTATAATCTACTAATCAACTAAAATAATCAATTGAAACTACGACATAACTGCACTGATAAATAAAAAACACGGGATAACTGTAGTGATATATAAAAAAACACGGGATTAATATTTACCATTGATATTTATAATTTTTTTTTTGACAATTTATAATTAATATTTACCATTGATAATTATAATTTTGGAAAACTACTATAAAACTACTATCTAAAAAAACACGTGATAACTGCAATAATCTACTATAATCTACTATAATCTACTAATCAACTCAAATAATCTAATATGAAAATACGGGATAACTGCAATAATCTACTAATCAACTCAAATAATCAATTGAAACTATGAGATAACTGCAATGATATATAAAAACACACGGAATAACTACACAAATATATAAAAAGACAAAAGATTAATATTTGTCATTGATAATTAAATTTTTCGAAGACTACTATAAACCTACTATCTAAAACAATAATATTTAATGACTATTTAAACTACTGATTAATATTTAAAATAAATATTTCTTATTGATAATCTACTATCTCTCTTTTACTATTTACTATAATCTATTAATCAACTAAAATAATTAATTGAAACTACGAGATAACTGCACTGATATATAAAAAAACACGAGAATAATATTTGTCATTGATAATTAAATTTTTTGAAACCTACTACTACAAACCTACTATCTAAAAAATACGCAGGCTTAATGACTATTTAAATTACTGATTAATATTTAAAACAATTATTTCTTATTGATAATCTACCATCTAACAAATTTACTATCTACTATAATCTACTATCAACTAAAATAATCAATTGAAACTGCTAGATAATTGCACAGATATATAAAAAACACGGGGATAACTGCAGTGATATATAAAAAAACACGGGATTAATATTTTCCATTGATAATTATAGTTTTTGAAAACTACTATCTAAAAAAACAAGAAGGCTTAATAACTATTTAAACTGATTAATATTTAAAACACACGCGACAAATATTTGTCACTAATACCTAAAAAATGACAAATAATTGTTACTGATATATAAAAAAAACACGGGATAAATATTTGTTATTGATAATCTACTATCTATCTTTCCCTATCTACAATAATCTACTAATCAACTCAAATAATCAATTGAAACTATGAGATAACTGCACTGATACATAAAAAAACACTGGACAACTGCACTGATATATAAAAAAATACGGGGATAATTGCAATGATATATATAAAAACACGGGATAGTTTGCACTAATATACAAAAAAACATGGGATAACAACACTGATATATAAAAAAACACTGCACTAATATATAAAACACACGGGATAAATGCACATATTGTTTTTAAATGATACTTTTACATTTTTAGTTTTAATATTTATCAATTTTTTATTTGAAACTCCTTTTTTATCTACTTTAAATTTTTCTTTATTTTCACGGGGTAATGTTCAGACTATTTAAATACTGTCTAAATTCATTCCTAAAAAGAACACGACAGCACCTGTCCGTATGCAAGTCATCATCTATATTTTACAATTGATTTTAGTTTAATGAAATTTCAAACTAACGTTTCTATTTGAGGTAATCATATGACGTAACGCGATCGGCCCGTGCGGATGCACGGGTATAGTACTAGTAATCAATAAAAAATATCACATAAAAAGTTTTATTCCTACCCTTTGAACAGTTAGTACCTTCCTTGGGTCGTTTGCCTTGCATGCTTGCCCACCCAAAAAGGTGTAAAAGGTGAAAATAAAATAGGCCATCACTTTTCCCACATCCCCTCCTACTCACTACACACCCCTTAACTCCAGATATTCCAAAAATACCCTTAAGTAGAGAGTGTGTTTACGTGTGATTCGGTTGAGGCCAACCGAATATATTCGGCTAAGGCCAACCGAACGTTATAAAAAATAACAAGGGGTGTTGTTCAACTTTGTTCGTTCAGGGAAGGGGATCCGAAACTGTTCGGTTGACATCAACCGAACACACTTGATACTGTTCGGTTGACATCAACCGAACACACCTGAATCTCAAAATGAATGTATTTAACCAATCTTCTAACTGATTGACTATCAATAATGAATGTATTTAACCAATTTTCTAACTGATTGACTATCCATGAGACAATCTTGTTCAAATATTCCCTCTTCTGATGAACTTTCATCCCACCTCCATAGTTTATCACATTCATTCTCTTCACCGTAAGAATCGCTTGTACAAGTGTCTCTCCATTGACCACTCTTCTCATGGAAGCAATTCCATAGATCACTTAAACTGAAATATTCAACTGCTTCTCTTTCCCACGGATGCCACAAACGGTTAAGGTTTCTAATCTCTTTCTGTTAAGGGGGGTGTTCGGTGGGGGTGCCCCGAACCCTCTAAAAATTGAATAAAGGGGTGTGTGCCAAAAAATACACCTTCAGTTGCCCATAACCGAATTATTTCGGTTGCCCGTAACCGAATCGGCGAAAAATGCGCGTTTCATTAATGGCCTTTTGGTCATTTCGTAGGGTTAGGGGGTGTGGGAAAAGTATGGGCCATAAAATATAGAGTAAGAGAAAATTGTGACCCAAATAAAATATGCAATATTTCAAAAGGAGTTTTTTTATGAAATTGAATGATCATGGAGCTTGTTAACCTTTAATATCAAATATTAAATTTAAATAAACAGCAACTGCTCCTTTTAATTTTTGTTCTTTTCTCTTTAACCTTGACTCCCGAAAGAATATGAACATATATAACATCATTGTAAAAAGAAGAGTAGAAAGGAAAATAAAAGGAAGACCACATATATACATTAGAAAAAAAATAAATTATAAAACAAAGAAAGATAGATGTAACTACTAACTACTAGACAGTAGCATATATTGTATATGTGTACGAGAAAGAGAAAAGTGTAATGAAATGAACCTCATAGTCATAGTAAAGTGGCTTTCAACTTACCACACATTGGCTTGAACTATCAAACTCCAAACTCCATAATGTAGTGAAGTGGACCCATATTTACGAATGCGAGGTGGGAAAAAGTTGTTTGTGAACGGACTTGAAGATGAAATCACCATTATAGCAACTGCTCTGCTACCCCCTTACCACTATTATTATATGGTCACTGACAACATTGACATTATATGCTTAGGTCCCTGTGGTCTCAAGTTCTTACATACATACTTGTTGCACCGAAAATTAAAAAGTTACACTCTTGCTTTCATCTTTTTTTTTTAATTAGAATTGGACGAATGCACTTGTAGGGTCCATTTGATTTGCAAATAGGTATAATTATTGGACTTGATAGTTCTGGACAACACAGGAAAAAAAATGTCAATTTACTATAGTTTTATTTCTAATGTTTATAATAATTTTATATAACATATATTATAATATAATTAAAAAATTATAAGGAAAAATGTATGGTGGAGAAGATAGGAGGGACAGGGAGAGAGGTCATGAGACGAGAATATATAAGAGAGATGAGAAGAGAGAGGTAGAGAGAAGAAGGGAGGTGAGGGAGAGAGTTCATGAGATGAGAAGATATAAGTGAGGTGAGAGGGAGAAAGGAAAGAGAAGAATGAGATAGGAGAGAGAGAGAGAGAGAGAGAGAGAGAAATTATTGAGTAGGAAATAAAAATGATTATTTTGGTTTTTCTTTTAAGTTGATCAGAAAGTTGTACTGGAGAATTGTGAAGGACAAAATTTTGGGTTTTCGTCCGGTCCCTTACCCAGTTTTGTCCAGTACCATGAACAATTTTCAAATGAAACATAGTACAATTGAAGTTGTCTTGTCCAATCATTGACTCAGTAGCAAGTCAAGCGCACCCCTAATTCTCTAAGTCACTACTATATGAAGGTATCTTATGAGGACTGCGTCATAATATAGTCTCTAATACTGCTACATTAGTTGGTCTGCAAATAAATTCAACTCAAAAAAATTGTATTTAAAACCAAAATGTTTTTAAAATGAGTAACTAAACAACCAAACTAATGTCCCTCACTATGTGTTGTTTTGGCAATTTACATTATATGGAGACACCGGCTCCCGGATTCGAACTCCAATTCCGTAATGATCCAGTAATCCTCCATGGAAGCTTAGAAAAACCACATCGATCCCTAATTCCATAACGAGCTTGAGTTGTTGTTCGAGATGAACTAGAGCTTCAGCTTTGGCCATAACCTCTACAATTGAGTAGTCCTACCTTAAACCCAATGTGTTTAGAGAAACTTATTGGTGTTTGTCATCATCTGAGGGCGGGTCAAGGGATATACCACCACATTGGTCTTGTTCTTACCTATATCCAACTTAACCACGAGAAGTTCAATATAAGGAATGGTTGTGTAAATCCTAGTCCACCACCAAAACCATTTTGCGAGGAGTAAAATGTCTCTAAAAATTATTTTATAAGGTTACATAAAAAAGGTCTAACCAACTTATCGGTATCAAAACCGCAACCCATTTAACTCCCCCTTCCATAAAACACATAGGCACTACCCCCTAAGATGCCATTGACACTTCTCAGAATGAGTCTACCTTTCATATAACACATTGGAATAAGAAGTGCAACCTTAGAACGAGCTAGCCCAACAGGCTACAACGATTGGTATCACGTGAAATGAAGTGACACGTCTCATCAATATTAAGCAATTCCATATTGGCATCATTTTTAAAAATGTGCACCCCTTTTCAAATCTTTTAAAAATTTCAAATCGACGACTTACGATCTCAAGAGCTCGGGCGACACGTGTCCTCCAAGAACATAGCCTAGTAGATATGGTCTGATGTCATGATATCATCGATCAAAGCCATCAAACCCCAAATGCAAGAAATAAATCATGTTAAATCCGAAGTCATCACTCATCAATGACATCAGGTTGGGGGGCAACTGCTTCGGAGAGGACCAAGCCCCACCCTGAACTGCGCCTGTAAGATCAACCCAAATTACCTTAGACACTTAACCACGTCCCCCAAGCATCGTGAGATCAAATTCAACGATGATCTGCATCTCTTGTGCAATTTGGCAATAGCCCACTTTTTGCAGCACACCTCGTGGGAACTCAATTGCTTCATGCATCATTGTGCCTCAACTGCCCACGAAGCATTCTACCAACGTCTTTTCCCGCCAAAGTGTGACCTCACCTCACCTATAAAAGGACTTCACCCCACATGGCTACATTGATCATGGATGCTTTAATTCATCATGTATACTCTGACCACTTATTAACTTTGACATCAAAGTTTCTGCTAGTACCTACACCTCATGGACCGCCATGAACTCCTTCACAAATTCCACATCGACAATCATCATTCCACTTCGAAACAGTACTAAAGTACCATTTTTAAAATGATAGCCTAGCTAATTGTTATTGGGGAGTTATTTTGTTAGGGTTAAACTCTTGCTTTTTTTTTTGAAAGAAATATATTCTTCATTAGATAAAAACAGGGCTACTGCTAGAAATTACATCAGTGGAAACTAGATGGGGGAGGACCCTCCCATTCATTACAGTTGTGATCTTTGGCTAAACCAACCAGGTTATGGGCATCAAAATTAAACTGTCTCCTAATGTAACCTACGGAGCTAACAATCATGTTTAAAATTAAGTCCCAGCAGTCAAGGATTACGGGCAGAATAGAGACATCAGTGGACTTGTTGAGAAAACAATTTACAACAGATAAAGCATCAGTGAAGAATCTACAGTCATGCAGGCCCAATCTGTTAGCCATATGCAAAACCCCATCTCAAATCCATAGCTTCAGCCACAATTGGAGTAACAGCAATGGACTCCTTTCTACTGGCACTGGCGATGACCGAGCTGTCCCAATCCCTAAAACACACCCCCCAACAGGTAAAACCATCCTTGAAGCACCCAGCATCCACAAAGCAAGTATACCTATGGCTATGCAGAAGCATCTCAGCATCTTCGGAGGCATCTCTGATAATCTGTGGTCTGCACAGAGCGTTATTCATTTTGCATACTCGAAACTTTATTAAACTTACCCCCCTAATTCATGCTACGTGTATTTTCTTGGGTCTAGTAATAATCTACCTGTAATTTATTTTGTGACGCCATTTTTTGTGTGAGAATCTGGTAGCATAGTAATAAATGGGCCCAATTGAAACCCATTAGGTGGCCCACAGATCCATCATCACCCGTGACTCTTTCAATTCAACCCGTGTGTACCATAACATAACATCATGATATCTAGTACTACAGTTAAATTGTGTCATCACTAGAGCACCATAACCAAAACCTCAAATCATATCAAATAAAGGCAACAACGATAACATGATCCTTTGTTTCAGGCTTTTGACATTGGAAAACAAGAAAATCAAAACAGGAATGCTGGAAATGGTCTTGGTGATGACTTGGATGACATGTCCAGATGTCCTCTGTATAGCCTTTATTTACAAAAAAAAATCACATTATGTGCTCATACATAAGTCATTATCCCCTTCCATCAAAAAGAAAAAGTCATTATCCCCTATTTTATTTTAATAGTATATATCCATCCATCTGCAAAAAAATAAAGCGGTTTTTTAGTCACCAACAACTTTTGTAACTATTGATACAAACCTTTTTTAAATAATTAGAGGAACAGTACGCAGCCATTCATCATGGATGATGGACCATGCACACATGAATAAGGTGATACATTTAGTTAATTTTTTTTTGAAGAAAAACATTTAGAAATAATTGAATTGTAATTTTTATTTTATTTCTAATAAAGTAAATGAAACCATAAAATTGGGCCACCAGATGGCGTATAAATTATATGAAGATAAGTATACTATTGCCCTAGCTAGTTTATATATATATATATATATATATATATATATATATATATATATATATATATATATATATATATATATATATAAGGCACCCAATGAAATTATTTATGTTGGTAAGAAAGCATACTTTATTAAATTAATAAACTTCTGGTTCTCCTAAGTAGTGGAATTAACAAAGTCGAACAATACATGTTTTATTTTGTTTTCTATACCTCTTAGGTAAATCAGCCATTTTCAATCAACTGTGGGCCAGTCTCATTTGGCATATTATATGATAATATGAATATATTTATATCAAGACAGTATTGCGCTGATAAAAAAAAAAAAGACATATTGTACCAAAAAGAAAGACAACATTGGAAATTTGTCTATGCATTGAGCAAGATATACACAGAAGCTAGAGGCGTCAAAGGCACGCCACTGGATAATTTAAAAATGAGTCAATACAACTGTCTCACATTTTTAATGAGTAAACAAATTATAACTCAGCTCGTACTATATAAGTTAATAGAATAAATAGGTTTTTTTGGTCAACATTGAATAACTAGGTTGACTCGCTTGATCTAAGTACAAAACAAAACAGGCCCAAAACTTATAAGCATCTAATTATTGGTCCAAATACATATTAAAATACCTAAAATAAATAAAATTAGCCAAGTAAAAATATGTTTCATATTGAGCTTTTCATCAACTTGGGTCATATATATATGCACCATCTTGAATGTCACTACCTCTAGATTAGGCTTGGTGCAAAGGGTGGTTTACTCCTTTATAAAATTTAGCCTCCTTAGCTCTTAGAGCGTGTTTTGGATTCTCCAAATCTTTGTGGTGCATCCTTAGTGTGTGCCCATTAGACTTTCACTCGAGCTTTCTTAGTTTCCATCATATATCCCCTTAAAAGAGTTCGTCCTCAAATTTGATCCTTCCTCACTGACATCAAAAGGACTCAAGCAAGACATATTTAAGGTTGCACTAACCCTAACTTATATGAAATATCAATTTTGTAGATTGTCATTTGATTCTTTCTAAGACTTTGAAAGGTTTACCACCACTAGACAAGAGCTTATATTTCCTTTACAACAGAACCTTATTTTTTTACATATGAACCCATCCCCCTTTAACTCTTAAGTGAGTATATGTGTTATGGCCAAATTTTGAGTTCAAAATTGACTAGGTTGATAGGTTAGCAGAAGTAGAATTCGAGGACAACAGTGTTTCGAGTTGCTTTAGACAAGGTTAGAAGATGTTGGGCATACACCAAATTTCGAAATAGAAGTTTAAGGTGCACAAAAGTGAAGACGTTGTGTGACGGTTCCCAGAACAAAGCTTAGGTGGAAATCGATCATTGTTAATCATTGGCGTAGCTTTAGTTAGTTAGTAAGCAGTTCTTGTGGCGGGGTTATTATTTTGATAGTTATTATTTGTAAACTCTATACATAGTAGATTGTAAGCAGTTCTTGTGGCGGGATTCATAACATACAGTAACCTGCACATGCCTAGCACATCCGATTATACTGAAGTGGCACGGAGAGTCACAAGAAGGGGGGGTTGAATTGCGACCCTTTAAAACTTTATATTCTGAAACTTAGAAAATGTTCTCTCAAGTTGATACTTGGAAATCAGAAAGCATAAAACAATTTTACAAAACATTCTCTTATTGAGTAGGTTCCACGCATTAAACCTTCTATAAGCTGAGTAGATTCCACACAGTGAACCTTCTCAAGCTGAGTAGGTTCGATGCAGTGAACCTTCTCTGGTTGAGTAAGTTCAACGTATTAAACCTTCTCTAGGCCGATTATGTTCCACACTGACACTGTGAACTTACTCTACCTGAGTAGGTTCAACAAAGTGAACCTTCTCTTGTTGATGAGTTCAATCCATAATCAGTTTTGTGTTGTGTTTATGCATAAAAACACTGTGCATATCTTATGAGATTTATCTTTTTGTAGAACATGGTCATTTAGTTTTTGTTAAAACGAGGAAAATATTATCAAGAGATATGTATGAAGAGGACAAACTCTTTTAAACCACAGAAGCTTATGAGGATGAAATCACTATAGACTGAAATCACTAAATTGAAGATTTATCCTGGTTCACCAACAACGTAAGGCTACGTCCAGTCCTCAACTCCTGTGATATTTTTCCACTATTTTCCAATCAGTTCAAGTATTCTTTCTTCAAGCCTCTTCAAGATTTACATTAAGTATTCTTTCTTCAAGCCTCTTCAGGCTCTACATTAACACGTTTCTACCCAATGTTTCCCCACCAAAACTCACCCATCCTAGGTAGCTTGATAGAACAAAACACACATTATAGTTTCTCATCGACACTCGCCTACCCTAAATAGCTTGATAGAACAATACACATGTTGTTTTTTCTCATCAACACTCACCTACCATAGGTAGCTTGGTAGGAAGAACAAGGCACAAAGGTAATAAATAAAAGGGTTTGGGATTTTTTACAACTAGATACACTTACAATAAGTGGTTATGAAATATGTAAAATAAGTTACACACTCTTTCTAAGATATCCCAAGGTGTAAAGCACATGAGTAAGAGTGTGAAAGAAGATAATGATGGAGACCAATAATTGATCTTGTTATGGCTTATGTTTATCTCTCAATATCTTCCTTCTATTTTAGCTTCCAATCACTTATATGATAGATGGACTTTAAGTTTCTTTGTTGAAATCTCTTCTACAACAAGCTTCTCAAAATGAGAGAAGGTTGAGGGGATGAAGAAATTTGATGTAGGCATAATATAATCCCTTTTCATTGAGTTCCTTCAGCTTTTCCATGTGTTAATATATTTGTTTTCTTTATAGCCGTTGGAAATAAGCTAGGAAAGAAGGAGACACATAGTGCTGCTGATCGGACAACACTGATGTACTTTTGTGCCTTTTAAATAAAGCTGTCAACAACTTTAGTGTGAGACAGTTGTGACAGCCAACCTTCTCACAACCTTCTCCAGAACCTTCTCACGAACCTTTTACAGAATCTTTGAATTTTTGGCCAATGGATGATGAATATAGTCGTTGGAATTGTCCAATGGATTGTAGGAATGATGTGACAAAATCCTGCAAAAGTGGACAGTTTCGAACCTTCTCAAATTGTCACTGTACTTTCCTACAGTATTTTTCTGCACATTGAACCTTCTCAATTTGTGTCTGTACTTTCCTACAGTACGATTTCTGCACACTGAACCTTCTCACGTTTTATGTTGTAATTTCCCTGCATATCTGAAGCTTCTCATGTTTTGTTCCTTGTACAAAAACACCTTTTGTTCTGACTAGGAATAGTCATTCAGTTCTTTGACTTGTATTTAAACCTTCCAAGACCATCAAATCTTCCATAATTGCATTTAAAGCTTCTGTTCATATTCAGAACGATTATTCATATTTTGAAGCTCTGTTCTTAAGTTGTCATGCTTCTGAGTCATATTTGAGAGGGTTGACTTCTTTTAACCTTCTCAACCCTATCCTTCTCAAAGCTTCTCAGACTGGAACTTTCTGAAGACTTAACCTTCTCAACTCTGAACCTTCTGAAGACTTAACCTTATCAACTATGAACCTTTTGAAGATATAACTTTGTCGAACCTTCTCAGACCTGAACTTTCTAAAGTCTTAGCTTTCTCAAACCTTCTTAGACCCGGAGTTTCTCAAGTCATAACTACCTTTGATTTTTACATGTTTTGGTCGTGCTTCTTGGTATGCTTCTAGATAAGCTTTTGAACATTTGAGCAATAGAGCATTGGTTGAATATAACCAAAGTAATAACTATGAGAATCTTCTCTGCAAAGTCTTGCACATTCCTTTGAACAATACAGTCATTGGGTATTTTCAGAACCCCTCTTGATAGGAATTCACCTATTGGCAAGGTTGTCAAACTCGAGAGTCTTGCACATCAATGTTGTAATTTAACAGTTAAGATATGACATCTTCATGAAGCTTGCATTACTACACTTGTTATTTGTTGGTGCTACTTTAATTATTCAGTTGTTAAAGATAACATGCACTGGATTGATCAATTTGCTTCTAGCATGTCCACTTAGAGGAAACCTGTTCTTTCAACATACTCAAGTGCACCCATTAGTAGATCATCATTAGGAATATATACTTAACATTAAGTTCAGAAGGGTTTAGGGGATTTTGAGAAGGCCTACGACTCAGTCAGTTGGAGTTTTCTGGATTATATGTTGGTGCGTTTTGGTCTAGGTGTTAGGTGGAGGGCTTGGATTCGGGCATGTGTTTTTTCTGGTCATTTTTCAGTCCTCGTCAATGGGTGCCCGATTGAGGAGGTTAGTATTAAGTCCTTTTACTCCATTTTTTCTGGTCATTTTTCAGTCCTCGTCAATGGCTTGGATTCGGGCATGTGTTTTTTCTGGTCATTTTTCAGTCCTGGTCATTTTTCAATCCTCGTCAATGGGCTAAAAGTGATCCTTTTACTCCATTTTTGTCCTTTTTCTTGAGTGGGATGATGCGTCAGTCTATGGATCGTCGGCTCTTTTTTGGGGTCTCGCTGGGTGATCAGGGGCTGAGAGTTTCTCACCTGCAGTTTGCAGATGATACTTTGCTGATTGGAGATGCATCAGCAGAAAATTTGTGAGCCATGAAGACTGTTTTGCAAACCTTTGAGCTAGCATCTGGTCTTAGAGTAAATTTAGCAAAAATCAATTTGATTAGTGTTAACATCTCAGAGGAACTTTTAGCTATGGGTGCCATATTCTTTAACTGTAAAAGAGGATCACTTCCTTTCAGATATTTAGGGTTTCCATTGGGGGCAAACCCTAGGAGGGCTTCTACTTGGGACCATATGATCCAAGTAGTTCAAGGAAGGTTACAAAGTTGGCAGCATAAGCCAATTAGTCTAGGGGGAGATTAGTCCTTCTATATTTGGTCCTTAATAGTGTTCTGATATTCTACCTCTCATTTATGAAGATGTCGGTGATAGTGTGGAAGGAAGTTGTCAAGTTGCAAAGGGACTTTTTGTGGGGGGAGATTTGGGGGTGAAGAAAATCCCATGGGTTAGGTGGTCGAACATTTGTAAGCCTAAGAGTGGTGGTGGTCTCGGGGTGAGGGATCTTAGAGTTGTTAATGTTTGCTTGCTAGGTAAGTGGCGTTGGAGGCTCCTTACAGGGGGGATGCTTTGTGGATCAAAGTTTTGGTGTCAAAATACAGGCAGGCCATTTGATCATGGTCCTATTTTCAACAACTGAGTATTCCTCACTCTACTTCTGTATGGTGGAAGGACCTCCGTCGCATAGGCAGATGGGGATCAGAGGGAAGGGATTCGATCTTAGATAACACTAGGATGAAAGTGGGAGATGGTAATACTGCTCTATTATGGCATCATGTCTAGTTGGGTCAATTGTCTCTTAGGTCCAGGTTTCCTAGACTCTTTTCAGTGGTAGAAAACCCTAATGCTTTAGTTTGTTCCTGTGGTAGTTGGCCGGGTGGGGTCTAGGTTTGGGCTTTCCTTTGGAGGCGTCATTTTTCCGGTTGGGAGGAGGCCCTCCTTGGGGAGTTATTTCTTCTACTAGGACCCGTTTCTTTAGCAACGGCACCAGATAATTGGGTTTGGTCTCCACATAGTTCTGGTTTGTTCTCGACAAGGTTGTCAAAATCGAATCGGGCGGTTCGACTAGTTGAACTGGGAACCAGACCCCTATCTGGTCCAATGGAACCTGAGAATCATCCCGCATGAAAACCGGAAATTGAACCGGATAATCGGCCAATAATCGGGAACCGGGCAGGAAATTGGCCAAAAACCGGGAACCGTACAGAAAACCGGATTTCATTGATTTTTCTTAAAAAAATGTATATCATGTTGGTTTTTAGAAAAAAATGATAAGCGATGTTGATTTTTGGTATATGGGATATTTTTTATACTTTATTATAATTAAATTGATCAAATAAATAAAAAAATAAATATATAGTAATATTATTATGAGAGTACTTACATTATAGTATCTGTTATGAATATTTATGTTATGGTAATAAGTAAAATGTCTTAATAATATTTACACCCCCTGCGAGGCCCAATAACCAACCAGCCCATCTCCAGAAAATCTGGCCCAATCAATCAACGGTTCAGATACCTTTGCAAGATCTAACGACTCAGGATCGTTAGAACGAACATCACTCAATCTCTATAAATACCACATTCAATACTCATAAATGTAAGCAACTTCAAAAACTAAACACTGATTCACTCAAATACTGACTTGAGCGTCGGAGTATTCTTGCAGGTACAACACCGCCATCTCAAGATCGAACATCGCCATCTCAAGATCGAACACCGCTGATCAAGGACGACACCTACCAACTATTTCGGACAACTCATTAAGGTGGGAAGTACGGTACAGAACTTCTGGAACGTCGCCTTGGTGATGAAGAGGCTAAAAATGAGCGAGGTTGGGGGGGTTATCCAATTCATCAAGATCGAGGTTGTTTCTCTACGTTTATCCCGATCCCCATCATCAACTTCAGCCACGACCTCAGGCGTTGCTAACCGACTAAAGGGCCCGTTCACTGTAACAATCGATAGCTACCGAGTTCCGAGGTACCTCGAAAAACCGCCCAGAGGTCTGAAAACGTACGATGGAACAGGCGATCCAGACAGGCACCTCGATCAATTCGACACAACTATGCAATACCGGAACGTACCCATGGAGATGAAATGTCGAATTTTCCCATTGACTCTAGACAAAGTTGCATCGGAATGGTTTCGGGATTTAAGGACGAACACCATATCCTCTTGGGACCAATTGGCAAAACTCTTCTCAGTTCACTTTGCCCATTCCAAAAGTAAACCCAAGAACAAAGCGGCATTGATGTCTGTTGTCCAAAGGGAAGACGAGCCTCTCAGAGAATACATAGAGAGGTTCAACAACGAAGCTTTTCAAGTTCGAGAACTAGACGACGCTTTCCGCATTTTCTTTATGGCGCAGGGCCTACTCCCCGGAAGCCCTTTCAAAAAACATGTCAATACTTGGGAACCTAATACCTTGCAGGATTTCCTCCAACTATCCCAGTGTTTCATCAACGAGGAGGAAAGCGCCAAGATCGGAAATCCATCACCACAAGCCGAACCATCAAAACCCTGCAACAGAAGAGATAACCACGGGAAAGATAACCGAGGTAACAGGGATCCCTGACCTCGGAATCGTCACCAAGTATACACTGAACTCAACGTCTCCAACGCCCAACTATATGGGGAGTGTTGGAATGTCGAGTTTAGAGACGTTAAAACACCCAAAGCTCTACCTCCCCGATCCGGACAACGATCCAGCAAGTACTGCAGGTACCATAGAAGTAATGGTCATGACACCAACCACTGCAATGCTTTGAAAGACGACATTGAAGACTTGATCAAACGAGGAAAATTGTCCGGTTATGTGAAAAAGCTAGGGGCAAATACCGGCGAGGTTAAAGACGAGAGGAACGAGGAGTCAAGAAGAAGGGGTAAGCCAAAGGTCGATTCCGTTGATGAAAATCATGATACTCGAACATCGAAGGGCCACTCAGTGATGAGGATGATCGCAGGAGGTTTCGAGCATGGGGAGTCCAGGAAAACAATGAAGCGAAAGTGGAAAGAATTGTTAAGTGTGGATGGGAAACCCACTATCTTTTGGTGATGAAGATCTTATGGATGGGAAACCCAACAAGCACGTACCCCTCATAATCTCGGCACTCATCGCCAACAAAGAAGTGATAAGAATCTTGGTGGACCAAGGGAGCTCATCTAACATCATCTTTGTTGATCTCCTTGACAGAATGGGGATCGACAGAGAGGAACTCACTCCATACAGAGGAACGGCCCTATCCGGATTTAACGGATCCCGGACAAAACCACTAGGCCATTTAGAATTGATGGTTTCCTACGGAGCTGGGCCAATGATGAGAACCATCAAAACCAAGTTCCTTATCCTACCTTGCGAATCCATCTACAACGTTATCATTGGAAGACCGACTCTAGGTAGGCTCGGAGCGGTAACGTCCACCACGCACTTAAAGATGAAATTCCACTCTCTCTGCAATAGAGTTATCACTTTAAACTCCGACCTGGAATCTGCTTCCAGATGCTTCTTCCTATGGACCAAGACCGAGCAAAAAGCTTTGGAGCAGGAAGGGGTTCCCCCTCCCGCAAAAGCTACTCCCAAAAGAAGTAAAGCTCGACCTACTGAGGTAAACGCAACGGACATAGATGCAATGTGCGATCCTGAGAGTACGGACGATGAAGGTGATGACGAGATGGCAAAAGAAGCGAAAAATGAAAAGGCCCCAACCTAATGGGGAATTCATCGAGGTACAACTCCGCGAAGATCCCTCCGGAACCGTCAAGATCGGAGCCGATCTATCAGAAGAGGTTAAAATTGATTTAACCCAATGTCTCAAAGACCATGCGGACATCTTCGCCTGGTCGCCGGAAGACATGCCCGGGATTCCTTCTGAAGTCGCTTGCCACCAGCTCGCAGTTAACCCAGGAGCCAAGTGGGTCGCCCAAAGAAAACGAGCTCAGAGTAGCGACAAAGCTATAGCCGCTGCAAAAGCCGTAGACGATCTCTTAAAAGCAAACTTCATTTCTGAAGTCAAATACACAACCTGGTTATCAAATCCGGCGCTGGTTAAGAAGAGCAACAGAAAATGGTGCATGTGCGTAGACTACACCGATCTTAATAAAGCCTGCCCAAAAGACGCTTTCCCTGTCCCCAGGATAGACCGACTCGTAGACAACGCTTCAGGGTTTCAATTGTTATCATTCATGGATGCATATTCCGGGTATAACCAGATTGCCATGTTCCCCCCTGACCAAGAAAAAACTGCTTTCATGACCGACCAAGGTAACTTCGCCTACCGTGTCATGCCTTTTGGATTGAAAAACGCCGGAGCTACGTACCAAAGGATGATGAACAAAGTCTTCCAAAAACAAATCGGCAAGAGTGTTGAAGTCTACCTCAGCGACATGATCACCAAAAGTGAAGACGATGACAAGCACGTCAACGACCTTAGAGTGATCTTCTCCGAAGTCTTGGAAAATAATATGAGACCGAATCCAGAGAAATGCACTTTTGGAGTCCGAACTGGGAAATTTTTAGGTTTCTACTTAACAGAAAGGGGAATCGAAGCAAATCCCGACAAATGTCGATCTGTAACAGAAATCCGAACTCCGACAACCAAAAAGTAAGTCCAGAAACTTAATGGCATGATCGCCGCCTTATCTCGTTTCATATCAAATGCGGTGTTCAAGTCCCTTCCCCTGTTCAAGCTACTTAAAAAAGAGGAAGAGGATTTCAACTGGACCACCGAGCAAGATGAGGCCTTAAACCAGCTCAAAAAGGTCCTCTCCGAACCTCCCATCTTAACTAGACCAAGCAAAGGTGAAACTTTCTATTTATATCTATCTATCTCGAAGGAAGCCTTAGGGGCCGTTCTTGTGCGGGGAGTTAAAAACCGGACAGAGGCCAGTTTACTTTGCAAGCAAAGCTCTCAACAGACCGAAGAGTCGCTATCAGAAGGTCGAAAAGATTGCTCTAGCTCTCATCATCGCAGCTCGACATTTTCGACCTTACTTCGTCGCTCACCAGGTGGTCGTGTGGACTAATTACCCCTTTTGGCAAATCCTACACAGGCCCGATCTCGCGGGTAGAATGATCAAGTGGGCGGTAGAACTATCAGAGTTCGGAATCAAGTACGAAGCCCGAACGTCTATGAAAGTGCAAGTTCTGGCGGACTTCGTGGCCGAAATGACACCAGCGAACGTCGAAAACGATACATGGATCCTACATGTCGATGGATTCTCCAACCCGAAGGGAAGTGGCGCTGGCATCATGTTAGAAAGCCCGAACGGCATCATCATCGAAGTTTCTCTGACTTTCAGTTTTTCAACCTCGAACAACCAAGCAGAATACGAGGCTTGCATCGCTGGTCTACGCTTGGCAGTCGACCTCCGAGTCCCCTGGGTAAAACTGTACACCGATTATCTGTTTGTAGTCTCCCAAATCAGCAACCAATACGAGACTAAAGAGCCGATCTTACAAAAATACCTACTTCGAGTACGGGCATTACTAGCTCAAATTGAAACATCAGAAGTAAAACACGTGCCGAGGGCAGAGAACCTAAGAGCTGATATCCTCGCCAAGCTCACAAGCACGAAAGCTCCTGGAAATCACAGAACATTTGTCCAGGAATTCCTCCACAAACCCAGTGTATCCCCCGACCCTGAATTTGCCTCGACCATTTGCATAATTGAAGAAGCTCACAGTTGGGTCGTCCCGATCTTAGAATACATCATTGCAGGAGTGGAACCCCCAGATGCAAACGACGCTAAACTCGTCAGGAGGAAGGCTTCTGCCTTTTCAGTCATTGATGGAGCGTTGTACAAAAGAAGTCTCTCCTCCATGTTGTTGAAATGCATCGAGGGAGGAGAAGCAGCTTATGTCCTAGCAGAAATTCATGAGGGAATCTGCGGTCAACACCTCGGAGCCCGTTCTCTAGCTCGAAAGGCTCTTGCGCCGGATATTACTGGCCGACCATGGCGGTTGACGCTAGTGCTTATGTAAAAAAATGCAAAAAATGTCAAATTCACGCCAACATCCACATTGCTCCTCCAACCGATCTTACAACCCTATCTTCCACATGGCCATTTGCATGGTGGGGGATAGACCTCCTGGGGCCATTCTCGACAGCTCCAGGCCAGATCAAATACTTAATCGTCGCAGTCGATTACTTCAGCAAATGGATAGAAGCAGAACCCCTGGCAACCATCACTGCAAGGAACTGCATCAAATTTTTTAGGAAAAACATCATGAGCAGGTTCGGGATCCCCGAGGTAGTGATAATGGACAATGGGACTCAATTTACTCATAAGGGTTTCAGAAAGCCGATGTCCGACCTAAAAATCAAGCACTGCTTTACATCAGTAGAACACCCTCAAACCAACGGACAAGTAGAAGCGGCGAACAAAATAATACTAAACGACCTAAGGCGACGTCTAGACAACGCAAAAGGAAACTGGGTGGAAGAGCTACCTTATGTCCTCTAGGGATATAGGGCCACCCAACAAAGCTCCACAGGAGAGACACCGTTCCGACTCTCTTACGGCAACGAGGCAGTCATTCCCGTCGAGATTGGCGAACTCAGCTGGAGAACGGCAAACCCCAAAACTCAAAACGAAAATAACCAAGCCTTAAGAGAGGAGCTCGATCTCATCGATGAAATTCAGGGTCGAGGCTCACTCCGAGAAGCAATTATCAAGCAAGGAGTAACAACCAGGTACAATGCCAAAGTCGTTCCCAGAGATTTCGAGATAGGCGATCTGGTTCTTCGAAGGGCTGATGTTGGTCTTAAAAATGCTTCCAAAGGAAAGCTCGCACCAAATTGGGAAGGACCTTACCGTGTTATATCTAAGACCGGTAAAGGAGCTTTCAACCTAGAGACCCTCCAAGGGAGAAAGATTCAAAGGACTTGGAATGCAACGAAACTGAAGAGTTATTACAGTTAAAGGGCAGAAATTGTATCAACCACTCCAAAAATGACACCATATAGGGCTACTCCTATCATTGTAAATCGAGTTCCTCATTTAAATGATAAATCAGTAAACTTCTCGACATTCCACACATTCTTGATTTCATAAAACAGTAATGTACGAATCAAATTTACAACTTCGGAAGACACTCGAACCTCGAGCCCCTCAGGTTCGATCTTGGGATCTCCCCAAGCGACCAACCATGGTCGCAACCCTTTGTTACCAGTTAAATCCAAGCCGAGTCTTGGTAAACTGTTTTCAAAGGGACCGGGTCTTCTAGGGTCGAAATATCCTCGGAACGACCATTGGCCACAGCTGCCAATACCTCTATAGGGCGAGTTAAATCTGGGCCGAGTCCAGGTAAACTTCTCTATAGGACAACGTTTATAAACACCTCTAGTCCCTCAGGTGCGAAACTATCTCTAAAAAACACCTCGAGTCCCTCAAGTGCGAAGCAATCTCTAAAAACGACGCATATGACTTGCAGAATTAAAAAAGCATTCATAAAGCTCGTAATGAGATCCAAAATCAAGATCGATTAAAATATTTTCGATTACAAAGCATCTCGGATACGGCCGAGCCCTTAAAATTCCAAATTACATGACGAAGTTCTAAGTCTATGCAAAACTTGATCGGATAAGCATATACCCAGAACTTCTACAAAAAATGCTAGAAATCCTCAAACATCTGAGGTCGGAAAGACGACGGTTTTCTCCTCCGTCACAGGGTCAACCTTCACAATGCGCCTCCCATCGACCTCATGATCGGCATCAATGATTGTTGGGTCTAGTGGAAGGGAAGTATGAAGTAGAAGAACCTGAAGAAAGGAACCTTGAAAACCTTCTTTATGCATCTCAAGCGCCGCTTCAGCAGCTCCTTCGCATCCTTCTTACTTCGTTGAAGGGCAGCTTGAAGACTGACAATACGGGCTTTAGGGTCGGTGCTCGTTTCCGCCCTCGCTTCCGTGGCTTTCTTAAAGCTATCCTCCAGCTCGGCAATTCGTTCTTCTGAGATCGTCACCTCTCTCTTTGCCGCAGCCTCAGACTCCTCTAGAACTTTGAGCTGATCTTCAAGCTGCTTCACGCGAGCCTCGGCAGCCTCAGCACGACTCAAAGCAGTTTCCTTCAACGCCGTAAAAGTCTCTTCGCTCTCCTTCAATGACCGAAGAGACTCGTAGACAATTCCTCCAAAAGTTTAAAACACATTGTCTTCTCGGCATTCAGAAACTCTACAGACATGTCAAGAAAGATATCAAAACAAAAAGGAAAATCATAAATAAATCAACGAAACCGGCGAAATTTACAAAAAACCCACCTTCGACTCGCTTCTCGTACTTCGTTTTTTCAATCTTGTGAACCTCGGCAAGATTCAGGAAGATCTGGGCCGATGCTGCGACAGGGTCCTCCCGCCACTGTTCGAATTTTTGCTCTAAAAACTTCTCGTCTAGAGGGACGGCCTTATATTTATGCTTGGCTCTCTTCGCAGTCTTTGCTTTCTTGACCAATCCCGACTCATCATCGGCGCCAGCTCTTCCCCGTTTTACAGAGGTCCCAACATCGATACCCTTTACGACCGGAATTGGTGAATCCCCCAAAACCTCGATCCTTTTTCCCCTTTCAGCCTCAGCACCGACCAGGTCCTTCTGGGTAACAGTTGTAATCGGTTCGGCAACAATGGCCACCTCGGCAACGGGTCTAGGTTGAGAAGATGTTTGGAACGATCCCCCTCCTTGCTCAACATCGGCTGACTGCATCGCCAACTTCTTCAAAAACACGAGCTTCTTTGGTGCCATCGTGTCTGGAAAAGCAAGAAAAAATACGAGTTAAATAACTTGCAAAAAACCAAATACACAAAAATCCACTACAGAAAGACGATATACCTAAAACCCTTTGCACCCGCACCCGCTTCCCGGGCTGAACTAAGCGATCCGTAGGGATACCCCAGTATTTATCCTTTGAATACGGAACCCTCTGGGAAATGAAAATCAAGATCGCCTTCGTAAGACGATCTTCAGCACTCAATCGATCCTTGCCGACGGAGTAGGAATGTGTAGACTGGTTGAAATGACCATGACTCCAACCAATAAGGAACTTGGTGGACACCAAAGTCCGACCATCAGCTCCGAACTTCCCAACACAGTCGATGGCCTTATCATTAACCGGTTCGACCCAATAGAAGAGCTGCTTCCAACTTCCCCTCAGTGAGTCCGCATAAGCTTTAAAAATCTTCGCGCCTCGCCTCGAGCGAAAACTGACATGCTCACGGCCAGACTTATCCTCCCCACTATTCCGATTAAGCTCGAACAAATGGAAGAAAAGTTGGGGTGACACCGGTCTCTCCAAATGGATACACATCAAGTCAATGGCTCGGAGGAAAGCCCACGCATTTGGATGTAGCTAGGAGGGTGCTACATCCAACTCCGCCTGAACGGTCTGTTCAAGACAAGTAAAGGGAGGCCGGATGTTCATGTCATTGATCGTCACGTGGTACATAGTAAATTTAAGATCTCCTGCCCAAGAAGCCACGTGCTCTCCATCCTTCATACCTTCGACCCTCCAAATATTTCTCTCAACGCCCAGCGATTTTTCGACCTACTGACTCTAGGTTATGGCCTGAACGGTACAACGATACGATCTCCAGAACCTTGGCGGAAACCCAATCATAAGGACGAACCTCCTGCACTGGTACATCTTGAGCTCCAGGACCAGTGCTGGAATAACCATCAACTGAAATATCAGAAGCTCGACTCGTACTTGGCTGGCCCATGCCATCAGCATCATCCTGATCAGAATCATCTTCGAGCAGAGCTCGTCCCAAAGTCAGAATCGGAGCTCTTCGATTCAATAGTATTCGAGCTCCCCTGTCTTTCCCCCGGTTGAACCTCCTCATCAGACCCCGAAGAGAGAGCCACCACACCGATCCTACGGTCTCCCTCCATAACTTCCACAACATCTGGATTGGACTCATTAGCATCGTCAACCGTAGAAAAACTTTCAACATCAATATTTTCCTACGCTTGCTCGCTGGTAGGAGCGGAGGGCGGATGATCTTGCTCATCTGGAGTACCGACCATTGTCTGATTCTCTTGATTTTCAGGAACGTCACCACCAGAGGCCATGATCTTCACAAACTCGTTTCGATATTCGGTTATATCCCTACAGGTTTGTTTGGTCCTTGCCAAATCTAAAACTACAGAAATGGGGGACGAGATCTCAGGATAAAGAATCGCAAAAAGGGGTTCGCGAACAAATCGGAACCCGACCTGACGACCCCCACTCTGAGCGAATAAATAAAAGGAGGGGTTCAAAACGCAAAAACAAATAAATTAAAGACTAACCTCGAAATAAAGCAAATAGGATGATCGGACTTGAGCGTCGGAGTATTCTTGCAGGTACAATACCGCCATCTCAAGATCGAACATCGCCATCTCAAGATCGAACACCGCTGATCAAGGACGACACCTACCAACTATTTCGGACAACTCATTAAGGTCGGAAGTACGGTACAGAACAATTTATATTAGTGGATGTCCACTACCCTTCTCCCTCTTTCTCATTACTCTCTAGTGTAGTGGCCTTTTAATCCAAACCACTCACTTACCAATCCCCTACCTTATAAATAGGACTATCTCCTATGTATATTTGTGCACTAGAAGGAAATAGAAAATCTCTCATCTTCCATTCTTCTTCTTGGTCTTTTATCTCTTATTTCACAACACGTTATCAGCACGAAGCTCTAAACATTTTAAGCTCAAGCCAACCACATGGAGGCTGCGCTGAAACTCAAGGGAAGGAGAGTGGAGCGGGCGTGACGGCGCCGAATGACAAATGAGCGTTGGTACACCAAAACAGTAGCAACTAACTATTAGAAAAGAGGCATTGGACATCTAAAAGATGAGTAAAACTCTTTTGAAAACTTCCATGGTATGACTTTTTTGGAGGGGCTTTGGTATTTTGCGTTGTGCATAAACGAATGGTTTGAGATTATTCTAGGTATTATAATTGGATTACCTTTCAATAAAATTTGGATAGCTTCTGGAAAGATTGATTCGTGCTAGTTTTGTGTGGATGGTATAACTGCCCTCCTTTGCAAATTGTATATTATGTTTAAATCTGATATTTGTTAATATTGTTTTCCATATGCATAACCATAATTTTTATGGAACGATTTCTTACCGCTTGATGTGTGAATGGTTCAATTATAAAATTGTAATTGGAATTGATTATTGAGATGAAGGGACAAAAGGAAATATAAAATAGTCGGATAAGTTTCTTGTTTACGGTTCTCCCTGTGACTTATTTAAAATATGTATATCCACATTGTCTTTTACCATTAAAATAATAAGCTTACTATAGTAGACTAATCACTTGTACATAGTTTGGTAGCCATTGTAGAGAATGTACTATATAGGATGGTAATGTGGTTACTATGACGAGTAGGGATATTGTGTTTTATTTTATGAAAAGTTTTTATTTATGTGGTGAGTAATCACACACCTCTAAACCTTCTATGGTACATTAATTTTGAGGATTTTGATAAAAAAGAAATAAAGATTTCAAAGAGTAATTTATGTAATAGTGTTATGAAGAATATGATATTAGTGGATATTCACTATCTTTCTTCCATGTTCCCATTACTCTCTTTAGTAATTGGGTTGTTAGTACCTTTTGATGATTGTCCTATTCACTTGCCAACAACAAACAAGCACGTTATGATATATGTCTATGTTAAGGGATACTACAACAATTGTTACTAATTATCATTATTTTTATTACTCTTATCATCATTACTATTAGTTTTTATATGTTACATTAGCTTTTGATGATTGTGACTCCATATATTCTTTGCATTTGTAACGATTTTATGAACATTATCTCTTTGGATTGTGACTTTTAGAATTATGGTTATATGTTAATTTTCCAAATTAATTCCTTGTGATTTGTATTTTTTACTTAATTGTAAATATATTGTAAATTTTAATGTGTTATCAATATGATTTGTTCACACACACTTGAAGTGAAATACTAAGACTTTCATCTTCTCTCATTCTCTTGTTCTTCTTTTGATATAGTCTTGCTTATTTTATAATACGTTATCAAGATGAATTTCAAAAGAATTCGTCATTTAAGCATCCCAGAAGGATTGCACAAATAACTGAATATTGAAGCATTCTATAGGATTGCTCAAAGTGTGAAAATTTGTGATATAGTTCTTGAAGAACTTTAAAAAAAAAATGCTTAATATTCAACCATCAATGTGGACTTTTCGGCGGATTTTTTGGACTTTCCCGCGGATTTTTGGTGCCGGTAGACAGCTCATGGCAAACGGTTTCCGCTGGATTATCCGCCGGAAAATCCACAAATCCGCCGGAAATTGCCGGCGGAGTATCCGCCTACTCCGCCGGAAAGTCCACAAATCCGCCGGAAGTTTCCGGTGGATAATCCGCCAGAAAATCCCAGAAAAAATTCGTATGGCTTGTCCACCGGAAAGTCCACAAATCCGCCGGAAAAAACCGTTTTTTTTTTTAATTTAATTATTTTTAAAAAATAAATATATTTTTTTAAAATCGTTTTATCTAAAAAATTAATATTATTTTATTAAAAACTTTAATTGATTATTTTATTTAAAAGTTTGATTATTGATAAAAAATAAAATTTAATAATTAATTAATTTACTATTTAAAAAAATAAAATTAGAAATGAAAATTAATCATTAATTTAAATAAATATCCATACAACAACAAAAATATCCATACAATAAAAAAATATCCATACAACAAAATAAAATAATCCAAAGCTACTGGGGTGGCTGCTGGTCTAACTCATCACCATGATAATAGGTATCAGATGTAAGAAAAGCAGTAATCGAATCGATATTAAGATCGATGTTGGGCCGCTGGGGTGACTACTGCTGGGGCTGTTGGTATGGCTGAGGTGCATACTGTTGGGAATACTGGGGTGCATACTGCTGAGATACACCCCCGTAATGCTGCTGCGGCTGGTAGGATGGCATATGTGATGAGGATGGCCTCGAGTGCTGAGACATCATCAGCTGATCCTGCAAAAACTTAAAGCGCTCCTCCATGCGCTGCTCAACTATCCTAGCCTGCTCCGCCATGCGCTGCTCAGCTATCCTAGCCTGCTTCTCGATGCGCTCCTCAGCTATCCTGGCTTTCTCCCAAAGCGTCGCCACTTCCCGATCGCTTTGCTCCTGCCGCTCGGCAAACTGACGCTGGGTCTCGCTTAGTTGCCGCGTCAATTCCGTAACAGCATTGAACTCACCAGCATTGGGAACATAAGAGCGAGCAGTACTCGGAGATCCAGAAGATTGTGAAGCTGATAGACTCGGAATAATGCTTGTTCGAAAAGCAGCCGGTCCAATACCACCTGATCCTACCATACGATTACTCTTTTGGGGACCAACTGCTCTCTCCCAAATATCACGAGCTACTCTAGCCTCCTCCTCTGGATCGATATCAGCTGTCCCACTGCTCTGTTGGGACTCATGGTACTCAGTCAGCCCGCCCTGGAAGCTCTCCTGAAAAAATAACCCAACAAATAAATAACTATAATTGTAATTAATCAAGTCAGGATATAAAGATTATTATAAATAATAAACATTAATATATAATTGTAAAAGTAGTTTTACCTGAATATTCCTCGTCCGATCTGTAGCAAAGTCACAAGTGTCCTCCCGCATATGAAGGTAGCGATGCAACTCAGGCAAAGTGATTGCCCTTTGTTCCCTCGCCTCCTATATATACATATATACATATTATTAATTAATACACATGAAAATGACTAGTTAATTATAAATAATTAATTAATCAAGTAATAAAATAATAAATTTACCAAACGCCTGTGATGCGTTGCAATATTAACACTCCCCCCTGTGTGTGTGCAGCCACCTTTTTCAGAAGCACGGTTCTTCTTGGCTTTCTCACAAAAATTCCTAAATTCTGGTGTCTACCAGTACTCTTGTAACCCAGCCCAAGTTGAGTCTCCCAATAGCGATGGGAACATCTCTTATGGAAGATTCTCTCAACTGCCCTTTGCTGCTCTGGTAACCATGCACATTTTTCCTATTTAAGAAATTTACAATAATGTTGTTAATTATAAGACAAATTAATTAATCAAGTCAATAAGATATACACCAATTAAATTAATCAAGTCAATAAGATATACACAAATTAATTAATTATTTCGTAGAACAACTTACCAAAAATGAATTTAACATCCTCCCAATTGCCTCTGTATCTTTTCTAACAGCTGTCCAATTCTTCCAGCTGCTGGTGAAATTCTCCTTGATTGTTTTCGTGATGGCGGTAGCTGTAGCCTTCGAAGGAAGAAATCTGCATTAAAAAAAGATGAATTTTATTACACCAAATTATATAAGTTATATAAAAGGCAACAAAAATAAATTAATAAATAATAATATATACTTACGAATTACCAGCAGTCTCCAATATGATACGCCCATCAGGTGTATACCTGACCACCTCACGGTCAACAGTGAATGTGCGCACCCCATCAGCATCAACATCTGTCGGGGCTAAGCCCTCAGTAGCAGTAGGAATCACTGGGTCCCCTCCGGTACTAGTACTAGCACCCTCAGACCCAGATGGTGGCAAATATCTGCCACCAGCAACAACAACACGAGTAGGCTGAACACGACGCCCTAGGCGAGTAGAAGTCTTCCGCCTGCTAGTGCTGGCGGCATCACCCGTGTCGACAGGTGGAGGAACATATGTCTCGTCATCAGATCCTGAGTGAGATGCCATGACTGTATCTAGCTAGACATATATACATTTAAACAAACAAACATACACTAAACAAGGTTAACATAAACATACTAAACAAAAATATATAAACATACTAATTAAACAAACATAGTTAAATTACATACTAATTAAAAATAGGTTATATAACATATATTGTTGAAACACAAATAACTAATTGGAATCCCATTCATTCTCAAAATGATCATCATCAAAGGAGTGAATTCTTGATACACCAATGTGGTTTGTTGCATCTTCATCAGCATCTTCTTCGTCATCAACTTCATCGCCGGTGTTTGGCTCATCACATAAACGAGTAATGGGTTCAACTTCAATCACTTCATTTACATTAGACATCTCTTCCATTTGATATGGCACATCTTCCACCGTGTCATCATTTGTCTCAATGCGACCTCTTGGTTTTGTTTTAATTGCGACACACCAACCACACCTATCAGTCCGCGTTGATGGATAAGGGACATAATAGACTTGTCTCCCATTTTGTGCAATGACGAATGGATCATACAGTCGATATCTACCATTCATTTTAATGTCCACTGTATTTGACTTTGGATTCACCTTTGTTCCTCGAGCAGACGGATCAAACCAATGACAATAGAAAACCACTACCTTCTGACTAAAATCTAGATGGGGGTACGAAAGTTCATATATGCGTTGAACCACACCATAAAAATCATCTTCACCTCCTCCAGTGACACCCTTCATGCACACTCCACTATTGACTGTCTCTCTGCCCTGTGTCCATTCATTTGTATGAAATTTGTATCCATTGACAAAGTATGTGTGCCATTCTTTAACACATCTTCGAGGACCGTCTGATATGTTCCTCAAGTGTTGGTTGGTAGGAGTTGGCGGAAGGGCATAAACATGTTGCCTAAACCACGTTGGAAAATGTGCATTAATATGAGCAGAAGATTGTTGCTCACTTACGTCCTTTGAAGACAAGAATTCCCTAAAAAGAAATAATTAATTGTTACACATTTTTCTACTTCATATTAACTAATTAAAATCGATAGTTTATAATGTTGAGGAACATACTCAATAAATGGTTGCACCTCAGTACAGTTTATCAACACATGAACATGTGCTGAACTTAACTCTTCATCTGTTAGCCAGTGAATTGACTCCTTCCCAGATGGACGATCGGGTAGACAAAAGACAAACAAAGCTAAATGTTGTCTAGGCCATTCGGTCTCCATTGAAGTAAACATCCTCTGTAGCATTGGTATAAGCGACAGATAGAATATTGCTTTTCGTGGAACCGGTTTGCCTCTGCTCATCCCTTTCCTACTGACACTATAGCGTGGCTCTCCACATAACTTGCATTCCGACAACTCTCTGTCACTTATGCCAAACTCATTGTTATAATAGAGCGTGCAACCAGACAAACAACAATCAATTCTTTTAGATTTTAAGCCAAGCTTCGATACCAGTCTTTTAGCTTCATAATAACTTTGCGGCAAAAGCCCTCTAATGGGGGTTGCATCCAACATCATTTTGGTCATATATTTCATGCACAACTCAGCAACATTAAATTGAGACTTAAGACCCAACAACCGAACACACGTTGATAATTTTGAGTCTTTAGATCCTTCAAATTATGGTTTATTTGTCTCACTCAAATACATGTAAAACCTTTGAGCTTCCTCATTTGGAACTTCTTCAGCATCATATTCCGGTTCTTCAAAATCCAAATTTACTCCAACAGCGTCAGATATCATTCCCTGATAAACATCTAACGGTTGTATAATTTGGCCTCCAGATGTCATAGTCGCTGGATAACTACTTGATGTGGGAGCTACTACTTCAACCTGGTCCTACTTCCACGTGACGACTCCATATCCAATAATTTGACCTAAACCCATTATTGTACAAATCAACTCTAACTTCGTCTTCATTTTTTATAACTCGAAACGAACATTTCAAGCACGGACATCTAATTCCGCCTTGTCGCGCAAATTCTTGATGATGCTTAGCACAAAAATAAACTCTTCTACTCCTTCTACAAAATGTCGCTTTAAATCGGATCTTCCAGGAAACAATCGATCATACATCCAACTACGATCCATAATTTCAAGATCTATGTACTACACTACAACGTAAATGAAATAAACTATCAATTACTTTATATTTTAATATATATTGATATATTAATTACTTTATTTTCATATATCAATTAACTATCAATTACCAGCAACACAATGAATTTTTATAAGACAATATCTGTTAATAAACTTTATAAGTGAACTTAATAAATAAGTTTTTTCAATATAAATTATTTTGTATTATTATTGCAAACAAAATTTGTAACAAAATTTTACTATAAACAGTGAAGTAATTAATATTTTATTAATTTTGATATTGTACCAAAAAAGTAACAGAACATTATTATATAATTTTTTGGGATGAACAAATTTTGATGGTGGTGCTAATAAGCGTTATTAAAAATCACCAAGGACTAAAAGAAAAAATACAAATTTTACGGTGACCACAAGTTGGTAAAATTTTTGTAGACACTAAAAACAAAAAATCCATATATATATATATATATATATATATATATATATATATATATATATATATTTATATATATATTAATTACTTTGATAACTAACCGTAGTGAAGAGAAGGCTCTGACTTAAAGCTTATCCCGAACTCAAACAAAGAGGAAAGAGGAGGAACCCAAACAATACCTAAACAAACAACACCACAATTAGTAACAAACTCATATTATAAAATAATTCAAAAACTAAAAATATTAACTAATGTTACAAACATTCCTTATATTGAAGAAATTTGTCAACGAGAGGAAGAGATTAGTAGAGAGAAGTGGAGAAGGGATTGGTAGAGAGAAAGAGATTTAGTAGAGAGAAGATAGATTGGTAGAGGTGTGAAGAAGAAGAAGTGGAGAAGAGATTTATATAGAGAAACGAAAATCAGCGGTCAAAACGGGAATCCGCTGGAAATGTCATTTCCGGCGGATTTAGGGTGTTTCCGCCGGACTTTTGAAATTCTAAATTGCCGGTTTCAGGATTTTCCGGCGGAATTTAGGGACTTTCCGGCGGATTTATCCACCGCAAGTATTTTCCGGCGGAATTTAGGGACTTTCCGGCGGATTTTGATTTTTTGTTTTTTAGAAAAAAAATCGTAAACGCAAATCCGCCGGAAACACCCAAATATCCGCCGGAAATACCTAAATATCCGCCGGAAATAACCAAATTCAATATTCGCTATTTAATTAGTGTCGTCAAGATCTTGACCGTTAATGAGTGTCGACACTATTCAATAATCACACTGCACTATTCACTAGTTAGTGTCGGCAAGATCTTGACCGTTAGTTTAGTGTCGGCAAGATCTTGACCGTTAATTAGTGTCGACACTAATCACCATTGACTATTCAATAATCACGCTGCACTATTCACTATTTAGTGTCGGCAACATCTTGACCATTAATTAGTGTCGACGCTAATCACTATTCATTATTCAACAATCACGCTGCATTATTCACTATTTAGTGTCGGCAAGATATTGACCGTTAATTTAGTGTCTGCAAGATCTTGACCGTTAATTAGTGTCGACACTAATCACCATTGACTATTCAATAATCATGCTGCATTATTCACTATTTAGTGTCGGCAAGATCTTGACCGTTAATTAGTGTCGACGCTAATCACTATTCATTATTCAATAATCACGCTCCACTATTCACTATCCACTATTTAATTAGTGTCGGCAAGATCTTGACTGTTAATTTAGTGTCGGCAAGATCTTGACCGTTAATTAGTGTCGACACTAATCACCATTGACTATTCAACAATCACACTGCACTATTCACTATTTAGTGTCGGCAATATCTTAATCGTTAATTTAGTGTCGGCAAGATCTTGACCGTTAATTAGTGTCGACGCTAATCACTATTCATTATTCATTAATATAAAATTTATTTATACCGGATATGTTGTTGTATTATTATGAGTATTATGGTTTTTTATTATTTTTTATCCTTTATATATTTAATAAAAATATTAAATAATATATTTAATTAATTCCGGTTGAACCCCCGATTCAACCGGTTGAACCCAAGAACCCCTGAACCGCTACCTCTTCCGGTTCAATGTCCGGTCCAAATTTGATTAGCTTGCTCTAAATAGAAAGTTTGAGGAACTCCAAGGACCTGTTGTTAAGTTGGAGGATGATACGGAGCGTTTGATGTGTGTAAATGTCTACACTCATCAAACGCTCGGCATCATCCCCTAATTTAACAAGAGAGGAATTCGTAGGGGAGGTTCATGACAATGTTACTTTTAACGAAAAAGATGAAGGGGATGTTAATGACAAGGTGGAAGTTTCTTTACAAAGAAATGGTGACATACGCCACTCTCTTGGAGCCGCTGCCGACAATGCTCAAGAGAGTGGCGTATGTCTCTGTTTCTTTGACGAGAATGAGAGTATCGGTAGAGGTGTGAAGAAGAAGAAGAAGTGGAGAAGAGATTTATATAGAGGAAACGAAAATCAACGGTCAAAAGGCGAATCCGTCGGAAATGTAATTTCCGGCGGATTTAAGGTGTTTCCGGCGGATTTAGGGTGTTTCCGACAGATTTTGAAATTCAAAGGAATAAGGGGAAATATATTTCTTTATCCTACTCGAATATGCTCCTGAAGTAGCAAAAGTGAGAAAATATTTTAGAATGTTTTGAAAATTTAGTCACAATTGTAATTGAACAAATGACTTATGAATGATTAAAATGAAAGATCACATATTGGATTGAACTTTATACCCAGAAGTGAATAAATTACTTTATTCCCTTATAGGATTGCTTAAAGCATGGATTTTTCTTTGGTCATTGTAATACCCCGATTTTGTCCGCCCAAGTCAAAAAAACATTTTTCAGAAAATGGAAGCAATAAGGTAAATCATAATGTGTGGAAAACGGTGGATTGGTGCATTTATGTGTGTTCGTCCCCTATTTCACATTTTTATTTGAATTACGCGCGCGCGCCAGTAGTAACTGCGTGAGCTTCCCTGTGCCCTCGTCATTTGGCACGTGTCTGTATTTTCATCAAAAAAGGCCATTTATTGATCATTATTAATTTTTGGCACCCAAAAACATTTTTCTTAATTTTTAGGAATTTTAGGAAATAAAATAGTGCATATTTTTGCATTTTTGGGAATTTAAATAAAAGAAAATTAATTATTTTTGGACCAAGACCAGGTCAAGGACGTGGCATACATGTTACTCTACCAAGGGTAATTTTTGTATAATTTTTGGAAAGAAAGTCCTAGTCCAAAATAATTAAAAATGCATTTTCCCCATTTTTAGTGCATAAAAAATCCAAAAAAGACCATTAAATATTCCCCAATTACTAAATGACAATTTTTATTGCCTAGAATATTTTATGGTGCTCAAATATATATGACACTTTTTAATAGGTGCACCTTCACTTCCATGCCCAAAATTCAAAACTCAAAAAGAAGGAAGTGTCCTCAATATGACAAAAGACCAAAAACAAGTTTTTTTTTCCTCTCTCCCTTCACAATTTCGAATTCCCTCTCTCTCTCTCCACAATTTCTTCCACACTCTTCTATTGTACAATTATTCCTTAAGAATATTCTTGTACTATCCTTAACTCTTCCCTTTTTGGTGACCATCATTCACTCCCACATAGATTACCCTCTCATTTCCACACATGAGAATCTTTTGCTTCTCATTTTTCCTACACTAAAACCCTAGCACACAAAATCTCTCCCTCTCCCCTCTCAAGGCCGTAGCCTCCTCTCCCTCTCCTCCATCCATCTTTTTCATTTCCTTCCACCCAAACACCACCACTCTACCTCATTTGCATCCCTCTTTCACATACTCCCTCCATTTCTCATTCAAAGTTCAAGCATCATCACCAAGTGGGTTTGATCATCATATTTGCGTGGGTATTTCTTTGAAGAACCTTGGAGTTTTGTTGATTTGTGTCTAGTTTCATCTTCTCATCTCACTTTCTAGCTTGGAGTTAAGGTAAAATCCTTAAAACCTTGCATCATATTTGAGTTCTTGCCTCAAAAATGTGAAATCATTCATCCTATCATCTTCATATCCTCATATTGTTGATTGTTGTTGGTGAGAAGTGTCATAAGCACTTTGACAAGCACTTAGGGAGGCTTGGGTGCTTATGGTGCTTCTCACCCTTGAATGATTGATGATTTGTGTTGATTTGGATCTTGACCCTTGCATTTCATGAAATAAAATGTTGTTTTATGGCATATTATGTTAGTTTTGTGCATTTCTTTGCCTAATCACATGAACCTTTACCAAAAATTGTAATCTAGCTTGTTTTCTCATATTATCTCACTTGCTTTCAAAAATAAATGGGTTCTTGGTTGTGTACTTGGGTCGCATATTGTGAATAAATAGGGTTTTTATATGTTTGCTTATCATTTTAAGTTGATGATAGGCAATATGATTCTCACTTGTGCCTTGCCTAGTGCACCTTGCTTAAAGTGATGAGGATTGTTCTATATGATTCAACCCTTTTAGTTTAGGTGTTGTTTAAATTGATGATAGGCAATATGATTCTCACTTGTGCCTAGTGCACCTTGCTTAAAGTGATGAGGATTGTTCTATATGATTCAACCCTTTTAGTTTAGGTGTTGTTTAAATTGATGATAGGCAATATGATTCTCACTTGTGCCTAGTGCACCTTGCTTAAAGTGATGAGGATTGTTCTATATGATTCAACCCTTTTAGTTTAGGTGTTGTTTAAGTTGATGATAGGCAATATGATTCTCACTTGTGCCTAGTGCACCTTGTTCTAAGTGATGAAGATTGCTCTAGGTGATTCAACCCTCCTTTTAGTGTATGAGATTGCTTATTCTTATGAATTACTTTATAATTTGTCTTAGGTTGATGATTGGTAAAGTGACTCTCACTTGCGCCTAGTGCACCTCAATCTAAGTGAGGAGGATTACCTAGAAATGATTCAATCTCTCTTTTATAATTCTTAATGAGTAGGAAGATGCAAATTTAGGTTTCCTTTTATGATAGTTAAATAATGCGTGAATGCTTGAAGGCGAATTTGGCCTATGATGTCATTCACCTTGAAAGGTTTGTGTAAATGTAATTTAGGGTTCGTGTAGGTTTTGAAAAGGATAGGTTGTCCTAACCTTGATGCATCCTCACTTGCAATTGTGGTGTTGGTTCTTGGAGTTTGTGTAGGTTTTGGCAAGGGATGGACTAACTCTAGTCTTGATGCATTCTCACTTGTTAATGTAAGTAATTGCAAAGGATAGGCTAGCCCCCTAGTCTTGATGCACATGTGTTCTTATTCATTTATACTTGTTTTTGTGCTTGTTATGTGATTAAGTATTGAATTGGTGTTCACGACTTGCTTGCTTGTTTTGATGATCGCATTGACTTTGTAATCCGACTTCAAAGTTCAAAACCTTTGTTACTCGTTAGTAACACCTCAAAACCATGTCGCATTCAAATTATACTACAATTTGTTACTCGTTAGTAACATTTACAATTTCAAATCTTTTTCATAACCAAGAACACTTTCAAACATCAAAAGCCCATCTCACAAACCAAAAATCAATTCGATTGCGAAAACCCTTTTGATTACCTAAAGTAAGAACCAATTGTCATTAATGATCACTCGCGCCGTTGCCGTTTGGTTGCTAACGATAATTTCATTTTCAAAGGAATTAGTAGTGTGACCACTCTAAACCGTTGTTGTTTGGTCTTCATGAACACTCCAACTTAAATAAAACCGATTATCGTTAATGATCACTCACGCCGTTGCCGTTTGGTTGTTAATGATGATTTCATTTTCAAAAGAGTTAGTAGCGCAGCCACTCTAAACCGTTGTTGTTTGGTCATCGCGAACACTCGAATCAAAAGCAAAACCGATTATCATTAATGATCACTCGCGTCGTTGCCGTTTGGTTGTTAATGATGATTTCATTTTCAAAAGAGTTAGTAGTGTGACCACTCTAAACTGTTGTTGCTTGGTCATCGCGAATCCTCACTTCTATTGCGAAAACTCACCTAAACAAGAAAAAAGACAAAAACCTTTTTCAGGACAAACTAGAACTACGTAGCCTTTGATTCTCTACCAGGAGATACGTAGGAGCAGGGCCACGCCCCTGTCAAGCGCAAAAATAAATAATTTTCATTATCTTTCTTTCTCAATTCTTTTTTTTACAAAAAAAAACCACAAATTATAAATAGGGGATTAAGTCGACTGTACAGTCGGGTTAGTCTGCTTGTTAGGTCACTAATGAACCGTTACGGATCAGGTCCTAAAATCCCTATTTAAAATAAATAATTTCTAAATTAAAAAAATACAAACACATCTCTTTCATTTCAAAAATCAAAAAATCTTATTTTCAAAGTAGGGGATTAAGCCGGTCGTACGGCCGGGTTAGTCATCGTTTTAGGATAAGTGAACTGTGGTCCTTCAGAGCCCTAGCGCTCCTTCAGCCCTCAGCGGCCCTTCAGAGCCCCAGCGCTCCTTCAGACCCCCAGTGGTCCTTCAACACAGATCACACAGTCCTAAAACCCCTATATTAAAAAACACCAACCAACAAATATTTTCTACAAGAACTACGTAGCTTTGAATTCTCCATCGCACTGGGAGATACGTAGGAGCGAGCGGCTAACTCTCGTCAAGCGCCAAAAATAAAAATTTTCATTAAGTCTTCTCATTCCCTTTGAGGCAAATTTAAGTATTTTCCAAATCAACACTTAAAACCACACGTTTAATTAAAGGTTCCCTTTCGGTAGAAAGGAGGTGTGGGGTGCTAATACCTTCCCCATGCCTAACCGACACCCGAACCCAAATCCTCCGGTTTTCCAAAAGGCCATCCGCTTTCCAAAAAGGTTTTTCTTCAATATTTTCCTTATAAAAAATATTGGTGGCGACTTCATTGTTTTAAAAAGTTGTAAACGAAGAAAAATCCCCTCAGGGACCTTTTCGGGTGCAACAGTCATCGTTTAGATATGAGATATAGTTCTTAAGAAACGTATGATCATAAAATATAATTTTCTTTGATAATCCTTTACAAAAGTTTTGTGGTGAGTTCTTGAAGGACTAGACATTTAGATTGTGAATGTAATTCGTTAGATCTATTCTAACTTTGTATATTTTTTTCTATAGAAGAGTAAAAGAAAAGACATATATGGTAAAGTGAACTTCATTTCTAGAAGTGAATGATTTACATTAAAATTTTGGGGACAACAAAAGTTGTGGTTAGGATTATTGATGTAGTAAAGGTTATCATTATTCTATTTAAAGGTCATTAGTATAATTTGTGGAAATGGGATATTGAGTATCTTTATATAGTGGGACATACTTTGGATAAAATAAGTGTAGTGAAAAACTGTTCGGTTTTTCCTTTAGTTTGTACTACACTTATATCAGTGCAACTGAAGCACATATTGTAAACCAGAAGTTTACAAATCACAAAAAAATTGTTGTTTGTCATAACCGGTTGGGTCATCCCGGGTATATAATTATGCGAAAAATAATTGAAAATTTATGTGGTTCTTCAATTAAAGAACCAGAAGATTTTTCAATCTAATAAGTTCTCATGTATCTCTTGTTCACAAGGGAAGTTTAAAATTAGACCGTCACCACAAAAATTGGAAGCGAATATCTCAAATTTTTTTAGAATGAATACATATGATGATATTTGTGGGCCAACCTACCATGTGGACCGTTTAAATATTTTTATGATTTTAATTGATGCATCAACTAAATGGACACATATAGTTGTCGTCAACTCACAACTAGAAGTTTGTGAGATTGTTTGCAACTCTAATTTCACTAAGAGCTCATTTTTTAAAAGGTCCTGAAGAACCATACTTTAGACATCTAAAATTAATTATATGTCCAATACTTATGAGATAAGAACTTCCAAATTCTACTTGGGAATATGCAATCTTGCATGTTGTAACTTTGATTCACATCAAGCCAACAAGTTATCACAACTCTTCCCTTTTGCATTTGGTTTTTGGTCCCAAACCTAATATTTCCCATCTTAGAATTTTTGGACGTGTAGTGTATGTTCCAATTTCTCCATTCACAATGCAGTATGATGGGTCCTCAAAGAATTTTGGGAATATTTATTGGATATAAATCTCCATGTATAATAAAGTATCTTGAGCCAACAATTAGAGACTTGTTTATAGTCCAATTTGATAATTATGATTTGATGAATTAAATTTCCCAACATTAGGGGGGAAGAATAAGCAGCTTGAAGAAGAGATCAGCTGGAATGAATTACCATTGCATCATCTCGATCCTGGAACTAAATAATGTGAACTACAATTTCACTGATCCAAATGAATTCATTGATCCAAAAGATGTGACCAAATCATATATATCAGTTGCTAATGCTCCAATAAAATGGATGTCCCTATTGGACAATCTAATATTGCAAATGAGTCTAAACCGCGCCTGAAGCGTGGTACTGGTAGCCCAATCGGTTCCAAAGATAAAAATTCTCGACCAAGAAAAGGAGCTAAAAAGTAAGATGGTCCAAGCGAGGATATAGAAACTCAAAGCGTATTCAGACATAATTGACATTTCAGTTCCAAAAGAGCTGATCAGGTACCTGAACAGTTTTGAAATTAAGGAGATCTCAATGAGTTATCTCAAGAATGAAATACAATGGAACCGAAACGAAGTCAACGTTGACGATGCTTTTACATATAATATATCGCTAAATGTGATAAATGATAGTGAGGATCATGAACTAAAGTCTATTAAAGATTACAGACAAAGTGAGAATTGGCCAAAAGTGAAAGATGAAATTGATGCAGAATTAAACTCGTCTTACAAAAGTTTTTGGACCTGTAGTCCAAACACCATGAAGGTGTGAAACCAGTCTGATACAAATGGGTTTTTGTACAGAATGAGAATGGTGAAATTGTGAGATACAAAGCTCGACATGTTGCTCAAGGGTGGATGCAAATACTTTTCAGTACTTAATTAGCTTTGTAGCAGATGAAGAGCTCAATTTTCACAAGATGGATGTTGCTAAGACGTATTTGTCAGACTTATTTGATAGTCATAATTATTTGAAGATCTCTGAAGGATTTAATATCCAATACACACTTTTCGGATCCTTGAGATGATTACTCAAGTTGAATCAATCTCTCCATGAGATAATATAATTTGAACACATATGGTATAATCGTCTAAATTTATATTCTAAAAGAGAGATACAAAAATGACATCACTTGTCCATATAGTTTTATGAAAATATTTGGAAAAGAATTTGCTATAACTGATGTCTATGTTGATGCATAAATATTATCAGAACTCCCGAAGAGCTTGCAAAAAACTATAGGTTGTTCAAAGAAAGACTCTAGATGAATGACCTCAAATTATATATGATAAAAATAAATATCTTTAAATAAATTCTTTTGAAAAACAAAATCTCATATTGATCTGCAGAAATTAATTTTTATTGAGTACATGAGTTGTGTTGTAAGAATATTTGAAATATCTCAGTCTCGAAGACTATGAAAGCATGCATGCATATTACCAAATGTTATGTGATAATTAGTAGTAATATAACTTATCACAAACCAAAATTCATCAGAAAAAAGGGGGGTAAGATGCATATTTATGTTTGGCTATTGTAATAAATAAATCATTTTATGTATGTTACACGAATTAACCATGCAGATATAAAGTGTTTTTCTGATCTAGATCAAGTCAGATTACAAGACAACTATTATCTACATGTGGTTCGAGGATCAATATCTTTGTGATCTATAAAACAATCTATGGTTCTTGCTTCTTCATTTCATGCCCACATGCCAACAATTCAAGGAAGATGTTTTGAAGATAATAGTGATCGCAAAGCTCCATTAAAAGATGATACATCACAAGTGACAGCGGAGTAGATTGCTCCATATGCACTCAGGGAGAAACTCCAGATGTTGAAATTCATATTTTGAGGTGACGCTTCATTCAGGGGGAGAAAAGCTACACTTTTTTTTCCTTTGCCATGGTTTTGTCCCACTGGGTTTTCCTGGAAATGTCTTAAATGTAACATCCTCAAAATAATTAGGTGAATTATTTGGATGTTAACCCAATTGAATTAAATTAGTGCTTGATTAGTGTATTTATCGAGTGCTAAAGTAATTATTTGGTCGTCTCAGGATCGCTAAACCGGTAGCAAGGAATAAAGGAAAAAGGGCAATATGGTCATTGGACCATATTACCACTTAGTGAAAAGAATAAAAGAAAGAAAAGAATAAAAGAAAGAAGAAAAGAAAGGAAGAAGGAACGAGAAGCAGAGAAAAGAAAGAAGAGGAAAGAAGAAGAGAAGAAGGAAGAGGAAGAAGATCATCACCCCATCCAACCAAAATTCATCATCATCATCATCTCCTCTCCACCATCAAAACCCAAGAACTTGGTAAGTTCTCCTCCATTTTCCCCCTTTTTGTGACCTACGAATTCCTAGGGTTTTAGTGAGAAATTGGTTACAATTCTGGGTTGTGTGATGAAATTGATGATGAAATCATGTTTAGGATCGAAGCCAAGGAAGGTGGAACGCGTTTGGAAGCTCGAATCGAAGTTGAAAGCGGATTGGTGATTTTCGGTTCGCGTTTGAGGATTTTGAAGTCTCGGCGATTTCGGCTCGGTATCGGCTCTCGCGTCAAGGGTGAGTTTTACTCACGTTTAGGTTTATTTCGTTTTGGTATAATTTGTGCGTCGATTGGTTCCGAGAAATTTTGAGTCAAAAACCGTTATTGCGAAAAATAGCGCTTTTGGATAAAATTCGTTTAGATTGAGTTTTTGATTGATTTGATTGATTATGTGGTTTTGATTGGGTCTGTTTTGTTGGTTGTTAAATCTGTTTTCAAGCGGAACAAGAATCGGAATTGAGCGGAATAGCGAATTTCGCAAAAAACCGAAAAACCTGCAGAATTCTGCAGATGGTCGCCTCGCAACCCGACCCATCGCCTCGCGACCAGATCAGATTTTGCAACGAAAAATTCCTCTGTCCCTTCTCGCATCGCGACGGTTTGCAGATTTTCTGCATCGAGACACTGATTTTGTTTTCGCGATAACTTTTGATCCGGGAACCCGATTGAGGTGTTCTGAGATGCGTTTGAAAGCTTATTTAGTGGCCTAACTGAATAATCTATTTTAAGGAAAAATGAACTGTTTTTGGAGACGTAAAATGTGTTGAAAAGTGTCGAACTAGTGTACGAGAGCGAACTTCGACTTTTGTTATTTGAAACTAAATGTTCAACTATGGGTGTGATGTGAATGAACTATGAGTTCATCTGAGTGTAGATATATTTATATATCGAGTTGGGTGACGACCCATGTAGACATACTAGGCGGGGTAGTCATGCACCCTTACCCTAGGCCTCTTGCAATAGGGAAAGTACTATTGGTAAGGTGGTTCACCGAGTATGTAGCGTTCGCGCAGTCGGTGGTGTGTTGAATTGTTTGTTGTGCGAATACCGGGTATGTAGCGTTCGTGCAGTCGGTGCCGTACTTGGTTGTAACAGGTTCATCGGGTATGTAGCGTTCGCGCAGTCGATGATCTGTCAAAGGTTAAATAACGCGGTTCACCGGGTATGTAGCGTTCGCGCAATCGGTGCCGTGTAAGGTTGAAATGATTTCATAATTGGACCGAGAGTGTTAGTAGTGGTCTCGGTAGAACTCATTGAGATTGTATCTCATTGTTTATGTGTTGTTGTTTTACAGAGAAACAGGGACAGAAGAAACCTCAGAGGCACGAGTAGGTGGCCCTGTGAGATGGATGATGACTTAGCTTTATGCTTAAGTTTGTTTTCCTTCTGTTGTCTATGTATCACAACACTATGGTTTTAGTGTGATGTTTTTAGATTTCCGCTTTCTTGTAAAATACTGAATACAATAGTTGCTGATTATTATGGTCTGAGAACCTTTTTATGGTCTTATGTATAGTAAGACTGTCTGGTTGTCATTCAGTGAAAAACTATGTTGCAGTGTTCAGTAATTATGCAGGACTTGTATATCTCTGATGTGTTACTAATGTGCACTCGGGCATTTTTTTGTCGATAAAAATACCGAGGTGTTACAGTTGGTATCAGAGCAGTTCGACCTAGCCGGACTTCGATGTTAGAGTCTTTTACTTCTTTTAGTTGTGATTCCTCTTAGTATGCTATTAGACATTGAGCTTGATCAACTTAATACTTTGTGCATATTTCGCATAATCATGGCCAGAAGAGGTAGAGGAGTCCCTCCTCCTGCAGATCCACATTTCGAATGGATGCAGAATGTGATTGAGAATCAGCAGAAGATGATGCAGGATATGTTGCAAATGCAGCATGATCAAATGGCTCCGCAGCAGCCCAATGTTCAGCCTTAACAAGAAGATCCTAATAGGACATATTTTCGATTCCAAAAGATGAATCCCCCGGCTTTCAAGGGTGGATCAGACCCAATGAATGCTTATTATTGGATAGATGCAATGGAGAAAATTTTTCAAACCTTGCAATGCGGAGAAGAAGAAAAGGTAATATGTGCGGCAAGTGTGCTCAATGAAGATGCCCACACTTGGTGGAGTAATGCACGGCGTATGATGGAACTCCAAGGAACTCCCCTCACATGGTACAACTTCAAGGAATTATTCTTGAAACAATATTTCCCTTCAGTGAAGAAACTAAGTAAGCAGGCGGAGTTTGTGAACCTCAAACAAGGTGACTTGTCAGTTGGAGAATATGCTGCGAAATTCGAAAGATTGTCTCAGTTCTATGAGTTGGGGAGCTATGCCCCAAATGATATGTGGAAGATGCAAATGCTCAAAGAAGGTCTCCGAGCTGATGTGAGCCAAGGCCTCAGTTCTTACACTTTGGTTAATTATCCTGCCTTAGTGCAACAAGCATATGTTGTTGAGGAGGATCTGAGGAAAATGTATGCTGAAAGGAAAGATTATTGGAAGGGTAAGAAGAAGGTGGCTGAATCTTCTACTCCAAACAGGTAATTCAAGGGAAGCAATTATAAAGGGAAGCAGGTGCAATCGTTCGATTCATCAAATAGCAGAAATTGTACAAAGTGTGGAAGGTATCACATTGGGGATTATCAGCAAAGATCCAATCGATGCTATGTCTGTAATGAAGAGGGTCACTATACAAATCAATGCCCAGCAAAAAAGAGCTTTCAAGGAGCACCAAATGCTCCTAGGCAAGGGCGAATCGACACTCTGGATGCTCGGACAATCACACCTAATGACAACTTACTGAGGGGTACGGGATCTCTTTTTATTAATTCAGTCAATATATTATATGATTCCGGTGCAACCCATTGTTTTATAGCACAAGCGTGTGTAGATCGATTGGGATTAGCATTGTCTGAACTATCCGAGTCGTTAACCATTTTAACTGCTGCCAAGGGTCGGGTCCAGACCCAATCATTGTGTGAAAATTGTCTGCTTGTCATAGGAGACAGGAATTTTGTAGTAAAATTTATATGCTTGCCTATGAGAAGCATGGACATCGTTCTGGGTATGGATTGGATGGCTGCAAATCATGTAACAATCAACTGTGTCGATCGAACCATCAGCTTCGCCTCCGAATCTGTGGGATTGACATGGGCAAACTCCGAAGCAATTATCTCTTTCCCCTCAGCAAGCCAATCACTATTTCAAGGTGCGAAAGCTTATATTATTATGTTGTCTGCATCCACTGAAACAGGTTTAGATTTGTCTTCTGTACAAGTGGTGAATAAATTTCTGGAAGTTTTTCCGGATGAAGTCTCTTCTGTACCTCCTGACCGAGAGGTAGAGTTTTCTATAGAGTTGGTTCCGGGCACAGGATCAATATCTATTGCTCCTTATAGAATGTCTCCTTTAGAATTGAAGGAATTGAAGTCTCAACTTGAAGAGTTGATCTCAAAGAGGTTCATTCGACCGAGCGCTTCTCCATGGGGTGCTCCGGTGTTACTAGTCAAGAAGAAAGATGGTAGCATGAGATTGTGCATTGATTATCGGCAACTCAACAAAGTGACGATCAAGAATAAATATCCCTTGCCAGGGATAGACGATTTGCTTGACCAACTTCGAGGTGCCGTGGTATTTTCAAAAATTGATCAAAGGTTGGGCTATCATCAAATCAAAGTCAGAGCCTTAGATATTCCGAAGACTGCTTTTCGTACGAGGTATGGACATTACGAGTTTGTAGTGATTCCCTTCGGTTTGACTAATGCTCCGGCGGTATTCATGGATTACATGAACTGAGTTTTCCACACGCACCTAGATCAGTTTGTTGTAGTTTTCATTGATGATATCTTAGTGTACTCTAAGCCCATTGAGGAGCATGTTCAACATCTCCGCATTGTTCTGAATGTACTCCGAGAAAAGAAAATGTATGCAAAGTCGTCGAAGTGTGACTTCTAGATGCCTGAAGTGAAGTTTTTGGGACACGTGATTTCCCAATCGGGAGTTGCGGTGGATCCCAGTAAGGTGGAAGCTGTATTGAACTCAGAACGACCAACATCTGTCACTGAAATAAGAAGTTTCTTGGGTCTAGCTGGTTACTACAGGAGGTTTATTCAAGGATTTTCACAATTGGTTCTTCCACTTACTCGATTGACTCGTAAGGCCCAACCGTTTACATGGGATGCCGATTGTGAGGAACGTTTTCAAGAAATGAAGGTTAGGTTGACTTCTGCTCCAATCCTAATTCTTCCAGATCCATCTTTGGAATTCCACATATACAGTGATGCTTCAGGGAAGGGTTTAGGATGTGTTCTCATGCAGAACCAACAAGTGGTAGCTTATGCGTCCAGGCAATTAAAGATTCATGAGGAGAATTATCCAACTCATGATTTGGAGTTGGCAGCTATTGTTTATGCACTGTAGATTTGGAGACATTACCTGTATGGGTCTCGTTTCGAAGTCTTTAGTGTTCATAAAAGTTTGAAATATATGTTTGATCAAAAGGAGTTGAATAACAGGCAGAGAATGGTGGAATTTCTGAAGGATTATGACTTCGAATTGAAGTATCATCCGGGAAAGGCTAATGTTGTAGCCGATGCACTAAGTAGGAAATCCATTCACATAGCAGGGTTAATGATGCATGAAATGAAATTGTTGGAGTCTTTTAGAGACTTAAATATGAATACAAAGCCAAGGAGGAACCGGTTAGTGTTGAGCCATATGAGGATCTCTAGTTCCTTAAGAGATTCTATTCGCGTAGCACAAGAAGTTGATATGAAGCTACAATCACAAAAAATGTTGCCAGATTTTACCAAAGATAGTGATGGAGTTATATGTTTCAATGATAGGATCTGTGTGCCCGATGATGAAGACATTAAAAGGCAAGTGTTAGAGGAAGCACACCGAAGTTTGTATTCTGTACATCCTGGGTCCACCAAGATGTATAAAGATTTAAAGCAGATGTACTGGTGGCACGGAATGAAGTTAGAGATTGCTGAATTTGTGTCACGGTGCTTAACTTGTCAAAAGGTTAAGATAGAACATCAGAAGCCTGCCGGCCTGTTACGGCCGCTCGAAGTACCCGTATGGAAATGGGAGGACATTTCTATGGATTTTGTAATGGCGTTTCCAAGGTCTCAAGCCGGTAACGACTCCATTTGGGTAGTCGTAGATCGGTTAACCAAATCAGCTCATTTTATTCCAGTTCGTTCGAGTAGTAAAGTATCCAAGTTAGCTGAGGTGTATCTGAAGAACATAGTGAGGTTACATGGGGTTCCTACCAGTATTGTGTCGGATCGAGATCCGAAGTTCACTTTTAGATTTTGGAAGGCTTTGAATGAAGCATTGGGGACTAAAGTACTCCTTAGTACCGCTTATCATCCGTAGACAGATGGTCAGACAGAGAGGACTATCCAGACATTAGAGGATATGCTTAGGGCTTCAGTACTTGATAACGGAAAGAAATGGGAGGATCATCTTCCATTGGTGGAATTCGCTTACAACAACAGCTATCATTCCAGTATAGGAATAGCACCATTTGAAGCGTTGTATGGGAGGAAATGTAGAACTCCATTGTGTTGGTGGGAAGTCAGCGAGAACCAATTGTTAGGACCAGAGATGATTCATGAAACTACTGAAAAGATCCGCCAGATCAGGGAAAGAATGAAAGCCGCTCAAAGTAGGCAAAAGAGTTATGCCGACAAAAGGAGAAGGCCGGTAGAATTTGAGTCGGGCGATCATGTGTTTTTGAGATTGTCACCGACAATTGGTACGGGTAGGGCATTACGGGTGAAGAAACTCAGTCCACGGTATATTGGACCTTTCCAAATTATCGAGCGGGTTGGACCACTGGCATACCGTATCGCTTTGCCCCCTACATTAGCAAATCTTCATGATGTATTCCATGTGTCTCAGTTTAGGAAGTACATTCCCGATCCAAGTCAACCGTTAGATTTTAAAACGATTGACCTTCGACCGGATTTGTCCTTCCAACCTCATCCGAATTGCATCATAGAGAATGGCGAGAGAACGCTGCGGACGAAGTCAATTCCCATAGTCAAGGTAGTTTGGGATGGTTTTTCTGTTGAAGAAGCTACATGGGAATTAGAGGACGATATGCGGACTCGGTATCCGTATCTGTTCTCTTGAGGTACGTTTTGATCAATTTTGAGGACAAAATTCTTTCAAGTTGGGGAGAATGTAACATCCTCAAAATAATTAGGTGAATTATTTGGATGTTAACCCAATTGAATTGAATTAGTGCTTGATTAGTGTATTTATCGAGTGCTAAAGTAATTATTTGGTCGTCTCAGGATCGCTAAACCGGTAGCAAGGAATAAAGGAAAAAGGGCAATATGGTCATTGGACCATATTACCACTTAGTGAAAAGAATAAAAGAAAGAAAAGAATAAAAGAAAGAAGAAAAGAAAGGAAGAAGGAACGAGAAGTAGAGAAAAGAAAGAAGAGGAAAGAAGAAGAGAAGAAGGAAGAGGAAGAAGATCATCACCCCATCCAAGCAAAATTCATCATCATCATCATCATCATCATCATCATCATCATCATCTCCTCTCCACCATCAAAACCCAAGAACTTGGTAAGTTCTCCTCCATTTTTTCCCCTTTTTGCGACCTACGAATTCCTAGGGTTTTAGTGAGGAATGGGTTGAAATTCTAGGTTGTGTGATGAAATTGATGATGAAATCATGTTTAGGATCGAAGCCAAGGAAGGTGGAACGCGTTTTGAAGCTCGAATCGAAGTTGAAAGCGGATTGGTGATTTTCGGTTCGCGTTTGAGGATTTTGAAGTCTCGGCGATTTCGGCTCGGTATCGGCTCTCGCGTCATTGGTGAGTTTTACTCACGTTTAGGTTTATTTTGTTTTGGTATAATTTGTGCGTCGACTGGTTCCGAGAAATTTTGAGTCAAAAACCGTTATTTCGAAAAATAGCGCTTTTGGATAAAATTCGTTTAGATTGAGTTTTTGATTGGATTGATTGATTATGTGGTTTTGATTGGGTCTGTTTTGTTGGTTGTTAAATCTGTTTTCAATCGGAACAAGAATCGGAATTGAGCGGAATAGCGAATTTCGCGAAAAACCGAAAAACCTGCAGAATTCTACAGATGGTCGCCTCGCGACCCGACCCATCGCCTCGCGACCAGATCAGATTTTGCAACGAAAAATTCCTCTGTCCCTTCTCGCGTCGCGACGGTTTGCAGTTCGCGTCGCGGCGGTTTGCAGATTTTCAGCATCGAGACACTGATTTTGTTTTCGCGATAACTTTTGATCCGGGAACCCGATTGAGGTGTTCTAAGATGCGTTTGAAAGCTTATTCAGAGGCCTAACTGAATATTCTATTTTAAGGCAAAATGAACTGTTTTTTGAGACGTAAAATGTGTTTAAAAGTGTCGAACTAGTGTACGAGAGCGAACTTCGACTTTTGTTATTTGAAACTAAATGTTCAACTATGGGTGTGATGTGAATGAACTATGAGTTCATGTGAGTGTAGATATATTTATATATATATATATATATATATATATATATATATATATATCGAGTTGGGTGACGACCCATATATATCTACAACTTTCCCTTACCCTAGGCCTCTTGCAATAGGGAAAGTTGTAACGCCCTAAAAATTTAATTGAATTGTTTGGGAATTTAATTAGTAGAAAAATAATAAAATAATAATAATGCTAGTATATGTGGACCTATTGGTGGGGTTGGGATTATTAAAATGAGAAGTATTAGTGAGGCCCATGATTAAGTCGCATAAGCTAAGGAAAAGCCCATAGGATTAAATGAGTATATAAGGGATTAGGTTAGGGTTTTGCTCATTTAGAAGGATAAAAAAAATAAAATTGGAGAGAAGAGAAGAGAGGAGAGGCGCAGCGAAGAGGAGAGAGAGCTAGGGCAAGGCTTGGAGTTCTCCAAAGGCTAAGGTAAGGGTGGGGTTCTATCTCTATAATTGGGTGTATGAAGGGCTCTATGTAGAAAGGTTGATGGAACCCTAGGTGTGATTAAGTTAGAAGACCCTAGTTGTAGGTATTGAATTTTTATATGATGATTGAACATGATTGATGATGACTGAACATGATTGAACATGCTTGATGATGTGTTGGAATCGAAATTCTGGTCATGGGCGCCATGGGCGCCGTTTTTAATCCTGTCGCAGGGCGCCATGGGCGCCGTCCTGTGTTTGTGTGGGTGGGCGCCTTCCTGGGAGCCATTCTGTGTGTGTAGTGTTCTGGCGCAGGGGCGCCAAGGGCGCCATGTTGGTTGCCATGTCCTGTCGCTGGGCGCCATGGGCGCTGTTCCTGAAATGTTGCTGGGCGCCATGGGCGCCATCTTGCTGTTGTGTGTTGCTGTCTTGCAGATTCCTGGCGCATGGGCGCCAAGGGCGCCAAAATCCTGGCTGCCCAGTTGCTGTTTTCGATGTTGTTCTGGCGCATGGGCGCCAAGGTGGTGGCTGCCTAATTGCTGTTTTAGGTGTTGTTCAGGCGCATGGGCGCCAAAGGCGCCAAGGTTGTGGCTGCCCTGTTGCTGTGGCTGTGCTGTCTTGGCGCATGGGTGCCAAGGGCGCCAAGATTGGCCGCCCAATTTCTGTTGTTGCTTGCTGTGTCTGGCGCAGGGGCGCCATGGGCGCCAGTATCTGGCTGCCTTGTGCTGTGTTGCGTTGCTGGGCGCCAGTTTGGCTGCCAATTGTGTTGCTTGGCGCAGTGGGCGCCAAGGGCGCCAAGTGTGGCTGCTCAAATGTGAATCTCACGATTGTTACTTAAAATGATGTTGAATATGTGATTAGGCCCAAAATTGCCAAAATGTTGAAAGTTGCTAAATTATTGCGATGTTGCCAAAATGTTGAAAGTTGCTAAAATATTGCGATGTTGCCAAAATGTTGAAAATTGCCAAGTTCTAAATTGTTGACGACGATGGTTGTACGAAGACGAATTTGCCTCTATTCATTGGCAGGTGATGTGTTGTAGGCCTACGGCCAATGTTGCTTTCTGATGTTGTGCGTTGCTATGTAACCGTTGTTATTTGTTCGTGCATTTACATAGCGTCGCATGCATAGCATATTTTTACGATGGAGCTATGCTCAAACCATGACGACGATTTTGCGATGTTGATACCCCTATTTACGGGCTTGAATTATGGTACCACATGCATTATAGGACGGTGGCCCTGAGTTGAGTCACGTTTCGCATTATGTGCATACTTATGTGATTGAGATGATTTTGACTGCTGTTAAGTGATGAATTGACCTGAATTATATATTGTTTTTCATGTATCCGATTATATAGTGCGATATCTCACCCCTTCTGTTTGAATGTTACCCCAGTGTTGGTAACGTGCAGGTAATCCCAAATGAAGGCAGTTCACCTTCGTTTGATCGAGCCGGTGTCGTCGCTCTGATATGTAACACTCGGGGGGGAATGAACACGTGTTTTAATACTGTTTGCCTTGTTATTTCGTTGTTGGAGCTTTAAGCTGTTATGTTGCTGTTTTGATGTTTTCTGAGCTGTCTTGAGTTGTTAAGATGCAACAATTATTTAATTTGACTTGTTGTGAATCCGTTGCGTAGTTTTTTTAAAGATGAATTATTTCTGAGGATTAAAATGGTTGTTTTATCGGTTCATCCAAACGTGTTATATAACTGTTTTCAAAAGCGAATTAACTCGTTGTTGTTTTCACGAAGTATATGTGGCACTCCATTGTTTGTTGAAAAAGATTTTGATGAACTCTGATATTTTTGCATTATTTTGCCGGGTAGAAATGGGGTGTTACAAAAGTACTATTGGTAAGGTGGTTCACCGGGTATGTAGCATTCGCGCAGTCGGTGGTGTGTTGAATTGTTTGTTGTGCGAATACCGGGTATGTAGCGTTCGTGCAGTCGGTGTCGTACTTGGTTGTAACAGGTTCATCGGGTATGTAGCGTTCGCGCAGTCGATGATCTGTCAAAGGTTAAATAACGCGGTTCACCGGGTATGTAGCGTTCGCGCAATCGGTGCCGTGTAAGGTTGAAATGATTTCATAATTGGACCGAGAGTGTTAGTAGTGGTCTCGGTAGAACTCACTGAGATTGTATCTCATTGTTTATATGTTGTTGTTTTACAGAGAAACAGGGACAGAAGAAACCTCAGAGGCACGAGTAGGTGGCCCTGTGAGATGGATGATGACTTAGCTTTATGTTTAAGTTTGTTTTCCTTCTGTTGTCTATGTATCACAACACTATGGTTTTAGTGTGATGTTTTTAGATTTCCGCTTTCTTGTAAAATACTGAATACAATAGTTGCTGAATATTATGGTCTGAGAACCTTTTTATGGTCTTATGTATAATAAGACTGCCTGGTTGTCATTCAGTGAAAAATTATGTTGCAGTGTTCAGTAATTATGCAGGACTTGTATATCTCTGATGTGTTACTAATGTGCACCCGGGCATTTTTTTGTCGATAAAAATACCGGGGTGTTACATTTAACGAGGTAGTTCCCACTAGCAGGATATTGTACTATTTTTCCTTCGCTAGATTTTTATCCCACTGGGTTTTTCTAGTAAGGTTTTAATGAGGCATATCCTCGGTGGACATCCAAGGGGGAGTGTTATGAATATTTATATTAGTGGATGTCCACTACCCTTCTCCCTCTTTCTCATTACTCTCTAGTGTAGTGGCCTCTTAATGTAAACCACTCACTTACCAATCCCCTACCCTATAACTAGGACTATCTTCTATGTATATTTGTGCACTTGAAGCAAATAGAAAATCTCTCATCTTCCATTCTTTTTCTTGGTCTTTTATCTCTTATTTCACAACAGTATCTATGATTTTTGAATATTATAATTTTAGTATGTCATATTATAATTTTTTTTTGTTTTTTCTCCTTTATATATTGTAAAAAATATTAAATAATCTATTTAATTAATTCCGGTTCGACCCCCGATTCAACCGGCTGAACCCCAACAAGCTTGAACCGCTACCTCATCCAGTTTAATGTCCGATTCGGTTTTGATTACCTTGGTTATCGATGGCTTATGTGTTTCATCTTCTCTCTAAGTCGTCTTCCCTAGTTCTAAGGCTTTCTGATCAAGTGCTTTGGGCTCTAAACATGGTTCGGAAGAGTTGTTCTCTTTATAAGGTTGTTTCCTTCTGTTGGCAACTTCTCTTGGATAGAGTATCTACTCGGTCTAATCTCTTTAGTGGAGGGGTGATTTCGTATTTGGACGCTACAGTCTGCATTTTTTGTGGGTCTTTTAAGGAGTTCTCCCTCCATCCTTTTGTAGGTGCGGATTTGCTGCTGTTATTTGGTATGTTATCGTCAGTTGGCTAGGCTTCGACTTTGTCATGCAGCAGGATATTATGTCCTAGTTTTTTCAGTTCATCCATATTGGTGGTTCGTCTAGGTGCAGGCGTGGTTTGATACTTATCTGGCATTCTACTCTCTGGGCTATTTGAGACTTATGAAACAAATGTATTTTTGTGGAGGTTTTCCTGATTTTGGGAGTTCTTTTTTGACAGGATATTATTCCTTTCTTGGCGGAGGTTCCAAGCTATGGTAGTTCTCCCTCTTGTTTATTTTATGAGTGGTATGTTGATTCTATTGACCGTATTTCTAGGAGGTAGGTACTACTTTTGGGGGTTTCCCTTTTGTGGGGTCTGACTTTCCTCGATTATTTTTTGTTTGTTTTCCTTTCAATTTAAAAGTGATGACATATTAGTTTTGGTATTTGTGCCTAGTAAAGACTCAATGATATTAGTCTCTTGATTTATTAAGGGTATAGTTGGAAGTAAATGGTTAAATAAGCATTAGATTTGTAAAACATCAAAAAAAATTGGACAAAATTACAAGGCTAAAACATCAAAAAATAAGGGATGGAGGGAGTAGCATTTTTTTACGAGTTAATCGCGTTTTTCAAACACTACTTGAAGTAACATTTGAATTTGTAGTTTATAGTGTTTTATTTTTTTCTCTCCTTTTTATTTTATTTCTTTATTTAAATTTCTCATTTATCTTTTAAATGAACATTCTTTCTCATTTTTAAGTATTAATTGCAATCAATGTTCATATATATTGTTTTATTTTTATAAATTAGTTTAAGTGCCAATTTCATCTCACACTTTATCTTCTACGTTTATGGATACTCAGTCTAAATAAATTTTATCTGTAACACTGAATTTTTGAAGCAGATTTTTTTTGGTAAATCAATATATCATCCACGGTGATTGTGGAGACTAATTATCCTTCTAGGTATCGGAAATCCATTTAAGAGATTGACGTCCTCTCCCAACAAATGTTTTTCCATATACACCGCCAGAGATCGAACTTAGGACCAAATAATTAAGAGACCCGGGTACTTATGCCATTACTTCATATTTTGGAGATACATAGATACCCTTCCTTGTTTCAAGCTTTTTTAATGTTTATAAAAGTAAAACCACTGTAAAACTAAAGATTTAAAGAGCGATCTAATGATGGAGTTTGTTTTAAAAACTTCAATATTTTTTTTTTGAGATTAATTCAATATTTTCGTTAGACATCATCAAAAGAAGTTCACTATTGAAGGCATCAATAGTATTGCATCACGGAAAATTAAATACAAGTGAAGGGGCGGACTTACATACACTTCACAATGTGGCATGTGCACCTGCACATCCACAAATTTAAAATTTTGCACTAATATTTTTATGAGAAATAAATTTTGATACTCTTAATTTTGTTTTTTGCAGACCTTGCTTCTATTATTTTCTTTGCTTCTATTATTTTCTTTCTATTTCTAGCTACTCTTTCCTGTTGTAGTTTTAGGAGCGGTTGGTAGTGTAACTTTGGGGTGGCTACCTCAAAAATAACATATGTATTTGAATAATTGGGGATATTTTATATTTAACTACCCAATAATATGTTATTTAGCTACTCCAACTAAGTTTATTTGTCTAAGGAGATAAAAGAACAATAACAAGTCTATTAGTTTAAGTCCTATTAGTCTATTATTATCACAAACAAATATAATGATTTGGTCCTTGCATTTTACTTTTGACAATTTTAGTCCCCATTTTTCTTAATTTTGTAGTTTTTATTCTCAAAATTATGAATTATTTGCATTTTTGGTCCTCAAAAATCGTGAATTTTGGGAAAATGGAGGACTAAAATTGTAAAATCTATGATTTTTAGCGACCAAAAGCGCAATGAAATAATCACATTAACCAAAATTACTACATTAGAAGAGCAAAATATGTTTAATTTGTATACACCATCACCTTAAAAACTTTTAAGGTAGGTGAGATAAAGTCAAACAATTTTTATGTTGTGTTGTTTTGATTGGCGGACGTAAAAAAATTTGTGCTACGATGATGAATATAAATTAAATCATATATATATATATTATACTTTAAAATTTTATTATTAAATTAAATCCCCTGACCATCCTGGGCCAGGGTTCTGGATACGTCAGTGAAGTGACAATAATCTCTAGTACTCTCATTAATATAATTTTTGCTTATAAAAATACTTTGATAAAAGTGCATTTAAGTTTTCCCTATAATAAGATTCTGAAAAAAAGTTTTCTCCAAAATAAAAAGTAAAAAACAAAAATAGTTTCCATGAATTTTCTTTACTTTCCCTTAACTTGAAGAGCACAATTAGGATTATGGAATTTTCTTTACACTTTTTAATCCTACCGAAAGCAAATTAAACGTGGAAAAATAAAAACAAAAAAATATGGAACAATTTTTTTCTCTGTTGCTTGTATAAAGATATTGGTATCTACTAGACAAAGACTTCAATTGCTTTCACCTACTAAACGATTCTTTCTTTTCTCTTTTTTCAAAATAAAAAGAGAAAGTGAAGGATTCATGTGTTGAAATCTATGAAACAGTACCATAGCATTGTATATAAACCTTTCATCTTTATTTCCCTTTTCTTTCTTTCTTTTGTTTGTTTGTTTAGGCCAAAAGATTCCATTTCTTGTTCCCCATTTTGAATTCAATTCATGTACACATTACTGTACTTTCTTAGAATACATATTCATAAACTTGTGCGTGTGAAATTATGGCACACACATCAAAATATACCAAAAGTTAAAGAAGGTAAATAAAAATTAATAAAATTTATTTAAGATATTAATTATTTTAACTTTATCTCATGTCTCCTAAAAATCAGACTAACTCCCTTGTGGCTGGGAAAATTGAACTCATAATCTTAAGATCGTACATAAAATTATAACATGGATATGTCTTTTCTGTAAATATGATGAGAAATTGACCAGACATGCGCACTATAGTAGAGTCTTCCTCAATTTAATAACTCTTGTTTGCTTTAACTCTCATAAACGACAATTCATCCCATCATTTCAATTCTGCATTTATCCTAGCTTTCCATGTATGTTCATAAAAACTTGAAATGCCTCTGAGGTAAAAATGTAAAATGACCCATAAGTTAAGTTATCATTAAAGCAGGCATGAATGAAGTCCATTAACGTTTATATGATCAATTATCTATCATCATTGCTACAAGAAGATGGGTCTCATTGTCATTGGAATAGAAGAGGGGTCATAAATTTTAAAACAAAAAAAAAAAAAGACTAATTTGCGCTCGTGCTTAAGAACAAAATCTCGCACTTGCCAATACCGAGTTTTCCTCCTGTTACGTATCTATTGTTATTTATGATTTTTCTTCAATTCAAAAAGTAATGTTTATATAAGTGAAAAACAATTCCAGAAAAAAGTTATATGACTGAAACACAATTATAAAACGTTGTATTAATGGTTAGGGCATCGAAATTAAGAAACTCTATTTTTTTTTCCGGGAAAATGCATTCTCTCAAACGAGGCCCCTCAAATTTGAGGATAATGCCATAGCGATACAAGTAGGTGTTTCTTCAATACATCCAAAAAAATTACCAATAAAGAGCATATTTTGCTAGATCACGAGCAACCCTATTTTTATTTATTTATTTTTTGATGCAAACAAAGTTAAACTGCATTTCATGCATGATTAAACTGGAAATTTAAAACATGCACTATTTGAGGTTACCTTTGCAAGAGTATGAGCAACCTCATTTGTTTGTCTCTTAGTAAACTCTACCATCGAGTTTATAAAAGTTGAGCTATTAAAATTCTTACAATGAGAAACAATTGCTCCAAATTCAGAATTATCTGCCTTATTTGATTAAAAGCTGTCAATAATACTTTTGGCATCTAGTTCAAAAACAACACCATCCAACCCCAAAGATGCTACCCATTTCATGAGGTACCCTATTATGACATACACAAAAATTATGAAACCTAGATGAAATTGCTTTACAATCTGATTAGGGCCCATTTGTTACGGATAAAAAATTAGTGATTTTGTTGTTAAATAATTTAGAGATTTTTAAGAAAATGATAAGTTGTTTTGTGTGTGTAGCATACTAAAAATCACTTATTTTAAAAAAAAATTATTTAAAAAATGATTTTTATGGGAAGCTACTCAAACATATTCTCATTTTAAGGATAAAACTGGTTTTTTTTAAGAAAATAATTTTTCATTAAAGCTGAAACGAACACAATCGGGATCACTAAAAATAATTTTTTTTGTTAAAAAAGTGATTTTCTCATAAAAAAAAAATTGTAACAAATGGGATCTAAATCATGCCAAAACAAGAATTGATACTTAAAAAACAATGCATAACATGCACCACTTTAAGATAATCAAATTCAGCTACCACAAAAATAACCTCATATCAGGCTAAGAAATACTAAATTGATTGTAAGTATTTAATTCTTTGTAGTTGTCTTTAATTGTATCATAGTTTTTTATCCCAATTAATGGTATAATATTGGGGGAAAACATTATTAGATATTAGATTTACAAAACAAGAAACTAATTAAGCATCAATAGATATGAAACTGATGGGGTATTTAATTCACAAATTCAGAGGAAGTAATTGATTTTCAAGTCAAATTAATTAGGAATCATAAGGAATTCTTTCCACAAATCTTAAACATTAGAGAACAACTCTCTCCGATCAATAACATCATACCTCTCTTCGAAAAAGGTGAAATAGGATCGGTTAAGAGGCATTTTTCGCCCTCATCATCTTTTTATCCTTAAGGGAAAGCTCCAATAATGCCATCTTAAGGAGACAATGCCACATATAGAGTTTTTCCTATCACCTCTTTTTTCACTAGTGCAAAAATGGGATTAGAATTAGACATTTAAAGTCAGGCGCTCAGATGCCTGACTACATAAGTGACGCGGTGGCAAACTTGTAATTAAAAGGCAAAACTCGCGAGTTTTAAAGTCAAGCGGATACACGCCTGACTTCTAAAGTGAACAAATAGGGAAAAAAGTAGACTTTAGAAGTCAGGCGTGTATTACGCCTGACTACATAAGTGACGCGGTGGCAAACTTGTAATTAAGAGTAAAATTATTTGTTTCTGTTTTAATACTTTAGAAGTCAGGCGTGTGTATTCGCTTGACTTCTAAAGTACTAAAATAATAAAAAAGAATTTCACTGCCTCACTCTCAGAACACTCCTCTCGATTCTCACTCTCACGTACTAGCATTCTCAGTCTGAAACCCTAAATGTTTTTCTTCGATCCTCAGAGACTCAGCCTTCGCTCTCCTCTCGTCACTGAGCCTCAGCACCCTACTCATCCTCTCCTCTTTCATGGCACCGTGGTCTTTCTCTCTCCCTCCACCGTGACTTCGTTTCCTCCTCTCTTCTCTCACTCCGTTTCCTTCTTCTCCAAAACGCAGCTCTGCTAGGGTTTCACAAAACCCAGCAGAATCCACTGATTGAAAGCTGTTTCAGCTTCAATCTTTAGCCACGAACACGAATCAGAAGGTAGAATACAAAAGTCCTCTGCTTTGATTCTTCGATTTTGTTTTTACGAACACTAACTCACTGTTTTGTGTTTTTACAGGTATTCTGAGTTCTGGGTTTTGAATCGGAAGTATGAACAAGAACAATGAAAAGGTATTCAGCAAAACCTTCACTGTTCCCTCTGTTGTAACTCTTTCTTCTCTCTCTTCTTCTTCTTCTTCTCACTGCTTCTCTTCTAGGGTTCACTGATTCTTGAAAGATTGCAGTGATTGAATACTGGAAGTGCTTCAATGTTGCTGCGGAACACTTCTAGGACAGGTAATTGTGAAAACCCCTTTGTTTTCACTTCTGATTTTGCTCGTTTGGAAACCCTAGATCGTAGATACTGATTTGTATTGTGTTTCTTGACTTGTATGTACAAATGACGAGTTCATCTTGCACTCAACCTTGAACGAGAACATAGCGAAGGTACGAAATCACTCTTCTCAATGATTTCTCTTAGATTCTTTGACTTTCAACCTCTGATCTGTATTTTGTTTACTTGTATGTACTGTACAGCTTGTTCTTGTGAACACCTCAAATTTCATCAACTGAAATTCTGTTGGAACACACAAGTAGGTATACTTCTTTTACCTTCACTCACTGTTACACTGTTTCTCTCTTTTCTCACCTTTAGAGGAAGATACTAAATGGGTAGTAATAACAATTTTATTTTAATTCTCTCATTACAATCTTCATTACAATCAGGATGTTGTTTTATACAAGGATGTGATAGGATAGCTTCATAATTCTTTTTTTTAAATAACTTCATTGTAGGCATTACTGAGACACTATACGTATAGTGTCTATAGCTTTCTCTACCTTTTTGTCAGTGGGGTGAGTGCATCATGTTTGATTATTTATTTGTCTACACTCTTGCTGAATGATAGATTTGCTGTTCTGAATTTGTATGGAGACTTGAATAGGGGTTTGTGGCTTTCTTGCTCATAAGAAAAATCATAGCTTTCTTGCTGATATAAAATGTTTAGTGGACAATTATATTAGTTTATCTATGAATTTTTAGATTTGTAGAAGGATGACGCCCCAAAGCTTTTACATGAAAATTTTCTGTCATGAATAAACCCAGACCTTTAAACTTAAGAGCATTAGATACAATATTAATGATATTTAGATTGAAAACACTTATGCTAATCAAATCTTATTTTTTTAAGTTCTCTTATTGCAATGTGAGTGCTTGGTAATGAAATGGCCAATTTATCTGTCACTCTTAGTAATGAAATGGCCAATTTATCAGTGAAGAAACAATTTATTGGCCAAGGGAAAGACCATAGAGAATGACAATCACACATGCAGACCTTGAACTAGTCATAGAGAATAGCAATAGAGAATGGCAATAACACATGCAGACCTTGAACTAGCCAAGCAAAAGTAAAACAGATTTGAGTAGCAAAACAAGAGCTTTCCTTATGGTTCTCACCATCCTATGAGAATGAATTTTTAGGATGAATTTTTGAAGCAATGACTCAAAGATTACATTATGGCCTTCTGCATCTCCTATTAACATTGGGATAGGTATCGACCATGTAGATAAACTAATGCTTTCTGCAGGATTGATTCCTTTCATTGTGATAATTTTGTCTGCTCAGGGATTCAACTATTTCTAAAGTGGTCATTTTCTACATGTCTCAAACTATGCTAATTTAAGATGTAATACTTGCGTCCTTTTAATCACAATTATCTTTTAGATATGTGTCTGGCTTAATAGTTTACAAATCTGATAAGTTCATAGATTTAAACTGATCAATTTTTAACATTCACTTGAAAATGGTCAGGTTTCCAATTGGATGGTATTATCAATTGAAAAATGGAGCATTCTTTCAGATACAGTTCAATTGAATGGCCGGTCTCCACTCTTCTAAGGTGAACAACATGGCTAGGATTTGTTGGGCCAATGGAACCTTATAAGACCTTGAGAATACAACCAGGTTCCTCTCAATCTTAGGTTTGAAAGGCTTTCAAACGCCTTGCTCTGTAGGTTTGATCCTCCATGTAATTTGCATGCTTCTCCCGGTATATAAGATGAACAAGTTTTTATTGGATATGTGGCCTCTCTTAAACAAGGCATTTCCGTGATCTTCTTTCGGTGATTGGTTGAACAATTTTTGCTTGGATATATGTGGCCTTTCTTAGAGAATGTACTTCTGTGATCAATCTTGGTTAGTTTGTCTTCTTAATGGAAAGTGCATTTGGCACTATATCAATATGCAACATTTTTTTAATATGCAACATTTTTTAGCTACTTATTCATTGTTATTTCATTTTTTTAGGTGTTTGTTGTGTTGTGCTGTTAATAAATTAGAGACTTTGTTCCTTTCCCCTTCCTCATCTTCTTTAAAAAGGGTGTTTTTTAGCTTCAATTTTCTGCATGTGAAGTTTGAGAAATGGCGAGTTTTTTTTATCTATTTTAAATTATATTTAACTTATATTATAGAGCATGTTACTTTTGATTTTAAGTTTTCCTTTGAGTTACTTTTGATTTTAAGTTTCCCGCATTGCTAATATGTGGTATCCTTTGATTTTAAGTTTTCCTTTAAGTTTCCCGCATTACTTGAATGAATGGTCCAAATGATCAAATTATATTAGTATGTATTTCTTCTTTATATGATTATATTAGTATCTATAGTTATCAGTTATATTTTGAAGAATCTGTCTGACATGTTAAGCTTTGTAGAATCTGTCTGACATGTTAAACTTTGTACTTATCTGGTCTTATGGTGTTACATTCATCATGTACTTTGAAGATCTTGAACCTACTTTTATTCTTAGACTTGGTTTTTAACATGTTTTTGTCATTTTTGTGTTCTTTTAAGTTGGGAAAAAGGTTATTTTATACCAGTTATGGAGATGCAATTGGAAGCATAATGAAAAAATGAGGGCTGGAATGGTTGATTCTGGAAGGTAGTCATTTTGATATTCAAATTTTCTGTTTTGCATTTAACTAGGGTCATTATTCATTATCATATATAATGAAGGTCATACTTTGGATGGTAAATGTTAAACCATTTACAAGAATAAATTTTTTACATAGTCATTAAGACATTAACTACCTTCTTTCATTATTCAAGGCATCTGTTGTTAGTTACTATTCTTGATGTTGTTGCTTTTCTGATGTTTAAAGATTTTGGCTCCAAAATTATTGTTAACTTATTGTTTTGTTCTTTTTATATATGAAGGCTAAAGTATACAATGTATCAATATTCCAGTGTACAATTAAGGGATGATCTTTTGTCGATGTTAGTTGCTGGTCACGAGACCACTGGTTCAGTGTTGACTTGGACACTTTATCTTCTAAGTAAGGTACCATTTTACTTTCATTCTATTTGTTTTCCTTCTAAAATGATATTGCTTCCATAGTTTCAACTTTCAACACACCTCTTTTATGATATTAATGCAAACCTCTTCCCAATAGTGTTAATGAGTTTCTGTTGCATATTTTTTATAAGGTAACATGGAAAATGATCATGCACGTTATCCTAATATATTGTTTTGGATAATGATGACATTGTTTTTCCTCCTCAATTTCTTTGTACCTCACCAAAGCATAATGATGACATTGTTTTTCCTCATCAAGATCATTCTTTAGCTCATCTATCTTTTCCTTTAAAAACCTATTTTCAGCTTCTAACTCCTCAGCTTGTGTTTGAAGTAACTTATAAGATTCAGTCATACATTTCTAGTTAGGCATATATATGTATATTTGGTTTCGTTACTGTTATTATACTCTACATGCTTTTGTTAACTATTTTTTATATCCTTTGTTACTGGAATGCAGCACCTAGATCGACCAGGTGTTAGCTTTTGCTCAAGGACAACCTATGAAGATAATGCTATCACCAATGCTATTGAGATTTACACTAGTCCTAGGTATATAGTTTTCCTTCTTTTCAACGGTTTTGTTATTTTACTACTGGATATGGGTACAATGTTTAATATACTCGTTTTCTGTTTCTTAGTGGCGCAGTTCGTTTCACAGCTTCAAATAATGATTCTGGAGTTAGAGACTTTGATATGGAGAAATTTCAACTTTCTAACCATTTTCGTTTTCCCTGGCCAGTGAATGTGAGTTGCTGAGATTTTGTTTTCATGTTAAATTCTTTCTTCCCTCTTAGGTTAGGATTGATTATTGGACACTTTTGTTCTTTCAGAAATTGTATTGCCATGTCTGCTTACCAGTTTACACTTTTGCATTAATGAGCAGTTTTTGCATTAGGAAACATTGCTTACCCATTGGCTGTATGGATGATACACTGGCAATCTTTGTTGTCCATTCCCTCTCTATATTGTTCTTTTTTAATCATTCACATGATTTCTATTTATTTTCCTATTTTTGCTTCCTTTTGCTATTCTGCAGCATACTTCTCTCTGTCCAAATGGTAAGCTAATTTTTATTTATTTTGCAGACTATTACTCCATTATCCGGGCACTTGGATTTTTCATTTGCATCTGCATGGCATCCTGATGGGGTCACCTTTGCTACCGGGAACCAAGACAAAACCTGCCGGATTTGGGACATGCGAAATCTGTCGAAGTCAGGGGCAGTGCTGAAGGGCAACCTTGGAGCCATCCGTTCATTACGGCATACTTCTGATGGCCAGTATATGGCCCTGGCAGAGCCTGTAATATCAGCTCTTTTTCCTTAAGATCTTGCATGTTCTCTGACTCCAATTCAGTGTCAATTTTACTATCTTCAATGCCATCAACACAATTTTGATTTGGTGAGAAACAACTTTGATTGTTCTTAACTTTGCTTACAATCTGTACACTGCCATTGGGTCGAAAATTGGCCATCTATCTGTTTGTGTAAATGTGTAAATATATTCTATTAGGATCTGATTTGGATTTTTTTGATATTGTGTAGGAAAAAGCCCAAATCGAAAGAGCCTAATGCGAAGAGGGGTAAGGGTGAGAACAGATAAATGGCTCTTTTGAGCAATACCTTAATATATGGAAGACTGCACTGATCAACCTTTCAATAGCTATTGGTTAGTATTGAATCTTGGAATTCTTTGCTTATTGATCTACAATTTGGTCCTTGTGAACAGAATCAGATTATAAAATCATTTCAATGATTACAGTGTACAATTTATCTATTACGCATTTTGATGTTGAGCCTGTAAAGTATTAACACCATCAAATAACGATGTAACAGGTGCAGTATTTATTGTTCATTTGTGGTTCATGGATCAGGGCCGAAACCATGTTGCAGATTCATGTATGATAGGACAGAAGAAAGGGTATGTAATATCTAGTGTAGCTCTTTGATCTTTTGCTTTTACTTTTGTTTGTTGATATCTGATTATATTGGTATTTAGATTAATGCAATAGAAAACCGAATTAAGAAACATGCAAGATGTTGCTAAGGGGGGATTTATACATGTATACATATTCTGGGTTAGTTGATATCAGCAATATGAAATTCCTAATATTATATTTATTGCTGTGATTGGACAGCAGGGGGGTGTTTTTGCCACAAGTAACAAACTTTTTGGTTTTGTATAATGAAAATAAATGTGCCTATTTGTTGTATTGGTCTTTAGTGCAGTAACGCTGCTTACATGCTGATTCGTTCTTTTGCAGTACTGAGATATAAAGTGTTGATGAAAGGGGGAAATTGGTGATATCATATGCATCACTGTTGAGATGGCATCTTCCCTGCTCAAAAGGTAAATGATATTCTTATAGATAATGAAATATGTTAGTTGTCCTGCTTATCGGAGTTTGATAACTCACTTTCAATAATATTGGTGCTGAACAGGTTAAACTTTTCAGTTCTATTTGACAATGAAACATTTTGCAGTAAAAATACTTCATTCTCAAGTGCACATGATTAATATTTGCTATGAGATTTAGTGGATAAAGTTATAGAAGGTGGGTATTATTTATGGTTGTTTTACTGTGAGTATTTTTTATGACCTGAGCACTGATATATGACTCCATGGCCCAATGGATAAGGCGCTGGTCTACGGAACCAGAGATCTGGGTTCGATTCCCAGTGGAGTCGCTTCTACGGAATGAAAATTTGTATAATCAGGGTGTATAGATTAAACCAAAATTTGAAAAAAAAAAAACTTTTAAGGTCAGGCGCAATAATGCTTGACTTTAAATCATACTTACGAAGTCAGGCAAGAATTAATGCTTGACTTCGTAAGTATGATTTAAAGTCAAGCATTTATTCTTGCTTGACTTTAAATCATATTTACGAAGTCAGGCAAGAATAAAATGCTTGACTTTAAATCATACTTACGAAGTCAGGCAAGAATAAATGCTTGACTTTAAAACAGACTTAAGAAGTCAGGCGCAATAAATGCTTGACTTTAAAACAGACTTAAGAAGTCAGGCGCAATAAATGCTTGACTTTAAATCAGACTTACGAAGTCAGGCTATCGCTTGACTTTAAAACTCCAGACATACAAAGTCGACTTAATAAAAGTCAAGCGCCCGCCTGACTTTAAATCCCCTTTTCGCCTGACTTTAAATCCCTTTTTTGCACTAGTGTTTTAAGTTACCTTCACATCATTTTTTTTTATATACGAAGGAGAGGTATGTTCTTTCCCAATAAGGATCAAGTAAATCACTTGATCAAGATCAAGAAATAACCATGACATTAGTGGCGTGCACTTTCACCACTTTTAAAAATATTCACTTACCTTCTATACAAATTTTATTTCGACCACCCTATTTAAAATTTTGCAACAATATCCAAACTCATTTCATCTCACCCCGTAGTCTCGACCCCAACCTATCTAAAACATACCATCTCTCTCGACCTTTTGCTCTCTCTCTCTCTCTCTCTCTCTCTCTCTCTCTCTCTCTCTCTCTCTCCCTCTCTCTGAAATTCATTCCCTATATTCTCTCTCTCTCACTCAAAATTCTTCGGCTACCGTCCACCTCCCTCTAATCATTTGTCACTCTCTGACCGTTCGTGGAAGCGCAACACGATGCTCACCCAACTCTGTTGTCTCCTCCCTCTACTCGTCTGCCTCCTTCTACTTTACTCTCCATTCTAATTGTCAAAATCGGAGACACGATATTGATCACGCAGTTCGGCCAAACTTTGCCTACGTCTGCGACTACAGAGTAGCTGTAGTTCCGTTTTATTGATTGTGTGTCTTGATCCTTTGAGTACAAACACTAATGAGTTTAAATAGGCTATTCTATGAAAACCTAACGGGCCTGGGCCGAATCATATGCAAATAAATCTACAAATCTACTATTTACAACTTTCCTTATTTCCTTATTCACATCCCCCCTCAAATTGATGCGGGTCATCAAGGAGCATCAATTTGCTGACAAGAAACTGATGGCGTGGGCAAGGAACGACTTTGGTCAAAATATCTGCAACTTGAACTTGAGTATTGATATGAGGGATGGATATAACATGATTATCATAGGCTTCACGAATAGCATGACAATCAACTTCAATATGCTTAGTACGCTCATTAAAAACCGGATTTGCAACAATCTGAATGGCACTTGTATTGTCAGCATAGAGAGATTTCGGTTCGGTTTGAGGAAATCCAAGTTCACCCAAAAGACCACGAAGCCAAAGGATTTCGGAGCATGCCGTAGACATAACACGATACTCCGATTCAGTTGAGGACTTAGAGACTCTTGCCTGCTTCTTACTTTTCCATGAGATCAACGAAGAACCAAGAAACATGCACCAACCAGTGACGGAGCGGCGAGTGTCAAGACACCCAGCCCAATCAGCATCACTGTAGCAAAATCAACTTAAGAGGGGTCCCACTAGGAAAGAACAAACCCCGTTGAGAGGTACCTTTCAAGTAGAGAATTATACGACGAACCGCTGCCAAGTGAAGATGATGAGGAGAATGCATGAACTGACTTACTTGCTGAACAGCAAATGAAATGTCGGGTCGTGTAATGGTCAAGTAGTTAAGACTACCTACGAGCTGTCGATACAATAAAGGGTCGGTCAAAAGTTCACCCTCGTCACTGTGGTATTTAACATTAACCTCAAGAGGAGTATTCACAGGATTAGCGGATTGGAGGCCAGCCATAGCAATAAGGTCGGTGTCATACTTATGCTGATGGAGAAATATACCCTTAGAGGTAGAATGAACCTCGAGTCCAAGAAAATAATGTAAAAGACCACAATCTTTCAATTGAAATGATGCGTGAAGCTTTTGTTTAACTTCCTGTATGGATGCTGCATCAGAACCCGTAATGATCATATCATCAACATAAAGAAGCAGCAGAACAATGCCCGTAGATGTGCGGTGAATGAACAAAGACGAATCATACTGACTTTGAGTAAAAGAGAACCCAAGTAGAGTGGAACGGAATTTCGCATACCATGCTCTAAGCGCCTGTTTCAAACCATATAGAGAGCGTTTGAGCTTGCACACCCCCTTAGATGAAGAGAATAGGCCCTGAGGGGGAGTCAAATAAATATCTTCAGTCAGGTCGCCATGAAGAAATGCATTCTTCACATCCATTTGGTGGAGAGACCACCCATTAGAAGCAGCTATAGAGAGCACCATTCTAACAGTAGTCATTTTAGCAATCGGTGCAAATGTCTCATCATAATCAATACCATATTCCTACTTGTTGCCTAAAGCAACCAATCGAACCTTGTACCGACTGAGAGATCCATCAGAATTCAATTTCACAGAATAGACCCATTTACAGCTTATGGGTTTGATACCAGGAGGGCAAGGAACAATATCCCAAGTGAAGTTGTCCTGAAGGGCCTGAAGTTCCTCATTCATGGCATTTACCCAAGACACGTCTTTAACAGCCTGCGAGTAACAAGTAGGAATAGATGTGTTAGATAGAGAAGCAGTTAAAGCAGTATGTGAGGAAACAAACCTGTCTGGGGAATATCTTTCAGGTGTTCGAGACGTTCTACTAGAACGCCGTGGTGCCGGCGGTACAGGATCAGGATCAGGTGGCGGATCAGCGTCGGAAGGGGAAGTGGGAACGAGTCCTGGTTTATCAAAAAATTGGGAAAGTATAGCAATATCATTCAAACCAGGAGAAGAGCAAGGAAACATAAACTGATTATCAAAAAATGTCACATTCCTAGAAATGCGAAAACGGTGGTTAGAGACATCATAACACACAAAACCCTTATGAGACTGACTATACCCCATAAATGCACATTTGACAGATTGTGCTCCAAGCTTATGTCTTTCAGTGGATGGGAGGTGAACAAAACATATACACCCAAAAGTATGTAAACTACTGTAATCAGGCTAAGTTTTAAAAAGACAAAAGTAAGGAGAATCAAACCCAATCACCGTGGAAGGAAGACGGTTGATCAAAAAAACAGCTGTGGAAAGAGCCTCCACCCAAAATTTGGATGGAACAGAGGCCTGGAAAAGTAAGGTACGTGTCACATCCAACAAGTGACGATTCTTACGTTCTGCAACACCATTTTGCTGAGGGGTATTAGGACAAGATCGTTGAGACAGTATACATTTTTGCTGTAAGAACTCCTGAAACTCATGAGACATATACTCACCACCGGAATCAGACCGAAGAATTCTAATACTGGTTTGAAATTGATTTTCAACATACATTAGAAATTTCTTAAACATAGAAAACACTTCAAATTTAGATTTAAGAAAATAAATCCAAGTAAAACGGCTATAATCATCAATAAAGGTGACAAAATATTTATAGTGAGCATGAGAAGCGACAGGAGAGATTCCCCAAACATCACTATAAATCAACTCAAAACAAGTAGAAGCACGATGAGCACCAGACAGAAAAGGAAATGTTTTACTTTTAGCTAATTTGCAAACCGAACATGAAATAGGGGTACTAGAATCCATCAGTTTAGAACCTAACAAGCCAGTCTTAAATAAGTGAGACAAAACAACAGAGTTTGGATGGCCCAATTTCCTATGTCAGTCCTCACATGCATTCAAAACACTATTACAAACAAGAGATAAATGATTTGAAATAAACTGGAGTGGAAACACTCTTCCAACTTTAGGCCCCTTCGCGATCACCTTCCCCGACACCCGATCCTGTACAAGACAACCATCCGGAGTAAGATTAACATCAAGCCTTCATCCACTAATTGACCAGCAGACAATAAATTTGAGGCATGCCCAGGTGCTACCAGCGCATTACGAAAATTAGAATTTATGTCACCAACATTAGTTACAGGAAGGGTACTGCCATTAGCAATTTGAATTTTCTGATTACCAATATAAGAACGTAAATTGTGCAGGAGTTTAGAGGAACCCATCATGTGATTCGATGCACCAGAGTCAAGTAACCAATATATGAAAGAAGACATACCAGTAATGCCCAAGGTAGAAAGAGCAGATAGTACCATTTGTTGAATTAATTCAGGCTGTAGAGCACCACCATCAGATGCACCAGTGGTGGAAGGACCAGCGGTAGAGCTAGTAGTGGCATGGAATGCCTGCACCGGACGCTTAGTCGGTCGTGGAGGACGCGTAGGACATACAGAGATGATATGACCCTGCTGCTTGCAATGATTGCAAAATTTCTTAGGACAACTACGAGCAACATGTCCAAACTGTTTACAAGAGAAGCATTGAGTTTGTCGCATATCACGGCCCACACATCTATTTTGCGCAGCATATGCAACTGTCACAGGTTCAGAATGGACAGGATCATTAAGCATGGTTCCTTGAGTATTAAGACGTTGTTCTTCCCTAAGCAGTTCACCAACACAGATATCCAAGGAAGGAACAGGGTTCCTATTCAGCAAAGCACCTCGAACGGCCTCAAATTCCGGACGAAGTTTCATGAGAAATTGATCCTGTTGACTAGTATCATAAACATCACGCAAGACCGACAATGACGGCTTGGGAACAGCAGCATAGATAATAGCAGAGTGTTCTGTCCATAAATTCAGAAAACCAGAATAATAATCTTGAATTGACAAATTACCTTGTTTGTAATTGGCGATCTCCAACTCCAACTGGAAACACTTAGCCGTATTGTCCTGATTGTAAATACGCTTCAAGTAATCCTACATTTCTTGAGCGGTTGAAAAAGATCTCAAATTATTGATCATCTGAGGATCAATTGTACTGAGGATCAATTGTACTGAGGATCCACGAAATAATTTGAGCATCTTTGACTTCCCACGCATCTAAGGCAGTGTTATCTGTCGGCGCCTTAGAAATACCATCAAGGTGATTCCATAGTCCTTTCCCTTTGACATACATCTTGAATTGAAATTCCCAAGCTGCATAATTTTTTTCGGTGAATCGAACACAAAAATTATCTCGTTCCTTGTCAGAAGCCATTAAAAAAAATGATGTCGTGAACAAATCAGAATTTGCCCAAAAAAATATACTAGACCAAATAATCTCCCTGCCAACAGAAAGATGCCAACCAAAAAAGGAAACAAATATTGCCAGCCAAAAAAGGAAACAAAATCGTGAAACAAGAAATCCTCGCAACGCAAACGAAACGGAAGCCAAGAAATCCCCAAACGAAACCGAGCAAGATTTGCGAACAGGATTCCGCAAATATCACAACGCAAACGGAAGCCAAGAATCCCACGACTCAGATCTCGCAAAGCAACCGAGATAGATACCAAGCAGAGTCACGAAGCTGGAGCGTAACAACCAACAGGGCTTCCGCAAGTAGGACGACGAACCCAGGTGAGCGATTCGCAATATGGATCGAACAATCGGAACGCCAATTACGAAAGCAGGAGAGCGACGAAACGCCCACACGAAAATCACGAGCGACAGAACGCCAATTACGAAAGCAAGAGACAGATACCAAGATCAAACCTAGACTGATACCATGTCAAAATCGGAGACACGATATTGATCACGCAGTTCGGCCAAACTATGCCTACGTCTGCGACTACAGAGTAGCTGTAGTTCCGTTTTATTGATTGTGTGTCTTGATCCTTTGAGTACAAACATTAATGAGTTTAAATAGGCTATTCTATGAAAACCTAACGGGCCTGGGCCGAATACATATGTAAATAAATCTACAAATCTACTATTTACAACCTTCCTTATTTCCTTATTCACATCCCCCCTCAAATTGGTGCGGGTCATCAAGGAGCATCAATTTGCTGACAAGAAACTGATGGCGTGGGCAAGAAACAACTTTGGTCAAAATATGTGCATCGTATATATTCATCTTCAACGAACTAGAAGTTCTTCGTTCTTCTCCAAACGTGACTCTTTCGAAGAACCTAGAAGCTAAAACCCATCTTGAACGAAACGGAAAACCTAGGTACGAATCTATTACTGTTTCCTTAATTTACATTAATTTCTTGCCTGTTATTGTTTGAATCTGTTCTCGTTCTTTTATTTGCGGAACAAATTCAAATCTGCATTTGTTTCCAATCGAATCTGTGATTTTTTTTCCCTAGGAATTGTTTTTATTCGAATCTGTAATTGTTATTTTCAAATCTGTGATTGTTTCTGAATCTATTCGAATCTGCTGTTGTTTCTGAAATTGTTCTTTGAATATTTTCTTAACATGTTTGAACTCGTTCTTCTGAGTATCTCCCAGTTCCAGTCAGAGCAATGCAGTTAATCTTCATGCTACTCTTCAAACTGAGCCCAGCAAAAGAGGACTCATGGTAAATCAAAAGCTTCAAAAATTTCAAATGGGACTCCTAGATCAAATGACGGTAACTTTCTTTAAGAGTATCAATCTGTGCATTAATTTGTTTATCACTATATCACGCCAGTTTTTATTTTTGCGTATCAGAATCTCCTAATTTCAACTTTAGTCATCAACTACCGTTATGGCAATTCCTTAGGTATGTCCAGACTCAAGTGGTAGTTTCTCCTTGAATCCACCTTACACTTTGCTTCAATAATTTGGATCTTTTTATAATGGAAGAGTATACTTATATATAGGCTTGTTTATCAAGAAATTTTCCAGCTTGATCAGGAAGGCTAATGATGGTACCGCTAATCTAAATAGACCATTGAGATTTTAGAGATATGGTAAATGTTTTTTACTTGTTATATGGCTGATAGTTCCTATTAGCAGAGGAATGCTAGCTTGAGGACTGCATAAAGTTTGCTACAGGTTGATGTTGAAAGTCTACATGCTAAGGAATGCAAGCCTGAGGGTGTATAAGGTTTGCTAGTTTTAGCAAAAAGAAAGAGCTTGACAACCTTGTTTACATTTGAGTTGTGATTTATTACTACTTCATTATGTGATAATGGGCTTGTTTGATCATTAGTTACTTTTTTTAACCAAGGCACATATTATTTTGCCTATAAGGACATCATACATGTGCAAGATAGGTACTTCAAATGATCACAATAGTTCTAGAATTGTTGGTATTGTTCATTTCTTAATGATATATTGTCCATCTATTTGTTACTCAAGATTTTTTGGGATGTATTGTCTATCTATATGTTGCAGAGTAACAAAAACTGCTAAAAATAGAATTGTGAACTAGTTAAATTGTTTTTAAACATGATTTGGTAGCACAGCATATACAAGTATAGTTCATAGTTAATTCATTGCAAACATGACTTAGATGTGAGGCTTGTACTTTAAGTTGAATATCAATGGAATGCTACTTTCAAAATAGGTATATGTAACTCATATTATGCAGGTTATTACCATATTCTAAAATGACAGAAAAGGTCATGTATTATATATTTGACTAAATTATAGTTTTGGTCCCCCTATTTTCAAAAATTCAGACATTTGGTCCTCCTATTTTAAAACTCAGACATTTGGTCCCCCAATTTTAAAAAATCAAATACATTTAGTCCAAAGAGGGACCAAATGTCTTTGATTTTTTAAAATTGGGGGACCAAATGTCTTTGATTTTTTAAAATTGAGGGACCAAATGTCTTTGATTATTAGCCATAAAAAACTGAAAATTCCTCTTGGGACTAAATGTCTTTGATTTTTTAAAATTGGGGGACCAAATGTCTGAGTTTTAAAATAGGGGGACCAAATATCTGAATTTTTGAAAATAGGGGGATCAAAACTATAATTTAGCCTATATATTTATATTTGAAGTGGTAAGTGGAGAATTTGTCTACTGCACATTTTGTTGTTGATTGTGGTTCTTCGTAATTTAGGTTACATACATTTGCTTTGGAGTTCGATCCTCTTGTTTTGTATTATTGTTGTTACAATGCATATCATGTATTAGACTAACATTTTTGTAATTTCCTTGTTTACAGATAACACAAGAATGATCATGAGTTGTTTCTTTTCTCCTTCTCAATTTTTTATCTTGTTTGTTTTTCTGCAGTGTTGTTGCCTGGTTTAGAAGAATGACTGTTATAGCTTGTGCAGCTGAAACGTTTGACAGAATTCCAAGGTTTGTGTTTTTTTATCATTTAGACATGCCTCCTTTCTGAAAATCTTAGACCATGTCTTATAGTCTCATTAAGACATGCATTCGAGAAGTTTATTGAAGGAACACTTTGGATTATGCATTCTGGAAGTTTATTGAAGGAACACTATATTTGGATTATGCATTCTAGAATTTTGCAATCAAATTATGCATTCTGGAAGTTTATTGAAGGAACACTTTGGATTATGCATTCTGGAAGTTTATTGTAGGAAGACATAAACAATCCATTTGGAATTTTGGATTATGCATTTTGTTACTATCAAGCAAGATAGCTACATTTAATAGCTTCAAGTTAAATTGTAACAGTGACTTGATGAGGTACATCTTGGGAACACTTTTGAGTATCATAGGTGCCTAAAATATATTATACTCCTAGTCTTTTTGTAAATGATGTATGAAAAAATCAACTAAGTTGGGTTGTATATTTTATTTTTAATAGGTTACAGATGCTTCTTGTGTCCTCGAGCACATGAATCTTCCAAGTCAATAAACTAATAAAGATAATAGCGCCAAAGAAGATTAGAAGCTGATTTTCTGTTGTCCAACTAAACTTAGAAATTACGTTTATGCAATTTGATTTTTTGTAAATTTTGAGATTATCGTAAGACTTGATGTTAATTGACAATATGTTGGCATGCTTGTAAGACTTGAGATTAATTTTTAATATGATTTGAGTTTTATTTTCTTTTATTGTTTCATAAATATATTTATTTATTTCATATTTAGCTTTTAACTGATTATCATAAGCATTAATGACAAGAGGAGTCACTAAAATGGTGGGTATGGCAAAATAGAAGGCTTCACGAAAACCTGTATCAACAGAAGTTCAGTCGTGGGTATAGAGAAATTAAGAGTGTTGTTAAAATCTATACCAACAGAAAGGTAATCGTGCGTATAGCTCTGAGGTTTTGTCTAATGGTAAGAAAAACCATCACTATAGGCTATAGCGACGTCATTCTGCCGTGGGTATAGCTAAATAAAGACCACGGAAAGAATCATCCGTTGGTATAGGTTTTCGGTCCTATACGTACGGTTTTTCGCCCTTTACCTACAGTTTTTTACCGTCCCTATATGTCAATTTTCTTGTAGTAGTGAGATTGCCTAGGTTAAAAGCGGCATCAAGAAGAACACAGGATAAGGATGATATTGAGAGTTGAGATTGAGTATTACATGTATGCATAGGGAAATATTTTCTTTTAGCAGTAAAAAGGGATATGGAGTCTTGTTAAAACCTTATGATGCAAAACCCTCATAAGTGAATAAACATCAAGAAGGAAAAATAGTACTCTCCCTAAATTTTATTGATAAAAAATAGAAAATAAACAGAAAGCGTGGGGGACTAGACAAATACCCATGAGCATTAACATTATTATGAAAGGAAATAAAACATCTTATAAAGGTGTGCAAAAACATCACAGCACACCAAAAATAGGAAGAAAAAAGGAAAAACCAATCCATCAAAAGGAATAACATAATTCCCAAGAAAGAAATTACCAAAATTTAAAGCTAGGCAAACCCAATCTATTCCTGAAAAATCCTCAGCAATGAAGCTTGGAATACGATCCCACCAAACAAAACCACTTGAATTAGTTTCATGACCTGAGAGCTTATCAACACGGGCATACCCTTTCAATAAATATGAGTGCAGACGAAGTTCATCTGTCTAGACAAATATAAACAATTATTCCATATACTTTTAAGCTTCCAATGGACTACTTTGCAATTCTTAAAAGCATAAGCCACTAATTGAGAATCACATTCTAACCACAAACTCTTCTAACCATTATCAAATGCAATCTCTATAGTCAACATAGCACCAATAATTTCAGCATAAAACGCATAGTTGTCGCCAATAGAGGCAGAAAACAACCAAGATAGAAGCACTTCTGTCTCTAAAAATACCACAACAACCAACTTGACCAGGACAACCTTTAGCAGCACCATATGTATTGTACTTTATGATGTAAGGAGTTTGGGGTATTCAAATACCCTCTTTGATATTTGAAGAGTTCCTGAAATTACCAATGATATTGAAGGCCTTTATAATCATAAACTCAACAGTAGAGGAAGACATTGTAGATTTAGAGGCATTTCCTGCTAAAGCCACATTGAAAATAATTAAATTGATAGTCGAGGCTATCACTCAACTTGTCCAAATAATGTTAACAACGTAGCAGAGAGAATATCACTCAACTGAAGGTTCCAACCATGAGAAGTCGAGGCTAAAATGCTTTGAAAAGAAGAAGTATCAATATGGACACTCAGGATACCTCCAAGCCAATTCCAAATATGAGTGGAAAATGGTCAAGCCTGGGAAAAGGTGTTGAGCGGTCTCTAAATCACTACTACAAAGACTACAAATAGAAACAATAGAGCAGACTCTAATCCAAATTTTTCTGCAACGTTCAAAATGTTGTGGGTAACTCATGTTTCCGTCGAATTTTAGCGGCAGAAATCTTCCCTCGCAAATAGGTTGGTCGAAAACGCGTACCGACGAAATTGGGAAATCCGTTGGAAATTACTGACGGCCATATCTATCGCTAATCTGTAGGTAATTAGCATGAGGTGTTGTCTGCCACTAATTATCGATGGCCAATTCTATTGCAAAAAATGCACGTCTAATGATTACAGACGGCCAAATCCACCATTAATCAACCAGTGGGTTATTTTTTATTTTTTATTATTTTTTCAAAACCTTCTTTTATATATTTTTATATTATTATTAATAAATACTAACATGTAAAATAAATAAAACAATTAAATATAAAAAATTCAGAAAAAATTAAATAAAATGAGAAATGTCATAAAATAATCTTAAATGTCATGAAATAATCCGAAGTGTCATAATAGTACAAAAAGTCCTAATAGCCAGCGTCAATGGAATTAGAGTCAAAGTCAGAGGTCTCAGATCGCTGCTCTGACTGTGGAGCTCTCTGACGCTTTCTCCCATACAGCTTCAGAATCTTCGCCTGCTGACGGGGCATCCTCACAATGTTCTCCTGCAAGGTCCTGATCTTGAGACTACACCCGGTCCCTCAGCTCTTTCACCTCAATTGAGGTCTCTGAACGAGGAGGTCGACTGAAAAAAAGTTCTGCTGGTGTCGATGTGATCGATCCCAGTCTGAATAAAGGGAGTAAAGGGCCATGCACCATACAGGCGACCCTTATTCTTCTCGCCTACCGCCTTCTTCCAGTTGTGCATCGCTAGAGCAGCCTCCTCAGGGGTAAGTGAAGCAAGTGATTCAGGGTCCCAAATTCCATGAGTCTCCCGAGTCATCATTTAATGAAACTCCTCTTGTTTTGCATAACCAAACAATATATCATAATTAGTGCTCCATTTTAACATAACAACACTATATAATACAAATCAAGTTGGATATTTACCCGAATCTTCCTCGAGCGCTCATCAACAAAATCTTTGGTACCCTTCCTCACATGTGTGGCCTTGTGCAACTCATGAATAAGGAGTGCCCGCCCGAGCATCTTAGCTAGTAAAAATGAAAAACACGTGTTCAACGATTTCTAATTAATCACCCTACCTAAAATAATGTAAAGATTTTTAAAACACTTTACCAGTCTAGCAGCATGTTGAGCCTGACTGATCGAGCTACGGTAGGGAAGCGAGCCATCCTTCTCTGATGCTCAATTCTTTTTGGCTTGTGCACACAACTTTTGGTAATCATTCGTAGCCAAGTGTGCCTTGAGGGCGCCCTGACAGCCTCACATATCCAAGTGGGCCTCTGATCTATAATCTGCACAGTCTTGAGCATGTCCGACAAACGGCGACCCACTCTCTGCATAAAAATCCTCCTAACGTCTTTCTCTTCCCTCGGTTTCCACGCCCTCGCGTTTGTATTAACCAAATAAAAATTATGCATTATTAATTATATTAAACATTAAACAATAAATTAAATTTAACAATATATGTAATGACATTATTGATACCTACATTAAATAAATAAAAAAAATCCCTTCTTATCATAGTCACTCACAGGTCACCTCTTTGGCCAAAATTGCTGATACTTTTTATTCAGCACATAGGTGATTTTCTTCGAAGTGGTCTTCGAAGGAAGCAACCTGCATAATAAAAATATGTCAAACACATATATAAGTTGTAGCAGAATTAATTTTAAATTAAAAAAATCATAGAATACTTACGCTCCACCACATGGATAGATGACTGGGCGACCACCATCCATGACAACCACCACCTCCTCCTCCTTCTCCTCCTCCTCCTCCTCCTCCTCCTCATCATCATCATCATCATCATCATCATCATCATCATCATCCTCATCGGTCGATGCCTCCGGATCTACTCGCTCCTGGTGGACCGATTGCAGATGATCGTCATGGGGCACGACATATTGTTGGGAAAAACAACATAGAGAAATAAAAAGAGCACAATCGGAACACAAGAAATTAACGTGGAAAACTCCAAAACCGGAGAAAAACCACGAACCGTTGTCTAATGACAACGAGAGAATACCACTATGTGAAAATTGTTACAACACACAGACTTATCTAAAAACACCCCCATGGCCCCAGTACACCCACACCCTCCAAAGAAAATATTTAACTACATCTCAAAACACTCTAAAACAAGAGTATAAGAGAAAAAACAAAGTCAAATACAACTTAAGGTATTTCTGACTGGTGCATCTTGTAATGAAGAACTTGAGCCCATTATATAGCCTTGGTCTCCCTCTTCCTTCACAAAACTAAGCGATGTGGGACTTTTTCAAGATGCCCAAATTGCAATCAACTCCAACAATCTCCACCTTGATTGTAACTGATTATCGGGACATCTTCAGCTTTCATTGTCTACACCAACAATCATAGTTCAAAAGAACTATCATACTCCACCTTGAAAGAGTATATTTCACTTGAAGTTAAACCGCTCCAAGAATTTTATCCATGCCGAAAGCCCTCGACATAACTTCTTCAAGATGCTCAATTCCTATCAACTCCAACAATCTCCACCTTGATTGTAATTGACACCCGAGACATCTTCATTGTCTATACCGACAATCATAGTTCAAAAGAACTATCATACTCCACTATGAAAGAGTATACTTCACTTGAAGCTAAACCACTCCAAGAATTTCTACATGTCGAAAGCCATCGACACAACACCTTGTGCAACTCCCGATTATATCAACACATTCATGACTTGTATTTTCCACAAGCCAAAATTGATTCTTCCACCAAATTTCTCTATCAAACTTCTTTTCTGATGTGGAAGATCAGACAAAGCTGCAACCACAGAGCATACTAAAAAATTTACCCCACCGAACCAAAAGCTCTGATACCAGTTGTTGGGGAAAAACAACATAGAGAAATAAAAAGAGCACAATCGGAACACAAGAAATTAACGTAGAAGACTCCAAAACCGGAGAAAAACCACGAACCGTTGTCTAAAGACAACCAGAGAATACCACTATGTAAAAATTGTTCCAACACAGAATACAATTTTGGCTTGTGGGAATAGATAACCGAGGTGTGGGGAAGATGAAGAGGTTCATCTGAAATTTGAGATTTTTTTTTAATAAAATACTAAATAAAAAGTTATGAGTAAGATTAAAAAAATACATATTGAACCTGCACATAAACACTTAAGTGCCATATAGACTTTTTTTTAAGAGAGTTGGATGAAAAATTAAAAAGAGGCCAATGTCTTGAGAATTTAAAAAAAAATATATAGCAAAAGTCCAACATGTTGAGAATTTCAAAAATAGCAAAAGTATTGTTTTCATCGTTTCTATAAATGCATTATCACTAATTAGTCTTCCTTCTTCTTTTTTTTTGGTTCCAAGTCTTCCTTCTTCTTATCAACAATTTAAAAAGAATACAAATTTCAAAAGATAAAAATAGAAAATGCTGTTAGAAAATAAACGAGTTCTAACATTTCTATAAACTTTGCTTCAAAAAACCATTTCTATAAACTATAAATTATATTTTCGATCAATGCATTTCTATTGAAAATGGGAATTCAAATTTTTGGTCAAAAAAATTGGGAATTCAAATTTTGCACGCAAAAATATTATAAAACGTATTTTGAACATTTTTTTTTGACAAGAAAAAAGTATTTTGAACATATCAAACATATTTTACCTAAATTCATGTTTACATTATGACCACATATACGAACCGAGTCACTTGAATTTGTACAATTCAATAATTATTTACATATAAAAACTGAATGATAATTTGACTCCCTACACACGCTATACGTGTCCAAATACATTAGGTGCACATTTCTTCAATAGCATGGACAATGTAAATGCTACACGCTATCCCCATCTCTCCGTTACAAAATAAAAATACATAAAAAACTTTTTCAATTATTTTGCGTTTTTGTGTCTTTAAATTTAAAACTTTATATAATAAAAAATAATTAAAAAAGCGATATTATCAACCAATCAATCAAAAGCACAGTCACCGCGCGGAGTGGATGGATTTGGATATTCCATAATCCATAGTTCCATACCATAATATCAGACGAAAGGGCTCAAAAGTAATTTCACAATCAAAGAAACGATCATTGTGGACACGCGTCAATGGGTAATTACCCAGTTACAGAGCCTTCGGTGCGAGACGGGTAAGTTTAACAAACCAACGTTGTCCAAATGATAGAAGCCACGTAGGACACCTCGTTGCACTAAACTCCAAATCAGCAGCTATGACCCGTTATAAAACCCAAACTCGCACACTCACCTAATCCAAAACGCTCTCTGCAAAAGAAAAAACCAAACAAAACCATTTAACTTTTTCATTTTCCTTCACCGCCGGAGAAATGAACTATCCGGCGACTTTAACTTCACCGTCGATGAACAATGCTCGTCTTTCCGATCACCGTCGTCACGTCTTCCACGAAACTCCTGAACTCGAAATCCTCACTATCTTAGCCTAGAAAAAATTAGCACACGTATACATAAATATATTTTTTCTTTTATTTTTTAATTTTACTTTGTTCTGTTTCGGTGAAGAACATGACAAACCTGTGAGTCTTTGACTGGTTTAGAGAACGATGAATGTGTGTTGACTAGCTTGTGATTTTGACTCGTGAACTTGATGAGGAACTGATTTTGAAGCTCCAAAAAAAGGAGTATAACTCTGTGTGAGCGATTCTGCTTGTGTGTGTGAGAGAGAGAGAGAGATTACATTTTTTTGTTGTTGAAATTTTTGAGAGGGATGGCTCCGTTGAAGATCCAACCTATTGACATCGATTCTGAGGAAGTGAAAGAGATTCGAAACGAGCCAGTTTCGAAGTGGAGACTAAGAAGACTCTTCGCGTTTGAGCGGCAGATTCCGAAGAACAACAAAGATGTTGCCGGAGGAGGAGGAGGTGAGCTGGAACCGAGCTCTGTTTGCTTGGCAAAAATGGTTCAGAGTTTCATGGAAGAGCAACCACCGCAACCTCCGCCTCAGAGATGCGGTCGCAACCGCTGTAATTGCTTCAACGTCAACAGCTCCGACGAGGACGATTTTGACTTCTCCGGTGGCCTTGCTGAATCAGTCACCGATTCCACTGAATCGCTCAAGGTGAATTGAATTAACTTAAATTAAATTAAACTCAACTTATTCTCAGAAATTCAATTTCAACTCTACTTGTTTATTTATTTATTTTAGTTTGTTTATTTTTGGTATTTTGTAGAGTTTGATTCCTTGTGTGAGTGTTGAAGAGAGGAACCTCTTAGCTGATGCGGCAAGGATTGTTGAAAAGAACGGAAAGCTTTACAAACGAAAAGACGATTTGATAAAGATCGTTGCAGATGGACTTTCATCTCTTGGTTATGATTCTTCAATTTGCAAATCTAAATGGGAGAAAACCTCTTCTTGCCCCGCTGGTAAACTTTCCTCTCACTCAATCTAATTCAACAAATCAAAATTGAAAAGTTGACTCATTCTGACTTTTCGTTTTCGTTTTCTTTATTCAGGTGATTATCAATTCATAGATGCGATTGTGGAAGGGGAAACACTGATAATTGACATTGATTTTCGATCGGAGTTTGAGATCGCACGATCCACAGGGAACTACAAGGCAGTTCTTCAATCGCTGCCGTTCATCTTCGTCGGAAAACAAGATCGATTGAGGCAGATTGTGTCCGTCGTATCGGAGGCGGCGAAGCAAAGTTTGAAGAAGAAAGGGATGCATGTTCCGCCGTGGAGGAAGCGCGACTACATGCTCGCTAAGTGGATCTCGCCCTCCGCCGCCAGAGGAAAGCAAGTTATCGCGGCGGCGGTAGCGGCGGCGCAGGAAAAACCATCCTTTGAGGCGGAGAGTGATTGTGGTGATTTGGAGCTGATTTTTGGAGAGGAGAAGACTGAGGATGCGGCGGTGTCTGTGTCGGTGACTCCGGCGTGGCAACCACCGGCGGTGAAACCAAAGAGTGTTGAGAGAGGGACGAAGGTCGTGCCCGGATTAGCCTCGCTTCTCAAGGACAAAGCATAGAAGGAAAATTTTGTTTACTTTTTTCTTTTTCTTTTTTTTATCCTATTAAAAATTAAAAATATAAAGAGAAATTTCTGGATAAGGCTCTCATCTTTTATTTTATTTTTTAAATATTTTTGTTTTCCCTTCCTTGGTTTTTTGTTTACAAGGAAATCTCTGTAAGAAGCAACTTCTTCTTTTTCCCTTTTTTTTTGGTCTTTCTTTTTGGACACAATGTAAGAAGCTCCCATCATATTCTGTGATAAAATAAAAATAGCAGAAATCTTTTTCTTTTTTACTTACAATAAAAATAGCAAAAATATAAAGTTTAGAAAACCCGGAAAAACACCTGAGGTTGCATGCATGGCCGAGAGATTCTCTTGCTTCGATTTCCCAAATGTCAGTAGTACTCTGCTCCTGCTATGATCAGGACTTTCTTTTTTTAATGACCTTGAACATAAATTACATTTTTCTTAATTATTACTATTATTATTTGAAAAAACAGAATTCCTTCTTTTCTTTTATTATTAATAATAATAATAAGTATTATTATTAGTATGTACTTGTACTTATAAATTTAATCTGTCTGAATACAAAATATAAATATGAATTAATATTTTTTCAGCTGTGCGAATCTGAGTTTTAAATTAAATTTAAATTGCCAGTTATATAAAAAATAGAATCCGATAACCTTTATTTGTAGGTATAAATTTTATTTTTATTTTTTTGACAATAATTTTATTACTATTAGTATTAATTATTAATTGTATATGAGCGAGGGTTATGATTATGGAGAAAGTGGAGTCACACACTTCCCAGTTCCCACACAATTTATTAATTTTCGGCATTGAGGAGTTACTACAACTTACAACGCTGCGGTCCCTTGAAGGGAGACAAAGGAGGATGACACTTTCCTTTCTTAAATTTTCTCATCTTTTAATGAACATCGGATTAATTACTTAATCCAATGACTTTTTAATTTTTCATTTTATTACTCCCCACGATCTCAAAATACATTGATTTATTCACCCAAAAGAATACATTGATTAAAAAAAGCATAAACGAGTAAAAATCCTATCAAAAAAAGATACTCCTATCTAATTTAATTTTCAATTTAACAGTATTTTTAGAATAATAACATTAAATAGGATAAAATTGATTAGTTTATTTATATTTAGATTCATTGAACCTGGACACTTTTATTTATATTCGAGTAAAAACGGAATACAAACAAACCCTATCAAACTTGTGAGAAGGCAAGGATCGAGAAGGATGGTGTATTTAAAAATGCATATTCAATTTATATAATTTTAATGATAAATCTAATTATGTGTTTTAAATATTTAAAATCAATTTGGACCAAAAAAAATTTAAAAATTACAGAACGGTACTAAAATGGCCGTATGGTGAGGTCTTATCAAAACGCAGGATGAGGTTGCGGAAGAAGGAAGAAGGCTCGTGGCATCTTGTTTTTCGTGAGTATTGTAAAAGGAAGAAAAAAGAGGGGTGAAGGGGACACAAGGACAGTAAATTATTATTGGTATTTTAAAATACATTTCTTTATTCGTATTTTATGGTAAAAACTTTTGAACTTCTGCAAAAGTAAAAGAAAAAAGTGAAAAAGCGAAAATCTCTACTCTCCTCCTTTTTCTCACCTAACCAAAATCCCATAAAAGAAACCTGACAGAATATGCTTAATTATTTTCTTTATGGAGTATTGCGGTGTTACATTTTTTTATAATAAAAATGATGATGATCAAACAATATTTAACCCCAATGGTAAAAGTATTTTACCAGTCGGTAAATTATGGAATCTACTGCCCCCATTACAAAACAAAACTGAGTAGTACGGTAGAGTGACTGATGAGAAAATTGACTATGGTCTTGTTCACGCGGTTGCAGATCTACACCGTTAAATTAAGATCATATGGCTCATGTTTTTGACTTTATATTTTAAATTTTTTGTATAGTTTAATCCATTTGATGTTGATCTAACGGTTGAGAACACATCAATGCATATTTATTTTGATTGCAGGAAATCTAGTTCAAATTGTGAATTGGTTCACTTGGGTAAAAGTGTCGTAACTAGAAGAAAATACCAAATCGTTCTTTCTAGTATTACCTTACCCTTTCTTTCCTCTCTTTCCAATTTGGTTCTTTACAAATTTTCCACGCTAACGAAATGGCTTAGTTATGTTTTCTGAATTTTCCTTTATAAAATTTGAGAAAAAGTCCCGTTCATTCTCAATGCTTTGGATTATTTGTTTATTTGTCCTACAAATGGTTGGTAGGGCCATCCTAAAAGTCTTTTTTTATCTTTTTTATAATCAATGATTCGTTAAGGGAGGATTGGGTGTGCTTAAACCCAAAATAAATGCACACTAAACATTGTTAATACAAGAGACTGCATTGTTCCACCAAGGGATAGCGGAGTAACTAGAACGTCTACCCGTCCTATAAATAAACCAACTCTAATACAAACATTTTATGTTAGCCACAGTGGAATCAATATTAGCCTCATCCCCCTTAAAAAGTATCATATTTCGAACTAACCAAATGCACCAAACACGTTGTTAACCAAATAATGTACTTCACATTCTTAGATTTTTTCCCATAGCACTCATCCCCAATACTATAAAAATGATCCAACATGTTGTCGCAAACGGGAAAGAGAATTCCTAACGAGTCCCCCACCTTGGCCCAGACACCCGATGCGAAACAACAATTAAAGAAGAGGTGCACTATGTCCTCGCGCTCCTTCCTACAAAACAAGCACAATGTACCTTCTTCAGTAAGAATCACATGATGGCGAAATAAAACTTCATGCAAAGGAAGGGAATTGGTGAAAAACTACCAGCCAAAAATTAGGATTTTCGAAAGAGCTGATGTCGTCCATAATCCTGTGTAAGCCGAAAGTAATATACTACCATCGCCACTTTTTGAACCACAACAACATACCAGATGCTTATAACAAGAGTTGACAGAAAATAATTTTGTAGAATCCAACACCCACAACTAATAGTCATTTTTGTTATGATCAAGAATAACATTCCTCAAAATATCACGCATCAAACTAACCTCTTCCAAGCACTGCTAGTCGGCCAAAGAGATTCACGGTAGATGCCACTCCCAACTGCTATTACGTACGCCACACACCAACATCGGCAACAAAGCATGCTTCTCAACACAACCTACATGTTCATGAGGGAACACCAAATGCATTTGTTGGTGACTAATCCAATGATGATGCCAAAAACCTCCTTGCCATTTCCCAAACCCCGCCGAACAGAAGCTTCAAATCACCTCCTTCAAATAATGGTTTATTTGTCTCACTCAAAAACATATAAAACCTCTGAGCTTCCTCGTTTGGAACTTCTTCAGTATCATATTGTGGTTCTTCGAAATCCAAATTTACACCGACAGCATTAGATATCATCCCTTGAACAACATCAAACGGCGGCTGATATGCCATAGTCGTTGGATTACTACATGATGTGGAAGCTACGACTGGACTTGACGTGGGACCTTCTACTTGACAGGAACATTTTCAACTGCAGAAACTCCAGCTGCTACCTCGCCGTGACGGGTCCATATCCAATAATTTGGCTTAAACCCATTATTGTACAAATCAAGTTGAACATCACCTTCATTTTTTATAGATCGAAACATACATTTGGAGCAAGGACATCTAATTCCACATTGTCGCTCAAATTCTTTTTGACGCTTAGCAAAAAGAACAAACTCTTCGACTCCTTGCACAAAACGTCGCTTCAACCCAGCTCTTTCAAGATACATTCGACCATACATCCAACTACGATCCATTTTTTTATGGACGTTCCTATAATATATATAGGACTATATATATATATATATATATATATATATATACACCATATATGTGTATTAGAACAACTCTATTAATGTGTTACTAAATAATTTACTCTAATTTTATTTTAATTAATAAAATAAATTAAATAATTACAATATAATTTGTTTTTAGTAATTAGAAACATTTTATATCATATTAATTTTACTTTTTTAACAAATATATATTACTAATTCGTATTTATTTTATTTAAAAATAAAAACAACAAATATTAACTACAATCTAATCCAAAAATTATACAACAAATTTAATTTATATATATTTTTCAAATTATTTCAATAAATAAACAAAATAATTAATATTTATAATTTGTATTATATTATATTATATTATATTATATTATATAATATCTCGTATTTGTATAATACTATTTATATAATACTATTATTATATTATATAATAATTCGTATTTATTTTTTACTTTTTTATTTTTAAAACTACTTATATTATATACTATTATATTATATAATAATTCGTATTTATTTTTTTAAAATACATAAACAACTAATATTAATTACAATCTAATTTTTATAAAACAAATTAAATTTATCTATTTTTTTAACAAAAACTTATAAATTAGCAACATCAAATAAGTTTTAACTAAATATTAATAATATTTATAAGTTGATAACTAACCGGTAGTGAAGAGAAGTGTCTGACTTGACGCTAATTCAGGATTCCTTCGAATAAATTTTCGACCAAACTCCAAAGAACAGCTAACAAAATAATTTCAGAAGTATCAGAAGTATTAATTAAACAAGAGAAGAAAATGGAGAAAAATATGAAGGAAAGAGGAAGGAAGTATCATACCTGTATGTTGCCTGATGAACCGACGAACAAAGAAATAGGAGAGAATGGGCGGCAAGAGAAGAATGGAGAGAATTGGAGATAAATAGTGTAGTTTTCAGTTTAGAAAAAAATGGATAGAATAGAGTGATTTTCGGGTGGAGAGAGTAGGGAGTGAGAAATGTCTCAATATATAGAGCTTCTCAAATGGCTATAATTTTAAAATACGGAAATATCCACCGGAAATGATTCTTACCGGCGGATCCAGTCAAACGAGTCAAAACAATTTCCTAGACGCTAATCCACCGAAAATGGATCTTACCGGCGGATCTTCTGCATACCGACGGATCTTACGCAATTACCGGCGGAAATGTTGAGCTTACCGACCGAATTTTGAAAAAATCGAATTTTAAAAAAACCGCCTTTTTGATTACCGGCGGATATTTCAAAATTACCGGCGGAATTTTAAAAATTTGAATTTCAAAAACATCCGCCACCGGCGGAAATTGTAGGGTGATTACCGGCGGATATATGGGCCGGAAACCAGTATTACCGGCAGATTTCTTTTTATATATTTTTTTAATATTACGCAATATTTCCGTCAGTAATTGTAATTACCGGCGGATCCAGTTGTTTTATTTTATTATTTTTTTCTAACGAACAGTTCCGCCTGAAACAGAGGGAAAATCCGTCGGTAATTTACTGGGGGATTAAGAGCCGTCGGAAATTGAGGAAAGCCCGCAGGTAATTTACGGGCGGAACAAATCCGCCGGTAACAGCAAAAATCCACCTGTAATGCACAAAATTCTTGTAGTGATTATACGGGTCTTTTTTGCTTCATTAAAACTATAGACACATTTTTTCGTTAGTGGGCCTAAAGCTAGAGCTTTAGTAGTCTTATCCTTGAGTCGGTCTTATTAGGGTGGGAATGGTGAGGATTGACAAAGATATTGGAGTGTTGCAGATTTGGATCTGCATTCTCCATATCCGCACAACACCTACTTGTATAATTTACCACTTGCTTATCATTCTGAAACAAATAAGTTTGCTTACTACTTCCGTTTCACAATACATGTCGTTTTTTAGGATTAGTTTTGTTTCAATTTACTTCATTTTCTATGTCCAATTAACTATTGCTTTGTCAGTAATACCTTATCTATTTATTACAGAGAGTTTCATATGTAGAATGAATTTAGTAAATAATTAAGGGTATAATAGGAAAACGATATCTACTGTTCATCAAAAATAACAAAATTAATTAGTTTTCATGATATGTGTAAACAACCTTAAAATGACATGTATTATGAAAGAGATGGAGTAATAGAGTAAGAAGCAAGACACTAATGAGATATTAGCAAGTAATTGGTGCACATAGTGTGTGAGTGTTGTTAACTCTGAGGTGTTAAGCAGTGTTATCAGACCCGGACCGGCCATCGACCCGGTCAAGGCACCGGGTCACTAGACCCGGGGTCGGACCGCGGGTCTCTAGTCGGACCGGCATGACCCGGTCTATATTAAATAAATTCAAAAAATTATAATATATACTAAGAAAGTATACATTTATTAATATAGAAATTTTATTATAATTTTATTTATAATTATACATTTACTAACATGTTTATGAGTGTTGAACTTGAATCAATTTGTCAAAAAAATGTGTGTTTAATCAAAACTATTAATGAAAGAATGTGCAAAAAAAATTAACATATCCGGAATTGATTATATTTAATGAATGCGGGACAGTATCAACAAATAATAGATAGCTTAATGGTTAAAAAGTTGAAATGTTGAATACTAGGGAGTGGGTTCGAACCCCACCCAAGCCTTTTTTGTGAAAACATGCAAAATTTATAATTGGTTCATCTTAAAAAAAAAAAAAAAAAAAAAAAAAAAAGGAGGATCAACCGGTCCGACCCGGTTTCCACCGGATTTTCACCGGTCCGATGACGTCATCACCGGGCCAACTGCAGATCCGGTCCTGCACGCTGCCCGGCCCGGGAAGACCACCGGGTCCCGGTCCGACCGGCCGGTCCGGACCGGTTCTGATAACACTGGTGTTAAGTTCTATTCATGTCAATAAAAGTACTCGCTCTATCCCATATTACTTAGCGTTTTAATGAATTTGTCTCATATTACTTGGTGTTTTATATAATTCCAATGAAATAGTAAAAAAAAATTCTATTATACTCTTGAAATATGAATCTAGTTTTCTTTTTTCAATACTTAATTATTAAGATAATACTATTAAAAAAGTTTAAGATAATTATCATAAACCGTAAACCATTGATTAGTTTTTACTCTATTACAACTTTAAATGTCAAATAAAATAAGAGGGGCCAGAAAGATGGATGACAACATTATGTAGTAACCTAAATAATTCACAATCATTGTAGTGCGTCCGTTTGTAATTATCCATTGTGATGTGCAACGGACAGAATAATAATACACTGGGAAAATAAATTTTTTAAAGAATTACCAATACCAATATTATAGTAACTCATTTTTAAAGTGAGTGAGCTGGGCCCATCACAAAGCTCTTCTGTCAGAAAATGGGTCCCTCTCCTTTTCATTAAAAAATTCAACATGATTGAGAAAAACCCTATTTTCTTTTATAATAATAATAAATAATTATATTCAATATTATTATTATTAGCCTCATGAAAGCAACTATCAAGACCTAACCTCTAAAATAGCAATTTTTTTTAATTTATAATTTAATGTTTTTGTTTTTTTTACCCTATTGATGTTGAAAGATTGCTAGGTAAGTTCACATTTGATTTTCATGTACATGTAGCTTGCCCAAACAACACGAAAACAATCATGTGCTCATGAGCTCATCCCCATAGTAAGAATTGGTGGGGATTTAATATTAACCCTTTGATATTTGTTCTTTTGATAAATATGATGATTTTGATCTTGATTTATTTATTTAAAAAATATGAAGTGTGCCCTCCTTTATGGGGGGTGTGGCACAAATGTTGAGGAATGTACCTTGTAGAAAGAGGGAAGAGAGAGAGGGAGAGAGAAAGAGTGGGAGTTTCAGAGAAAAAGAAAACAAAGTGTAGAAGCTTTAATTTATCCAATGGCGATTTGACATGTCTGCATTGTTTGGAGGAATCAGTCAGAAGTGTAACTGAAGAGGGAGAGTTTTCTTCTTTGTTTATTATTACTATTTGATATGATAAGGATGCATTCTGACATGGCCCAATGTATTGTATAGTATTTATATTATGCGTTACCTGACATGTGGTCCTCTTAGTATTTGTACATTTTGTTATTATATGTTATATTTTTAAGAGAATATTACCATTAATTTGGTTTACGTGTTAATAGGGCAATGATTTTTTGTCATCATATGATTAATATATAGATACTAAATAGTATACGATGGTTTCAAGATTAAATCCGCAGTTGTTGTCAAAAAAAAAAGATTAAATCCGCAGTCTTCACCTTTGGTATTTAAATCCGCAGTTGTTGTCATCATATGATTAATATATAGATACTAAATAGTATACGATGGTTTATCCAAGTTGCTTCCAATTAATGGTTTATTATGCAAAGTACTTTTTCTTAAATTAAAGTTTTTTTTTTGAAATAAAATTTCAATAATGCTATTCAGCCAAAAAATCCAGCCAAAAAATCCAGCCAAAAACAGACAAATACAAGAAAATATACGGTGGGACCGGTTGCTGAAAATTAAATGATATTTCACACACTTTCTCTCTCCCATTGAGTTTACATCAAACACGATTTCTCTCCTTACAATGTAACGCAGAACTCTCTCACTGTCTCCTTCCTCAACCTCCACTCTCCTCTGTCGACCTCCGCCGTTAACTGTGCTCCAGTGGCCATGAAGATAGCTTGTGTTTCTCCCTCTAATCATGCGTCTTCTCTGCTCCATTCCTCTCCGTTTTTGTCTCTGTCGTTTCTCCGCCGTTACTCCGGTGTTACTCTGCCGTTTCGCCGCTTCTGCACCTCTTCTCCACTGCAACCTTCTTCCACTCAGGTAATTTATATTGATTTTTTCCTTAATTTGTCCCTAATTTGACTGATTGCAAAAACCCTGAATGTCCCCAATTTAATTTGAAAGGAAACCCTATTCGAACCCTAACAGATCCATCATCTTCTTCCTCGAATTCGTGAACGCAAGCTTCAATGGCTACCTCGCAATCTTCAACCTCAAATTCAACTTCGAATGCTCAGCGATTCAGATTACCCAAATGTGGGTGTGGTTTAACAATGAGGATGTACACCTCAAACACGGGCCAAAACCCAAATAGGAGATATTGGAAATGTCCGAATTTTATGGTAAGCTCTATCATTGTTTCGAAAACCACTTTGTTTTCTGTTTGTTGTTTTAATTCCTTCTGACATGCTGCTTTTAATTTTTCCAGAATGAAGTAATAAGCTGTAAGCTTTTTAGATGGGATGATGAATTATGCCCTACTGACTTTGTCCCAAGAGGTGATACAGTGATACCCCAGATTTTAAATCCAGTGGCCGCACCACCAGAACCTACAGCATCATCTCCTTGCAGTGGTTGCCTGTATGCTGATAAGCTTATGGAAGCAGGGAATAAGAAGATTGAGAAGCTACAACTGAAATTGGCCAAAGAAAGGAGTAGGGTTCATGGGCTTGTTATTGGGTTGATAATTACCTTGCTTTTATTCATGGTTCATGCCATTGTAGTGCATTTTATCTAGTGTTGAACTTTGAAGTTTAATTGTAATGGCATTATGGAGTTTGATGGCATGATTGTAATAGCATTATCAAGTTTTATTGTAATGGCATTATGAACTTTTCAAGTTTGATTGTAATGAAGTTTTTATTGTTGTTTTGTGTTGTACCTGTATCTGTAATCTGGGCATTATTAACAACTTGGTTATTTCTATGTTGGACGTGGTGATTTGAACTGAGAAACTATATTCCATTTGAGTGATCCATCATGTTGTGCTTACATATATGTGTCACAACCCACTGATTTAGTAACCTCTTAATGTCCCATGGTCAATTTCAAAAGAAATGATGGTTATTATATGTTGGTCATTTGTATTCAAAACTTGGTTATTTCTGTGTGGAACTTGGTGATTTGATTATAACTGATAAGCTATATGCCATTTGAAGGATCCATCTTGCTGTGCTTACATATATGCGTCTCAACCCACTGATTCAGTACCCTCTTGTAGTCTCATGGTCAATTTCACAAAGAAATGATGATTATTATAGGTTGGTCATTTGTATTAAAAACTTGGTTATTTCTGTGTGGAACTTGGTGATTTGATTACAACTGATAAACTATATGCCATTTGAAGGATCCATCATGCTTTGCTTACATATATGCGTCTCAACCCACTGATTCAGTACCCTCTTGTAGTCTCATGGTCAATTTCACAAAGAAATGATGATTATTATAGGTTGGTCATTAGTATTAAAAACTTGGTTATTTCTATGGGGAACATGGTGATTTGATTAGAACTGACAAACTATATGCCATTTGAACGATCCATCACGTTGTACTTACATATATGTGTTCCAACCCACTGATTTAGTGCAACTTCTACTGCAAAATTTATTTTATTTTTTCAGTATAAGTTGTTTTGTTTCGATTGTCTTAATTATTTTTTTTTATATTTCTGTTAACTTCCCTCTTATTTTGTATGAGCACTCCAAGGTTGGTTTATTAACCATCAACTATCTTGAATAATATTCTATTTTTTGTCTTTCCAATGATTAACAGTCACATAGATTTGTTGATTCTAGAGCATAATGGTTTTGAAGTAAGGAGAGTTGGCTATTGTGTTAAAAAAGTTGGTGAATTGCTTGGCTACCTTAGACATTGGTCTTGGCAACTCAAATGAAAGGACATGACCCAACCCCTATGCGAATATATGACATATGAAGGTTCATAGTACCCTACATTGGTGTCCCAGGTATCCACACTGTCATATGTCATAATGGTTTTAAAGTAAGGAGGGTTGGCTATTGTGTTAAAACAATTGGTGAATTGCTTGTCTACCTTGGTCGTTGGTCTTGGCAACTCAAATGAAAGGACATGACCTAACCCCTATGCGAATATATGACATATGAAGGTTCATAGTACCCTACATTGGTGTCCCATGTATCCACACTAAAATAACAACAATGGCTTTGAAGTAAGGAGGGTTGGCTATTGTGTTAAAAAAGTTGGTGAATTGCTTGGCAATCTTGGTCATTGGTACTCTTGGCTACTCAAATGAAAGGACATCATTCAAAACCCTATGTGAATATCTGACCTATCAAGGTAGCCAAGCAATTCACCAACTTTTTTAACACAATAGCCAACCCTCCTTACTTCAAAGCCATTATTGTTATTTTAGTGTGGATACATGGGACACCAATGTCGGGTACTATGAACCTTCATATGTCATATATTCGCATAGGGGTTACGTCATGTCCTTTCATTTGAATTGCCAAGACCAATGACCAAGGTAGACAAGCAATTCATCAACTTTTTTAACACAATAGCCAACCCTCCTTACTTCAAAACCATTATGAAATATGACTGTGTGGATACATGGGACACCAATGCAGAGTACTATGAACCTTCATATGTCATATATTCGCATAGGGGTTAGGTCATGTCCTTTCATTTGAGTTGCCAAGACCAATGTCTAAGGTAGCCAAGCAATTCACCAACTTTTTTAACACAATAGCCAACCCTCCTTACTTCAAAACCATTATGCTCTAGAATCAACAAATCTATGTGACTGTTAATCATTGGAAAGACAAAAAATAGAATATTATTCAAGATAGTTGATGGTTAATAAACCAACCTTGGAGTGCTCATACGAAATAAGAGGGAAGTTAACAGAAATATAAAGAAATAATTAAGACAACCGAAACAAAACAACTTATCCTGAAAATTTGACATAAAATAAATTTAGTGCAACTTCTACTGGTGGAAATATAGTGCAAAATGAGACCAAAACGCAAGTGCTGCTATTTTAAGTGCAACTTCTACCGGTGGAAGTGTAGTGCAAAATGAGACCAAAACGCAACTGCTGCTATTTTAAGTGCATCTTTCACCAGTGACTGTTATTCAAATGCTGCTATCATCTTTTGCTCTAGAATCAACAAATCTATGTGACTGTTAATCATTGGAAAGACAAAAAATAGAATATTATTCAAGATAGTTGATGGTTAATAAACCAACCTTGGAGTGCTCATACAAAATAAGAGGGAAGTTAACAGAAATATAAAAAAAATAATTAAGACAATCGAAACAAAACAACTTATACTGAAAAAATAAAATAAATTTTGCAGTAGAAGTTGCACTAAATCAGTGGGTTGGAACACATATATGTAAGTACAACGTGATGGATCGTTCAAATGGCATATAGTTTGTCAGTTCTAATCAAATCACCATGTTCCCCATAGAAATAACCAAGTTTTTAATACTAATGACCAATCTATAATAATCATCATTTCTTTGTGAAATTGACCATGAGACTACAAGAGGGTACTGAATCAGTGGGTTGAGACGCATATATGTAAGCACAGCATGATGGATCCTTCAAATGGCATATAGTTTATCAGTTGTAATCAATTCACCAAGTTCCACACAGAAATAACCAAGTTTTTAATACAAATGACCAACCTATAATAATCATCATTTCTTTGTGAAATTGACCATGAGACTACAAGAGGGTACTGAATCAGTGGGTTGAGACGCATATATGTAAGCACAGCATGATGGATCCTTCAAATGGCATATAGCTTATCAGTTATAATCAAATCACCAAGTTCCACACAGAAATAACCAAGTTTTGAATACAAATGACCAACATATAATAACCATCATTTCTTTTGAAATTGACCATGGGACATTAAGAGGTTACTAAATCAGTGGGTTGGGACACATATATGTAAGCACAACATGATGGATCACTCAAATGGAATATAGTTTCTCAGTTCAAATCACCACGTCCAACATAGAAATAACCAAGTTGTTAATAATGCCCAGATTACAGATACAGGTACAACACAAAACAGCAATAAAAACTTCATTACAATCAAACTTGAAAAGTTCATAATGCCATTACAATAAAACTTGATAATGCTATTACAATCATGCCATCAAACTCCATAATGCCATTACAATTAAACTTCAAAGTTCAACACTAGATAAAATGCACTACAATGGCATGAACCATGAATAATAGCAAGGTAATTATCAACCCAATAACAAGCCCATGAACCCTACTCCTTTCTTTGGCCAATTTCAGTTGTAGCTTCTCAATCTTCTTATTCCCTGCTTCCATAAGCTTATCAGCATACAGGCAACCATTGCAAGGAGATGATGCTGTAGGTTCTGGTGGTGCGGCCACTGGATTTAAAATCTGGGGTATCACTGTATCACATCTTGGGACAAAGTCAGTAGGGCATAATTCATCATCCCATCTAAAAAACTTACAGCTTCTTTCTTCATTCTGGAAAAATTAAAAGCAGCATGTCAGAAGGAATTAAAACAACAAACAGGAAACAAAGTGGGTTTCGAAACAATGATAGAGCTTACCATAAAATTCGGACATTTCCAATATCTCCTATTTGGGTTTTGGCCCGTGTTTGAGGTGTACATCCTCATTGTTAAACCACACCCACATTTGGGTAATCTGAAACGCTGAGCATTCGAAGTTGAATTTGAGGTTGAAGATTGCGAGGTAGCCATTGAAGCTTGCGTTCACGAATTCGAGGAAGAAGATGATGGATCTGTTAGGGTTCGAATAGGGTTTCCTTTCAAATTAAATTGGGGACATTTAGGGTTTTTACAATCAGTCAAATTAGGGACAAATTAAGGAAAAAATCAATATAAATTACCTGAGTGGAAGAAGGTTGCAGTGGAGAAGAGGTGCAGAAGCGGTGAAACGGCAGAGTAACAGCGGAGTAACGGCGGAGAAACGACAGAGACAAAAACGGAGAGGAATGGAGCAGAGAAGACGCATGATTAGAGGGAGAAACACAGGCTATCTTCGTGGCCACTGGAGCACAGTTAACGGCGGAGGTCGACGGAGGAGAGTGGAGGTTGAGGAAGGAGACAGTGAGAGAGTTCTGCGTTACATTGTAAGGAGAGAAAGCGTGTTTGATGTAAACTCAATGGGAGAGAGGAAGTGTGTGAAATATCATTTAATTTTCGGCAACCGGTCCCACCGTATATTTTCTTGTATTTGTCTGTTTTTGGCTGGTTTTTTTGGCTGAATAGCATTATTGATAAAATTTAGAAGATTTTCTAGTGGATGATCCCCTGCAGTTTGCTTTTAACTGCAGGGTGCTGCATTTACACAAAATGTGTACAAGCAAAAAATAAAAGTGCAACATTTTTGGTATTTAAAAGATTAAAAGGTCCTTGATTGTAGTTCAAATGCAGAAGACTGCAGACAATTCAACTGCAGTGGATTTATATTCGAGAGTTGCATACTAGTTTTTCGACCTATTACTATTCTTTTAAAGGATTAACTTTTCTGAATAAATATTATGGAGAGTTCGTATGTTTTAGTTCACTGAAATGACAAATAAATATCACGTACACACTATCATTGGTCATACTCGGGTTCGAACCCGTGAGCCGACATCCTCATGTCACTGAAATTGCCAAAGCAACCAACCGTGAGGGACTGTCAAACACTAATCTAATTATATGTTTAAAAAGTCTTAATTATTTTCAAATGTATCATATTATTAGTTAATTTATCCCAAAAAAATAGAAATTAGGCGAATGTTAATGGTGAAAATTACTATTTTAGTTAGTGTTTGAGTACTAAAATTAGGGTTAAAAAATTGATTTTGTAGTGATAGTTAAGGATCGATTATGATAGAAGCAAGAATTCGTAGTTTTTTCGTTGAATAAAATCATTTTGGATGTGTTTTGGACTGGACCAAGAGGCCCATTCAGCATTTGGACATGGATTGGCCTGATCACTTTGATCCATATCCACCATATGCAAGCCCAATTGTGGTTATCACACTTGGATGGCTCAGATCAACTCTATCAATCTGACGGCTCACAACGGACACGGATTCCTATAAATACCAGCTCACATTGCCAAAACAAGGTAGATTCTCATTCCTAGCTAAATCAGTCATCTATTCTCAATACTGACTTGAGCGTCGGAGTGGCTTCGCAGGTACCCTCCCGGGCTCGCACTAACCTCCGGCCAGGCAGCAGCGACCTACCAACTGTAGTCCACCAAACACTGCAAGGTATAGAACATTGGCGACCACAGTGGGAGATATCTATCTTTCACACCATCTCTACTCTTTGAAATTTCTCCTGCCTTCCCATGGCACCCAGAGGTAGACCCCGAGTCCAAAGCATTGCCGCTCCGCAACCCCAGCCAGAGGGCACTCCCGAAGGCCTTACTGCTTCCACGCCAAACCAAGACATTCAGGTCCCGACACCTCAGCCAGCCTCTATCCAGATCCTCGTCCAAATTGGGGATGCGGTGACCATCCGCCAGCTCTTGGACCTGCTGTGCCACCGCACCCAGACTATGTTGCAGCAAGAAGCGCGCCTCAGTCAGATAGAGAGGCGAATGACAGCCATGCCTGAGAAACCCATCCTCGCTGGAACACCCCTTCCCCAAGAACAATGGGCTCCACGCGCCGCAGATCTCCACCCAAGCGTCATCACAATCATCGCTCTCCACCTAGATGGAAGCGAGCTCGCCACTCTCCTCCTCGACGCGGCAGGCACCAAGGATCAGATTCACCTCCAAGCACCCCTCCAACCTCGCCTGACAGTACATACTAGCCTGAGGAGTCTCTCCCCAGGTCCTCATCGCTCGCAACCTCCAATTCTCGCGAGAGGTCGCGGAGCCGAGCCAAGACCCATAAGAGGCATCACCAAAGATCTACCTCGAGCAGATCTCTAGCCCGACGTGACCGTCGAGATATAGATCTCGGGGACTGGTCACCTCACAACTCACGATGGACCTCCAATGAAGGACCCTTCACTAGGAAGGTTGACGACTGCCCAATTCTGAGGACCTTAGAGAAGCTCCCAGCCCTCAAAACATACGATGGGACTGGGGACCCTGACAGACATTTTACCTACTTCTCTGTCATGATGAGATACCGGGGGCAAGGGAACCTATCCACTGCAAGATCTTTCCCCTCACTCTCACGGATTCAGTACTAGCTTGGTTCCAGAAGTTGAAACCAAACTCGGTTTCATCCTGGGGGCAGCTGGCCACCATGTTCACAACCCGCTTTGCCGCTTCCCGCTTGGAGCCAAAATCTGAAGAGGTACTCAGGGCGATCAGGCAAGGAGAGAAATAAACGCTTAGAGAATATCTAGAAAGGTTCAACAAGGAGGCTGGCAACGTCAGGAACCTTGAAGACAAGAGAAGGCTCTTTTGGATGAATGATGGCCTTAAGAAAGGAAGCATGTTTCAAAGAGACGTGGGGATTAACAAACCCCGAAGCTTGGATGAGTTCCTTCAGAAGGCACAAAAGTACATGGATTATGAAGAAGACAACATGGCATACCAAGAGGAAGCCAAGGTTGGCAGCAAGAAGGATGAGCTGGCCTGAAAGGCCATTGAAGAACCATGGCGGAAGCGAGTCCAATATGACAGAACTCCTCGTGAGCCCCGACCTCGACAAGGTCGCTCCTTTGAGTACACCCGACTGAACACATCCCAGGCTGAGATCCTTGCCGAATGCGCTGATGTAGAGTTTCGAGACATCAAACAGCCCGAACCTCTCGTGCAAAGGAAAGACCAACCCTCTAAGAAGTACTGCCGTTATCACAAAAGTTATGGGCACAGTACCAACAACACCCTCAGGGATGACATTGAAGAAATGATTCGCGAAGGGAAGCTCGCTCAGTACGTGAATGAGGAAGATGATGAGACTCATGAGTCTTAATAGGGAGTAGGGCATCGGGACTAGAAACTAGAACTAGGCCTAGTTAAGAATTTTACTGTTTGGGCACAAATGCAGAATGTAAAAGCTCGATATAAAAGTTCATTTTGCAATTACAGTTTTTGCTTTAGATCACTAGATTGATGGTTATTCCAAAGAAAAATTCCTTAAGGTCAAGAAAGAAAAAGGGCCCAACTCCATAGTTAGGGGTAGAGCGAGACAAGTTTGAGACCCGACATAGCCTGTAAGGAAGGACTGCCTACCTCGCAGGGGCAACCTCGACATTAACTCTAAGCCAAGACCATCTTTCCAAGACGATGGTTTTGCAAATACATCTCTGGACGCAAGATCGCATGAAGTAGGCAAGCGCTGACGTGCACCTCCAATCCTAGCAAAGGAATCAAGAGTGCCACGGCACGCCGAAACAAATAAGGCCATCGGTAAAAATACTGGTCAAAGGAAGACACCATGATCGTTTGCATTTTTCCTAATTACCAAAGCAAGAATCTCATAATTCTTTCCACTAAGTGACATTGGCGTTCACAACCCCTTAGGCAAGTTCTATCCGGGCCGAGTCCTGGTAAAATGTGCCAAGGGTATACTTCAAGCTGACCTTGGTGGTCACAACCCCTTGGGCGAGTTCTATCCGGGCCGAGTCCTGGTAAACTGTGCCAAGGGTACACTTCAAGCTGACCTTGGTGGTCACAACCCGTTGGGCGAGTTCTATCCGGGCCGAGTCCTGGTAAACTGTGCCAAGGGTATACTTCAAGATGACCTTGGTGGTCCTCGCCCCTTATGATGAGTTCTATCTAGGTCAAGTCTTGGTAAACTCTGTTCAGAGTATACTTCAACTAGTGGAAAAAAGGGCTTTAAAGTCGGATATTTGGGGCTTTTAAAGTCGGATCCTAATCCGACTTCGATCGAGTCGACTTTGAAAGTCTGCAATTTTAAAGTCGAATGGGAATCCGACTTTAAAAGCCAGTTTTAAAGTCGGATAGTTGCTTTAATCCGACTTTATAAGATTTATCTGGAACCCCTTTAAAGTCGGATTAAGAAACATATCCGACTTTAAAATCCTGTTTTTAAAGTCGGATTAAGAAACATATCCGACTTTAAAAGTACTTTTTTTTTTGTTTTAATTATTTTTTTGCTTCACCCTTCATATAACCATTTCCTGCACCTGCACATACTTTAAAGGCAACTAAAGTACTACAATTTCAGCTAGGCAAGAGGGACACATACACACACAGGTAATTAAACTACTTTACTTAAATATATAGAGTTAAACTCTTAAATTTCATACCAAAATATACGTAAATACTACACTTCCATCAATTCAAAAAACAGCTGATGGTTTCTATCATGTATACATTTTACTTTAAGTGAGATATAATAGTACCATTAGCCCTGCATATAGTCTCTTGTTAAACCTACAAATCCTCGTTCAATTTATCCAGGACACTCAATTTGTAACCTATTGAGCCTGGCTGTATAGAAACAAAAATACTACCACTTAACAACATAATTCCAACCAACCTTTTCTGTTGACTGAGAACGAGGGCATGTCTGTGTGACAATGCTTTTCAAATTTCTGGTATCCCAAAACTTGATCACACTGAAATAAACCAATTGCATTGTAAAATTAACTAGCTAAAAGCTTAGGAAAAATTCAAGTTTTGTTTAGATGGGTAAGTACTCCCAACTAACCTATCCACCGTCCCTGCAGTGGCTATGGAAACTTGGTCCTTGAGATAAAGAACTGATGTAATGCTCATGGAAGCAGCCTGACAAGTTAGAATTGTTGTTAGAAAGGTTTAGATTGCAAAATGTGAAGCAAAATAAACAAGAGACCACCAAGCTAACCTTGCCCCTCCTTACTCGTTTTGCTTGAGATGAAACATGAGCTCCAGTGACAACAGCCGTTGAACTAGAGAAGCAAACAGATGATAAATGAACTTTAAACAAAATGATAAATTCATTAAAAACTAATGATTAACAAATCAAGTAAATGCTGTAATAGAAATTTTACAGAAAAAAACTGTGACTTACCCTATGCTAACTTCTCCACGTCTACTCTTACCATTGGAGTGACATCTCAAGTCCCAAAGACAGAAGGATCCATCTCTTGAGCCAGAGACAATAATATCTGCAAATTTGGAGACATGATTAAGGAATATAAACTATTCACATTGCTTTGCAGTTATCGAAAACCAACTGCTGTATTAAAACATAATGAAGCATATACAATGAAATATTACCAGCATTAGTTGGATGAGAACAAATGGATTTCACACTTCCTGTGTGCCCTGTTAACACTCCAAGACACTTCCGTTCTTGAACATCCCATACCTTTATCTGTAAATGATGCACCATAACAACATTGAAGAATGAAGACAATTAGCTTAAAGAGAACTGCAAATATACTATGCGGTGCTTTTGAGTTAAAATCTAGCAAGCAGCATCCAGAGACAGGAACAAAACAAAGCAAAAGCAACAATATACAAAGATCATTCAAATTAACCAATTTAGTGTTGTGGTGGCAAGCAATAGTAAATCGATAGCAAAAAAACAATGACTCACTGTTTGATCACCAGAAGCCGTGAGAATCTGTGTATCTTCCTGCAAGTAATTGTAAACCAATTTAAGACACCAACCAAGGAAATAAACAATTCAACTCAATAACAATCAATTAATCCATCATCAATCAATCAAATTACAAAATAACATTTTAAAACTATGAATACATGATTGCAAAACTGAGGTTACCTTAATCCAACAGATATCAAAAACAGCATTATTATGAGCAATCCATTCGAAAATCCTTGCATCCTCTGAGATTAAAAGAAGGCAAAATTGATGAACCATGAAATTCGGAGATATCAATTTAATCTTAATTTAAACTCGAAACAACAACAAAAACAAACCTGCGTTCTTTTCGAAGCATCCAACTTCTGGGAATTTGTGGCGAGTGTTAAACAAGCTAACATAACAATCCTCATCTGATAAAGCGAGAATGTGCGACAATTTCGAAGTCTAAACACACCAAAAAAAAACGATTAATTACGCACGTAATATTTTTAAGAGAAAAACACAGGGATGTGCTGAAAATCAAAGCTTAAGAACGTTTAGTTGAAATTTCAGTACCTTACAGTAAGAGAGAGAGATGGGAATAGTGTTTTCAGCATTATGCTGTGTAGCTACTGCTCCGATTTCACGGAAGCCGTTGGAGAATCCATCCATGCTAGGTCGTTTTCGAACTGCAACAAACAACAACATCAAGATCTGAAAGAGTGGGAAAAATGAAGTGATGAAAAAAAACAAGAGAGAGAGAGAGTACCTTGGAAGGAATTGAGCTCTCTTGAGGAGGTGAGGTTGAAGAGAGATTTGGATTTTGGAATGGCCATTGTTGAGAATTGAGAAGAAACAGAGAGAAAGAAGAAGAAAAAGGGGGGTTAGGGTTTTTGCGGGAAGATAGCGAAAAGAAAGATAGCGAGGAGTGGTGGTTTACCTTCCCGAAAAAACAGAAGAAGAATGGAAGATGGTGACAGTGACGGCGACAACGAGAGAGATGACGACGGCGGCAAAGAGGAGAGAACGGGAAGAGCAAGATTTTTGCGGAGAGAGCAAAGGAAGCGCGATGGCGGTTGGCGGAGAGAGCAAGATTTTTGCGGAGAGAGCAAAGGAAGCGCGATGTGTGGAACGCATAGGGTTTCAAGTGTTTTTTTGTTTTTTTTTGACAGAGCTAGGAGATGCACGCATAAGGTTTCAGTTTTGGAGATGCGCGCATAAATTAATTAAACATATAAAGTTGGTCGTAGGTTTCCACCCGACTTAAAAATGTGAGCACCAGAAAGTTTTACCCCTGCTAATTACAAGTTTGCCACCGCGTCCACGTTTTAAGTCGGATAATTGGGAATCCGACTTAAAAACTCCAATTCTTTTCCAATTTTTCCACTAGTGTTCATTACAAATTGTCCCGAGAGGCGTCGACAACTTAACCGCCTAAAGCAAGACAAATTTAGCGATTGTCTACCGGAAAAATCCTAAGTCCAACGAGAACGCGCACACACGGAAAATCACCAGTAGGGCGTGAGACCATGAGGCCACGGTTCCATGATCAAGGTTTGCTGGTGAAGGGCGCCAAGATCCCATGTTCACAGTTTGTAAAGTGAAGGGCGCCAAGGGCGCCAAGATTCTATGTTCTCGGTTTGCAAATGCAGGGCGCCAAGGGCGCCAAGATCCCATGTTCACAGTTTGCAAGAGCAGGGCGCCAAGATCACAGTTTGAGCTGTTGGGCGCCAATGGCGCCAAGGTGATGGGTTGCATAGAGCAAGGTCACGATTTGTGGTGCTGGGCGCCAAGGGCGCCATGGTCACGGTTTGTGGTGCTGGGCGCCAAGGTCACGGTTTGAGCTACTGGGCGCCAACAGCGCCAAGGTGACAGGCTGCATAGAGCAAGGTCACGATTTGTGGTGCTGGGCGCCAAGGTGACAGTTTGTGCTGCAGGGCGCCAAGGGTGCCAAGGTGACGGTTTGTGTGGCTAGGTGCCAAGGGAGCCAAGGGCGCCAAGGTGACGGTTTGCAAGGTGACAGTTTGTGCTGCAGGGCGCCAAGGTGACGGTTTGTATGGCTAGGCGCCAAGGTGACGGTTTGCAGGGTCACGGTTTGTGCTCTAGGGCGCCAAGGTGACAGATTGTGTGGCTAGGCGCCAAGGGCGCCAAAGGCGCCAGTATGACGGTTTGCAAGGTGACGGTTTGTGCTGCAGGGCGCCAATGTGACGGTTTGTGTTGGCTCCTGGGCGCCATGGGCGCCAAGTTCATGCAAGTTCACGGTTTGTGTTGGCTCCTGGGTGCCATGGGCGCCAAGTTCACGGCTTGTGTTGGCTCCTGGGCGCCATGGGCACCAAGTTCATGCAAGATCACGGTTTGTGTTGGCTCCAGGGCGCCAAGTTCATGCAAGTTCACGGTTTGTGTTTGCTCCTAGGGCGCCAAGGTCACGATTTGTTCCAATGTGACCATGACCATAGTTTTTGGCCTTTAAAGAAGAAAATCATGGTCACGGTTTGCTTAAGGGAAGCCATGGTCACGATTAATAAGCATCTCGTATGGTCATGATTTACGAACTTCAAGCATAAATGATGATTCACAATTTTCTTATGGCCATAATGTCATTAAAAGAAGAAGGAAGAAGACATACACTTACCCAAGAAGGGAAGAAAAGAAGCTTGCTCCCACTTCTCACACACCTCTCTCAAAAAATTTCAGAAGAGTAATTCAAGAGATGAAGACCCACCTATCAATCTGACGGCTCACAACGGACACGAATTCCAATAAATACCAGCTCACATTGCCATAACAAGGTAGATTCTGATTCCTAGCTAAATCACTCATCTATTCTCAATACTGACTTGAGCGTCAGAGTGGCTTCGTAGGTACCCCTCCCGGGCTCGCACTAACCTCCGACCAGGCAGCAGGTGACCTACCAACTGCAATCCACCCAACACTGCAAGGTACAAAACGGGATGTATGGCTCACACTAATCTTTATTTTTACACATAAAAAATGATTCTACTTTTATGATTCCAACGAAATAAAATTCTTTGAACTCATTTTTAAAATATCATTACCAAACATAAATTAACTCTTTTAAACTCACATTTTAAAATCAAAATCTTTTAACATCGATTCTTCAAAATAAACTCGATCACCATCTAAAACAAAGAGACCCTAACACAATACTAGTATTTTCAAAGTAGGAGTTTTCTATTGACAATTTCAAAATATAGGGCTTGTGACTAGGGAATTCTTCAACATTTATTGCGTCAAGATAACACAAATTTCAGTTTATTATTATATCAAACCACGCAGTGCCATTCTATGTTTATAAAATTGAGCTGATTGATCTGTCAAATACGTTGCTTGCATCAAGATAGCACAGCTTAATTGGTGGTTACGTGTACTCGTTTATATAAAATATATGATCTTTATAAGATCTGGGTTCCAAACTTGTTGATCACTCATATTGTTTTTTGCACTTATAATAATATTAGGGACAAAATGTTGTTTTCTTAGGAGAATTTTTTTTTGGGTATGGTCATTGGTAGGGGTGAGCAAGACTCTTCCCAATCCTAAGACTCGTCCTGTCTTCGTCCCATTTAACCCACAAAATATCAGGTTTGTTCGGGTCTAAGGACGGGTTAGGGTCTAAACAATTGGTCCGGCCAAAATTTAGGGACGGGTTAGGGTTAGGTATAACCCATCCCAACCCACCCCTTAGTCACTCATCACCACTAATTATTAACTCTATTACATTGTTAATGAGACTTTTATAAATAAAATATTCAATTTGAGATCTATGTTAGTTTAATTAGAAACAATGTTGTAAAATACTATTGTAAAAGTTATGTTTTGAGTTTGAGTACATGGTAAAATACTAAAAAAAAAATCAAATTTTCACTTCTAACTTTTAGTCACATTTGAGTGATCACTTTATAATTTTGTTTTAATTGTCCTTTCGGGCGAACCCGATCTTGTCCTAAATAAACCCGGTCCTAATTTGTCCCGAAGAACGCCGAGTTTGTTTGGGTCTAAGGACGGGTTAGGGTCTAAAAATGACTCTGTAAAAATTTAGGGTCGGGTTAGAGACATGTATAACCCGTCATAACCCGTCCTTTGCCCACCCTAGTTATTGGTAGGAATTTCTAAATTAATTAACGATGGTAAATAGTTGAATTATTTTCTCCCTTAACAAACAAATCAACGGGATGTTGAAATCTACAAGAATCAGGGTCTTATAAGTCAAACATTAAAGAAAAAATAAAATAAAACTAAGACACCCATTAATGTTTGCATCTATTTAGGGTCTTATTACCTCCCCCCACTCCATAAGGGTCTCCCCATCTAAATAGAAGTTAACTTGACATGTACGTTTAATTGTATTTTATTATTTTACTATAGTAAAAATTAATTTTTAACTAAGAAATAATAAAATATGAAGGATTTTTATGTATTACATATTTACACCATTAATTAATAATATAAAAGATTTTCAGAATAAAAAAAATATACAAACATTAAACTCTAATTTAACCAAGAGTCGGGGGTTCGATCCCGCCTTGTGTACGGAGCAGCGTTAAAACTCTGGGCCAGCTGTCCTGTCCCTCGAGGCACCTACAATGAGCGAGGGATTAGTTACCACTATCCGTGCGGTGGATACCCGGGTTTACCCAAAAAGGACCATTAATAATATAATAAAAAGGATAAATAAATTTTCAGAAATATACAAATTTTATCATTTTTGTGCTTATATAAGATTTTCGTATATTTTTATCTCTCTATAATTCTTGTTTACATTATTTGACCCTTTCCTTAGTATTTGTCTATCAAGTAATGAGTTTAATTGTAGTCTTGATCCCCTTATTTCCGATTTGCAATTTGGGTCTATCCATAACTTTTTTTGCAATTTCGATTTCCCATTTTCAAAATTACTTGAATTTGATCCATCCATCAAATTGTCATCCAGTATTTTAAACCATGCCGATGTGTCAGTAATATGTGGAGCTAGCTCACATATTCATTTGATGCTGATATGGCGGATACAACTTATGGTGACATGGAGATGGATACATGAAAGTTTATTATTGCTTCCTTTAACGCCAATTTTTTAAAAGGAACCCTATTAACCGTTGTGGTTTTTACTATTGCTTCCTATTTTATTTGACATTTTAGTTAAAAAAAATTCGTCTTATTTTAATTATCGCTTTACAATACTAATTAAGTATTAATACTTTTCCCATATTATACTCTGGAAGCATTAATCTATTTTCTTTTTTCAATAGTTATTTTTTAAGAGAGATAGAGTAACAGCAAATATATTAGAAAAGTATAAGATAATTATCATGAATTCTGGATTAATAAATTTCGTAGTCTACGTGTAACGGTCTTAAACATCAAACAATATGCTTCTAAAAAAAACGTCAAACAATATGGGACATACATAGTTAGTATTGTTGTTGCAATTAAAATACTAAACACTGAGATTTGAAAATAAAAATTTATTCCTCTTTAGATTTTATAATATCAATTTTAGAATATTATTTTTAAACACCAACTGAAAATGGTTTCTATTTGTTTTTATTATTTTCCATTAATGTATCTATTTTTTCATTTTATAGATAACGTATTCTGCGAAAAATTTGTTATTCTCAAATAAGATTTTATTAAAATTGTGAAAGTTTTTAAATTTTTTAATATTAATATGTTTTGTTAATTCTAAATATTCCCCAAAGTATAAGTATTATTTTTTGAATGATTTCGTTTGAATAAAATACAAAAGATATGAATGAAAATATAAATATATAAAAAATTATTTAACTCATAAAATATAAAATATATATTATGATGTTTCATTGTAAGTATTAAAGGAGAGCTCTTGATCATTTTGAACCTGCATCTCCATTTAAAATTGGATGCAATTTGACGGATGGAGTAAAACCGCATAGTTTTAAAAATGGGGGATAAGGGTGATTGCGGAAAAAATTATGGAGCGACCAAAATTGCATATCGGAGAAAATATGAAACTGAAATTGCAGTTATGCCCAAGTAACGAGGTGACTAACAAACGCAATGTATCGAAAAATATGACATCCATGGAAGATGCGAGAGAAAATTTCGAAGTAATATTATATTCATCAAAATGAAAGTGATAGGAATCAAGCCACAAGAAGAAAAAACGCCGCCGCTGGGAGGGGGGGGGCTCCCTCCCCGGTTTCTTCCCCTCTCCTCTCAGTGCTCCTTCGCCCTGCTGTCGCTATTGGCTTCGGTCTGGTTGAGTCTGTTCCTCTGATCTGCGCTTTCTCTGTGTTTCTCTTTTGGATCTGTTGGATATGTTGTTAAGCGATTTGGATCTCTTCGCGATCTGGATCTGGATAAGTTCTTGCGCCGTCGCCGTTTCGTGGTTGGATCTTCGACTTCGGCTGTTTCGGTGGCTGTAAATTAATAAAAATGGGTTGGGCGCTGCTTGGGTTGGAACCGCCGTTGGGGACTCCCTTTCCTCGGATCTGATCTCCTCTGTGACGTCCACGGCCGCTCCCCCGAGGCGTTGATGGTCGGATCTCCCTGTTGGTGGATCTGCGCGCTTTTGGAGGTACTATGGAGTGCTTCTGTTCGCGGTGGTTTGTGGCTCTGTTAGCGCAGGGGTTGGTTCTGATGCGGTGTTTTGCGGTGTTTCGCAGTGGTTCACGGTGGTTTGCTGATGTTCGCAATGGTAGCTGTCGTTTCGGACTTTGGACCCGCAGTCACGTCTCCTCTCCGTTTGTCGTGGGCACTTCTCCCTGTCGCTCGCGGTTTTGCTTGATTGTGCCACAGTGTTGGCCGGGGGCGCAAGGCCGCGGTGGTGGTTGGTGGCTCGGCTACCTCGATCAAGCTAGGTGTTGTCGCGGTGTTGGCCGGTAGCACGACTTCGCGATGGTGGATGGAGTCACGGCGCCGGATGTCTGGGGGTGTGCTGTCGGTGGGTGCTGATTCGATAGTTTGTACCTTGTCGGACGCCAGATTGCAGTTTGCAGATCACCGGGCTCCTCCCCCTTTGCCTTCTGCTTCTTTGCCCCCTCCCAATCGTCTCCGGGCCTCCACCTCTAACCTCGATGCTTTGTGATATGATTAATGTGAGGATAGCGAGGTGATGCAGGCTGTTGTGGTTTGGAGTGTGAGTTCAGGAGGTGGTGGGTGGAGGTTGTGTGGGGACTCTCAGGGGTTGCCCTGCCTCCTTTCGGGTTTTCTGTTCGCCTTAGAATTTCTTCCATTAGAGTTCTATGGTTGTTTATTTTAGAGGCCTTGTTGGGCATTCTATTATTGTCCTTATTACCAAGGGTTTTGGTCTAGCCCCCCTTGTGCTTTTTATATCTCTCTCTTTATTTTATTAATAAATTCAGGCTGACTGCCTGTTTGATTAAAAAAAAAGTGATAATGTTCTGAACTGGGCCAAGAGACCCATTCAGCAAATGTACATGGATTGGCCCAATCATTTTGATCCATATCCACAATGCACAAGCCCATTCATGATTCTCATACTTGGATGACTCAGATCACTTCTACCGATCCAACGGTTTACCACAGGCACAGTTCCCTATAAATACTGGCACGCATTGCCATAAAAAGGTAGATTCTCATTCCTAGCTAAATCACTCACCTATTCTCAATACCGACTTGAGCGTCGGAGTGGCTTCGCAGGTACCTCTCCCGGGCTCACATCTACCCTCGGCCAGGCAGCAGGTGACCTACCAACTGCAGTCCTCCTGACACTGCATGGTACAGAACATTGGCGACCACAGTGGAAGATATCTATCTTTCACATCATCTCTACTCTGTTGAACTTCCCCCTGCTTTCCCATGGCGCCCAGAGGTAGACCCCGGATTCAAAGCATTGCTGTGCCCGCACCCCAGTCAGAGGGTACACCTGAGGGCAACGTCGCTAGCCTGCCCGACGAGGGTCCCATCCAGACCCCGCAGACAAACCCCCCTCAGGAGCCTGCCCAACCTCCAAACGTGAACCAACTCTTGGATTTCCTGTGCAATCGCACTCAAACCATGCTACAGCAGGAAGCACGCCTAAGGCAAATTGAAAGGCGTGTGGCTTCCATGCCTGAGCAGACTCCGCCTTACTGGGGGACCCCTCCTCAAACAACTGTGGTTTCAAGGCACCATCGGTCTCCCCCTCGAAGGCATCACGTCCATCGTTCCCCCCCAAGGCGAAGGCACGGGCACTGCTCTCCTCCTCGGCGACACAAGCGTAGAGGGGTAGACTCACCCCTAGAGACTCCTCCATCACCACCGGATGGTACTTATCGGCCCGACGACTCCCACTCTAGAACCTCCTCGTGTGCCTCATCTAATTCTAGTGAAAGGTCAAGGAGTCGGGCTAAAGCCCACAAGAGACGCCACCGGGGGTCACCATCGAGGAGATCCCCCGACCACCGCAGGTATCAAGATTTGGACTACGAGGACGTCTCCCCTCACAACTCAAGGAGGTTCTCCGATGAAGGACCTTTCACTTGGAAGGTGGATGAGTGCCCAATACCAAGGGCCTTGGAAAAACTGCCAGCGCTTAAGATGTATGACGGGACTGGAGACCCAGACCGCCATCTGACACACTTCTTCCTAATGATGCGCTATAGAGGCGCCAGTGAACCTGTTCACTGTAAAATCTTTCCCCTCACTCTTGAAAACTCCGCATTAGAGTGGTTTCAAGAGCTAAAGCCAAACTCCATCTCCTCATGGAGTCAGCTGGCAAGAATGTTCACAGCTCGTTTCACTGCCTTCTGGCTGAAGCCCAAGTCAGAAGAGGTGCTGAGGGCCGTCTGGCAGCGTGACGACGAGACACTAAGAGAATACATAGAGCGTTTCAATAAGGAGGCTTCATGTGTATGAAATTTGGAAGACAAACAAAGGTTTTTTGGATGAAAAATGGCCTAAGAAAGGGAAGTCTTTTTCAAATTGACGTATGGATCAATAAACCCAGGAACTTGGATGAATTCCTTCAAAGGTCACAAAAGTGCATGGACTATGAAGAGGACGATATGGCTTACCATGAGGCAGCTAAGGTCGGCGACGACAAGAGGGACGCTCGAGAAAACCGGCAGCGAAAAGAAGAGGGAGGCGGGCATCGTGAGGCACGACCCCGCAGGTTCGCCGAACACACCCCCCTCAACGCATCCCGGGCTAAGATCTTGGCTGAATGCGCTAACACTGAGTTTAAGAATGTCAAGAGACCAGAACCTCTGATACTATGGGAAGGCCAGAATCCCTCGAAAAAATGGTGCCGCTATCACCGAAGCGGAGGCCATGACACCAATGGTTGCCGAGCTCTCAAAAACGATATTGAGGAAATGATTCAGAAATGGAAACTCTTGCAAATGGACTAGGCCAAGAGGCCCATTCAGCAAATGTACATGGATTGGCCCAATCATTTTGATCCATATCCACAATGCACAAGCCCATTCATGATTTTCATACTTGGATGGCTCAACGGCTAATTACCACGAGCACAGTTCCCTATGAATACTGGCACGCATTGCCATAAAAAGGTAGATTCTCATTCCTAGCTAAATCACTCACCTATTCTCAATACTGACTTGAGCGTCGGAGTGGCTTCGCAGGTACCCCTCCCGGGCTCACATTTACCCTCGGCCAGGCAACATGCGACCTACTAACTGCAGTCCTCCTGACACTGCATGGTACAGAACAAATACAAATGATAAAGATGAATTAAAATGATTACATGAAGCCTATTTATAAGCATACACTAACTACTAAACAAACTAACAATCTCACTTAACTACCTTACCAACTAACTAACTCACTTATAACAAAATAACAATCTCACTTAACTACCTAACCAACTAACTATATATCTAATAGTCCCCCGCAAGCTAGAAGTTATTCACAACACTTCTAGCTTGACATGAACAATACAAAAGTACATCAAAACAAAAGAAAATTACAATGAGAGATGCCGAAAATACATCGGCAAAAAGAAGCAATCTCCTTCTTCTACCATATCCATAGGACTAACCGAATGAGAATAACCTAAAGTTTTGAACCGCCAATGATGAACAAGGTGAATACCAGAACCGTGACTATTAGAAGTAGAGAAACCAAGATGCATGAACTCTTTAAAGCTCTGAGAAAGGTCAATGAGTGAAGCAAGAATAGGAGTTGATGGTCTAGAATAACCATTTTCATGTCATTTCTATATTCATTAAATCTTTGAAGAATAACCAACCAAAACACGAACCATTTTCATGTCATCTCTGTATTCTATCCATGCAGTTATGAGTTTCCCACTTGTTAAATCAATGCCACGAGAAAGTGCATCAACAGAAGCAAAATAAATAACACTACTATGATCAATGCCAATGTGGCTACCATTAATATCACCAAGAGAAGGATCGTAACTAGTGTCAAATTCAACTTGCTTTAAACCTTTCTTACTAAATGAACATGAGACAAGTTGCCCGTCAGAGTACAAGACAAATGGCAACCTCAATGAAAGGCAAAATTCCAGCTGACTGCTTAATTTCATAATTTCTGAAAACAATGTGATTAAATATAGGAACCTTTCGGAGACAATCGTCAAGAACAATTTTTTTTATCTCTTCGAGGCATTTCAGGAAACAACTTGAATACTGTTTGGTAAAGAAAAAAATGCATAGCAATAGATCAAAGATCACAAATCCTCCAACACAAACAGCAAAAGTCGAACAAACATCAAAAAATGGAATCACAAAATGAAATTACAATTCGAAATCAAGAATGGCGAAGGATTTGTGTCTAAAGAGAAATCGAATCACCATAGCAAAACCTGAAGCGATGGTGATAATAGAAGCAGTACTGACCAGAATGAAAGGTCGCAAGAAAAGAGAGAAGATCGAAAACGAAATCGAAACACGATCCAAAATGAAATCGGAACTCTGCTTCAGATCACAATCATCGGAAATCAAAATGAAAGGAGGACAATGAAGCGTAATCTCAAAACTAAACGGCAAGAATCGCAAACGAAAATGACGGTTCACGATAGAGGAATGACAAACAATTTGTGTCAAACGAATCAGAAACGGAACAAACGAAAGCAAGTTGTGCAGAAATAGAAACTCTCAAAGAAGCGAGAGGAAGGAGAAAAACGCGATTCTGATTGAAACGCGAATGATAGAATCAAAACTGATTCAAAGTACAAAGAAAAGGATTTCAAGAACCGCAATCAAATATAACCAAAGAATTGCAATTGGAAATCGAAGAGTGCAATTCAGAATTAGGGATTGCAAATACAGTCGCAAACTGAATGGCGATTTGCGGAGAAGGAGAAAACAATCAAGAGAAGATGAACTGAAACCCTAACAGAGACAAATTTGCGAAATCAAAATTGGGGAAAACGCGAAAATCATAGGAACACGCAAGACAAACAATGAAATGCGTTGAATTGAAGAAATGGAACTGCGAAACCGCAAGACGAACAATGAAATGCGTTGAATTGAAGAAATTAAACTGCGAAACTGCAAATCAAATGCAAGAATCACAAGAGAAGAAGGAGAAGTCGCGAAACCAAAAAGAATCGCAAAGAGGATATTTGCAGAACACTGGTTGCAATCACCATGAATAGAGAAAGAAAGTGAAAGGTTCTGTTTCTCATAGATCGAGCCGATCAAGAAACGAAAAAAAGATGCAAACGGAAGAAGAAGAAAAATTCGAAAAGGAAATGAATTAAAAGGAAAATAGTAAAATAAAGAAGGAACCTGCAGCAAAAATAGCTTCAAGGTGGATACCATGCTTGCTCTGATACCATATTGAAGAATATGGCATCCATGGAAGATGTGAGAGAAAATTTCAAAGTAGTATTATATTCATCAAAATGAAAGTGATACAAATGATAAAGATGAATTAAAATGATTACATGAAGCCTATTTATAGGCATACACTAACTACTAAACAAACTAACAATCTCACTTAACTACCTTACCAACTAACTAACTCACTTATAATAAAATAACAATCTCACTTAACTACCTAACCAACTAACTATATATCTAATACCATGCATGTAAACTATTTTAAACTACACCACTTCTCAAAATAGTATCACATCATCAATCTTTATAAACCCTAATTTCATATAACCTCTTACTTCTATAAAACTCCTTTTTTGTGATTGGTTGAAGTTACTTCTGGATGTGAGGAAGTTGGTCTTGGATTTGACAAGGTTAGAGCAGAGGAGTTGCTCATTGTTGCTGCCCAGCGCTTTTTATTTGAGTTCCAACTTCAACACTAGGCATACTTGCGAATATCAAGCGAGTACCAGAAAGAAAACATAGACATAAAGGGGTGAGTACATTGTATTTGTGTTTTTTGGGGTACTAGCCAGTTTGAATGTGTTCTAGTCGATTATAATATCTTTCTTAATGAGTGGATGCTCGATCTATGGAAAACATATTGAGGAATTGTCGCACGTTCTAATTGATTTTCAATTAACCACTTGTGTTCATCGTTTAGTTTCTTTTCTAAACGTATTGGAAAGACATGAAGTGTAATTTTTGCAATAGAGAGAAAAATAGTCTTGAATGTGTAGGGAATAAGAAAGTGAAAAAATTCCCCCTCTTTGGTGAAATCATTGTAAAAACTAAAAGGTCGTACAATTATTGGATAGGTGTTTTTTTTTGTTGAGTGGCGGGCACCGACGGAGGTATCGCCCCGGATCATGCAGTGTCCCAACGCTGACAACGAAAGACTAATCTGCACCGGGTTGAAATCTCCAACCCTGGCCAACGTAATCTGCTCTGACTGGGAATCGAACAGAGGAGCAAACCCTGCCAACCCCAACAGGACTTAGCGGACAAGACCAACAGAGCCAACCACGTTGGTTTATTGGATAGGTGTTAAAACCAACATAGACAATACAATTTCATTTTATACCAACATAAGGTAAATTACTTAACTTATTTATCCTTTAATGTAGTTAACTTGTTTTGATGTCATAAAGCAATGAAACAAACTAAGGACATGAATATTAAGAATGAAATTGGAAGGATATTATGCAACTACCACCTGCAATCCGAACTAGGTCTCATTATATTTACTGGAAGCACTGAAGCATTAATTATATTACAACTTGGACTTTCACTCAGAGGCAATGTTTTAAAACTCGGACCGGTGGCCGACTCGGTGAAGGTATCGGGTCACTGGGTCAAGGGTCAGACTGAGGGGTCGACAATTGAACCGCATGACCAAAACCGGAACCGGATGACTCGGACCCGGTCTCTATTATATTTTGCGAATTTTCAAGACCTATATAACATAAATTTCGTACCTGTACTTAATTTCCTAAAATTCACCACAATGCTATAATCCCGCAATGCTATCAAAAATTCTAACAAAAGTCTAACATCCTGCCTAGAAAAATCTAACAAAAATTCAACAACAACAAATTATCCAACATAAACACAGAGAACAGGAAATTATCCAACAACAACAAATTATCCAACAAATTATCAACAAAGAACACGATTACAGGAACACAGTAACACAGACAGGAACACAGTATCAACAAAGAACAGGAACACAGTATCAACACAGACAGAACACGAATTAAAAGTTTAAAACGCAGATTAAAGAACAAAGAAAACAGCAATGGAACACATAATTAAAACGAAGACAGAATAGAACACGAATTAAAACGAAGATTAAAACACTGGAACACAGAACAGAACACAGATAGAACACGAATTAAAACGAAGTACAGGCGACGACTTACTTGTTGCGAGTTGCGAGTTCTGCTAGACAGTGAAGAGAAGAGAGACGAACGGCGCGAGACACAGAGACAGCAACAGCGACGAACGGCGAACAGGCGACGAACGACGAACAGGCGAACAGGCGGCGGCGACTCCGTGACTGGCAATGGCGACAACGACTTGGACTCAGATTTGGGGTCAAAGGTCAATGGTTAGGGTTTTTTCTTTGAAAGAAAGAGAGAAAGAAGAGAATGTGTGTATCGGTCTCACTCTCATCTCAGTCACTGCTGCTGGTTTCTATTTTTGATTTTTTTTTAAATTTAAAACGCAAAACGACGTCGTTTTGATCGTTTGAGTTTTTTTTTTAAAACGTGCATAAGGCGGCCGGTTTTAGCAAACCCACCCGAGTCACCGAGTTTGTCTAAACCTGGCCGGGTTCCAGCGAGTCACACTGAATCACTGCTTATTCGATCCACAGCGTGACCCAATCCGGGTACCCCCCCGTTTCCCAGTCCGACCGGTCCGACCGGCCGAGCCGAGTCGGTTTTCAAAACACTGCTCAGAGGGATTTCATAGACAAACAGATAGGTAACATATTCCCTAAACTACAAACAATTCTGGAATGGACCAAGAGAAAAGCTGATGGCTGGAGTCCCTTGTGGAATGCTAATGATTACTTTGTTCTTTTTGATGTTTCAAATGAAGTTGACAAGTCAAGCCACACTCGTACATCGTCAAGCCATCTAATGGACTCAGGGTACACTCTGAGTTGGATACAGAACCCTTCAATCCACCTGTTAGAAGAAGAGCACCAGGGAGGCCCGAGAAAAAAAAGAGCCAGTCTAATATGAGCCAAAGGTTGGAAACACACTTCCAAGGATGCTGCAAATTGTTAAGTGTAACAAATGTGGCAACTTTAGACAAAATGTCAAGGTGTGCAACGGTAAAACTAGTGGTGATACAAAAATTACCAAAGGTAACTGTAAAGTAAGATAATGTCTGATTTCTTTCATTGACTAAAGGTGATTATATACATTAAAATATCTTGTTGCCTAAGCTAACAATATGGAAGGTAATTATGTACAATTATCTTGTTGCCTAAGCTAAGCTAATTATCTTGTTGCCTAAGCTAATTACAATTAATTTCATTAATTCTGACATATTTATGTTGTCTAACACACCCCTGCATGCAGTCGAAGTGGGAGGTTGTCGTACGTTGAGACTGTCTCTAAAATCTTCAAAGAGTATGCGCGGATGTCCTTTAGTGAATATGTCGGCAATTTGATAACGTGACGGAACATGAAGAACACGAACCTATCCACGAGCCACTTTCTCGCGAACGAAGTGAATATCCATCTCGATGTGTTTGGTGCGCTGAAGTTGAACAGGATTGACCGAGAGATATATCGCGCTGATATTGTGGCAATAAACTAGTGTGGCCTTATGAACCGGATGATGTAGTTCGAAGAGAAGATTCTGGATCCAACAAGTCTCAGAGACCACGTTAGCTACTCCTCGGTATTCTGCTTCAGCACTGGATCGGGACAAAGTTGGTTGACACTTAGAGAACCATGAGACCAGGTTGTCTCCAAAAAATACACAATATCCAGAGGTGGAGCGTCTAGTATCTGGGCATCCACCCCAGTCAGCGTCAGTGTAGGAAAGAAGACCGGAGAGTGAAGATTTGTGAAGATGTAAACCATGATCAAGGGTGCCTTGAATATAGCGCACAATTCTTTTAAGAGCATGCATGTGTTCATCTCTGGGCGCATGCATATGTAAACAAACTTGTTGCACATCATATGATATATCCGTTCTTGTGAAGGTGAGATATTGCAAAGCTCCTGCTAAACTTCGATAATGTGTGGGATCTGAGTAGGGAGACCCCGAAGATGCACTTAGTTTGGCCTTAGTGTCGACCGGCGTTGTGGATGGCTTACAAGAGCTCATGCCGGCTCGCTCAATGATTTCTTCTGCATATTTACGTTGATAAAGAAACAACCCACCAGCATGTCGTGTAACTGCAATACCCAGAAAATAGCTCAAAGGACCCAAGTCTTCCATAGCAAATTCAGAAGCAAGGAGTGAGATGATGGAATTATGAAGAGCAGTAGAGGATGTTGTGAGAATGATGTCATCAAACCGTGTCAGCTCCTTTATGATAAATAAATAATGAATGATCAGATTTGCTATGTGAAAAACCAATAGTAGAGACAAAATCAGCAAACCGTTGGTACCAAGCAGGAGGGGCTTGTTTGAGTCCATAGAGAGATTTCTTCAATAAGCACACGTAATCGGGATGAGTGAGATCTCTGAAACCCATCAGATGATGCATGTATACGACTTCATGGAGCTTACCATGCAGGAAGGAATTTTTAACATCCAACTGATGAATGGACCAAGATTTTGAAAGAGCAATGCTAAGAACGGTCCGTATAGTTGCCGGCTTCACCACTGGGCTAAAAGTTTCATCACAGTCCACACCAACCTGTTGAGACCTGCCATCACAAACACGACGGGCTTTGTGCCGCTCAAAAGAACCATCAGATTTCTTTTTATGACGAAAAACCCACATAGAACGAATAATATTAGCATCAGAAGGACGGGGAACCAACTCCCACGTCTTATTTTTAATAGGAGCATCATATTCGTCTAGCATGGCCAGTTTCCAATTCGGGTCAAACAAAGTAACTTTTGGGTTACGGGGAAGTGGTGATGGTGCAATGGAGGTAGTCAAGTTGAATTGACGTTTGGGTTTATGGATCCCACGCATGCTGCGTGTTTCGATGGTCCGAGTTGGGGCTTGATGTATTTGGTTAGGACTTGGGCTAGGTGGTATTTTGGTCGTTTGAGGTGAGAGGGCCGGTGCTGGTGTAATAGGCCGTGGAGAGGTGGGTTAGTTTGGCTCGTGGTTGGGTGGAATTTGTGGTGTGTTATTTGGCTCAGTTTGTGTTTGATGGGTTGAGGTAGGTTGACTATGTAAGTGGTGATGCCAAAAAGGATGTAAGCCTTCATTTAGAAATTCATAGGTGTGAGATGGGGTTTGATGTAGCTTGACAAATGGGAATTGAGACTCATCAAAAATGACATGTCGACAAATGATTATTTTCCCATCTGAGTGATCATAGCATTTATATCCTCTATGATTGTTTGGGTATCCCAAAAAGACACAAGGGGTGGAGCGAGGTTGTAATTTGTTTATTGTGGTGGAGGGAAAAAGAGGATAGCACAAACAACCAAAAACCCGTAAATGTGTGTAAGATGGATCTTTGTGATAAAGTATTTGAGTGGGGCAATAATTTGAGAGTAGCTTTCTTGGTAGGATGTTTAAGAGGTAGGTTGCCACGTGGAGTGCATGATGCCAAAATGATGGTGGCATAGAGGAATGGGCAAGAAGAGTTCGGATCAAGTTGTTGATGGCTCTTATTTTACGTTCGACTTTGCCATTTTGTGGAGAGGTATATGGGCAAGAAAAACGAAATGTCATACCATGAGTGTGACAAAATTGTTTAAAAACCTCATTATCGAACTCCTTCCCATTATCACATTGAAAACATTTAACATTCATTTCAAATTGAGTGTGAATGAATGGACTAAAAGACAAGAAAGTGGAATGAGCTTGTGATTTTCTTTCAATGGGAAATGTCCATAAGAAATTAGTGTAATCATCCAAGAAAAGAATATAATACTTATGACCTGTAGAACTTAAAATTGGTGATGTCCCACAAATCACTATGAATTATATCAAAAGGTTTGGTAGTGGAAGAATTTGAAACATAAAACGGCAACTTAACATGTTTCCCAAAAACACATGATTGACAGACAGAAGGACAAGAAGAGTGTTTGCAATCAATAAATTTATTATTCCTAAGGGAGCGTAAAACAGGTGCTCCCGGGTGTCCCAAACGGTTATGCCATAAAACAGAAGAAAGAGCTGCAAAAGTTGATTGAGTGTTGTTTGATGGGGTGTTGGTGATAGGATATAGATCCCCAGTGCTATCACATCTCATTAGTGGCATCCCCGTCGGAAAATCCTTCATAGAAAACCCAAAAGGATCAAACTCAATAGACACAAAATCGTCAGTTGTCAAACGACGTACAGATATCACGTTTGTAATGAGTTTAAGGGCATGCAAAACATTGTTTAAAGTTAAGGGTGGGAAGAGAGGGGATAAAGTTGTTTGTCCATACTGTTGCACCCCGAAAAATCCGGTAGGGATTTCTCGATGTACAACGTGGAAGATAAATGAAGCCGCCATCAATATTTTAGTTTTTAGACGAAAACATTGAAAAAACGTCTTTTTATACAAGGCGGGTGGTCTTTTCGAAATCAGGAGATGTAGGTTCGGGGGTCGGTTAGACACGGGGAAGGTATAAGCACCCCGCATCTCCTTTCTACCGAAAGGGAACCATTAATTTGATGTGTGGTTTCGACAAAGTTTGATTTGAAACGATGTTCTATATCTTTTCGTTTTTTTTTTCTTTTTTATTTGAGAAAAGCGTTTGGAAAGAAGACGGGGAAAAGAAAGATTTTTTTTGGTATTTTTTGAAAAGGGTGCTTGACGGGACGTGGCCCGCTCCTACGTATCCTCAAATGCAATGAGGAAATCAAAGCTACGTAGTTCTCCTTGGTTGAGAAACTTTGGGTGTGTTGGTGTCTTTTATTGCAGGGGTTCTCGGGTCTGAACTGTACAGTCCACTAACCCTAAAACATAGACATCCCCGCCCGTACAGACGACGTGCCCCCTACTTATTGAAAATGATTTGAATTATTTGAGGAAAAGATTGGTTGTGAGGTTGGTTGCTTTTATTTGAGCAAGTATCTTAGGCTCGCACGAACTGTACAGCTCGCTAACCCTAAGACGCTAACCAACTCGGATGTACATCCGACTTGATTCCTCACTCATTTTTGAAATAGGGTTGAAGTTGTTAATTACTTGCTTTAATTCTCATAAGTGTCCCAAGATGTTTGAGTTGTACAACTCCGATCTTAGGATGCTAGTCAACACCGGCCGTACGTCCGACTTGACTCCTTATGAGCTTTCAAAAAGGTTTGTTATTGATCTTAGAAAGAATTTGATTGTCTTATGAAAACAACTTGAGAAAAGTTGAGCTTTGGAAAAAGCTTTGGAAAAGAATTGATTTGAAGAAAGGGGAAGAGAGTTTGAGGGTGATATTGATCACAAAGAGTTTGTTGGGATGGCGTGGCATCCAAAAGAAAAAGAAGTAGAGAATTCAATCAATTTCCAAGTCAAGAACCAAAGTGCGAATTTTAACAAATTGCAAGCAAATCAATCATCAATGCAAGCATAGGCATACACATTACCAATTATAACATTTGCGCACAAGGATGACAATTAGTCTCCAACATTTAATGGCATGCCTATGCAAGATCAACACTAACCACATAACTTGCAAGAAAGGGTACGTAGAGTGGTGATGCGAAAAGTTCAAATCAATCTAGGTATCAACACATGATAAGGTCCGAGGTTGAATCCCTTTTGGTAATCCTTGACACTTGGTACAATGCACAAGTGCATAAGTGTCTAGTCCTCTTACCAAATCATCAACACTAAAAACAAATTATAGACCTAGGATGGATATCACATTTGTAAGACTACAAATGACCAAATGAAAGCACTTACAAGTTATTTTTATGATCAAGATTAAAGCCTAATTTCAAGTAAATACAAGATTACACAACCAAACCCATCACAAATCTCTAAACCCTAATTTATTTAAAAAATGCGAAATGAACATAGACTCTAAACTTCGTTTTATTCATGGAAACAAACAAACCAAAAACTTGATAGCCCCACAAGTGCACGGGTCGTATCGCGTAATAAAAGAGTATCGGTCCACATGGAGAGCCTAAGTGAATACCAATTTAATTTTTCAAAGTTGATTAACTTAAAAGAAAGTGTTTTTAGAAAGAAGGAATGTTTTAGTAAAGTCTCCTCACTCATGATCATTGTGGACAAGAGAGGAGAAAAGAAAATAAAAGAAGAAAACATAAAGTTAAATAGCGAGAAATAAAAGAAAGCGGTAAAGTGCAAAATCATAAATAGCGGAATTGTGAATGACAAGAAAATAAATTGCTTGAAAAGTAAATTGCAAGTAATTTAAATGATTTGGAAAGTTAAAGAGCAAGGAAAGTAAATGAGCAAGAAAGTAAATGAGCAAGAAAGTAAATGACTTGGAAAATAAAAGTGCAAGAAAGTAAATAACTTGGAAAATAAAGGTGCAAGAAATTAAATAGCAAGAAAAGTAAATGACTTGAAAAATAAAGGTGCAAGGAATTAAAGGAGCAAGAAAGTAAATGACTTGGAAAATAAAGGTGCAAGAGAGTAAATGACTTGGAAAATAAAGGTGCAAGAAATTAAATAGCAAGAAAAGTAAATGACTTGAAAAATAAAGGTGCAAGGAATTAAAGGAGCAAGAAAGTAAATGACTTGGAAAATAAAGGTGCAAGAAAGTAAATGACTTGGAAAATAAAAGGGCAAGAAAATAAATAGCAAGAAAAGTAAATGACTAGAAAAATAAAGGTGCAAGAAATTAAAGGAGCAAGAAAGTAAATGACTTGGAAAATAAATGTGCAAGAAAGTAAATGAGTTGGAAAATAAAAGGGCAAGAAAATAAATAGCAAGAATTTAAAGGGGCAAGAAAGTAAATGACTTGGAAAATAAATGTGCAAGAAAGTAAATGAGTTGGAAAATAAAAGGGCAAGAAAATAAATAGCAAGAATTTAAAGGGGCAAGAAAGTAAATGACTTGGAAAATAAATGTGCAAGAAAGTAAATGACTTGGAAAATAAAAGGGCAAGAAAATAAATAGCAAGAATTTAAAGGGGCAAGAAAGTAAATGACTTGGAAAATAAATGTGCAAGAAAGTAAATGACTTGGAAAATAAAAGGGCAAGAAAATAAATAGCAAGAATTTAAAGGGGCAAGAAAGTAAATAAACAAGAATAGTAAACTAAAATGAGGTTGAATCATATTTTGCAATCCTCTCACTTAAATTATGGTGCTCCAAACACAAGTGAGAATCAAATTGCAAAATCATCAACCAACAAGAGTAGTAAACTAAGATGAGGTTGAATCATATTTTGCAATCCTCTCACTTAAATTATGGTGCTCCAAGCACAAGTGAGAATCAAGTTGCAAAATCATCAACAAACAAGAGTAGTAAACTAAGATGAGGTTGAATCATGTCTTGCAATCCTCTCACTTAAATTATGATGCTTTAAGCACAAGTGAGAATCAAGTTGCAAAATCATCAACAACACAAGTATTTGCAAGTAATATGGACTAAAAATCACATTTAACACAAGGATTTAAATACTAATAACAAGGTTGATCAACATCAAGTAAAAAGGAACAACAAGATAAATTAAAACCCCAAAGAAAACGCGAACCACATAGGAGACAAAATCACATGTTTATTCCATTAAAATGCAAAGATCAACACAAAATAACAACAAACTACATTTTAAGATGAAAATGATGAGTATGCGAAAATGATGAAGAGAATATGAATTTTGATGCAAAGTATTGTAAATGATGTAAGGGTTTTAGAGATTCACCTAGGATCCGAACTAGTAGAAGTAAGAAATGAAGAACAAGTAACCAAATCAACTAAAGTCTTCAAGAAATGGTCCAAGAAACCCCACACAAATTCCCAAATACCCAAGTGCTTGATGAGGAGAAAATGAAATGGATGGTGAAAGGAGGAAAATCTATGAAGGAGGAGTGGATTTGAAGTGATTTGGTGATGTTTGGGTGATGGAAAACAAAAGATGGAGGGAGGAGGAGGAGAGGGGGCTACGGCCAAGGCAAGGGAAAGAGGGGAGAGAGTTGTGTGCTAGGTTTGGTGGAGGAGAGAATGAGGCCAAGGAAGTTGTGATGTGTGGAAAATGAAAGGGTATTTATAGGGTGGGAGTGAGCTTTGGGGTAAAATGGTAATCAAACCAATTAAATCAATTAACATTCAGCTGAATATTAATAAATAAAATCAATTTGAACTTGGTCACCAAGTTAGAGGGTACTTTAGTCATTGGCTTTGAGAGGTGCACTAGGATTAGACTTTAAATTTTAATGGAGGGTGGAGATGCATCATCACATGGATTGAGGGTGTTGAAGAAACACAAATGGAGAGGGAAATGGGAGAGGGGGCTGTTCGCCCAGCACCATGAGGAGAGGAGGGAAGGAAAAAGGAAAAATGCAAGCTTGCACAAAATAGTACATTTTGTCTTATTGAGGACACTACCTTATTTTCATTCTTTTTGATTTTTCTTTTTATGATCATTCTTTTATTCCATGAAGATTCTTTTTTTTATTTTGGGCTCATCTTAGGATTCAATCATTGGGCCCAAAATTCCATGACAACACCATTCCCAAAATTGATTTTGGGCCCCACTCTAGCGAAAATGACCATTTTGCCCTTTCGTTCGAAAAATGAGTTTTATGCTAGAAAACTTAATATTTATGCGCACAAAAAAATCACAACTAAGCACAAATCTTCCTCAAATAAACCTTTGGTGATGCTTCGGTGATTTGGGACGGAAAAAACCGCTTTTAGCGTGAAATGACCAAAATGCCCTTTCACCCTAAAAACCCTAGTTTTTTTTTTTTGCCCAAGGCACATTTTCACTTTAAAAATGACTTTTCCCCCTAGGAATGACCTCTAAGACCTTGGGATGCATGCTAAGTTGCTTGTTCTGAGAAAATATCCCGTATTTGCGAAATGACTAAAATACCCTTTTGCACTGAAAAACTCTGAATTGTCCAAAAGTACATTCCAACTCCAAAAATGATTTTAGAAACTTTGACATGACTTCTATAACCCTAAATGCAATGCATGATGCTCTTTTCCCTTATTTATTTATTTTTTTGGGGAAAAATAGGGTTTTGACCTAAGCCGGACAAAATTGGGGTATGACAGCTGCCCCTCTTTATCTGGATTTTAACGAGGAATATGGATTGGCTGAAACATATTCCGAGGCAAAATAGAGATAAAGAATTCAGGAATTATACCGATTTTGTCTCCTTAGGGAAAAACCCGAATTTTCCCATTTTTTCTTTTCTCATTTTTTGTTTTAGTTGATGTCAGATGAAAAATGTAATATGTATGCAAAAACAGATTAGATTTTTTTTGAATCACCACTTGGCGTGCTGATATAAAAACAACGATTTGTGAGTTTAACACTTGGCGTGCAAAAGCAGGAAATAAAGCGGTAAAGAACGCGGTAAAGAAAGCAGTAAAGAAGGAGCACTGAGGGCTCAGGATGAGCGCGGAGGGCTCAAGGTGAGCGCGGAGGGCTCAGGATGAGCACAGAGGGCTCAGGATGAGCACAGAGGGCTCAGGAGGAGCACAGAGGGCTCAGGATGAGCACAGAGGGCTCAGGAGGGAGCGCAGAGGGCTTAGGATGAGCGCAGAGGGCTCAGGGGGGCACAGAGGGCTCAGGAGGGAGCACAGAGGGCTCAGGGGGGAGCACAGAGGGCTCAGGAGGAGCACAGAGGGCTCAGGGGGGAGCACAGAGGGCTCAGGAGGAGCGCAGAGGGCCCAGGAGGGAGCACAGAGGGCTCAGGGGGGAGCACAGAGGGCTCAGGAGGAGCACAGAGGGCTCAGGGGGGAGCACAGAGGGCTCAGGAGGAGCGCAGAGGGCCCAGGAGGGAGCACAGAGGGCCCAGGAGGGAGCACAGAGGGCTCAGGGGGGAGCACAGAGGGCTCAGGAGGAGCACAGAGGGCTCAGGGGGGAGCACAGAGGGCTCAGGAGGAGCACAGAGGGCTCAGGGGGGAGCACAGAGGGCTCAGGAGGAGCGCAGAGGGCCCAGGAGGGAGCACAGAGGGCTCAGGGGGGAGCACAGAGGGCTCAGGAGGAGCACAGAGGGCTCAGGGGGGAGCACAGAGGGCTCAGGAGGAGCACAGAGGGCTCAAGAGGGAGCACAGAGGGCTCAGGGGGAGCACAGAGGGCTCAGGGGGGAGCACAGAGGGCTCAGGAGGAGCACAGAGGGCTCAGGGGGGAGCACAGAGGGCTCAGGAGTTCAGTTGATTGGTTGATTTGAAATGACCGATGCTACTGCATTGGATTGAGGTACCTGTATACGTTAGTTAATGCAAGGAATGGTGCATGGAGTATGGGTGCATGTTATGCAAGGGCATGTTATGCGGATGTATGTAATGCTCATGATTTTGGTGTAATGATGAATGCAGTGGGATGCTACTTTTGATTTTTCGTTTCTTTTGTCAGCTTTCTTTTTTCTGATCGTTTGTTTTTTCTTTTGCTCTTTTACTCTTTCGGCTTTTTTTTTTTTTTGCTGGTTCAGCCAATCCGCGATACTCATGGCACGAGACTGAGGAACCCATTGGAATTGCGGGGCTAATGAGCCGAGTGCATGTTGGCTTTGACTTCACCGTTTGAAGCAATCGTGAGAGCAGTCGCTTTCTCTTGCATGATTAACTGGTTTTGGGGAATTGCCTTTTTTCGCGACCTTTAGGGACTTTGCAATGATTGTAATGCTCCATGATCTATGCACATGTTTTACAGGTCATCATCACCATCATTATAAAACATTTATTTTGAGCAGAAAAAGCAGAAAATAAAAGAGCAAGCAGATCGTGAGAAAAATTGAACTTTATTGATGTGAAGACCGGTCGTACAGCAAGTTACGCCGACTGTTCATTACATTTGAAAGTTTAAACTGCAAAAAGACACGAAAAAAAAAGGGAGGAGCTTATTTCTGACTGTCCGTCTCTGTGGAACAGTGCTGAGCATTTATGTCCTTGACTTTGACCACCCCTTTATCCCGAACCTTCAGGAGTGCTGTATGCCTTTCCTCATTTTCATGCCCAAGTTTTCTGACCCTAATTTTTGCCTAGATCGCCCTTTGCGGGTTTTCAATCCACCGGGTCGCTCTGATTTTGCCTAGGTTGCCTTTTCGGGTTTTCAACCTAGCGAGCTAAATCTTGCTTGGCTTATCTTTCTCTTTTTTTTCGTCTATTTCTTTAGGCATAATACTTCTTCACTGAATCAGAATTGACTGGGTTCTTGAGATCTTCACCGTCCATATTTGTGAGTATCAGCGCTCCTCCGGAAAATGCTTTCTTGACCACGTAAGGTCCGTCATAGTTGGGCGTCCACTTCCCACGGGGATCGCTCTGAATGGGCAGGATCTTCTTGAGTACTAGATCTCCTTCATTGAATTCTCGGGGACGAACCTTCTTGTCAAAAGCGGTCTTCATCCTTTGTTGGTACAGTTGCCCATGACATAAGGCTGCAATTCTCTTTTCTTCGATGAGATTTAACTGATCTAGACGGGCCTGCACCCACTCTGCCTCTTCCAACTTGGTTTCCATTAGTACCCGCAGGGAAGGTATTTCAACCTCAATAGGGAGTACTGCTTCTGATCCATATACCAGAGAAAAAGGGGTTGCCCCGGTTGATGTACGCACTGAAGTACGATAGCCATGTAGGGCAAAAGGGAGCATTTCGTGCCAATCTTTGTAGGTCACCACCATTTTCTGCACTATCTTCTTGATGTTCTTATTGGCCGCTTCAACTGCCCCATTCATCTTGGGCCTATAAGGTGAAGAATTGTGATGCTGAATCTTGAACCCTGTGCACAGGTCCTTCATCATTTTGCCGTTCAAGTTGCTGCCATTATCAGTAATGATCTTATCTGGAAGCCCATAGCGGCAAATCAGATCTTTCTTCACAAACTTTGCAACCACAGTGCTAGTGATACTGGAGTGAGAAATGGCTTCAACCCACTTGGTGAAATAATCGATTGCGACCAGAATGAAACGATGCCCGTTTGACGCTTTAGGCTCTATAGGACCAATGACATCCATGCCCCACATTGAGAATGGCCAAGACGCGGTCAAGACATTCAACTTAGAAGGCGGTACATGAATGTGGTCGGCGTAAATCTGACATTTGTGGCACTTGCGCACAAAGCTGTAGCAATCGGTCTCCATTCGCAACCAATAATAGCCCGCTCTCAAGATCTTTCTTGCCATGGTGTGCCCACTGGAATGGTCCCCGAATGAACCTTCATGGACCTCTCTCATAATCTTTGCTGCTTCCTCCTCTGCTACACACCTCAGGAGGACCATATCATAATTCCTTTTGTAAAGAACTTCACCACTCAGAAAGAAACTCCTTGACAATCTTCTAAGAGTTCTTTTGTCATTCTCTGATGCCCCAGGTGGGTATTCTCTTTTAGTGATGTATTGTTTGATATCATGATACCACGGCTTGTTATCAGGCTCTTCCTCAATTGCAGTGCAGTAATGATGTGCCGGGAGACCCCGATGTTGGATTCTGATATGAGTTAGATTTTTGTCGCAATTGATGTTGAACATTGACGACAGAGTTGCCAAAGCATCGGCCAACTGATTTTCACCTCGAGGGATATGCTGGAAAGTAATTTCGTCGAAAGACTCCATCAATTCCTGGACATAGTTACAATAAGGGATCAATTTTGGATCTCTGGTCTCCCAATCACCTCTCACCTGATGAATAACCAAAGCCGAATCACCATACACATCGAGTCTTTTAACCTTCCATTCAAGGGCTGCCTGAATCCCCAAGATGCACGCTTCATATTCTGCGATGTTGTTAGTGACATAAAAGCTCAATCTAGCAGTGATCGGAATGAAACGGTTATCTGGGGAGATTAGCACAGCCCCAGCTCCGTGTCCCCACACATTGGATGCACCGTCAAATATCATCCTCCACCTTTCATTTTCTTGAGACTTCCCTTCATCAAACAGCGCCATGATGTCCTCATCGGGAAAATCATACTGCATCGACTGATAATCCTGAATTGGCTGACATGCTAAATACTCAGCAAGCGCACTGCCCTTGACCGCTTTCTGTGTGACATATAGGATATCATACTCTGATAATAACATCTGCCACCGAGCGATCCGTCCTGTGAGGGCTGGCTTTTCAAAAATGTACTTGATTGGATCCATTTTAGATACCAACCAGGTTGTATGACTCAGCATGTACTGCCTTAAGCGATGGGCGGCCCAGGCTAAGGCACAACAAGTCTTTTCAAGCATTGAGTATCTCGTCTCGCAATCAGTGAACTTTTTACTCAAGTAGTATATAGCATGCTCTTTCTTTCCCGATTCGTCGTGTTGCCCCAGTACACACCCCATTGAACCATTCAACACAGTTAGATACAGGATAAGCGGTCTATTGGACACCGGCGGCATCAAAATTGGCGGATTCTGCAGATAGTCCTTAATTCTTTCAAAGGCTCTTTGGCAATCATCATTCCACTCTGCTTTCTGGTTCTTGCACAACAGCTTGAAGAGAGGCTCACAAGTGGCGGTCAATTGGGATATGAATCTTGAGATGTAGTTCAATCTCCCAAGGAACCCACGGACCTCTTTTTCAGTCTTTGGCACTGGCATTTCGAGGATTGCTTTAACTTTGTCTGGATCAACTTCTATCCCCTTCTGACTGACGATAAATCCCAGTAATTTTCCGGATCTGACACCGAAGGTACATTTTGCTGGGTTTAGTCTGAGTTTGAACTTCCGTAGACGTTCAAAGAGCTTTTGCAGGTTGACAATGTGTCCTTCATCAGTCTTGGACTTTGCAATCATATCATCTACATACACCTCAATTTCTTTGTGCATCATATCGTGGAATAATGTCACCATTGCCCTTTGATAAGTCGCACCGGCATTCTTGAGTCCAAAAGGCATCACTTTATAGCAGAATGTGCCCCAGAGAGTTATGAAGGTGGTTTTCTCCATATCTTCCGGAGCCATCTTTATCTGATTGTACCCTGAATACCCGTCCATGAAGGAGAACAATGAGTGTTGGGCCGTGCTGTCTACCAGAATGTCAATATGAGGCAGAGGGAAATCATCCTTGGGACTAGCTCTGTTCAGATCTCTGTAGTCGACGCACATTCTGACCTTGCCGTCTTTTTTCGGAACAGGGACGATGTTGGCTACCCACTGTGGATATTTCGCAACCGCTAGGAACCCGGCATCGAACTGTTTCTTTACCTCATCCCGTATCTTCAGTGACATTTCTGGTTTCATTCTTCTCAATTTCTGCTTGACTGGCGGGCACTCCGGCTTTACTGGCAACCTGTGTTCAACAATGTCGGTGTCTAGCCCTGGCATATCTTTGTACGACCACGCAAAGACATCAGCGTAATCATGCAAGAGTTGGATTAGTCTTTTGCGTTCACTCTCTTTCATGGCGGTACCGACCTTGACCTCTCTTCTATCCTCTTCTGTACCCAGGTTGATGATCTCAATCGACTCCCCATGAGGTTGAATAACCTTCTCTTCCTGTTCTATTAATCTCATCAATTCTGGAGGAGCTTCCCAGTTTTCATCAACATCCCCCTCGGCTTGGTTAACTGGATGATCAAAGTCAAAGTTTGGACTGCTAGCACTGTTGTTCTTAGAGATAATTGCTGTATGTCTGCATTTTACCGAAGCGCAAAAGCAGAATGAAAAGCGAAACAAGCAAACAAGCAATAACAAAGCAATAAAAAGACGCATGAAATGAAGAGAAATGGATTTTTATTGATTGAAAATTCAAAACAAACGTTTTTATTTAATGATGATAACTCTGAAAAATAAAAACATGTTTGCCCCTAGCAACTTGTCCTATGGCCTTGGGCAGAGCCACAGGGTTGCGTTACAATCATTACTTTGAAATAAAAGTAATGGGCAAGTCCACAGCTTCCCAATTTTTGAGCTTCTCCTCAGCATGGCAACGGCGAACTAAAATGGTCCCATCCACCTTGGATTCATCCTCGATGGCAGCAATACGGTTAGGATCCAACAATCCAGCACTGGTAAAGCTCTGTCTGATATCACAAATGGGAATCCTTTTGGGCCAGGGGTCTTGACCTCTCAGCTTGGCCAATCTTTCATCTCTTCTCTCTTCAGACAACTTTCTTTTCTCCTCCTCATTAGGGAAGTATCCCAAACCACAACGACCCTTGTTCTCTTTCAGCTGCACTGGGGCAAGAATTCCTTGTCCTACCTTTCCAAGACCGCGTCCTAGCTGATAACCTTGGTCCATCATAATTCTCGCGACCATCTCTCCACTCTTTGACAGCTTTATCACGGGCGATGACGATCCACATCCACCAAGCACAGCATTGGCAATTTCAAGAGATTGGAAAGAAGTCTCCAAAGACTCTTCAGCTGCTTCCACATAAGGGAATGGAGAAGACTTGTTAACTAGCATCTCTTCTTCTCCATACACCACCACAATTTTGTCATTAACCACGAACTTAACCCTCTGGTGTAGAGATGAAGGAATAGCCCCAGCCATATGGATCCACGGCCTCCCGAGTAAACAACTGTATGAGGAGGATATGTCCATGACTTGGAAATTGATATAAAAAGTTTCTGGTCCTATTTGAATGGGGAATTCCATCTCCCCTATCACTTCTTTCTTTGACCCATCGAACGCTCTCACCAAAGTTGAGCTTGGCTTCATAAAGGAACAATCAACATCCAGTTTGCTTACAGTTGACTGGGGCATCACATTCAAAGAAGAACCGTTGTCAATTAATACCCGCGCCAACACGAAATCTCCGCATTTGACTGAGATGTGCAAAGCTTGATTGTGTTTCTTTCCCTCTGGGGGAAGTTCTTCATCAGTGAAGGTCAGATGGTTGGCAGCTACAATATTCCCAACTACTTCATCAAATTGGCCAACAGAGATATTCTGAGCAACATGTGCTTCATTCAGCACTTTCATGAGAGCAGTTCTATGCGCTTCTGAACTCATTAACAAAGACAGCATCGAAATCTTGGCCGGAGTTTGGTTCATCTGATCGACCACTTTATAATCGCTCTGTCTCACAATCTTGAGAAACTCATCTGTTTCAGGCTCTGCCCCTTTCTTCTTCTGAATATTCTCTGCCTCCTTTTCTTTACCCTTACGGGCTCTATCTTCGGCTTCCTTGGAGGACTCAATTGGACCAAACTCAGGAGCATACATCCGACCGCTCCTTGTCATCCCGCTTGACCCAGTTATATTTGTAACAGCGGTGCTTGGAGAAACCCCTATTGAAGGTAAGGTGTTGTACTTCCACGGTACGGCGCTGTCTTTCTCATAAGGAAATGGAGCTGGGATTTCAATAACCAATGGCTGCGGTTTGGCTTGGACCGGTTTCGAATTATATAGTATCTCAATTGGCTTTCTGGCCTCTTTGCCATCATTGAACTGCAGCATTAGCACACTTTCTTCTTTCTCAACTACTTCCAACCGAACCACATAACGGTCCATCAAATCTTGCAAAACAGACTTAAAATCCTCACAAGCACCTGCACACGCAGGGTCAGCACACACACAACCTTTCTGAATTACCCCACAGCGACATAACTCAGCATGTATGTCTTCCAAAGGAGTCTTGATGCTCTCAACGTTCTTTATCATGATCTGGCTCCCAGAATCTTCTATAGCATTGGCAGACGGTGCCCCATGACCTGGCAAGGGATTAGTTGTCGTGCTCGGATTGTTCGGTTTAAAAGATAGCCAATTGGCATCAATTAGGTCTTGAACTATAAACTTGAACGCATAGCAATCTTCCACTGTGTGACCGACCCCTCCATTATGGAAAATACATGTGGCGTCAGCATTATATCCTCTAGGGAAGGGTGGTTGCACAGGCCTCATAGGGCGAGTCTTGACTAGATTCTTTGTAATGAGATGATTAAACAGCTCAGTATAAGTGATGGGAATTGGATCAAAATTGGTACGTTTCCTTTCTTGGTGATTCTGAGTCCTGTGACCTGGATTATTCTGCGGCGGCTGAGCTGGAACAGAGAACGGAACTTTCTGCGGTGGAGCGTTGAAGGAAGGACCTCCCCCTGCTGTAATGACATTTGTCTCCCCCTCTTTCTTCTTAGGGAAATTTGAAAAAGGTTTCTTCTGCCCACCAGAATTGCCAAAACCTCCGGCAATTTTCCCACTGCGCAATCCATGTTCCAGACGTTCCCCAATGATCACCATATCAGAGAAACTAGAAGAGACACTACCCACCAATCGATCATAGTATATTCCTGGGAGAGTTTCCATGAACATATACACCATTTCCTTTTCCGTCAATGGTGGCTTCACTTGGGCTGCTACACTTCTCCACTTCTGGGCATATTCTTTAAATGATTCCCTGTCACCCTTGCTCATGAGTTGCAGTTGAGATCTGTCAGGTGCCAGATCCATGTTGTACTGATACTGTTTAAGAAATGCCTCTGAGAGATCTTTCCAACTATGAATGTCGGAGGATTGCTGTTGCATATACCAGTCTAGAGACGCTCCGGTCAGACTGTTCTGAAAGAAATGGATCAGCACCTTGTCATCATGGGCATAAGCTGCCATCTTTCTGACATACATCGTTAGATGGCTGGAGGGACAGCCAGTGCCGCGGTATTTGTCAAAATCTGGCGCCTTGAATTTGGGAGGTATAACAACACCTGGGACAAGACACAGGTCCTGTGCATCCTTAGCCCTTGTACCTGACCCTTCCATTGCTCTCAACCGTTCTTCTAGCAAGTGATATCTGTCTCTTGGTTGTGAACTTTCAACCATCTGGCCCTGAGGATAGCTCCCTGGACTGAAATAATAACCCCCATATTGAGCGGGGTTTCCCATTTGATAAGCAGCATTTGGAGGATTCACACCAACCTCCGGAGCAGGAGTAGGAGAACTTCTTGGAGGAATCATACCGGGACCAGGGATGTGAATTGGCACACCCGCAGTTCCATTGAAAGTAACCACAGCAGGCTGACTTGTCACCACAGGAATGGCTTCAGCAGTGGATGGTGTATAATTTATGGGCATCCCCCATGGATATATTTGCGCATTTGGTTGTCTCTGACCGCTTGTCCCCGGAGAACCACCAACTTCTGGCCCGGGAGGAGGATGAACAGCTATAGCTTCAGCTGATGTAGGAGGAGAAACAAAGGTAACGACCCCTTCTGGATTTACGACTGCGGCGGCCCCAGCAGCGGCCCCACTTCTCAGAGTTTGCAGTATATTCATTACCTCAGCCATCTGGGCCTCCATAGCGCCCACCTTATCTCTCAAAACCTGATTCTCCTGAGCCAGCTGCTCAGGGTTGAGCATCGTTATAACTGGGTCTCCCGGATTCCCATGATTCTCATTCTCGAACTGTAGATCCTCTGGAATACTCGCCATTAATCTTTTTTGAAGGCGCGTGTTGTAGCGGTGGAAACGAACCAGCGTGCCTTTCTTTTCTGTTCGCGAAACATTTTCATGAGTTCGAGAATGAATGCATAAATGAATGCAATGCATATACATGTATGTGTATGAGATGCGGATGCGTTCCTCTCACGTAGTGCCAGGGAAATTGCGTATTTCATTTTGTCAAACAACAAGGATCGAGAATATGAAATGAACCGTACACATTTATCTGAACTGAAACATATAATTCATAATGAAAGGGCAAGAGTACATCATAGAGAGTTCTTAAAGCCTTAAAAGGAAATTACAATAACTAGAATTTCAAACAACAGCCAAGTCCATGCATTGGTTCCTCTTTCTCTTTCTTGAAGTTGAAGGACGATCTGCCCGACCCCTCATCTCTTGAATCAAACCCCTGACATACTCGACGAAGCCCTGAATCTCCGCTGGAGTGGTGCGCACGTCCACAGCAAACTCAGCATCTCTCAAACGCCTAGGAAGGCCTGTGATAGCGCCATAACACAACTTGGACAAGCGTGCATACTTCTCTTGCAGGATCTGGCAATGATCATCCAACCTTCGGTGCTCTTCCATCAAATAGGTCATCTCAGCCCTGAACCTCTCTAGTAAATCATTCTGGTGCCTTACGTGGTCCTCCAATGTTGTGGACCTCCCGAGCTCTCCATGAAACATTGCCTTGCAATCCTCAAGCCTCTCTTGCAACAAATCCCTGGCTCGCATCCCATCCCGGAGTCTTTTCTCATAATCAGCAGTGAGGGCTTTCAGTTGCGCTTTTGCCTCCCTCAGTTGGCTCCTCAAGCTTCTTTCTAAGTCTTTGGATGCACTCAACTGAGCCTTCCACGCACGGGCATCGCCAAGCGCTCTATCTCTTTCCAAGTTTCGGGCTTTGATCTCGCTTGTAGCACTCTTGAGACCACCTTGCACATCGAGAAGTTTCTGATTACTAGCAGCAATTTTCTCCTTACAGTCAACAAGGCATTTCTCTTTGTGTTCATTCTCTTGCTCTAAGCTCTTCCTCTCTTGAAGTAGCTTTTCCAACTGGGCCCGCAACTCTAGATTCTCTTGCTGGGACTGGGATAAGGCAGCTCTGAGTTCCTCAACCTCCTCATTAAGGACGGGAGCAGGTGGAGGAATCTCAGCCTCAATCTGAGGAGCAACTCTAAATGGGAGCTTAACCGTCTGCACCCGGAGCTGGACCCACTGAAGATAGCCTTCGCCTACACTTGTGTCTCTGCGACCCAACTCAGCGCGCCCCTTCCTTACTGGTCTGTCCCAAGCCCGGACAATCCTTCTCAACAAACTCAAATTTTCAGAGCCTCTACCATGCAGCACAAAACCAGTCAGAGACTCATCCGGAGGTGGACTTGTCATCGAATAACCCAACTGTCTCAATGCAAGAGCTGGGTTGTAAGTGATACACCCTCTGGTGCCAACAAGAGGAACATTTGGAAAACCGCTAAGCTGAGAGATAAATTCTGACACATCGCGGGCCAGAGTGCACCATTGGATATCACTTCCCTTGAGATTTGCAATGAACTGCTTCCACTCATTCTTCCCTTTTTCTTCAATGTGCCCTCTGAACACATGCGAGGCAAACCATCGGTACAGAACTGGCATACAACACATAACCATTCCGCCTCCCTTAGAGTGACGATCAACGAGAGAGTAATACATGTCAGCTAGGATAACAGAGGTAGGATCTTGTTCCCGCTTTTTGAATGCGAGGAACACATCAATAGCTGCGGCATCAACAAAGTTCTCCACACACGGAAACAGGACAATTCCATAAATAAGAAGAGCGAGTACATCAGAGAGAGTCTTCCATTCTTTCTTGGCGAGTAGGATATCAGCTTCAGCTTCTAAGAATTTTCTGGTCAAACCTTGCTTTTGACCCTTGACTTCCACATTTTTGACCAAGATTTCTTCTTTGACTTGAAGAATACCAGCTAAAGCTTTGGCTATGGAGTATTTCTCCACATAAGAATATGGTTTGCAGCTTGCAGCAGGAAAGCCCAAAATCTTCTGAAACTCTTCCAAGGTTGGGACCAACTGATAATCTTGAAAAGTGAAGCAACGGTATTCAGGATCAAAGTACTGAGCCAAAGCAGTGAGAGCCTCAGTCTGGACATTCACCTCCAACAAGTCTAGGAGATTACCATACATACTCTGAAAAGCCTCTTTTCGCCATGAAGGAAACTGATTGCCGAGCTTAACCAAACTTTGGACATCCTGTTGCTTGAAATTCCACTTGAGGGTTCTTTTCAAATTCTGATCCATTTTTCACTGGTACCTACAATTCCCCGGCACTGATGAGAATGCATGCGAAATGAATGTATGAATGCATAATGAGAATGATGGAAAGAAAATTATTTACAACATATGATTTTCAAAAGCCGGAACTTCATGTTTCTGGAAAAATATATTCACTTGAATTTTTCAAAAAGTTTGGATGCGGGGGTATGCAGCTCCTTTGTGTCCTATAGGGCTTCTTAGCGACAGGATCTAAGGCTATTTTTAGGGGTTCACACTTCAAGGATAGCACTAAAAGGGCCCTAGATAAGGTTCCTAGAGCCAACGACCTCATCTGAGAGCACCGATCACAAGGCCGTACGTCCAAGTGATGATGTCATCAAACAAAGCCAAACTCTAGGTGAAGTCTTCGCAATCACACAACAAGACGTACGTCCAGTGAGCAACCACTAATGACTTCGTTCTAGCCTAAGATATACTCTAGCCCGGGTATAGGGCTGTCTCACCAAGAAATAAAACAAAGGGAGTGCAACGTGTGTGTAGGAGCACAATGCCAAACATACCCCCCCACCTGCAAAGAAAATCCAGAAACAGTCCAGTCAAAGAAAATCATCTACCCTAGGGTTTTGCATATATCATTTCAATACAAGCAAGAAAACAACCTAGGGTACTAACAATCATCTGATGCTCCACTTATCTCAAGAAAAGGAGCCAAGAAGAGGGGATCATGATAGAAAGGGGGGAATACATGAACTTACCAAAGAAAGGGAGCGAAGAAGAAGGGGACATAATAAGATGGGGGGAAATGATGCATGAGCTTACCTTTGAAGAAAGGGAGCAAAGAAGAAGGGATCATGGGGATTGGAGGAATGCATGAACATAAGTAAAGAAAGGAGTAGAATAAACAAGAAGCAAACATAGAAGAAGAAAAGAGGCAAATGCACATGAATGCAACACATTGAAAATGCAAAGAATGCTCAATCATTAATTGGTAAAGAAAGAGGAAGAAGAAAGAAAAAGAAAGAAGAAGAAGAAAAGAGGGAAATAGAACAATCACTTAAATCGAACAATTTTAAACCACACATCAAGTTAATTAGGCTTGACCTTCGTTTTTTTTTTTTAAAAAAAAAAAAAAAGTCCCCAGTGAAGTCGCCAGCTGTTGCACCCCGAAAAATCCGGTAGGGATTTCTCGATGTACAACGTGGAAGATAAATGAAGCCGCCATCAATATTTTAGTTTTTAGACGAAAACATTGAAAAAACGTCTTTTTATACAAGGCGGGTGGTCTTTTCGAAATCAGGAGATGTAGGTTCGGGGGTCGGTTAGACACGGGGAAGGTATAAGCACCCCGCATCTCCTTTCTACCGAAAGGGAACCATTAATTTGATGTGTGGTTTCGACAAAGTTTGATTTGAAACGATGTTCTATATCTTTTCGTTTTTTTTTTCTTTTTTATTTGAGAAAAGCGTTTGGAAAGAAGACGGGGAAAAGAAAGATTTTTTTTGGTATTTTTTGAAAAGGGTGCTTGACGGGACGTGGCCCGCTCCTACGTATCCTCAAATGCAATGAGGAAATCAAAGCTACGTAGTTCTCCTTGGTTGAGAAACTTTGGGTGTGTTGGTGTCTTTTATTGCAGGGGTTCTCGGGTCTGAACTGTACAGTCCACTAACCCTAAAACATAGACATCCCCGCCCGTACAGACGACGTGCCCCCTACTTATTGAAAATGATTTGAATTATTTGAGGAAAAGATTGGTTGTGAGGTTGGTTGCTTTTATTTGAGCAAGTATCTTAGGCTCGCACGAACTGTACAGCTCGCTAACCCTAAGACGCTAACCAACTCGGATGTACATCCGACTTGATTCCTCACTCATTTTTGAAATAGGGTTGAAGTTGTTAATTACTTGCTTTAATTCTCATAAGTGTCCCAAGATGTTTGAGTTGTACAACTCCGATCTTAGGATGCTAGTCAACACCGGCCGTACGTCCGACTTGACTCCTTATGAGCTTTCAAAAAGGTTTGTTATTGATCTTAGAAAGAATTTGATTGTCTTATGAAAACAACTTGAGAAAAGTTGAGCTTTGGAAAAAGCTTTGGAAAAGAATTGATTTGAAGAAAGGGGAAGAGAGTTTGAGGGTGATATTGATCACAAAGAGTTTGTTGGGATGGCGTGGCATCCAAAAGAAAAAGAAGTAGAGAATTCAATCAATTTCCAAGTCAAGAACCAAAGTGCGAATTTTAACAAATTGCAAGCAAATCAATCATCAATGCAAGCATAGGCATACACATTACCAATTATAACATTTGCGCACAAGGATGACAATTAGTCTCCAACATTTAATGGCATGCCTATGCAAGATCAACACTAACCACATAACTTGCAAGAAAGGGTACGTAGAGTGGTGATGCGAAAAGTTCAAATCAATCTAGGTATCAACACATGATAAGGTCCGAGGTTGAATCCCTTTTGGTAATCCTTGACACTTGGTACAATGCACAAGTGCATAAGTGTCTAGTCCTCTTACCAAATCATCAACACTAAAAACAAATTATAGACCTAGGATGGATATCACATTTGTAAGACTACAAATGACCAAATGAAAGCACTTACAAGTTATTTTTATGATCAAGATTAAAGCCTAATTTCAAGTAAATACAAGATTACACAACCAAACCCATCACAAATCTCTAAACCCTAATTTATTTAAAAAATGCGAAATGAACATAGACTCTAAACTTCGTTTTATTCATGGAAACAAACAAACCAAAAACTTGATAGCCCCACAAGTGCACGGGTCGTATCGCGTAATAAAAGAGTATCGGTCCACATGGAGAGCCTAAGTGAATACCAATTTAATTTTTCAAAGTTGATTAACTTAAAAGAAAGTGTTTTTAGAAAGAAGGAATGTTTTAGTAAAGTCTCCTCACTCATGATCATTGTGGACAAGAGAGGAGAAAAGAAAATAAAAGAAGAAAACATAAAGTTAAATAGCGAGAAATAAAAGAAAGCGGTAAAGTGCAAAATCATAAATAGCGGAATTGTGAATGACAAGAAAATAAATTGCTTGAAAAGTAAATTGCAAGTAATTTAAATGATTTGGAAAGTTAAAGAGCAAGGAAAGTAAATGAGCAAGAAAGTAAATGAGCAAGAAAGTAAATGACTTGGAAAATAAAAGTGCAAGAAAGTAAATAACTTGGAAAATAAAGGTGCAAGAAATTAAATAGCAAGAAAAGTAAATGACTTGAAAAATAAAGGTGCAAGGAATTAAAGGAGCAAGAAAGTAAATGACTTGGAAAATAAAGGTGCAAGAGAGTAAATGACTTGGAAAATAAAGGTGCAAGAAATTAAATAGCAAGAAAAGTAAATGACTTGAAAAATAAAGGTGCAAGGAATTAAAGGAGCAAGAAAGTAAATGACTTGGAAAATAAAGGTGCAAGAAAGTAAATGACTTGGAAAATAAAAGGGCAAGAAAATAAATAGCAAGAAAAGTAAATGACTAGAAAAATAAAGGTGCAAGAAATTAAAGGAGCAAGAAAGTAAATGACTTGGAAAATAAATGTGCAAGAAAGTAAATGAGTTGGAAAATAAAAGGGCAAGAAAATAAATAGCAAGAATTTAAAGGGGCAAGAAAGTAAATGACTTGGAAAATAAATGTGCAAGAAAGTAAATGAGTTGGAAAATAAAAGGGCAAGAAAATAAATAGCAAGAATTTAAAGGGGCAAGAAAGTAAATGACTTGGAAAATAAATGTGCAAGAAAGTAAATGACTTGGAAAATAAAAGGGCAAGAAAATAAATAGCAAGAATTTAAAGGGGCAAGAAAGTAAATGACTTGGAAAATAAATGTGCAAGAAAGTAAATGACTTGGAAAATAAAAGGGCAAGAAAATAAATAGCAAGAATTTAAAGGGGCAAGAAAGTAAATAAACAAGAATAGTAAACTAAAATGAGGTTGAATCATATTTTGCAATCCTCTCACTTAAATTATGGTGCTCCAAACACAAGTGAGAATCAAATTGCAAAATCATCAACCAACAAGAGTAGTAAACTAAGATGAGGTTGAATCATATTTTGCAATCCTCTCACTTAAATTATGGTGCTCCAAGCACAAGTGAGAATCAAGTTGCAAAATCATCAACAAACAAGAGTAGTAAACTAAGATGAGGTTGAATCATGTCTTGCAATCCTCTCACTTAAATTATGATGCTTTAAGCACAAGTGAGAATCAAGTTGCAAAATCATCAACAACACAAGTATTTGCAAGTAATATGGACTAAAAATCACATTTAACACAAGGATTTAAATACTAATAACAAGGTTGATCAACATCAAGTAAAAAGGAACAACAAGATAAATTAAAACCCCAAAGAAAACGCGAACCACATAGGAGACAAAATCACATGTTTATTCCATTAAAATGCAAAGATCAACACAAAATAACAACAAACTACATTTTAAGATGAAAATGATGAGTATGCGAAAATGATGAAGAGAATATGAATTTTGATGCAAAGTATTGTAAATGATGTAAGGGTTTTAGAGATTCACCTAGGATCCGAACTAGTAGAAGTAAGAAATGAAGAACAAGTAACCAAATCAACTAAAGTCTTCAAGAAATGGTCCAAGAAACCCCACACAAATTCCCAAATACCCAAGTGCTTGATGAGGAGAAAATGAAATGGATGGTGAAAGGAGGAAAATCTATGAAGGAGGAGTGGATTTGAAGTGATTTGGTGATGTTTGGGTGATGGAAAACAAAAGATGGAGGGAGGAGGAGGAGAGGGGGCTACGGCCAAGGCAAGGGAAAGAGGGGAGAGAGTTGTGTGCTAGGTTTGGTGGAGGAGAGAATGAGGCCAAGGAAGTTGTGATGTGTGGAAAATGAAAGGGTATTTATAGGGTGGGAGTGAGCTTTGGGGTAAAATGGTAATCAAACCAATTAAATCAATTAACATTCAGCTGAATATTAATAAATAAAATCAATTTGAACTTGGTCACCAAGTTAGAGGGTACTTTAGTCATTGGCTTTGAGAGGTGCACTAGGATTAGACTTTAAATTTTAATGGAGGGTGGAGATGCATCATCACATGGATTGAGGGTGTTGAAGAAACACAAATGGAGAGGGAAATGGGAGAGGGGGCTGTTCGCCCAGCACCATGAGGAGAGGAGGGAAGGAAAAAGGAAAAATGCAAGCTTGCACAAAATAGTACATTTTGTCTTATTGAGGACACTACCTTATTTTCATTCTTTTTGATTTTTCTTTTTATGATCATTCTTTTATTCCATGAAGATTCTTTTTTTTATTTTGGGCTCATCTTAGGATTCAATCATTGGGCCCAAAATTCCATGACAACACCATTCCCAAAATTGATTTTGGGCCCCACTCTAGCGAAAATGACCATTTTGCCCTTTCGTTCGAAAAATGAGTTTTATGCTAGAAAACTTAATATTTATGCGCACAAAAAAATCACAACTAAGCACAAATCTTCCTCAAATAAACCTTTGGTGATGCTTCGGTGATTTGGGACGGAAAAAACCGCTTTTAGCGTGAAATGACCAAAATGCCCTTTCACCCTAAAAACCCTAGTTTTTTTTTTTTGCCCAAGGCACATTTTCACTTTAAAAATGACTTTTCCCCCTAGGAATGACCTCTAAGACCTTGGGATGCATGCTAAGTTGCTTGTTCTGAGAAAATATCCCGTATTTGCGAAATGACTAAAATACCCTTTTGCACTGAAAAACTCTGAATTGTCCAAAAGTACATTCCAACTCCAAAAATGATTTTAGAAACTTTGACATGACTTCTATAACCCTAAATGCAATGCATGATGCTCTTTTCCCTTATTTATTTATTTTTTTGGGGAAAAATAGGGTTTTGACCTAAGCCGGACAAAATTGGGGTATGACACATACCCACGAATTGGAATTTCATGTCCGATGCCAACAATAATATTTTTGTTATTGCTCAAATTAAAATATGACGGGAGAGTACCTCGAGAGGCTGACATGTGGGATGTTGCGCCTGTGTCCATGTACCAATTCTCATCAGGAACATTCAGAGATAGAGTTTGCATTGCCGCATCAATGTCGGTGGGTGCATGTTGTGAAGGAGGCCCATGAGCATTGAATGCTTGTTGTGGACGATTGCCAAGAATTCCGGGCTGACGTGCAGGAGGAGGCGGAGTCCATGATGATGTGGGGTAAGGGCAAGGAGGAACGGCCCATGGTTGTTGTCCCCAAGGTCCCCACGGTTGGTACGGCATCCACTGGGACGGTTGCTGCTGCCACGGTCGCTGCTGTGGTGGTCCACTATGTTGCTGTCCGTTGTTGTGGTTGTTGTTGTTGGACCTCTGGCTCGACCGCCACCATTGCGCCCGCGTCCACGATTTTGGCCGCGTTTCGGGCCATTGTTGCCACGATTAGAGGAAGGATGAGGGCCGGTATTGTGACCACGGCCAACACTAGAAGCATCATCAGTGGAATGGTTGGTTGTGAGGAGAGCGGTGCCGGCGTTGTTGGCGGCAGAGGCAGCCTGCTTTGCCTTGCGAGTTTCTTCAAGAATTAACCTCAATTGCGCCTCATAGAAAGGCGGTAAAAGATCAGTCTGCTGAATGAAAGTAGCAACGCCATCGTAGTTCTCATTTAAGCCCGCAATTAATTGAAGAACTAGCCGTTGATTTGAGACCGGTGCACCACTGTTAGATATTTGATCAGCAAGCATTTTGAGTTCTTGGCAGTATGCCGAGATGTTGGGATAGTCGCCCATATGGATGTGAATGAATTGATTCTCTAGGTAGACAGCGCGTGAGTTCTCGTTGTCCTGGAAAATTTTGCAGTCGCTCCCATGCTTGCTGTGCAATCGAATCTGGTTGCAAGATGGTGTGCAAAAGATCGTTGGAGATGGTGCCATAAATCCATTGAAGGACGATAGCGTCCAAGCGAGACCAAAGTGATGTATCGACTTCGACAGCCTTTTCTTTTGCCGTGTCAGTCGATTTTGATGTAGGTGGGATAATGTGATCGATAACTTCGTATGCTCGGCAATGGATTTTGAACAGCTCTGCCCATGAAGAATAATGACCCTTTTCCATCTCTAAAGTGATAGGGATGAGATTCTTGACGTTGTTGACAACAAGTGCGGGGTGGAAATTCTTCGCTGATTTGGTTTGGTCAGCCATTGATGTGAGGGAGAGAAGGCGATGGACTGAAGATAGGTGAAAGCGATGAGGAGGGAGGCACTGTCTTATGAGGGTAGGTAGGGTTTTCTTAGGATCAGATACTGACTACTGATACCATAAAGTAAGATAATGTCTGATTTCTTTCATCGACTAAATGTGATTATATACATCAAAATATCTTGTTGCCTAAGCTAACAATATGGAAGGTAATTATGTACAATTATCTTGTTGCCCAAGCTAATTATCTTGTTAATTATCTTGTTGCCTAAGCTAAGCTAATTATCTTGTTGCCTAAGCTAATTACAATTAATTTTATTAATTCCGACATATTTATGTTGTCTAACAGTAACAACAAACCCACGAAAATAAAAAAGTTAGGGGCCGCAACTCGGGAAGAAGGATCACGACAAAGTCAAGTCTAGTGCCCTAGCCAATGCCGCTGTGTGCCAAATTCTGCCCAATGTCAAGTCTGTGCCAAGTGCCCAACGTCAAAATACCCACAAAGTCATGTTATCAAATATAAACAAGTCAATTTTTTTTATTTAATATACCAAATTTAACCCTATTGATTGCTCCACTTTTTTTTTTCAATGCAAGTAACTCTTGGTTTTCGACTTTTCTTTATTTTTCACAGTATTTAAGAAAGGTTAATAGGGGTAATATAAAAATTCTACATCTTTTTTAACTTTTCTTAATAAGCTTGTGTATGCTTTTTTTACTGATACATAAAGGGAGCAGCACAATTCCAAATTTATGACCACCCAACACACCATATTATTAATTGTCAAAAAAAAACACACCATATTATCTTGTTTTAGGGATGTTACATGATGCCTATGAAGCATATCCAATCATATAGACTTACTCACACATGCCCAAAAATTATATCATTCATACTATATAGGAGCCCAGCCTAGCTAGTTTCATCAAGTTTCATATTCCAAAAGAAAAGTAGGAATACAACGCTCTCAATCAATTTCAAAAATCAACGTTTAATGACCCCACCCTCATAAAATGTTTTAATCAATGTCTAATAACATAAAAATTTCACTTCTCTAATTATTTGGATTTTTGTGAGGGGGTGAATAATTTACGATTGGTCCACGCTTGTTGTGTTTCAGACCACAAGATGCAACCCATTTTACTAATTAATATTACTGGATAGCCAGAACTGACTCATATTGAGTCATATGTGACAAAATTGATGACAAATTGGAGAAAGTGACTTCTTCTTTGAAATTTAATATCCATTATTATCAAACAAGGACGATCAAATTAATGTGATTCCACCCTCCCAAAAACGTAAATCAACGGGAACCTCTTATATTATTAATTAAAAAAAATATTATTTTTAATTCTCTCTTTTATTTAAGATTGTTCTTTTAACATTTGTCAAGCTAAATCACCATTCGAAATGGCAAAAAAAAAAAATTATGCGGAAAACCACCATGGAAAAAACTCTATAGTCTCTAAACCAATGAGTTGCTACATTTGGTAAAATGTTGCTTTCTAAAATGTAAGCAATGAATGAATGAGAGAAAATAAAGAATAATTTTTTTTTGTTATAAAATGTTGTTTTCATTTGAATTATTGGGCACTGTAATTTTATTGATATTAATTACTGTTACCTTCTGTGGAAATTAAATGCTTTAACTTTAAGTTTGTCTTTCTCCTATTGGTTCAATAGCTATATGTATTGTTGTGTGTAGTTAGTGTGGGGAAACAATACAATCAACATCAATAAGAAAAATAGCATAAGATACATTAACTTATATGAATAGAGGACAGCTTGCATCACTGCTTTGGGAAAGAATTATTACAGGAATCAGAAAACAATCAGAGAAAAAAATTTAGCCTTAGGATCATGAAGTTATGCATATAATGGTTGCCTTCAATGTTCTGCTGCTACAGCTGAAGAATCCTAGAAACTAGTGATATGATATACGATATGATCATAATGAAGTAAATAAAGGGTCTTTAAAAATAAAGGCTTTCTTTCTTTTAATTGATTGCTTTATATACATACATATATATATATATATATATATATATATATATATATATATATATATATATATATATATATATATATATTTGTACTAGTACTACTAGTGCTCGTTAGTTAGCATTGCTTTTTAATTAACATGTTTGCCATAAATAATAATGAAGTGAAAGTGAGCATTATCTTGTTATCACTTTTATAGTTTAGGTTAGGCCCATTTGCTTTTTATCTTGTTTTATTATATATATATATATATATATATATATATATATATATATATATATATGTGTGTGTTGCCATTTGGTTAATGAAGAATCTAGTTTGTGTGAGGTAGTGAGAATATTCCAAAGAAGGAGTCATGTCACATTGACTCAGACTAGAATTACTCTCCAGCTCTTATTATGTTATGTATTTAGTTGCCTTTTCGGGATCTGACATTAGCCAGTGCTACTGGGATTTCAATTTTTCATAATATAATATAATAAATAACAAATAAAGGTTGATGTGTCCCCACATATTGTAGAATGAAAATATAATTCACAATTGGCTAAGCTTCTAATTTGTCATTGGTTGCACTTCAACCTATAATGGACATTTTTTATTTTTTCCAAGTAGAAGTATACTCGTACATACGCACGAGTAAGATCATATTTTTTGTGTAAATAGATTTAGACAGGATTCAATTACAATAGATCTTTCAAGTTATTAAAAAAATGGAGTTTCACAAATTTAGAATATTTTTTCTTTTGACATATTTGATCTTTATAAAATACATTTTATCAGTAATTAAATTGTAATAACATGTGAAATTTCCCATTGTATCTCAAATGCATAATATAAAATAATTATTCTGACAATGTGTATCGTTCCACCATAAAAGATTGTTAGTAATCAAATTATAGCATCAACATGGAATGTTCACTCGTTGAAAAAAAAAATAAAGTATAAAAAATAATTTTTTCCGACAATATCTAGTACTTTATTGTCACGATTCAAGAAAAATGTCCATTTATAAGAAATAAAGAAATTCATTAAAACAAATATGAAAAATGATTATATCGACAACGTGTTACATTTCCCAGTAAGAAATCAAAAATAATGAAATTGTATCAACAACATGTAATGTTTACCCGTTAAAACTCAAAAGAAAGACAAAATAAGATTTATAAATAGGTAGTTGATAGTTGATAAATAAATAATTGATGATTAGTGTTTTATAAAATAGATAGTAGATAGATTTAAAAGATGAAATGTGAAGAGAGAGAGAGAGAGAGAGAGAGAGAGAGAGAGAGAGAGAGAGAGAGAGAGAGAGAGAGAGAGAGAGAGAGAGAGAGAGAGAGAGAGAGAGAGAGAGAGAGAGAGAGAGAGAGAGAGAGAGAGAGAGAGAGAGGTAAAAAAGTGGGTTTTAGACATGGGTAGTTTGTTATTTTTTATGGTGGTTGAGTTGATTAAATAGATAGTTGATACATAGAAAGTTGATGATTAGTGTTTTGATTAAATAGATAGTAGATAGATTAAAAAAATGCAATGTGGAGAGAGAGAGAGAGAGGTGGGAGAATTAGAGAGAAAATTGAGAAAAATAAGAGTGAGAGAGAGGTAAAAAAGTGGGTTTTGAATCTGAGATAAAAAAAAATTAAGAGATGGTGTAAGAAAGTGTGACCCACAAAAATGAGATAGAATAATTATGAATTTCCAAATTTGCCATCAAAAAAGCAAAAAAGTAAATGGCCAATTTGGTCATTTGACCAACCCTTTATTTTCTTAATAGTTAGTTGAAGTTGATAATTGATAAATAGATAATTGATGATTAGTGTTTTATTAAATAGATAGTAGATAGATTAAAAAAATGAAATGTGAAGAGAGAGAGAGAGAGAGAGAGAGAGAGAGAGAGAGTAGAGGTGGGAGAGATGGAGAGAAAATTGAGAACGATAAATGTGGGAGAGAGGTAAAAAAGTTGGTTTTAAAGGTGAGAGACAAAAAATTTAAGAGATGATGGGAGATAGTTGATAATTGATACATAGAAAGTCGATGGGCAAAATTGAGATAGAATAATTATGAATTTCCAAATGTGTCATTAACAAAACAAAAAAGTAAATGGGCAATTTGGTCATTTGACCAACCCTTTATTTTCTTAATAGTTAGATAGTTAGTTGAAGTTGATAAGAACTTGGTGAGTCCAGCTACCAAAAGCTAGGGACTAACTTTTTTGTGATATTGAGATATATTTTGTGATATGGGCGGGTTCGGTTTTCATTTTTAGCCCTTCGGTGATCAGACCCGCCCGCAAGTACCTGTAAATAGCACTGCAGTGAGTATAGTAGTCTAGTAGAGGAGCAGCAGAGCCACACAGAGACACGTTTTGTCATCTGTGTGGCTTCTTTAAAAATAAAAGATATAATAATATATCTCTGTCCTCACTCACCTCACTGACCTCACTGACGCCTACTCTACTTACTCATCAGTCAGTCTCACTTTTCAATTTTCATTATTCATTTCACTTTCACAGCTTCACTCTCAATTTCTCAAACGACAAACAGCCAAACACAAACACAACAACACAACACCGAACACAGTAACACACAACCAAGTCCAACGAAAGCTAAAGCAAAGGAAGAAACCCGTCTAGCGCCATGCGCCACCCACCTCCTCCAACCTCCATGGCTTCTCAGTTGCTTCACCCTATTTCGACCTAATCTCCATGTCTCCATCTCTCACTACTTGAATCCATCTCTCATCTCTCACTCACGGTATAAAGGTTCGATCTTCTTCCTTGTGTATTTCTTTCAAATCTTCTTTCTTTTCTTTTGCTGGGGTTTCTCATTTTATTTTTGTTTTTGTGGTTGCAAATAGTTGGGGTTTCTGTTTTGTAAATATGTTTTTCTAGATTAGGGTTTCTGTTTTGCAAATCTATCTCTACATTAGGGTTTTCGATCTGCTTTTCTTTTAGATTAGGGTTTTCTCAGTTAGGATTTGGTTATCTTATTTCTGCTTTTCTATTTTATCACTGTGATATGGTTTTTCTATTAGGGTTTTTTGTAATAATTTTATAACTTTATGTATTTTCGATTTTAGTTAACTGTTCTGCTTTATCTTTTAGTTTTATCTATTTTAGTTGTTTTATTAGGATATACTATTTGGTTGATAGTTGCTTACATGACTACTTTCATACTTGCTTGAGTTAAATTGGATATGTTCTAAGTTTATTTTAGTTTGCTTATGTATAATTGTTGCTTAAAACTGTTTATGTTGTATAGTTTATGTTCTAAGTTTATTTTAGTTTTGTGCTTGCTTATTAGTGTGCTTATTTGATCTATAATGATAGTTGATAATTGTTTCAGGGATGGAGCCTTCTACACTAATTACGCCAAACTTAACTGAAACTAGTGCTGCAACTGAACAACCAGCTGCTGGTGCAACTGAACAACTAGAAGCCACAACTGAAGCTGCTGGTAATGTTCCTAATTCCCCTCTTCCTAAGAAGAGGAAGGCCAATGCAAATGGTCCTAGGCGAACATCTATTGCGTGGGACCATTTCAATGTACTTCCTGATGAACCAGTACTTACAGCTGCGTGTAAACATTGTCACATAAGGTATTTGTGTCACTGTAGGACGCATGGTACTACCAATATGTAAGAGCACGTAAAAGTTTGTAGCAAAAATCCAGATAATTTCTCCAAATACCCCAACCAAACTACACTTGCTTTTACTAGTGGGGAGGGATCTGGTTTGACATCAGCAAGCAGTAGGTTTAATGTTAAAGATTGTAGGAAAGTTTTAGCCACCTTTGTTATTGTTGATGAGCAGCCTTTTAGAGTAGTATAAGGTGAGGGATTTAAAGACTTTTAGAGTAGTAAAATTGAATTCTATGAGTTTGTTATGTACTAATTGTAATGTAATTGGGTTATTTTCCTTGTTTTCAGATTCAACACTTTTTGCTTTTTTGGAGTCATTTATGACTCATTCTGACCCTAATTAAATATATGGGTTTGAAGAAACTAGTCAGATAGGAGAGCAAAAAAAAAACAGTTTCTATTCTGTTTGGTTATATATGGATTATACAAGCTTCTGTTTTGTTTTGGTGGAAGTGAGCCAACATATGATTAATGCAAGCTTCTAAGCATATACGCTTTGGTGTTGTTAATTCAGCTTCAACTTTACTTGTTAAATAGTTTAGAATTCTGTATTAAGTTGTTTTAAATTGTTGTTTTCTTAACTCTAAATGTTGGTGTTATTCATTGCTTTGCATATCCTCTAGTGAGAGATTCCATCAGATCTAGATGTGGACACATTTTGGGGCTTTGACAGTTTGATAAATGCTTAATGATATTGTGTAAGGTATTGCTTAATTTAATGCTGGTGTTGATTTTTTTATACAAGAATTACTTAATTTAATAAATGTATTGTTCAATTGCTTCCCATAGGGTAGACTGAACTGTGCACCTGATTCTTCTGATCTTCCATTTGCAGAACTTGATTCAACTGTACAAGATGGTCTTGACATTGGTGGCAATAGGTTTGTTTTTGTATTTTGACTTGCATGCTAGTTCAAATAAGTTGAGCTAGAGACCTTTCAGTTCTCATGTTTTTAAGTAAGTAGACTGAAACTTCTTGTTACTATGTAATGATGCTTGTATTAAGATGTCGGACTCTATTCCCCACGTATCATATGTCTATGTGGGCTTGCATCACAATAGGTGAGCTTGCATGCTTGTATTAAACGTATCATATGTCTATGTAGTGTAGGGATGCTTGTATTAAGATGTCAGACTCTTACAAGGATTACATTGTTGTCTTGCATTTTTTGTTTTATTTACTTAGCTGTGGAAATGGAGCTGGAACATGTGTGAATGGCAGTGGAAATGTCCCCCAACCACGTGGAAATGGATCAAAAGGCAACAAAGTTTTAATTAAAAAGTTGGAAGTTGTATTTATCTGTTTGGCAAAACTTTCTGTTCTCCTGGTTTGTAATAGTTTATTTACTACTTAATACTTAAGTATTTAATTTCCTAGATGTTACCAACATCCTAGTTCAATTGGTGTTGTTGGAAACAGGCTAACAATTGTGGTAAGTTGTTCATTAGAATTATAATGGCTGTAAAAACTACTACGGTGACAGCTCAATTGTTAATTTGTTATATTCTAAACTAAGTGTGGAAAGCTAAATTGTTTTTTCTAAAGTAGGTGGTTTATCATTTTAAAATTAAAATAGATGTTTTTTTGTTGAAAACTGAATTTTTTTTTGACATTTATGCTAATTGGGCCTATTATGAAATGGGCTTAAAAAATTTTGATTTTTAATGAAATTTAAAAAACAAACATTCTGTATGAAGATTTTCCTGTTCAAAATTGGCCCAACCCGTTTATACCCACCCGCCCAACCCGTCATGCCTGCGGGAACCGAACTTAAAGAACCGAATGTGTTTTTTGGGCGGTTATGGGCCTACATATTTAAATCGCGGATTTGATCGGTTTGATATTTTGGGCCCGAACCCGCCCGATGTCCAGGCCTAATATTTAGTGTATGTTTGGTCGCACTTCTAGACTCGAGCGAGTCTCAACCTTTTTGATGATGGAAATGCAGAAGCAACAATAGGTAGCTTCTATGTCACCATGAGAATTTTGTCGTGATTTTAGTTCAATGTGAGAGTTTCACCGCTTAGCCAAACAATGATGGTTTTTTTATTAACATTAAGCCACCCTTGAAATGGCCCCCTCTTATACCATATACTCCCCTAAATGACCAAACGGACGAAACTACCCCATAAATCCACAAAATTTACAGAAATACCTCAAATCTAGATAAATCCGGAAGTATGTTTTTTTGATTTTCTGGAAATATTGCATTTTACGGTATTTCCGGAACAAATTTACATTCCAGAAATACCGTAAAATGCGGACTTTCCGAAAAATCAAAAAAACATACTTCCGGATTTATCTAGATTTGATGTATTTCCGGAAATCCCTTAAAATTGCCTTCCGAATTTATCATATAATATGGTGCTTCCGGAGTGCAAAAATAAAAAATGAAACATTTATTTGATTAATTAAAAACGCCTTCTACATTGATTTAAAATAACAGATTGCAACAACAAACAAAACTAAAACATAATAGAAACTAGTACTGAGATGGTGGAGTGAAACGACGAAGGATCTCAGCGACGGTCCTTCTGGTTTCGACGTATAAATGCAGATAACCCTTCCATTTAAAGATAACATGAATGACCATCATGGCTTGGACGTCATCGTCGTTGTTGACATCCATTGCAGGCCAGTGCACACGTCCATTAACCCAAGCTGGTTTCCGATAAATTATACTAATTATTTCATGCTCGTCGCCCTCCTGGTTGCACCTTACGCAGTAGTCTCTCTTTCAGGCAGCGAATGTTATGCTGTGTTTTAACCTACACTCGAACGTGTCTCGCCCCCCGAAACAGACATCATCATCTTCGTTGATGATGATGCCCTGATGATGAATGAGGCCATAGCCATCATTATTTTGTGTTGATACTGTATTGATACTGTATTATTATTGTTTATTAGTTTAGCGAGTTTCGTTACATTTAATTATTTCGCGTATTTTTTTTTTAACGAAAAAATAGGAGTATTTTGGGGATTTATGGTAAAATGGGGGTATGGGGTCTAATGAGGGGGGTAGAAAACAACTGCCTAATAATAATACACATCGATCTTAAGATACACTCTTTGGACTCGATTATAAGTAAGAAAAAGAACCCAAATTTATTATACTTAAAAAATAAGAAAATGTTAACAAACTCAATTCTACTTAATTTCTTTATTCTAAAAATATTCTTATTTAATTTACTTTTATTTTCCAAGAGCATTATACACTCCCGAAAAAATAAGGGTATATTAATAAATTTAATTTATTATTATATGAAATCAAAATTTTTAAATGAGCATAACAATATTTTTTTTAAGTTGTGAGGTTAGGGTTTTGTTTATAAATAAATTTTGAGATAGTACTCGCGTATTTTAAGATGAGTGGGTGTATTGAAAAGTTTTTAAAAAATTATAAGTTAAAAATAGTCAAATGGAAGATATGTGCACCAGACCAGAGGGAAGTTTGGATAGGGAAAATTGACTATGGTTTGTGACCTTAATTAAGAGAGTATTGACTAATTTTACATGACTATGGTTGAAGCTCTGATTTAGTGAATATGCTAAAAGGGTATTGGTTCACTTATCTCTATCACATAACGCTATGTTATCAGTTGGTTGAGCCAATTATTCACATTAAACTGACATTGAAGAAAAGTTCTAGATGGGCTGAATTTCCCTAGAAGACTACTAATTGGTTTGGGAGAGAAGAAATTTCAAACTTGATATTACTTTATTCATTTAATTGAAAGCGATTTAACAGAGATAGTGACTTTGAAGTTTAAAACTGCATAATTTTTTGGTTGGACCTCGTTTTCACTTTTATTTATATATACTGAAAAATAAAACAATTATTTTCCAGCACTATTTGACTATGTAATAACAATGGAAGTTTCAAACAAAAAAAAATATGGTTAAAATATTGGGATCTACAAGAGAGAAGCTTATTCATGCTTGATAGTTTCAGGGAAAAGAATTAGATTTGGAAATAAGGAAAATCTCTTTTGTTTTTATCCCTAGCAAGTCAAGATGGGTTTTCTAATTGATTTAATTACAAGCTAAATTGGTTTGAAACCTTTTGCTATAGTTCAATTTCTGCACCCAATACGAGTTGAACGCAATTAGTTTGACGTAAATTGGTTGGAAAATGAATAAATAAGAGCCAAAACATGATTTATAGATGCGAATTACTTGTTCACCATGTTTTCGTTTAAACGCTTTTCTGAACAAAATGATTGTCATATTCTAATTCTTTGTTGAATTTCAAGCATTTTAGGCTCAAGAAGTGTTCAATTTGGTGCTCTATTGCAAAATCATCATTGTTTAGATTGAAAGTTTTTTGAACTTCGAGTTCAAGCTTTTGGTTTCAAAAGTGATTTTGTGCATAAACAGTTTTCATTGTTTAATTTTAGTTCCACTGAATTTCTTGCGAAATTTTATTCAAGTTAGAGTCCAGTTTCCTTCAATTTGTCACACATTGCATGAGTTATTCAAGAAACAAGAAATTGAATTGCATGTTCTTCATGTTCTTGATGACATTCATACCAATTGAAGTGTTCTTCGTGTTCTTGATGACATTCTGTGTTTTTGTTTTGAAAAACCAAACTGAAACATATCATACCAATTGAAGGACCAAACTGAAATATATCAAACATAAATAACCACTTTGACACTGATTTGAAACATAAAGGACATAATTGAGAAAAAAATTTAAAAGACCAAAATACAATTTAGCCTTAATTATATTTTAGATTATCTTTATTTTTGACTAAAAAGCTTAGATTATATATATCAGGATTAGGATACCCCTGCCATCACATTGAAAAGTCTAAAAACAGATATAGATGAGAACATGAAAAGATTGAACTCCCTTTATAATAGTATTATTATTTAAAGCTCATTATCACCGATTATTAACAGCAAAACTTTAGAGATATGTATGATATAAGAAAGAACATTGAAAGTATAGAACAACTAATATGCCACAACCCACAAGACAAGCAGGGTCAAGGAAAGTGGCTTTTGCAAAAACAGCAATCAACATTACATTACATGTTTGGAAAAGCACCATTTATACTAGTAGGCCCATCTATTAGCTAGTTGATAAGGGGGAATGTATTTTGCTTAATGTGGCTGTCTTATAATTAACACCACAACATAACAATATTGTATAAATGACATTGTATTTAGCCATTTCAAGATTAGCAAACAAAAAACCTGACCCATTATGAAACAAGATCATCCTTTTAGTGTTGGGAAGCAGCTTGAAATCTGCATTATGTACACTTTAAGGTCCACCTAGACAGTTGGATTGTCTTAGCTGGAAATAGATTAGACACAGTCGTAAATCTAGACCATCCGATTTAATTAGACCGTCTACATTTTAACTGTGTTTTGAATCTATTTTGGGAAGATTGTCTGATCTTGATTGTATGACCTAACTGCAAGGAATTTTGACCTGTATTAAACACTAAGCACTCGTTTGGTTCGGCGTCGCGTCTTCTAGTATCGTGGCTACTTTCCGCATCCAACTAGAAGTTTAGACTTGTATACTACTAAGGCTAAATTGGTCTTTTCATCACCGTCTCTCCCTCCCTCCCTCTCCCCAATGTAGGGTCCTGCAGTTGAAATCAACTGCAAGGAATCGTGGTCTCAAAATATCACTAGAAGTGAATTTGGAGGCTCAAACGGCAAACCAAACACACACTTAAGTCCCTCATGAATTTGGGAATTCCACTTCATAAAAAAAATAGAAATAACTAATATGGTTAAAAACTGAGGACCTACCATTGAAATTGTGAGGAATAAATATGATGTAATTTGAAATTTATAGCATAAGCAGAAGAGTTCGGATCCTCTACATGCTGTAGAGGGTGCAGCAAGTTGCTGCACCGTCCGATCTAGAGAGAGAACGACGCAACAATTGTTCTCTCTCTAGATCGGACGGTGCAGCAATTCGCTGCACCCTCTACAGCATGTAGATGATCCGATCTCTAAGCAGAAGCCTTGTCTAAGGAGGCAGTGTGGTCCTGTAAATTCATAGAACTCTAGCTGCAGCCTATATGGCTATGTATTTTGTCATTTCATGAGTGACTTAAGGTATAATGTCCAAACCCACCAATATGAATGTCTGTCTACTTTAACCTCAATCATATATACCAGAGAATATTGCAGAATGCATAGTCCACACTCCACAACAAACAATTCAATGAAATCCTATTCATACCAAAGTTACCAACCCTTGAAAAAGAGGTACTAAGGTGGAAAAAAAACATTAAACAAAGTTTGCTGGTTAGTTTATAATTTTATAAAACCAACCTTATCTTATCCAAAAGCATGCCAATTTCCCTTTTGCTAATAGCGTAGCATTGTTATGTTTCACCCTCAACTTCTAACGAAACAAACACATTAGTAGGTCCTATATATAAATGGTCATGTTTTTCTCAGCAAAAAAAAACCTTAAATTATCTAGTTGAGGAGTACTCCTTGATTTTTCCAAACCAATATAGTTTGTTGTAACCATAACAAGTTGCAACTGTCATCTAATCCACATGGGGTGGAGAAGGTCATGATGTACAATGCCAATGAGTGAAAGAGACATCGTTGGTGGAAAAAACGTAGGCGTACGGGGTTCGAACCCTGCTCCCCCCTCCCCTCTAACAACTAACACACTAATTACTAACCACTTTGACTATCTAAAAAAAAAAGTTGCAACTGTCATCAATTATCCCCCTTCTAAACTAACTCAAACAACCAAACTGCTTGCTGCAACTAACAACAATATATATATATATATATATATATATATATATATATATATATATATATTAATCACTCAATTTTTTCTTACTAGTTATAGCCAAGTAGTAAAATATTTAATTAATTTACTTGAAACTTCAGAGAGAATTTTGGCATTGGCGCATTGCCTATGATAAGTGAGGTTTTTGGTTTACTTTCACTTGATAGATCAAAAATCTAATATTTTTTGACGTATAATATACGAACATTGAAGGTGTTAATTAGTTATCGAAAAAGTATAGTTATAGTCTTATAGATAAGTAGGTCATGATATTATAAATTGGAAGCTTATCAGAATTGTCCAATCGAAAATAACTATTTGGGGTGACAATTTGTGGAGTGTCAGTTTGTGGACCTTGTTAAATTAGAGATTAAAACGGGAAAAATTAATAAGATGTGTTGTCTTGTTCAATTATAATCAAAAGGTCCACATGCTTGATCCATCAACTTCATTATTAGTATGGTAAGATTAATGTCCTAAAGGCTCCTCCAATTTCATTCATCTAATCTTGGCCTTATTAATTTGGAAGAAGGTTATATGTATTTCTTTTTTTTTTTGATAAGATATTTTTCTTTCTTAGACATACTGTGTGGATAGAGGAAAATCAACAGGAGACCCAAATATCTAGTAAATATTTACACTTCACTAAAATATTTTTCATTCAAATATTTTTCTTTCATTCATCTTATAGTTATGTTTGAAACATACATATATCTTATGAGCCCCTTAAGCATTTGGTCAGGGGTTCGATCCCTGGCCGGTGTGTATGGAGAGACATCGCTTGGGAGAGGTCAGCCCTTAAATGAACTCCAGTACCTCGAGGGATTAGTCTCCACAGTCGCCGTGGAGGATACCCGGGTTTACCCAAAATACATATATCTTATGAATCCAAACCTTTATTGAGTTGGCTTCTTGATCTAATTTTATAATTATGTTTTGATTTGAGGCTATTCATGATTATTGCTAATAAAATAAACTATTAGAGTTAAAATTAGAAACAAATATAATTTACATGAATCATATGTTTTGATGTTATTTATTTTTTCAAGTTTAGGTTAATATATTATTATTAATTATTTTTTTGACAAATATATTACTATTTTTTATTTACTATATATTGTTGCATTATTTGATAAACATAAGATAAAAGACTACTAAAAGGGGTGCTTTTTGACAAATATACACCTCCCATTTGAGAATTTATTTTCGAAGGTGTATTACTTTTCTGTTCAGAATTTATTTCTGGATTAATTTTTCTTTATTAAAAATAAATCTCTAGGAAAAAGCTACTTTTTAGGGGTGCTTTCCAGCAAAAAAGAGGTGTCAATAGTTGGCCCTTTTGTTTAATTGGCCGAAAGATAACAAAACTGTCCAAACTTGTCGGGCCTGAATGGCATCAAGGTATGATGGGTTACGGGTCCGAAATGAAGCCCAGCTAAGACCCAAAGAAACCGAAATCGAAATCGCATTGGGAACTCTAAAATCAAATTCAAAACCCTAACAGAGATGCAAAAGAGGGACCAAGGCAAGTCCGGTGGATCCTCCGGCGGTGGTTCGGGGCCACCGGCAAAGAGAGGTCGTCCGTTTGGTAGCGGTAACAACAGTGCAGCCGCCGCAGCTGCTGCCGCCGATTCTGCTGCTCCGTCTACTCTCCTCGGTCCTTCCCTTCACGTTCAAAGCGCCTTTGCCGGTCAGTTTACAGCTTATCCTCCATTTGTTGTTACTTTTAGCACTCTTGGTGTTTCATTTTGGTCTGAATTTTCTCTTTAGGAATTACATTTTGTTTGTTTGAGCTTAAATTTAGCATACTATTCTACCAAGAAAGTATTAAGAGCATAAATTGTCCAGAGTTACTGGTTGTAGTGGAAGTGAACAATGAGTATTAACTGGCCCGAGAGATAATCTTACAGCTATGATTGTGGGAAGCTAGTAATTAGTTAATTGCTTGATGGATCACTTAGTTTTTATTACAATAGGCTTGAGGAATATTAGTGTTATTGATACAATATCATAGAACAAAGTAAGGAGGAGGGCCTCTGTGGCTAGTGTATGCTATTTAGTTATTTTGCCCGAGTTGGAAACTAATAGTTTATAGTTGGACACCCCAATGCTAATTGACACCTTGAGAGAGATAGAGATAGAACAGAGAAGAGTGATAGATGTAATGGGTGGGTGATGTGATAAGAAGAGAGATAGAAAAAAAATGAGGGGTGTTAGATGGGTGTTGAGTTTTTAGGGGTATTCAGAAATCAACACTCTTTTGCAAAAATATATTGTTTTCTTAGTCTTTGGTGGCATATTGTTTGGAATGGGTATAGCTTATAGCTTATAGAGCTTAGAGCTTCTTATATGAAATAAGTATTTAGTTTCTAACTCATAAAAAAGCACTTGGAATTTGATGGGGAAGTTCAATGTGAGAGTTTCTTAAAAAATGAATTATAAAAGTTTTTTTCAACTTATGAGAGAAGCTATTAGTTAGAATATTCATTGCTATTGCAGTATCATTTTATATTTTTTGTCTATTAATGCCTGTTGATATGTTTGTCCCAACTGGGATTAAATTGTTTGTTTTTTGTATTTTAAATTTCTTGCAGATCAAAACAATAAAAGAATTGTTTTGGCTCTTCAAAGTGGTCTGAAAAGTGAGCTGACCTGGGCGTTGAATACTCTTACGCTGCTCTCCTTTAAAGAAAAGGATGACATGCGCAAGGATGCAACTCCCCTTGCGAAAATTCCCGGTTTACTTGATGCACTTCTCCAAGTCGTATGTGTTACCATGCTCGTTTTACTCTACTGCTTGCATTTCTTTGTTGCGCAGAAGTTTTCAAAGAAGTTTTGTTGAAGTTCTCTCTGAATTTATTATCAAAATTATTTCTTTCTTTAGTCTTCAATACCCTTTCATGTTATAAACTGAAACAGATAGATGACTGGCGTGACATAGCACTCCCGAAAGAACTAGCCAGGACATCAAGGCTCAGGTCATTAGGTGCTAATTCTGCTGTAACTGGATTTGGGAATGAGCATCAGGCATTGGGGTCAACTGGCACTCTCCATCGTCCTGGGTAAACTGTTCTCTCAAGTGTTTTCCTTGTTTTTGAATTTCCAAATTCCAATGGATTATCTGTTTTCATTTTGGATATGGCCTAGTGGAGAGAATGACCAACATTATAGAATATTGCTTTGAATGCAGCCTAGGATCTGGCTCTGCTGGTACAGAATCAACACAGCAGAACGGCACAATAAAATCCCGTTTTTCAGAGTTGCGGTTTGATGAAGATGGTCTATTTAATTTAGATGATGAAGGACGAGCAGAAAAACAACAATGTGCTGTTGCTGCATCAAATATCATTAGGAATTTCTCTTTCATGCCAGATAATGAAGTTAAAATGGCCCAACATCGTCATTGTTTGGAAACAGCCTTCCAATGCATAGAAGACCATCTTTTAGGTGAGAATTGTTGCTGGTTGAGTCTGACATGTTTATTTATTAGTTTTGCGCATATGGTTGATGGTTCTATGAACGGTTGGTCCCTGTTGTTTAACTTAATCTTTTCGTCTTTGAGGGGCCCAAACCTTAATAGTATGAAACTATAGGGACATGTGCCTAAAAGTTTTATAGGGGCCAAAGCCTAAATGAGTGACAACTATAGGGACCAAAATTTACCTTAAACCATCCTTTTCTGTTGATCTGCACCATTATTTAGAAAATTCTTATACCCTAATCTTCTGTATATATGGATTATGATATTAATGGCAGAGTCAACAAATTTATTATGTTATTGTTTTATGTCTATCATGGTATACAGCATGTTTGAATGGAATTTACAACATCTTGGCTGATGTAGTTATGATCTTGTTTAATTGCTTACCTTTTCTTTTGAGAAAATTAACTAGACCAAATATATCATGATACTTTCTGGGAGACACAATGCTTCTCGCAATCTGCTGTCTGCACTACTGGAGACAGATGGACCTTTTAGTATGTGTGCTCTAGTTTTTAAAATACCGATATTATCTTCCCCTTTAACCTTTCGAACCTTTTCAAAACTGAACTAATTCCTTTGAGGGAGAAACTAAGATCTCATTGGGCTTGTTTGGTGTTTAGGAGTTTGATAAGGATAAGGACTTGGGTATTATGAGGTGCCTAAGTCCCACATTGAGTAGTATGAGATCTTCGGTGGAATACTTAAGTGGCTTGGTTCTGCCCTCTTATTAAATAGCTTTTAAGAGAGGGTTCCTCAGGTTCTTGAGTGCTTATCAATTGGTATCAGAGCTGGTTGGCTACCCAGAAGTGTTTGACCAGTGCAAGGTTCTGACCAATGAGGGAGTTGAATGAAGTGCATCAAGTGAAGTGTCATGGAGTGCATCCACCGAAGGTCATCGGGCCTTAGAAAGGGCTCCCCAAGTTATTGGGTGCTTCTCAGAGTTTAATTTAATAGGACGCCATCATTCCTTTTCCTTTTAACATATTTCCTAGATTTGGAGTCCAACAAAAACCAAGACTTTTGAAAACCAGTTGTATCTCAAATTGTGTTTAATTAAGAGCCATCTTTTGAAAATTTTAACTGTTTCCTAAACTCTTACATTCAAACAGCCCAATTGTACCAAAATATATTTTAGATGTTGTAAAATGTCCCTAAATATCTTTTTGATGTGTATTTATTTTTTCACATCGACATCCAATTATGTATTGCCACATCATTAAAAGAGTTTGCATTATGTTTTGTTAAAAATTGTCTTTAAAATGTTCGTTCATAATGTTGACAGAGGATGAAGAACTTGTCACAAATGCTCTAGAGACAATTGTTAACTTGGCTCCATTACTGGATCTTCGAATATTTAGCTCATCCCAGCCTTCATTTATTAAAATAACGTAAGTGATTAATCAACCTTCAGTATTCTTTTTGCATGCTATTATAATTTTTTGTTACTGAAGGATAAATGGTTGTATTACCCACAGAGAGAAACGTGCAGTTCAGGCCATCATGGGGATGTTGGAATCAGCAATCAAAGCCTGGCATTGTGCTGCTGCAGAATTACTGGGCCGTTTGATCATTAATCCTGATAACGAACCTTTCTTGCTTCCATTTTTTCCACGGGTAAATCTTTTCTTGTGCATGTTACCATTCTCTTTAATTTTGTTTTATGCCGCAAAATAAGTTCATGTTCGATTGATTACTGCAGATACACAAACGTTTGATCGACCTTATCAGCTTACCGGCATTAGATGCACAGGCAGCTGCTATAGGTGCCCTCTATAACCTTGCTGAAGTTAATATGGACTGCAGAATGAAGATTGCTAGCGAGAGATGGTGATTTGCTTATTCTTTTTTTGTAAAACATTTTTTAAGATATTTGTGGCTCAATGAAAAGATAAAATCATGATAGGATAGTTTTCTTTGAATTTCACAAAGAACTTGACAATGAAGAGTAATGCTAACTCGTCATAATTCCTCAAATTCAGGGCAATAGATCGCCTGCTCAAAGTGATAAAAACGCCGCATCCCGTTCCAGAAGTTTGTCGGAAAGCTGCAATGATATTGGAGAGTCTTGTTTCTGAGCCGCAAAACAGAGGTTCATTGCTAGCCTATGAGAATGCTTTTGCAGAGATAGTTTTCACTGAAAGCAGGTATTCTGATACGTTTGCCAGGATATTGTACGAACTAACATCTAGACCAAGTAACAAGGTGGCAACGGCTCGTGGCATCTGGGGTATGTAACTCCAAACCGTGTAATTGTAGTGATCAGTTATATATCACATTAGCTCTTACTTTTGCAACTTGGATAGGTTTTGGATGAATGGTTCATTTGAAGATTAAAAATGTATATTTCTGTCTACGATTGTACCATAAATTGAGTGTAATCAAGTTGTATGATGACAAATTTTTTAGTATCATTGTTTCTTCTGTTAGATGACTTGAAGATTAGAAACCTCCTGTTTAAGAAAGTGTTTTCGCACCTTCTGAAGGGGAAATGAGCAATGCATTGAATTGGGATTTTTCATTTTTATTTAGTAAAAATGAATGACAAGTTACAACATCCCAAGTCTTTCTCAATAGAGTACCAGTTCTTCTCGGCATGTTACCATAAGGATGAGGCCTATGGCACCTTTTGAGTCACTTTTAACACAAATTTGAAACCTTCCTCCCAAGCAAACTTCAAGGAAAAATAGATTCCCATAATTCTGCAATTAAGGTTGAACTTGAACAAGCACCAGTGTTGTAGTGTAACTCTTCAGTCTAATGGCCTGTGCCCTGTGGCCTTATCTATCTACGTTGAACTTGATGCACACCCCTAGAGCCCAGCAAAACCCTTTAATCCAATGACCTGTGGCATCTCTCAAAGCTCCCCCAAGCAGCCAGTCGATAGACCACATTTTACTAACAAAACTAAGTTATTGTTATCGTTCCGTTTCTTATCATTCAAACCTTGGTTTAATGTGTTCACTTGTGCATACTTAATGAAAAAATTCTACCACCATAACAAATTAGGTATCACCCTCACAAGACAATATTTTTAAATGGATGTAGAAAACTCAACATGAGAATTGTTACTTAAAAACAAAAATAAATCCTTACACACTCTAACTAAACACTCAAACTTAGAATAAGCAACATAGGCAACATAGGACGAAGTAAACACATCAACAATTTGTGCGTCTAATTCAAAAATAACATCCTTATAACTCCTTAATCCACTTGATAGCAATATACAATTTCATTGCTTCACCAAGTAACACCTCAGAAATAGAGGTTTACCAATGAGCTTGTGCTCCAAGAAAATTTCCCACAACAACATCAAGAATACGTATACCAATACCCGCTTTATTTTCTGACACGGAAAATAAGGCATTTACATTGCATTTGATCCAACCAATTGGTGGCTTGGCCCAGCACACGTCGACGTGATTAGATGTATTATTAACCGTAGCTTGCTGCTCCAGACTGAAGGCACTGCAAGTAGCAAACCAATCTTGATACAAGCTGCTACCCCTTCATATGATGGTGGCTACATCGTCCTCCATATGATGAATCTTAGTCGAATTCTTGATCTTGGTTTAACTCTTTTTAGCTTAATCTGATTGTTCCTCTTCTCTTGATTGTTGTTTCGTTGATGGGTTGATGCTTAATTGTTTGATTTTGAAATTGCATGAATCAACATGTTAGATGCTTAATATTTTTTGATAATTGAAGAAGTTTATTCCTAATTTTAATCTCAAACATCACCAAGGACACTTTCCCACCTTCAAGGGAGAGTGTAAGGAGGCCGATCTATCACTTGCATGTTAGATGCTTAGTATTGCATGCCTAATTTGAGATAAATAGGATAGGTAAAATTGCTCACGGAGTCTCTTAACTTAATTTCAAATTTCAATTTTGTTCTTGAAGTTTTTTCCCCACACCGGTACTTTAACTTTTAAAATGATTACAACGTTAGCGTTTTTTAACTTTTTTGTTAGACTCTGTTTTTAAAATGTATATGTGGTTGTTATTTTAGTGACTTGGGCAGTTAGTAGCTGGTGTGTATGTCTTACTCATCAGGCGAATCACCCTTTTATTTAAATAAAAAACAAAAATTAGGGTTGTTTGAGATTTCCAAGAACCACAAGCCGGAGCTGTCCAGAAAGTACAAATCCCACAACCTGTAAATCACTAAGACTGTGAATACTAGAATCCCATAATCATGAGTTCGCCTTTGCCAAGACTTGAATTGTTGATGGAGCTGTGTTCGTTTTCGATGCTGGTGTTCGTTCGTCTTCTCTTCTGTTTTCGACACACTGAATCATCTTCGTCTTCCCTTCTGGTTGCAGATTCGCTCTATTCGTCTACATTTTCGGTGTTGGTGTTCGCTCCTTTCCGTTTTTGGTACAAATTCGTCTTCCTCTTCCTTTTGGTCGCAGATCTATTCAATTCTATTCTGTTGGAACAATTCTTGAATTGCAGTGAATGTACACAAGAAAAGAGAGGTCGAAGGGAGAAGAGGGGGTGTCGAAGGGGGAAGAGAGTTGTCGAAGGGAGAAGAGAAATGATAAAACAGAATTGTGAAAAATGGATTAGTTGTTAACCAAGGTGGTTAACTCACTTATTTATTAGGCAATTGAATAGCCACATGTCACACTATGATTGGTCTACACTTTACATAGGTGAAACAACAAAATTGTAAAACTACAGTGTCACTATTTACTGGACAGTAAATTCTAAAAACTGAATTACACACAATACACCTCCTAAATCAGTTTAGTAGCACTTTGTAAGCCAATTTTCTTCCTCAAATCTTCAAATTTGCTGACCTTCAGTGGCTTAGTCAGTAAATCTGCAATGTTGTCTTCAGTTTTGCAGTATTCCAGTTTCAGCTTCTGTTTAGCAACTTGATCACGAAGGAAATGAAATTTGGTCTCTATGTGTTTGTTCCTTCCATGAGCAATTGGATGCTTGGCCAAATCTATAGCAGATTTGTTATCCACAAGCAGTTTCACAGATCCTCATTCTTCAATTTCAGTTCACTTAGCAGCATGCATGTTGAGCCATTGTGCTTGGCACGCTGACATAGCAGCAACTATGTACTCAGATTCACAGGATGATAGAGCCACTACACTTCCCTTCTTTGAACTCCATGAGATTGGAGCATCACCATACATAAACACATAAGCTACTGTGCTCTTCCTATCACCCTTATCTCCACACTAGTCTTCATCTGAGTATCCAAACACCTCCTTGTCATTTCTACCACTTCCACTAGGATAGAACACACCCATATCAGTAGTCCCCTTTATATATCTCAGTATACGTTTTGCAGCCACCAAATGTGAGGTCTTTGGATACTCCATAAATCTGCTTACGGGCCCAACACTATATGATATGTCAGGCCTTGTATGACACAAGTACCTCAATGATCCAACCAATTGCTTGTAAAGAGTTGCATCCACTGTTTTCCCTTCACCATCAGTTACTAGCTTCACTGCAGTGTCTGTAGGAGTGGCAGCAGGATTGCAATCATTCATATTAAATCTTCTTAAAACATCGGCAGCATACTTCTTTTGATGTAACAGAATTCCACCTTCTATAGCAGTAAATTCAATGCCCAGGAAGTAAGTGAGAACACCCATGTCTGACATTTCAAATTCACTCATCATACACTTCTTGAATTTCAGCATGTCTTTCTCACTGGTTCCCGTGAGCAGCATGTCGTCCACATATAAACAAACAACCAGTCAATCTTCTATATTAGATCCCTTCACATAGATGCCATGTTCATTCACAGACTTCACAAAATTTAATTGCAATAGGAATGAATCTATCCTCTTATTCCAAGCTCGTGGAGCTTGCTTTAAGCCATAAAGAGCTTTTCTCAACTTGTATACCTTTCCTTCCTTGCCATTCAGCACAAAACCTGGTGGTTGGTTGACATACACCTCTTCTTCTAAGTAGCCATTGAGGAAGGAAGCCTTCACATCTAACTGATACATAGACCAGTTCTTAAAACTGGCTATTGCAACAATTAATCTTATTGTCTCAATCCTTGCCACAGGTGCAAAGACATCATTGTAGTCATGTCCAGGTCTTTGTAGGAACCCCTTAGCCACCAACCTTGCTTTATACTTCCCAATTTCACCATTGGGTTTGATCTTGGTCTTGAAGCACTTCACATCTATAACCTTTTTCTGTTTGGGCAAATCAACTAGCACCCAAGTGTCATTTCTTTCAATTGAGTTCGACTCTTCTACCATTGCTTGCTTCCATTTAGACTCTTTGAGAGCCTCTTCTATAGTTATTGGATCACAATCAGCAAGCAATGCCTCTTGCAACAATTCTCCATCAGTTCCTATGGCACTGTCTGGGAACAATTGAAATTCATTCAATCTTTGTGGCAGCTGTCTGTTCCTTCTTGGTCTCTCATGTGCACCCTCTGGTTCATTCATCACTTCATTCACAACATCATGGTGCTCATTCAATGTCACTGCTACTGGTGTGTCCTGCACAGGCTGCAGTAACACAGTAGTGGCAGTATTACTCTGTGCAGGATTGTTCCACTCCCATCCCTTTGATTCCTCAAAGACTACATCCTTGCTAATAACCACCTTTTGTCTATTAGGATCATACAACTTGTAGGCACCAGTTGAATGATAGCCTAATAGAACCATTGACTGAGCTTTGTCATTTCTCAGTTGGTCTGGAACTTGTCTGTAACACAGTGCCCCAAACACTTTCAAATGTTTCACACTTGGTTTCTCACCACACCAAGCCTGTTCAGGAGTCATTCTATCCAGTCTCTTAGTTGGGCTTCTATTCATGATGTACACTGTTGTGGTTGTTGCTTCTCCCCAGAAGTAACTTGGCATATTTCTACTTTTCAACATACTCCTAACCATGTTTAATACAGTCCTGTTCTTTCTCTCTACTGTACCATTATGTTGGGGAGTATATGGTGTTGTGACTTCATGCCTTATGCCTTCATCTTTGCAAAATTTCTCAAATTCAATGGAGGTATACTCCCCACCTCCATCAGTTCTAAGTCTACTGATGTAACATCCTGATTCTTTCTCAATCATTATTTTAAATCTTTTGAAGACATCAAGCACTTCACTTTTCTTACTAAGTAGATAGATCCACATCTTCCCAGTAAATTCATCAATGAATGAAACAAAATAGGTATTACCTCCTAATGTCTTCACTTCAAATGGGCCACAAACATCTGAGCGAATGGCTTCAAGTCTCCTTGATGCTTGAATCTTCATTTCAGTGTTGTAGGAGCTTCTAGCTTGCTTGGATTCACAGCATTGCTTGCATACTTCATCAGGCAGCTTCAACGCAGGCAGGCCATGCACCATACCTTGAGTAGTCAAATTCTTCAAGTCTCTAAAGTTCAATTGCCCATATCTTTCATGCCATCTCCACACTTCATCACTAGTGACAGCTTTCAAACATTCATCATTGACTACACTCATGCCAACTTTGAATGCTCTCCTCTTGTTCAATGTTGCTTTCAACAGTAGCCTTCCTTTAGGATCATATAGCTTCAATTCCAAATTCTCCATTTGAACTGAGCATCCCTTCTCTAGAAGTTGTCCTAGGCTTATCAAATTGCTTCTCATTGATGGAACAAATAACACATTTGTGATGAGGTATGTCTTGCCATCATTCCTCTTGATTCTCACTATGCCACAACCTTCTGCATTTATCACTCTATCATCACCAAACCTTATAGACTTCTTCACTGATTCATCTAGATCAATGAACCAATTTCTATTTCCAGTCATGTGGCTTGAACACCCTGTGTCCAAGTACCATAAATCTTCACTGTTTCCACTTGACTCTGCCATCAACACCAGTTCATCATCACCTACTCGTTTGGACACTTGTTGCTGCACATGTGTTCCATTTTCAGTGTTAATTTCACCAATTTCTGCCATCAAGACCACTTCATCATCAGAGTCAGAACCACCTCTAGCCAATTGTGCCTATTCTTGAGTGTTCTTTGATCTACACTAATCTGCATAATGGCCATATTTCTCACAATTATAGCACTGCACCTCCTTCTTACTATATTTCTTGTTCTCTCTCTTATTCTTCTTCCAGACTTCTTTTCTCTTTTGGAAATCATTTTTCCGATCCTTCACTACAAAAAAAACGTTATTTAGTGACCGTTTTTTCGGTCACTATATTGGAAAAATCGGTCACTACAACGTTTAGTGACTGAATTGGCGACCAAAAAAATCAGTCGCTATATCACTGGTCGCTAACTGTAGCGACCGATTTTGTGACCGAAATTTTAGCAACCGATGTAGTGACCAATTGTAGTGACCGATTTAGTGACCGATTTTAGTGACCGATTTAGTGACCGATTTTAGTGACCGATTTAGTGACCGATTTTAGTGACCGATTTAGTGACCGATTTTAGTGACCGATTTAGTGACCGTTTTAGCAACCAATTTTGTGACCGATTTAGCGACCAATTTAGTACCAAATTTAGTGACCGATTTAGTGACCGATTTATAGACTAATTTTAGATTAATTTAGCAACTACATTTAGCAACTAATATAGCAACAAAATAAAGAGATGAATTTAACAAGTCCAAATTTGACATCAAGTTAGTAACTATTGATCTTGGCGCGACAAATTTTTAGCAAATGATTTAACGACTATGATTGATTTAATCAACTTATTCAATTGTTTTGCACTAATTTAATTGCTAACATGCCCATGGTAAGAAAAATAATTTATAAAACAATAATAAACAATAGATTTACGTTAAATTCTTCATCACAATAAAAAACAATTCATTACATTAAAGATGCCCTGAGAATTCAGGTTTCACTACTTGAAGAAAATATAAAACCTAGAACAGATCTTCCTCATTTGCTTGTACATCTGCGTGAAAGGTGCCCTGAGAAGCTCCATTATATTTTCTTCAAATGAGAAGTTTTTTACTAACATTATTGACTTCAGTAATAGTTGATGGTGGTGTGAAGCAAAGCCACTGGATGGTTTTAGCTTTTTGTAGACTCTGCAGTCTGTACTGTTCTGCAACGTCTGACAGGTCATCATATTTGCCAACCTTGATCTCTCAAGATCTCAACAAAACTCTGTTCCAAATAGATTTTGTTTTGAAATGCAAATGCTTCATATGTACATGAACATTTTTTGAGGAAAATTTCATAGATTATAAATAAAGCCTAGTACCTCTCAATAATGTCTTCAAAACTGCCCTAGATTCACCCAAAGAAGAAAATGGTAAATATTCCATAGCAGAAAGGAATATATTGTATTTGACATGTACGCTGTTGAATTAAACAAACAACATAGTAGTTAGTTACAAAACAACAATGGAAATAGAAGATTCCCAACCTAAGCTTATTCATTTTCTCTCGATTGCGAAAGATCTTAATAGGAGATTAACCATGAGGTCCGTCGTAGAGAGATTACAATCACATCAATAAAAACTTGATTAGATCCCCCATCAGATAGAGTCGCGTGATTTTTTTTTATTGTATTAAAAAAGGACAGCCGGAAGGAGAGAACCAAGGATACCTGCTGTGCAGCCTAAGTTCCATCATGTGAACAAAAAAGGTCTATGCAACGGTGACGTGCAAGCTGAGAAGCATATATGCCCACCAATTCTTCATGCTCCTTTGAAAACAGAAAGAGGGCGTACCTGTTTATTTTCCAATTTAGCCAATCAATAAAGTGATGCAAATTTCCATTCAATCCATAAAATTTCTCAGCTGCCATCATTCACTTTAGATTATGTTAAGATACGGAGATGTCGTCTTCAGTCTTTTGTCTAGTTGTTAACTTGTATAGTATTATTTAAGACAAAAAGAGTGAATAACTTCATATAAAATTACTTACATGTGTAGAATATGATCACCTACGCTCAGAATCTTCTCCCTGAAAGCACCTTTCACTTCCTCATCAAGTAAATATGTAAGCACAAGGACTAGATGTGCACTCAAATGCCCCAACATAATCATGATAATCATCTATAACACCATTTCCCACCTGTGACACCAATCATTGAAAAATCAAACCTATTAGAGAATTATAAGAACATAAAAGCTTAAAGCAGTAACAGTTTTCCATGAATCTTACAATCTTACCGTAAATCCCTTAAAATTCATAGCTGGATTATTGACTCCTTTATTTCTTTGGTAAACAAATATTAGCCAATGGTGGAAGTGGAACATAATGACCTGAAAAGTTTTTTTTTTTGAGAAATTGAATAACTCTTCACTATGAAAACTGAAAAGCATTCAATTGATAATAATTATGACACCAAAGTAGAAAACTGAAAAATCAATTATCAAATATAGATTCACCTGCATAACTTTCCCAGCAATATAGAATTCTCTATGGTTATACTGTGGAAATCTTTCAAACCAATTAACAAGTCAGAAAACACAGATCCCAGATGCATATTAACATTTCAAATCTCATTGCTAAAACAAACAAAAACTAGCACAATGAGTAAATCTCATTCCAAGCATTGGTGATGTGAAATTGACTTGCAATTATTCCAAGCATAAGGATTAAAGTAAAGTAACTTGCCATCAGGCCTAATATGAAAAGGACCAATTTCTTCAGATGCACCATAAGCAATAGAAGAACAACCAGAACCACCATTAAGCCATGACACTAGTGGTCCTGAACTGGGTTTACGACTCAGTGGTGCTTCAACTAACAAGTAAAACAATGCCCTTCCACGTTCCTCATTCACATTCACATAACCTGAATACTGTGCAAATTCTGCATTCTTTGTTTGCCCTGGTAGCCACCTAATCAAATCTCTTTTTTGATCTCCTATGGTGTTATCCCTCTTGCATCAGCCCGAATATCCACTATACCATCTACTAGAATCCTTAGCTCTATGTCAAAGATGCCAGCCACAAAGATGAAATGTCGCCGCATAGACCAAAAGGCTTGTCGGCAGCGACTTTGCAATGCCTGTACATCACAATCATAAGAGACACTGATAGCAAATAACATTATCATTACTTTAATCCTACATTGAAACTAAAACCAAATACAAATTGCATGTAATTAACAAAATAATTCCAAACTATCCTAATTTTGTTTTCATAGGAAGGTAAAGAAAGCAATAAATGTAAATTTTCAACTCAAACCTAAAACAGAACGCATCAAATCAAATAAACTCAAAAACGAGAAGAGAAAAGGGATTACCCAATCTTTTATCAATGGCGTGAATGAAAACCTAGAAAAAGAAGAGTGGGTTTTGGACTTTTGGTGAGGGAAGCGTAGAAAACGAGTAGTGGAAACTATTTTTTTTTTTGAGGAAAAAGAGGGTAGTGGGAAATAGAGGGAATGGAATTTTGTTAAAATAAATGAGGGAAATAATTTTTTGTTAAAAAAAAGAGGGAATCGAATTTTTTGGTGGAAGGTCAGCGACTAAAAAATCGGTCACAAATATCAGCGACCATAAAATCGGTCACTAAGCAAAAAGTATTTTATACATTGAATCGGTCTCTAAATCGGTCGCTACTAGTGACCGAAAAAACGGTCTCTGAAGCTAGCGACCGAAAAATCGGTCACTAAGCAAAAAATATTTTATTCCTATTGAATCGGTCTCTAAATCGGTCGCTAAAGTGACCGACTTTTTTTGGTCGCTAAATCAGTCACTATTTAGCGAATTTCTAGTAGTGCTTGTGCTTATTTGACCCTTCACCACCTTTGTTCCATTTTCCTTTCCCTTTCTTGTTTTTACTCCAGCTCCCTTTCTTGTTCTGAGATTGTGCCAACAACACCTGTTCACTTGCTTTCTCATTTGATTTATCACCAATTCTTGCACGAATTCTTGTTTTATTCGCTTCAAGAATTCCTTGCAATTCAGCCACCTTCAATGTATCCAAATCTTTGGATTGTTCAATTGAAATCACGACGTAATCAAATTGTGGAATTAGGGTTCTCAACACTTTATCAATCTTCCTCCTATATATCTGTCACAGTTTTTCCATTGGTGCGCATTTGGTTTGTAATCAATGTCAATCTATTGAAATACTCCGCAATTGTCTCTTTCTCATTCATTTGAAGCAGTTCATATTCCCTACGCAGCGTATTTAATCTTACTTGCTTCGACGATGCGTTGCCGGAGTAAACTGTGGCTAATGCGTCCCATGCTTCCTTCGCCGTTTCATACTCAGAAATCTTCTCAAAGGCTTCTCCATCAACACCTTGATGGATCAAGAACAATGCTTTACTGTCTTTCCTTTGCCATTCACGAAGCACATCTCCAACAGCTTCTGCGGGTATTCCGGCTCGCACAACATCAAGCACTTCTTGAAACCGGAACACCACTTTCTTCTGCACAATCCATTTGTTATAGTTCTTGGAATTAAGAATCGGAATGTTCGCCAGAAGTTGATTGGCGTTCTGGTTCGCCATTATCACGCCTCAAGATCACGAACACGATCGCGAATCAAAGCTCTGAAATACCAGTTTGTTGGAACAATTCTTGAATTGCAGTGAATGTACACAAGAAAAGAGAGGTCGAAGGGAGAAGAGGGGGTGTCGAAGGGGGAAGAGAGTTGTCGAAGGGAGAAGAGAAGTGATAAAACAGAATTGTGAAAAAGGGATTAGTTGTTAACCAAGGTGGTTAACTCACTTATTTATTAGGCAATTGAATAGCCACATGTCACACTATGATTGGTCTACACTTTACATAGGTGAAACAGCAAAATTGTAAAACTACTGTGTGACTATTTACTGGACAGTAAATTCTAAAAACTGAATTACACACAATATATTCGTCTTAGTCTTCGTTTTTCTGTAGATTTCTTAGCGGAATTGATTTCAAATTCGCTCTATTTCGATTTTTTCTTGTGGATGCTTTTTTGTTTCTCGTTTTGTTCCATTTTGATTTCGATTTATTTAGATTCTATGGATTTTTCTTGCTTAGATTCTGTAGATATTTTCCATTTTGATTTGTTCTATTTCAATTTTTTGCCTTCCTTTTTGGTTTCAGATTTCTTATAAGAACTTGTTTTAGATCTCTGATTTCTCTCCAATGCGACATTTGACTTTTTTCCATTTATGATTATTTTTCTTGTCTTGCTTCTTCAATCACAAGTTCATCATGAAAGTGAATCGTAAACTTCATTTAGGCCGGTGTATTCGCTTAGAATTTTAAAGGACTCTTTTAGCTAAAAAAAAGTTTCATTAAAAGACTTTGTCGTTTTTTTATCTCCTTAAACTAATAAACTTAGTTGAAGTAGCTAAATATAATATACACCTACTTATTTAAATACATATATTATTTTTTGGGTAGCCAATACTATCCCATTGTTATACAATTTGAGTCTTGAAAAATAAAAATTACCAATTTTGATACTAAGAAATAAAAATATACGTTAAATTAATCTCTGATAGGATCTGAAATATTCCAAAAAAAGGGGGTGTGGGGGGAGAGGCGAGGAAGAAGAGTGACTCGCGATACATCATACTGGTGATAGTAGGCAAGCACTACCTACAAAACCCTCCCCAAATGGGTTCATCGTGGATTCAACATGTGCGGTGCATCGATGTTTCTTTTTAATTGGGAAAACACCGGGAAAAGACCCCTCCAACATTGTTAAAGCCTCAACAAAGAGGAATGTTTAGGGTTTACTAAAATCACGCGTGTCATCCAACCCAACACCCCAAGGAGTTGTTTCTCACTCTTACAACGCAATATATAAACCACTGTAGTTACATTGTCCTTCTCGATGTGGGACTCACAAGGAAGTCACTCTGGCTAATATTATGTATTGTATACTTTATTGGCATCATACGGAGATGAAGAGAGAGATAAAATTAGGATTGTGAAGAAAGATGGAAAGCATTGTATTGAGGTTTTGATTAAAATGTCTTGAGCAAGTATGTGCCAAATACTTTCCTTAGATAAATAATATTGCCCATCTCATGTTGTTTGGCTTCAAATTCAATGTCATAAATTTTTTAACTAAAGATTTAATATTGCAGGTTTACATTTTGCACCTTTGGAACTTTGAGATTTGCTGACTTAAGAGAAACTAAGAAAAGAAGCACTAAATTCAGTCCAGAATTAGTCAAAACAGAATATGGCTTCAATCAAATCTTCAATTCTCATCTATCTTTAGAATTTGAAAGTCAAAACAGAATTAATCAATTGAAAAAAGACACCAAACCATGTATGTAAATTGATTAAATTCAAATTGTAATGACTTGTACTACAATTTTTAATTTATTTTGACCTGCACACCATAGCAGATCAATAAACGAGATGGCATGGCAGAGACTCACAGAGGGAGGGATAAGATGTGGGGTTCAAAGGCAGAGGAGAAGAGCAAGTGACCCAACTATTAGTCTATTACTCTTCTTATTTCTTTTTATAGTTACCGTGTGTTATTGGTGTGTAGTACCCATCGGCTTTGTTAGTGACTAATTTATGTTTGGGAATCTGACTGACCACATGTATACCCGGTCCATGTGGTTCTTCTCTTCCAACAGAGTTTTTACCACACCTGAGCTCGAGACCTTGAAGTGGGATGGGATCTGAACCTAGTTACTGCTTGGACGAATCCTTGTCGGTACTCTTCTGATTTCTTTTCCCAAGTCAATCAATTTATGATTTTAAAATAATGGAAAAAATTCAAAATAATAATAATAAAATTGTAGAAATAAAAAGAATGTACGGTAAAACAATCAACCCCAACCATCACCAGTTAACACAGACCACATTTAATTGAAAAAAATTTAGTTATTTTTTTTTTACAAAAAAAAAAAACTTGGTTATTATTATTGTACGTTTCATGTCATTCAAATCTGAGTCAGGCATGTGATCATGGTTTGGTTGGTGCAAACTTAACATGAACTTGGAGTTAGCATGCAAATTGAAAATCAATTTGAATACACTTAAACTAGTTTCTCATAAACTCAATTAATCTCTAAATATGCTCTTTATAATCCAGATTACATGTAGATTGAAGAAACTCCATTATATTTCTGCAATCTTTGACATTTGACTTACCGTCAGATTTTTGTTAATGAAATTATCTTTGACGTCAAAAATAAATTAAGCACGCATCTTGAAAATCAAATTGCAACATTCTTTAACATGAACACATGTACAACATTACATGAACAATTGAAGGTTAACTAGAAATCCATAAACTAGTTTCTTCCATTCAAACACCTTCCTTAATAACAATAATAATAATAATAATAATAAAAAAAAGACAAGAACAAGAGGCTTGAACATTATTTAGGAAGCATTAATTGTTGAAACTTTAGGAACATGAACAGGAAACTCATGAATCTCATCCATCCAAGGATTCTTCTCCTTCTGTGGATTAATAGTCTTCAAAGCACGCCAAACAGCACTATTACACTTAAAACCAGAACCAAAAGCAATTTGCCAAGTCCTATCACCTTTCTTAATCCTCCCTTTAGCTTCAGTATAAGCCAATTCATACCACAAAGAACTACTTGAAGTATTTCCAAATCTATTAAGTGTCATTCTTGAAGGTTCCATATGCCAATCACTTAACTCAAGATTCTTCTCTAATTCATCCAAAACAGCTCTTCCACCAGCATGAATACAAAAGTGCTCAAAAGCTAACTTGAAATCTGGTATATATGGCTTTATTTTCATCTTGAATATTTTCCTTGCAACTAATGTTACAAAGAATAAAAGTTGTTCTGACATTGGAAGTACTAATGGTCCAAGTGTTGTTATATTTGCTTTAAGTGATTCTCCAGCTACTGCCATTAGGTCTTTTGAAAGTGACACTCCTATTCTTTTTGTTTCATCTTCTTCTTGGAAGACACAGCCAAAGGATTTGTCGTCCGCGCCTTTGTGAGTTCGGACGGTGTGGACTAATTGGTATTTTGCACGGCGGCGGTCGCTTGCTTTGTTGGAGAGGAGAATTGCAGCTCCTCCCATTCTGAACAGACAATTTGATACTAACATTGATCGGTTGTTGCCAAAATACCAGTTTAGTGTTATGTTCTCCATGCTCACTACTAATGCATAAGAGTTTGGTTGTACCTATAATATAATCATATGTAAGTGTTAGCTTGATCTTAATTAAGATGATAACATAGATATTTGCTCCTCTAGTCTCAAATATAAGAAAAACAAAAGTCTAGGTATTTGCTCTAAATGTTGACTAAATACTTAAACTTTTTTTTGCTTATATTTGAGACCGCTAATCACTAGTCGTACAATATTATCAATTGAGAACCCATTTGATCCAATTGTTATTGGATCCAGGTTTAAAGTTTCCCTCTTAGATCCAACAACGCTATAGCAGTTGCATCGCATGCAACGCTATGTAGAATTCCACATCTCAAACCAACATAAATGGATTCCCTAAAGTTAGAATCTAGTTGTTGGGCAATCCTAGCGATACGTTTTTCATCGAATGGCTTATAAATGTACAATTTTTGAATTTCATTATAAATTGGAGTTATCGAGGTTGAATTTTGAATCGTCTGATCTTGATCTGACGCTAATCGATGCATGAACCATCTTACGACAGGGAATCTAGGTCAAAAACCAACTTGCTTCTTTAATTGGATAGTTGTAAGGCATGTAAACATAAAAAGGGTCCATAACTCTAGGAAACATGGTTGAATGGAACTTGACAGGGTATTGATTAGGTTGGCTAAGCTAACAAAACTCCCAACAACCTGTAGAAATAATTGGACTAGTTGCCCAATCGCTTTATAGGAGCATGTAATAAAATATGCTATAAATATTGTCTCCCTGACCCTTAGGTGTCATGCTATATCCACTTGAGGAAGCAAACCAAAAAAATCACATGCACGTAGTATATTAGAACACATTTACTGAATTTCAATAGCATTCAATATGAATTCAAACATGTAAAATGTGAATTTCACATGTAAATAATTGGTCTTAATTGGAATCATATTATAAAATTTGAAAACTTGAGAGAGATATATATGAAAAGATAAAGTGAGTGCAAACCTGAAGGAGCTGTTTGGCAAGGTCAATAGAGATAAGTCCAGCACTGCAACCCATACCACCAAGATTATAACTAAGAATATTCCCTCTTAACTTATAATGATTCACAATCATAGCAGATAAAGATGGTGTAGGATTAAATAAGCTACAATTCACCACCAAAATACCAATATCCTTAGCCTTCACACCAGTTTTCTCAAGAAGCTGATCAATAGCTCCAAACATAACTTCCTCAGCTTCTTTCCTTGCCTCAGCCATGCAAGGATTTGGTGGGACCCTCAAAATAGCTGGGGGCAAATAAGTCTTTTGTCCCAAACCAGACCTCTCAAGTATCTTTTTCTGAAATGAAAGATTCTCATCTGAAAATGAACCTGTTAAACTAGATCTTTCATAAAAAGTTTCCCTTGTGCAAGTGCAATCATCTCCTGGCTTATAACATGCAAAATCAACCATGTATATGCCACGTGGACGACTCATGAAGTAAAGGGTAGTGAAAAATACCACTAAACATGAAAATAGGGTTACTGAAACAAGGTTGAATTTGAGACTTTCCCATAATTGGATAAAGTCTTGGATTGAAAGAGTTGATAAATGAGCTGAAGCTACACCAAGAAGTGGTATAAGAACAAGATACATAGCATTTGAGATTAATATATGGTATCCTAACTTCACATACTTTAGTTTCACTGATAAAAGAAAGTTAGGGAGTTTTATTTTCTCCTTTGGAGATTCCAATGAAATGGTTTTGGGTTCATGGTTTTGATGATTCTTTTGTTGTTCCATGAAGGGTAGTGCACTTATTAATTAAAGGGTGTTTTATTTGATGGGCTTATTGAGCTAAGGTTCAAAAGAAGAGCAAATAAAAATAAGAGTTGATATTGGAGAATAATATAAAGTACTAGCTTGGATTTTGGTATTTGTTATCAGTGGCAAAACTTTAGGATAAAGAACTCAAGTTTGGAATATAGCATATTCAAATATGAATAAGGAAAGAAAATGGGAAAGGGATGATTTGGGTTGCAAAAATATGGAAGATGACATAAGGGTTATAAAGGGGTGTAAGATTGGTAAGGAGATAGGAGATACAACTACCCCAACGAACTTTTAATTGATAACATGTAAGGGCATTGATTGAATATTTTTGCCAGCCAGAAAAGTAGCGCGTTTTTAATTTTTTTTTGGGTGTTATTATATTCAAAAATTAATTGATTTGGCCATGTTAACCCCCTTTTTTTATTATTATTATTTTTGGTATGTGCCACTTGTTGCAGTGTATTATGATTTTTCATTTATAGTAAGGAAACTACACGCATGGTTGATTGGTGTGACAAACGTTTACTTAGTCAAAACCATAAGTTGGTGATTGGTGGTGAGAACGAGAAAGTAAGAGAAAATGGGAGAAAGATGGTAATGCAAGTGTATATTGCAATATATATATATATATATATATATATATATATATATATATATATATATATATATATATATATATATATATATATATATATATAGATACAAGGTATGTATAGTTGAACTGCTTTAACTGAGTGTATAACTAACTTACGATTTAGCCTCTAAAATTTTTCTTTTGCAAAGGCAAAAATAGAATTTATTCATACCAATTAACCAAGGTTTAAGGGGAGCCTAGTTCAAAATAACAAGTACAATGATTAAACAAAACAAACTAAGAGTTAACAATGGTTAATCTAGCATTTAACTAGCTAAAGTTAATTATAAAATACTCCTAACTCAAATACCCCCCAAATTCGAAATAAGCTTTATAATGTCAGAATCAATCATATTAATCTTTTATATATAAAAGTAAGATACAAAGTTTGGTATTTAGGCGGGAAAAAGTCCGCCAAAATTGAGGTTATTTTAGTCATTTAATCATTTATTAGGGGTAATTTTGTAACTATATTAAAAATTTGAACTTAAATTTTGCTTGGAAAATTACATATCAGTAAGATAGCAAATGTTATTAGTATGTATTGGATATTGGAGAGACTATCAATATTTTAATACATAAATAGCAATTATGACGTATTGGAAATTGGATAGACTATTAATACTTCGAGACATTATTGAGCCTTTAATAAGCATGTTTTAAAATTCTCAATACATAAAATTCTGTGGCAATCCTCTCACTCCCTAACCTTTCACATTCTTGGACCTATGGGTGGGAATAGGTCGGACCGTCCAACAGGGGCCTACTGGCCAGCCTACGTCAGCCTAGGCGAGGCCAGATTTTTTTTTTAAATAGACCGGGATAAAGCTTATTAAAAAGCCTATTTAGCTAAAGATGTCAGGCTACAGGCCATCGAAGAAGCCTTTTAGGCCTACCAGACCGACCTATTTAAATAAATATAAATAATACTTTGATTAATATTATTGTTATTATATTAAATTTTGTACATTGTCTAAAATCATAAATTTGCTAATATTTTATGTTAATTTAAACATATCGACATACATCAATATTTGCCAAATTTGAAGTTATTATTATAAAACAAAATTTAAATTGGATGTCATGTAAAATAGAACTTAAAGCATACATCACTCAAAGGCCAGGTCAGGCCTAAAATATGAGCCTACGACAGGCCACATAGGCCAAACTCAGGCCTAACATTTTCAACGTAGGCCAGACCTCGACCATGCAAAGCTCAGCTCGGCCCAGCCTATTCCCACCCCTACTTGGACCTAAGATTCAATGCGTTTTAGGGTTTGTAATTTTTGTTTCACTCACTCTCTCTCTCTCTCTCTCTCTCTCACTCACTCACTCACTCACTCACTCACTCACTCACTCACTCTCTTTATGATATTGGGGTAAGTTGCTAAACTTGCTTTTATACCTGTTTATTTTATTAATAAATAATAAAATCTAAAATAGCTAAAACAGTTTAAAATAAAAATTCTGAGAATAAAATATTTCAATAACATAAGATCTGAATCAACATAACTTAGTCTGAAATGTTATAACAAAATACTAAAATGTCAAACTGATACAACAAATCCTAAAAGCTGTCGCCATCAGACTCCTCAGACTCCCCAGACTCCTCATCTTGTTCCATATTCTTAAAATACCTAAACACTAGCTCCTGCCTACGGGTCACCTTCGCAAAGTCTTCCTGCATTCTTTTCGTAGCCTCAGTAGAGGTCCTCTACTCTCTCGTCAAACAATCAAATATATACAAGTTGTTGCATAATTAACTTTAAAAAAACAAACAATATAATACTTACGCGTCACCACTGGTATAAATGACTTTGAGTTTAACACCATTAATAACAACCACCTCCACTCTCTCGTCATCGGTCGATGAATCAGAATCAACATTACCACCACCAATATCGGGCTCAATATCATCCTGGGGCTCTGGTGTAGGCATAGATAACCCAACTAGTGTGCCCATATGCCTAGATGATGAGCCTATATGCCCAGATGATGAGCCTATATGCCCAGATGATGAGCCTATATGCCCAGCTGCTGTATACGCATTTGGTGCGCCCATAAAATACCCATGTGAGGGTAAATGATACCATCCGGGGCCAGATGGAGACGGAGGTTGTGGGGCAATCGGATCAGTAGCTGGTGGGCCCACAAACGTATGACCCCTCATATTCTCAATATTAAGTACCACCTCACGATTACGATGATTACGCCTCCTCTTGGGAGGTTCATCGACCATATTATGCTTCCCGTTATCATGACGTCTCGGTGGGTCAGAACCTCCTCCTGGATGCATATTTATGAAAAAAGAGAAACGAAATGTGATACTAACAACATTAATGATATATATTTATAAATAAATTAAAGAAAGTAAATTAACAAGAACAATATTGATATATTAATGATTCTAATAAATTTAAAGACAACATAAGGAGTCAAGATAAGTATACAACATAAGAAAACACAAGAACAATAATGACTCAAATAAATTTAAATACAACATAAGATTAATAAAATTATTCATCTTCATTCTCTTCTTCATCTTCTTCATATTCATTCTCTTCTTCATCTTCTTCATGTTCATTCTCTTCTTCATCTTCATTCTGTTCTTCATCTTCATTAACTTCTAATACTGCTTCAACTTCTTCAACTTGGAGCCGATCATCACATAAGGAGTCAATCAGTTCAACTTCAATTACTTCATCTACTCCTGATTCATCCACCTGATAAGGAACCTCATCCTCCGCATCAATGGGACCCCGCGGTTTTGTCTTAATTGCAACACACCATCGTCATATTGAGGCTCATCAGATGACACATTCACCCTGAGACCATCACAAATCATGTTTTCCATCGACTTAAAAATTTCATTACGTGGAAGACCAACACCAGAACTGCTTGAAGCCCTACCTCAAAATTTGGACGTCGTTGTTCTCCATGGTCCACCCAAATCCAATAATTAGGCCTAAACCCCCAATGATACAAGTGCTCCCTGATTTCATTATCGGTCCTAATAGGTACACCGTCGCAATTTAAGCACGAACATCTAATCCCCTTTTCCCGTTTAGCCAATTCATGTCGCCACGCTACCACAAGAAACTGTTCAACCCCAATTACAAAAGATTCCTTCAAACCTGTTCTTCTCAGAAATAACAGATCATACACCCGATCACGATTAAATTCATACCAATTCATCTACACGCATTTAAGAAAACGTGTTAGATTCCCTTAACGTTCTCAATAACCTATCAAGTTAGTGGCATCGATATGATCTCAGTGGAGATGATTTCGAGCCGAATATGGGGGTTAAGGACAGAACAAACAAAACCCTTTTCCATATAATAAGTAGTGAAGGAAGTTATTTCTAACTCCCAACCTTAAAATTGTTAGTATCGTCACGCAATTATCTCAATGGAGATGATTTCGAGCAAAATATGGGGGTGAGGGACATCACCTCACCCTTTTCCATCAACAACACACAGTCATCTGACCTAAGGTTCATCAAAACAACAATTAAACACTTTTCAATTAACAACTCTAAAATAATACACTTTTCAATAACACATTTCAATAAAACCATTTCAATTTCAAGCAAAAAACATAAATCAATTCACTATTAATTTCAATTTCAATAAAACAACTTCAATTTCAACAAACAATTTCAATTTCAACTTCAAATTTCTATCCTACACAATTTCTACAAATCCTAATCCCATTTTTGTTCTTTCTAAAACCCTACCCAAACCATAATCAACAATATCACAAAACCTAATCCTATTTTCTTCTTTCAAAACAACAATATCACAAAACTAATTTCACTAAAAGTACCAAACAACAATATCACAAAACTAATTTCACAAATCATAGCTTCTAACAAAACAATATCATAAAAAATAAAAATCAAAACAACATCATAAAAAATAAAAATCAAGACCTCCAAAGGTAGAGCTCCGGTGGTGAAGAGGGCGAGCTCCGGTGGTGGTGAAAAGGGAGAGCTCCGGTGAGAGAGAGAGGTTGTGGTTGTGTGGTTGAGGAGAGAGACGGAGACGTTCGCGTAGGAGAGAGAGGAGAGAGGGCGACGATTCATTGTGGTGGTGGAAATGAGAGAAGAGGGGTTAGGGTTCGTGAGAGAGAAAAGTGGAGGAGTGAAGTGAAGAGTCAACAGTGAGAGAGAAATGAGGAATCTGATAAAATTTAAGTGGGGTTAGCGACGGAATTTGCGAGGGACCTTCCCGTCGCTAATACCTTCACGCTAACCAAGACTGCAACGGTCAGAATGGTTTGTGAGGGAACCTTATTTCCGTCACTAATCCCTTCGGTTTCCGTGCTGTTTCAATCTCAGTTTCAAATTTAGTGACAGACAGGCTGTTGCTATTGTCCAAAATTCCGTCGCTAATGATCAAAACTAACGAGGGCCTTTATTCCCTCACAAATTCCGTCGCTAATGTCAATTTTAGCAAGGGAACAGTATTCCCTCGCTAATGTCCCTCGCAAATAGGCTGTTTTTTTGTAGTGTGATGACTCACGAGTCTCTAATTTAGATTTTACAATAAGTTATCAAACGTCTTTTATATATCTTTTTACATGTTGGCTTTGATTTTTTCCATGTTCGACTTCAATTTTCTATATCTATCCATCTCATGAGGTTGCACATATGCCTGATCAGAAAATTTTCCATTTAAAAGCTATGTTGGGAAAGAAAAGTAAGTAACCACTTCATATGAATGGTTTTAATCTTCAAATAGGTCGATATCTGCCAATTAGGAATGGTTCAAAGGAAAGTGAATTTGTTTGGCAAAGAGAATTGCAATTGTGAGAATATTAAAAGGAATAACATGCCCAATATCTTATCGCACAATACATATCAAATTTCCCTTCATCTAATGTATCCTGATTATTGCTTACTAACTGATTCATGGGTGATTTGCAGAACGGTTAATTGGTCTACAACAACAATAAAAAAAAAGATGTCAAAAAGTGACCCATCATCATCATCATCATCATCCATCAGAAGATGAGAGGAAAAAATGCTTAAAGGTAAAGTTCAATTGTAATATTTAGTTTCATTCTATTTTGAACATAATGATGGCTAATAAAATATTTTATTCGTGATAAGCATTTTTTCTGGAACTCATTTTTTTAGTATTTTTTATAAATATTTTGTAATGATATTAGTTGGGAGAAAGAGTAGCAAAATGCTTAAGCCAAATAAATGATGCAAATATGGAAAGCCAAATCAGCATGTGGGGCATAAATGAATTGTAACAGGAGGAGTAACATAACACATTAAATAGGTGTCAGTAGAGAGTGAGTAGGAGGTATATAACATGATATAAGAGGTGCAAAAGGACATGAAATAAGTGATGTAATTTGAGTTTTCTGTCCTTCTGGTTTCCTCTTCTTCTCTATTGAATTCTATCTCTTTTTTCTCACTGTGTAATTCTACATTCTTATTAGTTGTAATCCCAACACCCATTGCTAGGGGACCTTCCATTATTGTTGAATTTATTTCACATGTCAGTGGAGGGTCTTTGGTAGTTCATCTGGGAAATCAAGTTTTACTACAATATGTATATCGGACTCATCTAGCTTCAATTTGTTCTCCAATATTTCTCTATAATCATTCTAGAGTTAATTATTTTGTCATGTAACATGACTCTGAATATAACTCATGTTCTCATTTATGCTAATGTGCATTAGTCATGTGTCATAATATTGTGACATTGTTGTGTAATTTTCACAAGATTAATTGATAATATACCATTGTTATTCTTCTTAGTCATGCATATGACATGCACTTTTGCCCCGTGCATCGTACGAGTAATGGTCTAGTTATTGAAAAAAAATGCTAAAATAGAAGCGTACCTGAACTCATGATGTTGAGTTATTCTTGGTTTGGCCTTCTAGGTCAACACGTACTCTCTCTGAGAGAACTCTTTAGCTATCTCTTTGTATCTTACTGATAATGATGAGAGTCGTATAAAAATGACTCCAAAAAGTGTTTGACATTTTCTTTGACAATAAAAAAAAGTGTTTGACCTGGGGACCATAACATTTCATTTATAAAACCCGAACTAGTGTTATCTGTTGGTACTATCTCATCACAAAATTATAATCACCCTTTAGTCTCTACACATCAAGGGAGCGTTTGATTTGCTAAAAAGTAGGGGACCAAAATGGACAATCACTACTGTACTCTATTTGATTTAGAAATTGTTCATGGTACTGGAAAAAGTTGGGACAATGGACTGGACAAAAACTCAAATTATCGTCCCTCACAAAACCCCATTACAACCTTCTGTCCCACAATACAACTTTCTGATCACCCAAAAGAACACCAAAATATTATTTTTATTTTATACTCAATATTTCTCTCTCTCTCTCTCTCTCTCTCTCTCTCTCTCTCTCTCTCTCTCCTATCTCATTCTTTTCTCTCCCTCTCTCTACCTGTCTCCTCTCACCTCTCTTATATCTTCTCATGACCTCTCTCCCTCATCTCTCTCTTTCTCTATTCCTCTCTCTACCTCTCTCCTTTCATCTCTCTTATATCTCCTCATATCACGACCTCTCTTCCTCATCTCTCTCTCTCTCTCTCTCTCTCTCTCCTATCTTCTCCATCATTAAATTTTCTTTATAACTTTTTATTATATTATAATTATATTATGTAAAATCATTATAAATATTAGAAGGGAATTATAGTAAACTTTGCACTTTTTTGATTGTGTCAATTGTTTATCAAACAGTGTACGAGACAAAAGGTTGTCCAGTACTTACCTATTGCAAATCAAACGGACCCTTAAAGGACAAAATTCTATATATTAGATACTCATAAGTCCATATTAGCATAACATTGTTAGATCATATTAATTGGGCTTAATCTTAAGTGATAGTCCAGAATTGAAAATTATTCATATATAATTAAGGTCAATGTTGGATTAAGGATATAATAATATCCCACTTGGACTATATGTGCAACCTTATACATATGCATTCCGAGAATCATTTGTATGAGCTCGAATGACTGTCATTTCTGAATGTATTTATAAATAATTCAGTCCATCAATCATACCAACATAGGATCAAAGCATTCTTCGTTAGACCTATCGTAACTAAACCAATAAGTGGTCACATACGCTGACACAATAAAATGATACAGATCATGATGGGGATGTGCAACATGGAATTTTCATGTAACGTGATCTTAACATGCCTAATTCCAGTTGGTCCTCCTTAAACCTCATTGAGATCAAACCATAACACATTCGGACTGTAATAAATACCAATACTGTATTTCTGCATAAAATATTCTTAAACCTGACATTAACTAAAATATGCCTATATAAAATATTAAAAATAATAAACTCTCACAAAAATTGAACAACACTTAATGACGTAACACCCATACGAGCACTATGGTCATGAAACCTTTTGAGTGGTAATCCTTTAATGAGTGTATCCACAATAGTTCAGTTTCTTCTTATATGTTTTATAGACAACTATCCACTCAGCACGCTTATCTAAAAAAACTACCCACTCAGAACTCTTTCTTTAACAACAGAGGTACTTGACGAAGTCGAAGCACATAGACATTAAGTCGATCTGACCTCTGATATGAGAGCATATAGTCTTTTGTTTTCTGTAAGTACCACATGATCCATTTGGCTGCTTTCCAATAGTCTAATCCTGAATCACTAAAAATATTCTCAACATCTCATTATGCACACAGTATCTGGACATGTACAAACCCGGGCATATATCAAACTCCTTATACTGATGTCTTAGGAATATTTTGCATTTCCTTTTCTTCAAGGTCTTTCTTATGACACTGATCGAGATTAAACTTGTCTCCCTTAGCCATATGGGTATTCTCTGATTTGCAATCCCGCATGCCTTATCTCTTGAGAACCTTTCCAATACGGTTTTTTTTATGTATGCGTATGCCCAACACGAAAGATGTATTACCAAGATCTTTCATCTCCCTGTTTAAAAATCTCTTGGTCAACTAGAGATAATCATTTTCGAATAGATCGATGTCTTAAGTGTTAATATTTTCTGAACATATAATCGACTCTCAATTTCAAAATTTGGTTTAACGTGCTCATCTCTAATTTTTTTTAAAAATAGTAACTTGTATCAGAGAAAGAAAATAACTAAAACTCGAGAGCAAATCAACATTGAAGTCTATTACTCCCTTCGTCCCATTTTCTTTGGCATTTTCTTCCAAAATATTTGGTCTATTTTGATTGTTGTTTTGGAATACGTAAATCTTAAGAGAGGGAAGGAATAACAATGACTATATTAGAAAAATATAAAATAATTTTAATGAACCGAGTTATTAATTGCATTTTCGAGTTTCTGTGCCACAATCTAAAATGTCAAACAAAATGTGGGACTGGTGGGTGAGCAAAATCCGCTTCAACCCTAAGATTCTTCCCATTTAGGCTGCAAAACATCGAGTTTATTCGAGTCTAAGCAAAAATTAGGTTCTAGAGAATTGGCCAGACCAAAATTTAAGGACGGGTTAGGGTTGGGTATAACCCGTCCCAACCCGTCCCTTACTCAGTCATCACCCCTATTTATTAACTCTATTACATTGGTAAAGAGGCTTTTATATATAAAATGTTTAGTTTTAAATCTATATTAGTTTAAGTAGAAATCTTGTTGTAAAGTAGTACTATTGTAAAAATCATAATTTAAGTTTGAATACATGATGAAATACTAAAATAATTCAATCTTTCTGTTTTTTTCCATTTATAAAAAGTCATATTTTAGTCATATTTAAGCGATCATCTTATAAATTTGTTTCGATTGTCTTTCAGCTCATTCCAATCTCATCCTAAATAGACCGTCAATTTATTCAGATCTAAGAATATATTAAAATCTAAAAAATTGACTCTATAAAAATTTAGGTCTGAGTTAGAGTTACATATACTTCGTATCAACCGGTCACTCGGAATAACTATTGTCCCTCACTGTCGGTTGCCTTGGCAATTTCAGCGACAAGGGGACGTCGGCTCTGTTGGATCTGTATTTGATAATTGCAGGAGGTGCAAATAGCAGTTGAAGCCCACATACAGAGGCCCAATCTCACTTACCAGAACCCAGTTATTGAAACCAGGTCAATGCGGAACCCAACGGATCTTCAAACGGATAAACACGGACCCGTTTATGACCGGTAGTATATAAGCATAACCCTAATTTTTCGCTTCAGTTTTCCAAGATTCTTCTCTCTCTCTTCTTGCTTCTCTGTCTTCTTTCTTCAACGTCTCAACCTAGCTCTGCTAGGGTTTTCAATTTACAGGAACTTTGCAACGATTGAAGCTTGGAAATGCTTCAATCTTGCATCATAACTACTCAGAAATAGGTAAAATGCAAAAACCCCTTGTTATTGCTTCTTGATTTATTGATTCTAGAAACCCTAACTTTATGTTTTCCTCTTTTTAGGATTTCTGGGTTCCAGGTTTTGAAACAGACAGATACACGAAGGTAATGAATGTTTCTCTCACTGTTTTACTCTTCGTTTTATTTCTTTGACACAAACCCTAACTTGGTTCTGTGTTTTTGTGATTGCAAGTACTTGGAACGAACGATTGGGTACACGAAGGTCTTCAAACGTTGAAGACGAAGAACGAGTCACTGAGTTTCAGGTAAAAAATCCCTTCCTTACTATTACTCTCTCGTATTTCCTCTTATCTGCATCGTTGATGAACAAACACTGACCTTGTTTGTTCTTTATCTTTGCAAGGTACACTTTACCAAGAACAAAGATGAACTTAGATGAAGAATTCAGGAGCATACACATAGAGTTTTGTAAGAAAGTATCTGAATAGGACTTAGAGTAAAAACGAAAACCGTAAATTCTATTCAAATGTGTATTTAATTCTGTACATGGTGTAGTTTATATACAAGTTACCCTTAGGTAGTTAAGTTTGTTTTTGATAACAAACTCTTGCCCAACTTATTTGAAAGACTGTCTAAAACTGTTGTAACAACTAGGACAGCCGAATGCTTCTAACGGCTAGTTTTAGGGAAATAGCCACTGCCGTTAGATCTAGGGTATTTTGGATTAAAATCCAATAGATTCTTGGGTTCAAACCCGAGTACAAGCGGTGGTAGTGTGTGCGCGTAAAGTTTATTTTACCGAAATCAAACGACATATTTAATTCCTCTATTTATTGACACTAACCTGCTACCTAGACCCATTATTCAATTTAGTTATTGGCACGTACCACATCCATAATTAGGCCATGTACTATTTCTGCACAAGGTAGAGCGTCTATCAAATCAAAGCCAATGTTGACGAATTCGCCTATTTAGCAATGTTTTAAAAATCGGACCGGATCGGCCGGTTCAACTGGGAACCGGACCCCCGGCCGGTTGGTTCAATCCAATTTGAACCGCAGTCCTATTGAACCGCCCAGAACCGGGTCGAACCGGATCGAACCGGGTTGAACCGCAGTTCAACCACTTTGAACCGGAAACCGAACCGGATTGAACTGCCCGAAATACATTTTTTTATTTTTAAATTTACTTTTTTCCCCAAAATTTAATATTTAATATTTTTTATTTAATAAATTACTCATCCGGTTCAACCATGAACCGGAGGCCTCGCCGGTTCGATCTCCGGTCCGATTTTAAAAACATTGCTATTTAGTGATCTCAATCACAGCCTCTAAGCTGAAAAATGACATCAAGCTCCCCATAATGTCATCTAGAAGCTTCGAAAATTAGGAGTACTCAATTTAAATGTAAATAATTCAGGGAAAACATATGCTTTTTTTATTGAAACTCAGTTTTTGAAATATTTATTAGTTTTTAACATAATAGTTATTTTGTCAAAAAAAAAACATATTAGTTATTGTATCTTTTATCAAATAATTTGTGTCTAATGCTCCCACGGAAATAGTTCAATTAACCTGATTTTACTATTTGAATATTTTGTGTTTATTTTATGGGTTTCACCGAATCATCTCTATTAAACTCTTGTTTTATTCAGAAATATTGACAAATCCTAATAGAATAAATACTTATAAATAAAAAATAGATATATGATTTTCATATAACAAAAAATAGTCAAAATAAATTTGTGTGTGTGGAGCATCTTAGACTTTAGTTCGTTATGTTGTGTGCTTTTTTTTATTACTTTCCTTTTAATAAAAAAATATAAAATTAGGGATGTGTTTGTGTGAAGTATTTAGGTACAATTGAGTGTAAAATTAGAGATCCTAATGCAAAATTATAATTTCAGGGGGTTCAAAATATTTTTATATAGGGTTGTAGGGGAGTCCGGGGGAGCGCCAGGAGCAACAACGAGCTAGCCAATGAACCGAACCACCAAGAGACTTGGACGCCACGTCTCCACCCAAAACCTTAATCCATTAGGTATATGGGTCCCCTATCTTATATATCCTTCATATAGCTCATTCATAGTCGATGTGGGACTAACCACTCACACTTGAACGCGCCTGGAGAAACAATGAGCTAGCCAATGAACCGAACCACCAAGAGACTTTGACGCCACATCTCCACCCAAAACCTTAAGACATTGGGTATATGGATCCCCTCTCTTATATATCATTAATATAGCTCATTCATAGTCGGTGTGGGACTAACCACTCACACTTGAATATCCAACCGTTAAAAGGATAAAAATATTTTTATACAAGAGATAAATAGATATTTTTTAGGGGGTACTTGAACCCCCTCACTAAAGCCTAGGTCTGCCACTGACTCCATTTTGGGTGTCAATTGGGGTATGTCTCGTTAAAACCTCAATGGGAAACATCATAGTAAAAGAAAAAGAATACAATATCATTCGTGTGAAAACGGCCTTGCTAAAAAATTTATCAAAAAAACTCTTTATGAAACAAAATCATGGATACAATTTTCTCTTTTTTTAGAAGAACCACTTAAGAATATAAACTCCAAAATTCTAATTTTCCCCTAAAGCCTTTAAAGGCAATATACTTCGCTCTGCTAAAGGTGAGTGTCATATCAGAAAGAAAATTATTCCTCTCTTTCTAGACCACTCACAAAATTGAGTATCATATCACTAACATTACTCCCTCATTCCCACAGTAAGTATCGTCTTAGGTTATTTCACATAGTATAAGAAAAAAATTTAAATGAGTCAATGTAACAACTTTACAAAATTACCTTTCTGTTTGAATTGCATTTTTATCTTTGACCCAAGTTTCAGTTTGGTAATTTATCTTTTTTCCTACTTTGGTTCTTAATGCTTCAAATATGTGTCAAAGTAGTCTTTTATGTTTGATATGTGTCATTCAATTGATATGATATGTTTTACTTTGGTTCTATTGGATTTTTGTTTTTGAGGACCAAACTGAAATATATCATACCAATTGAAGGACCCAACTAAAACATATCAAACATAAATGACCACTTTGACACAAATTTGAAACATAAAAGACAAAAGTGTGAAAAAAGATAAAGGTACAAACTGAAACTTTGGTCAAAATAAATGACCAAAAATATAATTTAACTTATCTTTTATTAACTATTGTCTATTTATTATTGTCATAAATGCGCAAAGGAGTATAATAATTTGAGAGTGATGCACATATTATTAATTTTGGGGATAAAAGGTGAAAAGATAATTAACATTAAATTGAAAAGATAAAGCGACACTTTTTTTTGGTTGCGGACACTTATTTTTCTTTTAACTAGCGCATTGACCCGTGCGCTGCACGGGGTAAAACTCTAGCTAATATAGAATTGATTTTGAGTAAAATTTGTTTCATACATTGCAACATGAAAACGCCTTGTTTCAATTTAAGGTAAGTATGAATTAAAAAAAGTGTGTAATAAAAAAATGTAATTCTGAACTTAAAAACTAAGATAGAGTGTGCATAAATATAATCCAAACAAATTGTTCCATACACATAACCCATAGTAACGGTATTGGTTTATAAAATATAATGTCTAATATTTGTGAGTAAAAATTAAATTATAACTATAAATTAAATAAGAAGATTTTAAAATTGCTATCCATAGATACTAAGAAGAAAGAAATTCAATAAATGAATTGGTACTGACCGAACTAAATAAATTTAATAAATAGATAAGGAGAAGAAGTATAAAAATAAATTATTTTTTGTAAAGAGTCAGAAAAATATGGTCCTAAAAAATATAATGAGACGAAGTATAAAAAGATTAATTTTTTAAAGAGGTGGAATCACTAAAAGGGTGAGTTGCACGGGTGTCTGTGTCATAAAATTAATTTTTTTTCACCAAACTAGTTATTGTGAACGCTAAAGTACTCTAAAACACACTGCTTAGCATCACAGTTTACGTATTTGTCATGAAATTATTATCTGTTTCAACAAATCAGTTATTGAGGACTGAACTTTGAGTATTTGAACGGTTAAAATTTTTTCTGGACCCAAAAGTACCCCAAAGCACGCTGTTTAGCATCAAACTATACGTATTTTGTCACGAAATTATATTTTTTTTTCACCAAACCGACTATTGAGGCACAAACTTTGCATATTTAAATAGTTGAACTTTTTTGCGTACACTAAAGCATCTCAAAACACACTATTTAGCATCGCACTTTACATTTTTTTGTCATGAAATTATTTTTTTTTTCCACCAAACCGGTTATTGAGGAATAAACTTTGCATATTGGAACAGTTAAAAGTTTTTTCGACCGATAAAGTACTCCAAAACACACTGCTTAACATTGAACTTTACGTATTTTATTACAAAATTATTATTATCTTTCAACAAACCGGTTATTGAGAAATGAACGTTACGTATTTGAATAGTTCAAATTTTTTTGAACCCTAAAGTACCCGAAAACACACTGCTTAAAACATGAAAACGAAAAAAACAAAAGATTTATATTCTTAAACGAAATTAATTTTTATCATCATTAATTTATAGATCTAATTTTTTTCTTATTAAAAATACAATAAAAAAAGAAAGGGGGAGGGGCAGGGGGTAGGGGGTGGGAGGGTGGTGGAAGTTTTGGAGGAAAAGTGGAGTGGGAGACTGTAACACCCCGGTATTTCTAACTAGTAGATATGCGTAAGTGTACCATCCCTAATACATCGGAGATAATATTTCCTGTTTAAATACTGAACATCACTATAAAAATTTTCACTGAATAACAACAGGACAGTCTTAAACATAAATAAGACCATAAACCATCAGTGAAACACAATGTTCAATATCGTACAAGAAAGCGGAAATAAATACATAACGCTAAAGACAAAGAGTCTTGATACACAAATAACAAGGAAAAATATAAACTTAAGCATAAAGCTAAGTCTTCAGCCACCATCCGAGTACCACCTAATCGTGCCTCTTGGATTTCCACTTTCCCTGTTTATCTGTAAAACCACAACATATAAACAATGAGATACAATCTCAGTGAGTTCTACCGAGACCCCTAACTACTCTCTCTCTCGGTCCAATTAGGAATCATCCTTTGAAAATTTACACGACACCGACTGCACACTTTGCTAATCCCGGTGAACCGTATATATATATAGCATTTGACTCAGTACGACACCGACTGCACACATTGCTAATCCCGGTGAACCGCACTACAATACTTTTAACACAACACCGACCGCACACACTGCTAATCTCGGTGAACCCCCTTACCAATAGTACTTTCCCTAATGGTATACGGGCCTAGGGTAGGGGATTATGACTGCCCCGCCTAGTATGTTATCATGGGTCGTCACCCAACTCGATATTATATATATATATATATATATATCTACACTCGATGAACATTTTTAGTCCATCTACACTTGACCGTTAATTGAACAGTTAGTTACATATAACAACGTATTACGTGTTCGATCACACATTTCACGGTTTTTCAACGTGATTCTCACCAAGAAAAACAACTCATTATACGATTTAAATCATTCATTTGATTAGGCCTTTTGATAAGCTTTCAGACGCACCTGAGAACACCTCAATCGGGTTCCCGGATCAAAAGTTTTCGCGAAAACAAAATCAGTGACTGTTGCTGAAAAATTGCAAAGCGTCGCGACGCGAACAGATTCCGTCGCGACGCGAAAAGCGACAGAAACGAAAACTGTTAAAATTTCAGGAGGGGTCGCGACGCGATGGGGCGGGTCACGACGCGACGGTCTGCTGTGAAATGCAGATTTTGCGGTTTCTTGCGAAATCCGCTACTCCGCTCAATTCTGATTCTTGTTCCGATTAAAAACAGTTCAAACAGCCATAAAAACAGATCCAATCAACATCACACAATCAATCAAATCACTCAAAAACTCAACATATACGAATTTTGTCAAAATACGATACATTTCGAAATAACGGTTTTCGACTCAAAATCTTTCGAAATCAATCAACGTAAAATTCATTGTAAAAATAAACAATCCTAAACGTGAGTAAAACTCACCCTTGACGCGAGAGCTATTATCGAGCCGAAGTCACCGAGATCTCAAAATCCCCAAACTAAACCCTATATTCACCAATCCGCTCCCAACTTCGAATCGAGCTTCAATCCGCTTTGAATCCTTGTTGGGCTTGCTGCTAATCACGTTTCAAACATCGATATTATCATACAACCCAAGATTTGAACAAATCCCCCACTAAAACCCTCAAAATTCGTAGTCCACACAAAGGGGAAAAATGGAGGAGAAGCTTACCTAGCTCTTGGGTTTCGAAAATGGAGGCAAGATGATGAAGATGATGTACTTGGGCTTGGGTTCCAATCTCTTCTTCTTAATTTCCTCTTCTTCTCTTCCTCTTCTTCTTTCTCTTCTCTTTTCTGCTCCACGTTTCCTTTCTTTCTTTCTTATTTCACTTTCCTTTATTTTCTTATTTCATATATATATATATATATATATATATATATATATATATATAAATACATATATATTTAAGTGGTAATATGGTCGAGGACCATATTGACCTTATTCCTCTTTATTTGGTTAGCGATCCTAAGACAACCAATATTTTACTTTAGCACTCGATAATTTTACTAATCAAGTACTAAAACAATTCAATTGGGTTAACATCCAAATAATTCGGTTAATTATTTTGAGGATGTTACAGAGACTCCCTAAGATTTATATTCTTAAGTAAATTAATTTTTATCATCATTAATTTATAGATCTAATTTTTTTCTTATTAAAAATATAATAAAAAAAAGAAAGGGGGAGGGGGGGGGGGGGGGTAGGGGGTTGGAGGGTGGTGGAAGTTTTGGAGGAAAAGTGGAGTGGGAGACTCCCTAAGATTTATATTCTTATTAAGATATAGTTCTTAAGTAACACTTAATGCTATGTCACAAAAGTAAAACTCTTCCGAGAAACTTGTTTGGAATCATAACTTACACATTCATACTTTAAATAAGTTGTTTTTTTTATATAACTAAACATACATCAACAACTTATTTAGTAATGTTTGTCAATTTTTTTTATTAATGTTTAATTATATTTCATTAAGGGCCCGTTTGGTGGTCAGGATAAGGAGACATGATATGATAAGTCTATCATATCCTGTGTCAGTCTAGTGTTTGTTGAGCCAGCATGATATGATAACTTAATTCTGTGACTTATCCTATCCTGTCACTCTAGTTGAAATTTTATCCTGACTTTGAGTTGGGTTAGAAACCAGCAGGATAGAATAAGGAAATAATTTATTCGTTTGCCCTTAATATATTTTAAAATATAAAAAAAAATAAATCTAATAAAAAATAAATATAAACTAAAACAAAAAATATTAATAAATTTTAATTAAAAACTAAAAATATTAATTCTTAATTTAAAAAATAATGTATAATTTTATGATAAGGGTAATTTTTCATTTTATATAATCTAAAAATTATAAATCTATTGATATTTCAAAAATTAAAATATGTGATGAAAAATAAATTTATTACTAAAAAAATATAAAAATTGAAAACTAATTTATTTTTTCAACAAATGAAATATAATTGTCACATGAGTAGTTTTGTTTTTAACATATAATATATTTCATATAATTATTTATTAGCTTATTTAAAATATATAATAGAATTATTAAAAGTTTTTTTTAACAAATGAAATATAATTGTCACATGAGTAGTCATATAAATATTACTAGCTTTTTTAACAAATAAATATTTTAATTGAATTTTTAGAAAAAGTTAATATGTATTTGTTAAAAAAAAGGTTGTATGCAATTTATTCACAAGGACAATTTTACACTTGAAAAATGATATATATATATATATATATATATATATATATATATATATATATATATATATCATATATATCCTGTCATGATTTGGTGTGTACCAAACACATGATATAATAGTGTCTATCCTGCCACTATCATATCCTGTCTCTATCCTATCATCCATCCTATCTTGTCTTTATCATATCCCGTGCACGAAACGGGCCCTAATGGTTTTTAAGTGTTCTAAGCGCCAGAATGTTATTCCACGCCTAAGACTAGAGCACGATTTCTCACCCTAAATTTTTTTCTAACAAAAAAGTCTTTATATTGGTCTTTAAAAATTTTGGTTTTTTTTTTTTATTATACTATTGTATTCCCCCCGTCTCATGTTATATGTCACTTTGGGTCATTTCACACAAATTAATAAATGTAGTTAAATTCGTATAAGAAAAAGAAATTGTGAGTTAATTTACCAAATTATCCTTCATTAATGACATGGGAAAGATAAATTAGTAGAATTGAAAGAAGAGAAATATTATTAAATAATGAAGAGTATATATGATAGGAAAAAACATTAATGTTTCATTGGTATTATAAAACGTCGTGTCATACCGGACAAATGTTTTTGCCTAAAACGTCATATAATATGAGATAGAGAGAGTAATAAAATAATAAAATATGATTAAACATTTGAGTACTTTTTTAATTATAATTTTATATATTAAATGCATGGGCAGAGGGTATTGAAGCTGTGGTGTAGCCTTGGCTAACAAAAAAATAATAATGATTTGAATAACTAGGTATATTTTAGATTTAGCTACCCCAATAATATATTATTTTTTTGGCAACATCAATAATATATTATTTAGTTACCTTAAATAAATTAATTAGTTCAAAGAGATAAAAGATTAATAAGAAGTGCATTAATTTATTATTAGCCCAAACAAATATGATCCACCAACCATTATTCTCGTACTTTTTTCTTTGTTGGTGCTTTAATTTACTTTTTTATAATTAAAAACTGTTGTGAATTTTTTTAGGTTTAAATATCATTTATAGTCTCGACAAATATAGCGAGTTTTGGTTTTAATCATTGTAATTTTTTTTCGTTTGAGTCCCTGCAATTTATAAAATCATCTATTTTAGTCCTCAAAGTGTTTTTTGTGTGTAAAAAAACTAATCTGGCTTATTTTTTAGTCCTTGTAAATATAACAAATTTTAATTTTAGTCCCCACAAATATAGGTAATTATTTATATTAGTTGCTACCCACATAATAAAACAAAACCACCTCAGTAAGATGGTTTTGGAAATTGCAGGGACTAAAATTGAAAAATATTTTTTATAGGGACTAAAACCAAAAGTGACTATATTTGCAGGGATTGAAATGATATTTAAACTTTTTTATTTATTGATTAAGATTGATATATTAGTTTTAAAAATATATATTTTGCTTCCTCATAAAATTTATGCTAGCTTCGCTCCTGATTAAATGAAATACTCTCTTGTCCCAAAATTATAAGTAAAGATTGATCAATTAAAGTTAATGTAAGATGTAATTTTGTCATTGACTCATTTTTATGGGTTCAAATTATCTCCAGTACTGAAGCGTTCCAATAGGAGAGATACAAAGACATTAAAAATTATTATTATTTTATTTTATATATCTTTTTCTTTCTTATTGAAATTGTTCAGTACTAGTAACTCGTAACGACCCCATTCCTATTATAATTTGAGAAACTTAAAGCATCCCCAATGGAGAGTTCTTACTTGTTAAAAATCAAATTTTAATAGGGAGAATGAAAAATAGATACCTATTAATTGGTGAGGAGTTCTTAATAGGAAACCCTCCCGGCCTCCCCCTCTTCTAAAGCACGGACTCACAACCTTATTTAATTAAAAACCTGATAAAAATTATTAGTAAGACCATTTAGTAAATTTTGTTGGAATTCCAAATTGAAAAATTGAAATTCTTATTAATTACTACTATTAAAAAATTATAAAAAAACGATATATACGTGAGACCCATTTAAACACTGAATTGAAATTTTCGATTTTCTCCGTCGTAGATCCTCTTTTACTTTGAGAGAGAGGGAGTAAATCAGTAAATGCTTTACTGCCAAACTTTTGTCCTGCTTGTATATCTCTCTCCCTGGAATGCGTGCCGTAGCTAGTTCAGTGATCAATGCCACTTCCTCTACTTCTACGGACAACTCTCCGTCCAACAAACTCGTAACTATTCCAATCTTAAATGCTTAAACTTCCCACCAAACACCTACCATTGGGCCATGCATGTCCACTTCTACTTGCTGCAGAGCAGAGTGTGAACCTCTCATTTCACATTTTTTGGCCAAACTAAAAGTCTTTAAAATATGTAGTATTTGCAAGAGACAATTTTTGAGCATAAGATTATTCCCAGCGCCCATTTGGAATAAGAAATGTTGGACGAGAAATATCCACCACACGAAACAACCTACCAGATACTATATCACTTTCTCCTCTTTATTTATCAGTCGATCAACAGTTTCCAGACCATCTTTATTTATTATTTTTTAGTGCAAGCAAGTGAAAAGTCATTTTCTTTATTAATACTCTTTTTTAGAACACACATATATATATATATATATATATATATATATATATATATACATTGTCTCAACACTTTCAACGAAAGACTAATCTCTAATCGTACTTATTTTGCATCGGCGAACACAGTGTTTGTCACTTTGGAAATTGAACCTAAGAGTACCAGATCGACCCCCCATATCCAAAGATAGCTTATGTCACTAGGTTAACGGTGTAGGTTAATGCTCTCTCTTTATTCTCATTTTAAATTGAAGTTGTTTATTTGAAAATAAAATTAATGGTTGTTTACTTCCCAAAAATTAGGGCTACTTGTAATTGATTTCTCTAGTTTATTAGCATGGGCCTCACAACCTCTGGAGTATCTTCAGCAACTTTGGTGGTGCTCTTTATACTGCCTATCACATATTGCCTGAGTCAGAATCTGATAGACTACACTAAGCTAAACACTAGATCTAGGGTTGCAAGAGAAGAAATAAACATAAAACAACTTCTGATATTTCCTATCCTTCAATAGAGGCAGCATTACAATATATATAGCTAGGGTTATGCTGCTGACAGATAATTGGGTCGTGGGCCACTTAAGGACAATTCACTAAAGAGATAAAAATTACTGGACTACTAAAAGATTGCCTAGATAAATCCATTCAGCCATTTGAGCTTCTTAGTCTCTCTTTTGGGCCTCATTTTCGCCCCACTAACATTACTCACGGGTCCAAGAAAAACCTTGTCCTCAAGGTTTGAGGTGCCACGTGGCTGGTCGTGAATGGCTGAGGCGGAACGTGCGTGGATGGTGCTGGTGTCCACGGTTGGAGGACGCGAGCCGTTCATAGATGGGAGATCCAACGACTCTCGTGGGGACGCGTCGCGTGCCTTGGATGCTGTTGATGTGCGCTGACGTGTGGCAGTGGGCTTCGATGGCTGGGATGCAGTGGGCAGAGGACTGTTGGGATCCCACGGTTGAGAGGGAGTTACGCTGTCCACAGAGGCAGAGCAGGCGCGCAGAGGGTCAGCGCTGGGAAAGTCTGCTGCGTCCTTGATATCCAGATCTGTATCCAACGGATGAGGTGAAATGTGCAGAGATCCGTTGGCATCGTGTGGCGCAGGATGCGGCGCGCTGTTCCAAGGGGTCAGAGCAGGCGCGCGTTTCATGGAATGCGCAGGCGCGTCCAGCGCTGTTTCAGGCGCGTGTGTCAGCCACTGAGTAGGCGTGGGGGGGGGGGGCGAGATCAGATGGTGAGGAGAGCTTGCGTGAATCGAGATCAGGAGCAGACGGTGCAGCGTGGTTGGCGTGTATTGGGTGCTGGGCTGCGCCTTTTACTCCATCTTGAGGGTATCCAATGTATTTCAATGGGTCTGATGCATCTTTAAAATTCAATGGTCCAGATTTAATAGCTGTTGAAGTGTTCCGCGAATCCTTATAAATAGCACCCTTAGGCGTCCATGTGGTTGCATTTTCGTTTAAGTCCCTTGTAACTGTACTTGAACTTCTCACTTTAGCTTTCTTTGTCTCAGAAACTTCAACCAAGTATAGCTGTTTGCCTTTAGGAACCCTCGAATATTCAGATAGAAATGTCTCACCCTCAGTTAAACAACCTTCAGTTAAAGAACTTAGCTGTTCTTCTGTCTTCCCATTCACACCCAACTCGTTTCTCTCTCTGTCCTCTTCAGACTTCCCTTCTTTTTCTGCTAAGTCCATAGGATTCGAACCATCTTCCTGATCTTTGAGCTCTGCCAAATTATGAGCTTGAAAATCATCTCCAAAATAAGGACGCAGCTGCAAAACGTGAACCACCGAGTGTATACGGGATTCAGAGGGGAGCTCCAGTTCATATGCTACCTTCCCAATGCACCGGAGGACCTTAAATGGGCCGTAGTAGCGCTTGGCCAGCTTCTGTGAAAATCTGCGTGCAGCAGTTTGTTGGCGGTAAGGCTGTAAACGCAAAAGAGCTAGATCTCCAATATTGAAGGTATAGTCCCTCCTTTTTTTGTTAGCTTGGTCTACCATTCTTTGTTTGCTTCTTTTTAAGTTCTCTTTCAAAGCTTTCAGTATCTCTTGTCTCTATTGTAGAGTGGACTCCAGGTTGTCTAGATCTGTTGCACCTGTAACATAATCTGGGACTGCTGGAGGTGGACGACCGTAGAGAGCTTGGAAGGGGGACATCTGAATTGCTGAATGAAAGGAGGAGTTATGCCAATACTCTGCAAGATGCAAGAACTTGAACCATTTACGAGGGTGATCACTCGTGAAACAGCGAAGATACGTCTCTAGGGTGCGGTTGACGACCTCAGTCTGGCCATCGGTCTCAGGGTGGTATGCAGTGCTGTACTTTAGTGTTGTCCCCTGCATGCAAAAAAGTTCCTTCCAGAAGTTGCTTAAAAACAAGGGGTCTCTGTCAGTTATGATGGATTTGGGGATGCCATGGAGGCGGCAGATCTCAACTGAGAATCTAGTGGCCAGATCTGCTGTAGAGTATCGGGTTGGTAGTGCTATGAAGTGAACAAACTTTGTGAGCCTGTCGCAAATCACCCAGATGGCAGTGTGTCCAAAAGAGTTTGGAAGGTGAGTTATGAAATCCATTGTAAGTTCTTCCCAAACTTGATTTGGTGATGATAATGGTTGAAGTAACCCTTGTTTTTTTTTGTGGTAGGTACTTGTTCTGCTGGCAAGTGGTGCAGTGTTTGATGAAGAGTTTAACATCTCTGTGGATTCCTGGCCATGAGAAGGAAGCTGAGAGTCTCGCCAAAGTGGGTTTAACACCTGAGTGACCAGCTACAGGGGTGGTGTGATATTCATGCAGAAGGGTCCTTCGTAGATCGGCGGAGTCAGGTATGAAGAGTTTGCCCTTGTAATAGATCAAGTCATTTGAGTAACTGTAGTTGTTCTTCATGTCTGTTGCTGATGTGCACTTTTGAACTAATTCCTTTCCATTGTCATCTGTCTTGTAAAACTGTTGTAGTTGAGCAATAAGCGTTGGGACTGGAGATGAGATTGCTAAGAGCAGTGTTGCATCCTCTGTGTATTTACGGCTAAGTGCGTCCGAAACCAGATTAGACTTGTCAGGTCTGTAGTAAATATCAAAACTGAACCCTTGTAACTTAAATGCCCATTTCTGTTGTTCCGGTGTTTGAATTTTCTGAACAAGGAGGCTCTTAAGGCTCTTCTGATCTGTGTATAGGTGAAAATGTCGTCCTAAGAGGTACTGACGCCACTTTTTGATTGCTTCAGTGACTGCAAACATTTCCCGCACATACACTGAGGCAGCTTGCATCCGAGGGCACATCTTTTTGCTGAAGAAGGCTAAGGGGTGACCGTCTTGGGAGAGGACAGCACCAATGGCAGTAACGGAGGCATCAGTTTCAACCACAAAGACCTTGGTAAAATCAGGGAGAGCAAGCACTGGCACTGATGTAATTTTATGCTTTAACTCTGTAAATGCCTCTTCGGCATCTGTACTCCATGTAAACTTAGTGGAACACAACAAATCGGTGAGAGGAGCGGCGAGAGAGGCGTAGAGACGCACAAATCGTCTATAGAATCCGGTGAGGCCTAAAAATCCCCTGAGTGCCGTGAGTGAACGTGGTTTTGGCCAGTCTAGTATAGCTTGAACTTTATCAGGATCTGGGGATACACCATTAACAGAAATAACATGGCCTAGGTAATGAACAACATCAACTGCAAAAACACACTTAGACAGCTTTGCAACAAAGTGATGGGTTTGAAGTAAATCTAAAACAAGTCTTAAATGAAGTAGGTGATCAGATAAACAACGGCTATAGATTAAAATATCATCAAAGAAAACCAGAACATACCGTCGTAAAAAAGGTCTTAGTAAATCGTTCATTGCTGATTGAAATGTAGACGGCGCGTTAGACAGCCCAAAAGGCATGACTAAGAACTCGTAATGTCCGTCAAAAGTGCGAAAAGCTGTTTTATGAGTGTCTTCCGGTGCAACCCGAATCTGGTGATAACCTGAGCGTAGATCTATCTTGGTGAATATTTTAGCTGAGCCAAGTTCATCAAGGAGTTCATCTATGGTGGGGATTGGGAATCTGTCCTTAACAGTGACTGCATTTAGTGCTCTGTAGTCAACACAGAACCTCCAAGTTCCATCTTTCTTTTTAACCAACAAAACTGGGGAGGAGTAAGGGCTGTTGCTAGGGACAATAGTGCCTTCTTGTAGCATGTCATGGATTAGGGAGGTCACGGCTTCTTTTTGGGAGTGAGGGTAACGATAGGGTTTGACATTGATGGGAGGTGTGTTTGGGAGTAGTGGGATGTGGTGGTCAGTCTGGGGGGTGGTAGGCCATGTGGTTCTTGAAAAACAGTTTGGTAGTTTTGGAGTATAGAGTTAACCTCAGGTGATAAGGTATGGGCTATTGAGTCAATGAGGTTGTTGGTGGTTGGGTGGGGTTTCAAGGCTTTGTCAGTGGGCTCAAAGCTTAGGAGGTGAAGTGAGGCAATTGAGTCCGTATGTAGTAGGTGGCAGAGTTGGTGATAAGTAGTTTGGGCTGGGTTGGGTTTAGGTTCTCCCTTTAGTGTGATTGGCTCATTATTGTGTTGGAAAGTGATTGATGGTATGGAGAAATCTGCCTGAATTGGGCCCAAGGTTCTAAGCCACTCCATCCCAAGGACTACATCAGCACCTTCAATAGGGAGTAAATAAAATGGTAAGCAAAATGACTGGTTTTGTAGGTTGATAGGAACGTCATTACAAATCCCTTCACATTGTAAGTGGGAACCATTTCCAACCATGACAGAAAATGCTGGGATTTTTGAAGTGGGCAGTTTCAAATGCTCAGCAATTCTTGGTTGTAGTATGTTATGTGTGCTCCCAGTGTCAACTAGAACCATAACTATCAGTCCACCAATTAGGCCTGTAAAACCTGAGTATTTGAGGGGCAAATTGACCTGTTAGAGCCTGAGGTGATAGTTGAAACTAAGATTCTTCTGGTCCACTTTCAATTTCTTCATTTTGAGATTCAGTGGGGTCTAGTTCTTCACCTTCCTCAAGCATGAGTAAGAGATAGCGACCATTAGCACATTTATGCCCCGGAATAAACTTTTCATCACAATTGTAACATAGACCTTGAGCACGGCGTTCTTCCCGTTGGCCTGGGCTGATGCGCCTTATAGAGTATTTAGGTTGGTTTGGTTTTGGTGTGTTTGGGGTGTTTTGGGTGGTAGGTGTAGTGGTTGGGTGTTGGGCTGGCTTGTGTGAAGGTGGGTTTGTGTTTGAGGTTTGGCCATAGGTTTGGGGAAAGGGTCTGGCGAATTTGGGTTTGGTGGCTTTAATCTTATCCTCAATGAGTTTGAATGGCATCATCCAGATCCTTGGATGTTGGGTTGGTAGCTTTTGGAGGCAGTGAGAAACAAAATGAAAGCACCAATGATAGACTACACTAAGCTAAACACTAGATCTAGGGTTGCAAGAGAAGAAATAAACATAAAACAACTTCTCATATTTCCTATCCTTCAATAGAGGCAGCATTACAATATATATAGCTAGGGTTATGCTGCTGACAGATAATTGGGCCGTGGGCCACTTAAGGACAATTCACTAAAGAGATAAAAATTACTGGACTCTTAAAAGATTGCCTAGATAAATCCATTCAGCCATTTGGGCTTCTTAGTCTCTCTTTTGGGCCACATTTTCGCCCCACTAACAGAATCTTTCAAGAATTTGCACATTGCTTCAAACTAGTTATAGTATAATTAGAGCTAACAAAAATGGTGGGTTTAGGTGTTGATCGGTTATGGTTAAAGGTATGAGAACAAAGACGATGGATGGATGGATAGTAAGAATAATGGCTTTTGTAACATCCCTGTGATTTCTGTCTGAAAACCAAGTTGTTAAAGCAAACATTATTATTTGAAAAAATTAGGCTAAACATAAACGATTTTTTTGCATGAGCTATTGTTGATGCCCAGAATCAGCATTTTGTAATAAATAAAACAGAAATATGAAATGCACTTATAGAAGCCAAGTTAAATCAGCCAAGTCATAAAATTTGATAGAGAAGGCAAAATCGACGAGACTATTTCAATGAGAGCAGTAATCATGTTAAAGAGGTCCTGTTACATGCCTTTTGAAAATTTCGACCAAAAACAAGATTTTGACCGTTGAACAATCGACGATGATCACAAAATGTTATTAAATATAGTTAGTATAGGCTTAAGCACGACAATAAGTGAGTAACCATCGTAGGGGGGTTCATGAGGGTGTGCGGGAGGAGCGACCGCACAGGGCCCCAAAATTTTGGGGGCACCAATTTTTTTTATCTAGTATGTATGTATGTATATATATATATATATATATATATATATATATATATATATATATATATATATATATATTACTACATGTTTGGTTGATAAATTTTGGTATAGTTAATTATATTGAAATTTTGGTTTGAACTTTTCAAAATTGATGTAAACTTTGACATATTTATTCCATAATAACTTATCTTACTTGAGGTTGTATTAAAACAACGAATTTTAATATAAAAGACTTATAAAAATAATGCACCACATTCAAATTTCGCACAGAGCACCCAAAATCTCAGGCACGGCCATGCATCATACGTGTGGCTCACACGTAGGTAGGCAATTATTTTCATGTTTTTTTTCTATAAATAGTAGTTAATTAGATGTAATTAGGATTGAATACATGAGAAAAATTCCCCGCATCTCAACACACACAATATATTAGCGACTTGACTCAAGTATACCTTCCAAACTCTTACACTTCAATGCAATTATACTCTTTGGTTAAATTTATCTTCCAACACATTTACTTTCCTCACAATTTACAGTTTTCTTTTACCTTTTCAGCCAATTTAATTTCTCAGGATTTACTTTTTCGCATTTTTAAGTTTTTTGAATCTCTTCTTCCCTAAAACTACCTTTCTCCTTTCTTTCGTTGTCCGTACCATTTCTCTCCTTCCACATAGTGGAGAATCTTCGTTCTTAGACCGATTTGAGTCTCAAAGAGATTTAAACCATACGACCATCGGCATTTCACACGAGATTACCAATTAACTAGTTCTGATTCCACACTTCGCTTGATATTCTTACACTTTGTTTGTTGATAGAAAATTCATAAAGAGCCAAAACCAAATGTCCCCACCAACATCTATGTAGTACCCCCCCTTGATCCTAATATGTTTAAATCAAAATGAGATTGGATTTTAGGTACTTGGGATTCAAAGGAAGCTAATGTTGGGGGTTGTAGAGCTAAAGTCGTGGGTCTCATCCAAGGAAAGAACCTAAGTTCAGTTTTGAGCATATTTTGGGGTGAGTTCTTCACTTTGGGGTTTAGAAGTGGGCACCAATAAAACCCACAATAGATGTTTCGTTTTTTATCTTCTAGGTGAATGATGTGCCATATTTTGAGTTGTTGAGAAGCTTAATTTGATGCATGTTCTGATTTAGGGGTAGATTGAGGTTCTTTGACGCTTTTCTGAAGAAAATGGGTGTAACATCCCCTAATTAGCTAATTTAATTAAATTAAATTAGCGAAGAGGTTAAGATGGTTTATTTGGCTAAATCGAATATTTAGCACAAGAGGGTTATTATATTTTGATTAATTGAGCATGATTTAAATTACTATGAGATAGTACCAATGATATAAATAATTGTTGGTGTCTAAGTGCTTGAAAATTTGACTAAGTTAGTAGTTTTAGGCCTTGTCATAAGTGAATGAAGGGAACAAAGGGCAAAGTAGTAAACACACAAAAACCCCCCTCAGCTGACCAAGTCAACACCCACACTCCCCACTTTTTCCCATTTCTGAAAATTAGAAAGCACAAGAGAGGGAGAAAGGAGGAGAGTCGCAAGAGAGGAGTAGGAGGAGGGAAGAGGAGTCCAGCCAAGTCATTCCTGAATGCATGTTTAATCTAAAACCACCATCCTTCATCATTCTCCTTCTTCTTCCCATTGATCCTATTTTCTAAACAAACAGCCAAACCACCTCCAAATCACCATTTTCATCCCTTTGAAGCTCCAAGCTCAAAAATGGAGTCTAGTGGCTGGATATGGCTTGCATGTGTGTTTTGAGAGCCACAAAGTGATTAACAAACTTCATAGGATAGATTGGGAGCTGAAATTCGAAGTGGTAGGGGCCAAGCTCTATCGGTTCAGTTTTTGGAGTGTTTGGAGTAGCGTGGATTCGAGTTCGGGACCGTTCGTGAGGTTACTCCCAACCGTGTCTTTCCGTTGATCCGTTGGTTACGTGATTATCATCACGTTAGGTGAGTTTTATACTCGCTTAGGGACGTTTTGATGTCGAGTCATTTTATTTCCTGAAACGATATTATTGAATTCCGCTTTGTGAAAATTTGACGAAAACGTTTTTATCGAAAAACCGTTAGTGGTAAATGGTTCGAATTGATGAGATTGTTGATTGATGATATGTATTGTTTGATTGTTTAATCGCTTTCACTGGCCTGGAATAATATTCGTTATGGTAGGATATCGACCAGAATGAAATTGGAATCGAAACGGACTTGGAAAAATGACACGAAACTGGAAAACTGGCCACTGTCAAGGACGCACGGATCGTGCCTCACAAGGGCACGGGTCGTGCGCCTTGTTCGCAGTAGCCAAGAAAATGAATTTTTGACACAGCACGGGTCGTGCGCCCCTGGGCACGAACCGTGTGTGACCTACGCAAATCAGCCTTTTCAAATTTTAAGACACGCACGGGTCGTGCGCCTTTGTGGCACGGACCGTGCGCCCTGTAACATTTTCAAACTGAGTTTTTGTTGATACGCACGGGTCGTGCGCCTCAGGAGCATGGACCGTGCGGATCCTTCTGTTACCCTAATTCAAAATCCTTTTTAATCTGTTCCAAATGATTTCGATTCCTTTTCGATTGATTCCCCAATGTTTCCCAAGAATGGAAACACACTTATGTCATGAAATGAAGGAAGTTTATGGTCAATCTCATAAGTTATAAATGTTAAGGAAAAACCGTACATTAGTAAGACGCGAGTGTACACACTTTAATTCATAAATGTCAAGGTAAGAAATGTTAATTCACGGTAAAATACCTTCCCTTGTGGAAGGGTAGACGGTACATGAATGAATTCTAGACGGCCCAATGCGGGTACATGCATATATATAATATATATAATATATACAAGAGGTTAAGGGTGAAGACCCTTAGAGGATTAGCATACTAGGGGAGGGGAAGTCATGATCCCCAAAACCTAGACTCAAAAGGTTTCGCCCACTAGCAATAGCGGGATGGGTTCACAGAAGCCAAAGAAGTGCCTAAAATTAGGTAGGCTGAGGTGTTATGCTAAGATAATGAAATGAAAAGAAATGTAATGCGTAGTTGCTTAGTAGGGCTACAAATTACAAGAGGTAAAATATGATATGCTTCATGTGTCGCTTAGAAGGGCCATGAGCATAAAAGTTACATGAAATTAATATATGTCCACGTGGTTGCTTACTAGGGCCACGAGTTCAAAGGAAGGAAATAATGAACCGCTAGAGTTAGTAAGGGGTCTCGATAGGACTCACTGAGATAATGTTTATCTCACCCTTCATATTTGTGGTTTTTACAGAGAAACAGGGGAAAGCAAAGGCGACGAAGCACGGTTAGCCGGTGCGACTCTTGGAGTCGTTGAAGATTGATTTGCATGTTTAGACCTTTGTCCCATTTACTGTTTCTAGGTTATCGATTGTATAACGATCATGTATCAGTTGTAAATCGTTTCCGCTACTTTATGTTTTGAGTATTGAACACCAGGATTATGTATAAGTCTTAAGTTATGAAACTTAAGCATTTTGATGAAGTTATGTACGGTTCGGAGAACCATTGGATAAGTATTATCGAAATTTTTAGTTTGTGTTCAATATTCATTAACAGGAAGTTACTCTGATGTATGCCATTTAGTGCATTTCGGTAGTTCTACATGTTAGAATTTATCGGGGTGTTACAATGGGTATTAGTTCATCATTTTGGGTGATATTTGATTGGTTAAATTGTTAATGCATGTGTTGATTCATGTTTGATTTGGATTCATTGATGTGCTAGATGATTACATGGGTAATCCAGTTGTTTAATTTACTAGTACAGTAAAGGGATACAACCCAGATTAAGTTGGACTTTCTACACTAGTTATAGAGTTGTTTCTACGAGTGTAGTAAGTTGGACTTTTCACGCCGGTTCTTTTAGCAACTGGCGTAAAATAAACCTTTTATATGCTTAAATCAACTCGCAATGAAAAGATTTTAAATACGGTTATTAATAAAAAACCAACGTTTAAAATCTTTTTTTTTAAAATAGCAATTATATTTTTTTTCAGTTTTCCAGTTCAACATTATAAATACAAGAACATTTTACAAATAAAGTACCCAATCCAGAATGTCAACATTGTAATATAACCACAAGTATATTGCCAGATATTGTCATAATATATATATATATATATATATATATATATATATATATATATATATATATATATATATATATATATATACATTATGCCGGTATACAATATAAAGTACCCATACATAATTACAATGGGAAAAATATATATTGAACGTAGGTGACATTTCACAAGCTGATTCCATCTCCTTAATGCTTGCATTTTTTCTCACTGTAGCTGATTCCATCTCCGACCGGTGGCAGGTTAATTACTACTCCTTTTGGCAAGGTATATGGCATAACTCACAGAAATAGACCAAAGTTTCTTAAGAATGCCCCCAAAATCATTGTTTGATTTAATTGACAGGTGTCTAACGGTAAACTGAAGTAGGAATTTTGTGAGTTTATAGGCTATTAAATAGTGTGTTCTCTTTGAGAATTAGAAGTAGACATTTATTTTTGCGAGAAAGGAAAAAAAGTAAAGGAGAGTTAGGAAAAGATGTTTTAATACAGTCAAGTTAAATTGTTACACCCTCCATCTCATTTTATCTGTCGTTTAAGGTTATGCACAAGTATTAAGAAAATGATTAGTTATACTAACTTTTATGATAAAAAAATGTTGTAGGACTAAAACACCCTTACACTATTAACTCATTAGTAATCTCACTTTTCTCGATTGGAGCAAAGACACAATTATTGATATTCTAAAGTAGTGGTATTGTTGGAAAGAAATAATAAATGTTGTATTGGGATTCTAAAGTGACAGATAATTTGAGACAGAAAAATAGCAAACGGGACACTTAAAATGAGACTGAGGGAGTAATATTTATAATTGAGTTTGTTGAAGTCAAAAGTAATGGAGAGTTAGGCATTTATTCTTGGTCGGGGAAACAATAAGTCCGTACTCGACTTACCACAATCGAGACCAGAAAATCAACCAATATTCTCGCTTCAACTAACTCAAATCAAAGAAATAACAACTATGGCTTATTTAAACAAAGTTTCGTAACTCATTTTTTCCCTATCTCGCAAAGATAAATGCCTAGTTCTGAGTCTGAAGGAGAATACTATATAAATTCACACTAATCCTATTTTTTTTGACACAAAAGTTCACACAAATCCTAATGATTGGATTTAGTGGTATACCCTTGTCTAATAAATCAAACAATGATTTCAGAGATACTCAAGAAACTCTAGTGTTCTGTACCTAGCAGTATTTTGGTCGACTGCTGTTGGTAGGTCTCTTGCTGCCCTGGCAGGAGGTCAGTGAGCGCCCGAGGGGGGGGGGGGGGGTACCTGCAAAGCCACTCCGACGCTCAAGTCAGTATGAGAATAAGCTAGTGAATTTGCAAGGGAAGAGTTTGTACCGTATAAATGGCTATGCGAGCCGGTATTTATAGGAAATCGATGCTCGTCTGTGGATCGTCGGATTATCAGAATCGATCTGAACCATCCAAGCGTGATGGCTTTAGTTGGGCTTGTATGTAGTGGATATGGGCCAAATCGATTGGGCTGATCCATATCCAATTACTAAACGCACCCCCTGGTTTTGCTAAATGGACATCTTGGTCCAGTCCAGAACAATTACCCCCCAAGCCGAGATTAATCCGGAGGATGGTGTTGGTTTGAAGGATTTTCGTCGGTCTACCGGATGTGTGAAGTCGCGTGGGACACTGCCTTTGTCACGACCGTGTTTTATCATTTTCACTCTCTAGAGTAAAAAAGAGAAAATTTTTCTTAGCCGTAATGCGTTACTCTGTATGTCTTGTCGGGTCGTATAAGATCACTTCGTTGCGACCATGACTCAGGCCTCCTATGGGGTAATCCTTGTGCCAAGCGTCAAGCTAGGGTGCCGTATCCTGATGTTGGCGCCCTCTTGGGCGCCTTGTGTCAAGTGCTACGTTCTACTGTTGGGGCCCTCCTGGGCGCCTTGCTGGATGCTTGTTCGGTGCGTGCGTACGCTGGGTGTCTCCTCGTGGAGCAGGATTTTGCGAGACAAGGTTGGGTGCCCTCATAGGTGCCTTGGACGCCTCGTTGCACAGTGCTGGCTGCCCCCTTGCTTCATCATTGGCGCCCTGCCAGGCGCCCTCATGGGTGCTGCCTTGGTGTTTGGCGCCCTCATGGGCACTGCTTGCTTCATCGTTGGCGCCCTGCGAGGCGCCCTCATGGGCGCTGCCTTGGTGCTTGGCGCCCTACCAGGCGCCCTCATGGGCGCTGGTTGCTTCTTTGCCAGGCGCCCTCATGGGTGCTGGTTGCTTCCCTGCCAGGCGCCCTCTTGGGTGCCGGCTTGTGTGGACGTGTGCTTGGCACTATGCTTTTTTGTTGCTCATCCTGTCTCTTAGCCTGCTTTTCTTCTTGATGAAATTTCAGGGCTTGCTTGGTGCCGAGGGGAATTGCTTCTTCCGTCTTCACCATTATCTGTTTGACATCTCCATGATCTTTTAATTTGATCAAGAGGTTCTGGCTGGGAGGCTTGTCACATACCGAACCAACGAGGTTGACTTCGATGTCATTGCCCCCTGCTCTTTTAATTTGCATTTTGAAACATCCAAGCTTCCTCTTTATCTAGCTTGTTCCTTATAATTGTAAGTGGCACGCGTTGGGTGGCCTCGGGCGCTGGTCATCGCCTTGCGCATCTAAATGTATAATCTCATATCGCCTCATGGCAATGTTAACTCTGGGGGCAGTTTATCAGAATCAATCTAAATAATAACTCGCCCATCTGATGTTGCCATGGCATCCTGCCTTGCCAGCCTGGGTGCCGCCCGTAGGGGTAGGGTCTGGCGCCCTCATGGGCGCCTTGTCGCTTTGCCTTGGCTACCGCCTCTTGGGGTTGACTTCAATGTCGTTGCCCCCTGATTATTTCTTTCAGTCTAGTTGCTTTAATCGTGTAATTTTTCATTGACTTGTCGAATTTCGTTATGTATCTTGCTTAATGGAGCGTTGCTGTCTCCACTGATATTTATGTTACCTTTTGAAACGTCTATGTTTCTTCTTTGCCTAGCTTATTTCTTATGTTTATAATTGACATGCGTTGGATGGCCTCGGGCACACATTCTTGCCTTGCACGCGTTGGATGGCCTCGTGCATACCTTCTTGCCTTGCGCACCTGAATATACAATTTCATATCGCTTTGTGGCAAAGGGCTGTGTTTTGAACCTCATGGGCGCTTTGTGCTCCAACATTGGTGTCCTGCCAGGCGCCCTCATGGGCGCTGCCTTAGTGCTTTGACCTTGGCGCCCTGCCAGGCGCCCTCATGGGTGCCTTGGGCGCCTATACGCCGGGTGTCTCCTAGTGGAGCAGGTTTTGTGAGACAAGGTTTGGTGCCCTCATGGGTGCCTATCCGTCGGGTGTCTCCTCGTGGAGCAGATTTTGCGAGACAAGGTTTGGGTGCCCTCATGGGTGCCTTCACGTCGGGTGTCTCCTCGTGGAGCAAATTTTGCGAGACAAGGTTTGGTGCCCTCATGGGTGCCTATACGTCGGGTGTCTCCTCGTAGAGCAGATTTTGCGAGACAAGGTTTGGGTGCCCTCATGGGTGCCTTCACGTCGGGTGTCTCCTCGTGGAGCAGATTTTGCGAGACAAAGTTTGGTGCCCTCATGGGTGCCTATACGTTGGATGGCACGTGTTGGATGGCCTCGGGCACCTGAATATACAACTTCATATCGCTTCGTGGCAAATGGCTGTGTTTCGAAGTTGGTGCCCTCATGGGCGCCTTGTGCCATGCCTCCTGATGTTGGCACCCTCCTGGGCGTCTTGTGTTAAGGTACAAAGTCCTGATGTTGGCGCCCTCTTAGGCGCCTTCCTGGCCTCAGGCGCAAGTCATTGCCTTGCACATCTGTATGTATGATCTCATTGCCTTGCGATATATCGCTTCGTGCCCCGTGGAAAAGTTAATTCCGGGGGCAGTTTATCAGAACTCGGTCTAAATTTAACTCGCCCATCAGAGGTTGCGACACGTTTAAAGTCGCTTCGCGCCTCGTGGCAGTGTACACTCTGGGGGTAGTTTATCAAAACTCGGTCTGAATTTAACTCGCCCATCAGAGGTTGTGACATGTTTAAAGTCACTTCGCACCTCGTGGGACTCTGGGGGCAGTTTATCAGAACTCGGTCTGAATTTAACTCGCCCATCAGAGGTTGCGACACGTTTAAGTCGCTTCGCGCCTCGTGGGACTCTGGGGGCAGTTTATCAGAACACGGTCTGTCTGAATATAACTCGCCCATCAGAGGTTGCGACACGTTTAAAGTCGCTTCGTGCCTCGTGGCAAAGTTCGATATTGACCTGCGTCGGTCGGGGGATCTCCTCGATGGCGATTCTCGGTGGTGCCTCTGGTGGATATTGACCTGGTTCCACTGTTGCCCCCCAAGTCGAGATTATCCTAGGGGATGGTCTTGACTTGACGTTGTCGTTTAGGATGCCCTCGTAGGTTAGGTTGCCCTTACGGATCGTGCCGTCGTCGGGTCTGCTAATTTTGTCAGAGGATCACAGCAATTATCCTGCTTGTCTATTGATATTTTTTTGCTGACTTACCTTGATCGAGGTGATTGATGGTGAGTATGGGCGAACAACACCACATTTTCTTTTCCTCTTGGCCGATTACAATGCACCTAGGGGGCGAGCATAGGAGAGTGTGAGGGCGAGCGAGGGAGAGTGTGAGGGCGAGCAGAATGACACGATCACTTCACGCATTACTTTATTTCCTCTCACGCTCATGCATCATTTGATTTTCTCACGTGCTCGCGCACTATGTTATTTGCTCACGTGCTCGTGCACTATTTTATTTTCTCACGTGCTCGTGCACTATGTTTTTTTGCTCACATGCTCGTGCACTATGGTTTTTGCTCACGTGCTCGTGCACTATTTTATTTTCTCACGAGCTCGTGCACTATGTTTTTTTTGCTCACGTGCTCATGCACTATGTTTTTTGCTCACGTTTTCGTGCACTATGTTTTTTGCTCACGTGCTCGTGCACTATGTTTTTTTGCTCACGTGCTCGTGCACTCTTTTATTTCCTTTCATGCTCATGCACTCACATGCTCATGCATCTTTTAATTTTCTTACGTGCTCATGCACTCTTTTATTTTCTTACGTGCTCATGCACTATTTTATTTTCTCACGAGCTCGTGCACTATGTTTTTTTGCTCACGTGCTCGTGCACTATGTTTTTTGCTCACGTTTTCGTGCACTATGTTTTTTTGCTCACGTGCTCGTGCACTCTTTTATTTCCTTTCATGCTCATGCACTCACATGCTCATGCATCATTTAATTTTCTTACGTGCTCATGCACTCTTTTATTTTCTTACGTGCTCATGCACTCACATGCTCATCCATCCTTTAATTTTCTTACGTGCCACGCTGGCTGCTTCCGTAACAGGATTTGGCGCCCTCCTGGGCGCCTTGGGTGCTGGCTTGCCATGGTGCCGTCATCTTGTTTCCCCTCCTGGGTGCGGAGACGTATGAATTGGATTTCGAGCTTATTCTTAGCTTTCCAACGCATGCTTACACGCCTCAATCGGATAAACACAGATGAAGTTATGGCCTGCAGACTAGACATCACCCTTGTAGGTGGGTATCTCTGGTGTCTGTGACCTCATGGTCTCGTCATTTGCTTGACTTCCGCGCCTTTCTTAGCGCTTGCTACCCAAGACATCGTGGTCTCATACCTTGGATCCCCGCCGGGTGGGTGCCGTGATCTTGACTGCTTTGCTTTAGGAAGATGAGCGCGCCATGACACCCTTGACTCCCATACTTTGAGAGATGATCTTAGCTTTAGGTTAATGTTGAGTTTTCCCCCTACGATCCAGGCAGTCCCTCCCTGCATGGTATGCTGGGTCTCAGACTTGTCTCGCTCCATTCCTGACTAAGGAGTTGGACCTTTTTTCTTTCTTGATATTCTGCATTTGTGCTCACACAACAAAATTCATAACTAGGCCTAGCCTTAGGCTCGAGTCCTGATGCTTTGCTCCTTATTCGGAGTCGCGAGTTTCATCCTCTTCTTCATTCACGTTTTGGGCGAGCTTCCCTTCTTCAATGTCATCCCTGGGGGTGCTGCATTTGCTGGTACTGTGCCCATAACAAGTCAAAAAAGCCTTCATGCTGCCAACCTTGGCCTCCTCTTGGTAGGCCATGTTGTCTTCTTCATAGTTATGTACTTTTGATGCCTGTCGGTCGGGGGATCTCCTCGATGGTAGGGATGGAAATTTCTACCCGTAAGTGGGGATCCCCGCGGGGATTGCCCCGTTCGGGGCCCCGTGGGCGAAGAATTTTCCCCGTGGGGACGGTGACGGGGGAGAAAATCTCCCCGCAGTCAAGGTGGGGATGGGGACGGGGATCATACCCCCCGCCCCGCGGGGACTCTGCCCCGAAATATATTACCTAAATATTTTTAATATAGATGTATATTATACTATAAGTATTAATCGTTTAGTCTTTTTATATGTGTTTCTAATTTAAAATATTTAATTGTTCTAACTTTTATACTTTTTAAATATTAAAATATAAAAGTAAGACTAACTTTTATATTTTTTGTATTAAAATGTTAAAGTTTTGTTTTTTAGTCTTACTTTTATAATTTATTCAATTTTATTATATTTTAATTTATATTTTTTCAAACTTTTAATAAATTTTCGGAGTCCCCGCAGGGATCGTGGGGATCCGTGGGGATGGGGATGGAGGAGGAAAACTCCCCGAAGCGGGGATCGGGGATGGGGACGGGGGACAACTTGGGAGGCGGGACGGGGAGCGGGGAGTACTCCCCGCCCCCGCCCCGCCCCATTGCCATCTCTACTCGATGGCGATCCCCGGTGGTGCCTCCGGTGGGTGTCGATCCGGTTCCCTCACCTCTCTCGAGTATCAAGGGAAGCGCGTGAGGAGGTCCTGGAGCGAGAGTCGTGAGGCTGGTAGATATTATCCGGAGGGGATGGAGGGGTCCCTTGGAGGTGAGCCTGATCCTCCATAAGGGGGAGAACGATGGTGCCTCGAAGTCACCATTGTTGGAGGAAGGGTTCCCCTGCCAGGCGCCCTCATGGGCGCTGCCTGATGTTGCCATGGCGCCCTCATGGGCGATGTCGATGTCTGATGCTGCCTAGGCGCCCTACCAAGCGCCCTCATGGGCGCTGCCTGATGTTGCCATGGCGCCCTGCCAGGTGCCCTCATGGGCGCTGTCTGATGCTGTCTTGGCACCCGGCCAGGCGCCCTCCTGGGTGCCGGGTTGGGCATGTCCTTAGCACTCTGCTGGTCTTTCTGATGCAGCATAGCTTGAGTGCGATTGGCCAAGAGATCCAAAAGCTGACTCACATTCGAAGACTGGGCAGGCTGACTGGTACCCTCGTCAGGTAGGGTTACGACGTTGCCTTCCGGAGTATCCTCTGGTCTGGATGCCGGTACGACAATGCTTTAAATCCGGGGTTTGCCTCTGGGAGCCATGGAGTAGCAAGAGAAAAGTTCGAGTAGTGATGATGTGAAAGATAGATATCTCCCACTGTGGTCGCCAATGTTCTGTACCTAGCAGTATTTTGGTCGGCTGCTGTTGGTAGGTCTCTTGCTGCCCTGGCAGGAGGTCAGTGAGCGCCCCGGGGGTACCTGCAAAGCCACTCCGGCGCTCAAGTCAGTATGAGAATAAGCTAGTGAATTTGCAAGGGAAGAGTGTGTACCGTATAAATGGCTATGCAAGCCGGTATTTATAGGAAATCGATGCTCGTCTGTGGACCGTCGGATTATCAGAATCGATCTGAATCATCCAAGCGTGGTGGCTTTAGTTGGGCTTGTATATGAGCCGAATCGATTGGGCTGATCCATATCCAATTGCTAAATGCTCCCCCTGGTTTTGCTAAATGGACCTCTTGGTTCAGTCCAGAACATCTAATAACTTTGTGTGAACCATGAAATTTATCTTGATGGTCATCTCACTCGGTGGGGGATTCAAAAAATTTAGCTAGTGGGGGAAAATATATTCTATATAAAAAATTTCACTCACTTTAAACCCAATTTTTCTCCATCAATGCTTTTAGTCCCTCATGGCATTTTTTGGGTCTTTTATAGCATTTTTAGCTGCTATTAAAAGTCGTGACAGAGTTCAAAATATTGACGAATGAATATGGGGACTAAGAGTTAGTGGAATTTTTTATAAGGACTAAAAAAATTTCACAAATTCTATAGCGACCAAAAAAATTATTTAACCCTATTTTTATCTAAGAATTATTTTTAAAGGTTTTACGAAATACACAATCTCTTTGACAAAAAAATCAAACGACCAAAACTTGATGTATTTTATGTCACCGTGTGTATTTAGAGTTAGTTGTATAATAAAATTAAAAGAAATAATTAGTACAAATTTATTCTCTCTACTATATTTTATGACTTTGTTCCTCCATTTTAAAAAAAGTTGTCTTTATGAGGGCAACACTTAATTTTTTATGGGGCAAGAGAAATTATTTTATAAGTATATTTTAACAAAATTATTTTAAATGGTGGGGCCAATTTCCCCCATAATCTATCACTTGCATCTGCCACACTGATCTCACTCTTGGATAAAAACTACATTCCTTTTAAAATTTGTGACCGTAAGTTGTAATATTGATTTATGTTCGATTAGTACCTATAAACATATAATTATTGCTAAAAACAATTGATGAATGCGTATCTATATAGAAATAAGTAAGTTTTGCAAGATTTCTGTAACATCCCCTAATTAGCTAATTTAATTTATTTAAATTAGCAAAGAGGTTAAAGTGAATTATTAGCTAAATGGAATATTTAGCACAAGAGGTGATCATAAATTAGATAATGTTGAAATAAATAAAACCATAGTAATGCTTAATTAAAATATTATGTTAAGTTAATAGGATTTAGCTAAGTTCATTAGATTAGGCCATGTCTTAGTAGTATTAGAGGAGTAAGTCACTGAAGGGTATTTTGGTCTTTACACCCCTTTAAGTGACGACACAGCTGAACCAAACCCCACCCCAACCCAAACACTCCCTCATTGTGACATTCAGAAAACAAAGAAAGAATAAGGAGAGAGGGAGGAGAGAAAATCGAGAAGGGAAGAAGAAGAAGGAGTGAGGGGGAAATTCTTGATTTCAGCTTGCATGTAAGTTATATTCACATCATTCTTCCCCATTTTTCATTCTCTTCACATTGGTACCAATTTTGACAACTCATTCATCTCCTTTCTCATTTCGCCATTGTTGGGTTTTTAAGCTCAAATGACCAAGTGGAACCAACACCCTTGCATGTTCTTGTTCAAGCTCCATAATCAGTACTAGAGCTCATCACCAAGTCAAGCTACTGCTTGGTATTCATTGGGGTAGTTGTGGGAGCATTTCCAGTTGCTGGGTTTGAGTTTGAAAGGTTTGAGAATTCGATTTCGGCTTTAGAAGCATTTGGAACGATTCCGGGAGAGTAGTTCGTGTATTACGGTTCGTCGAGTTCGTTGAAGTCTCGGCATTTTGCGATTTTCATCGCAACCGGTGAGTTCTATACTCGCTTAGGGACGGTTTTAAAAACTGAGTCATGTTATGTTTCCTGAACCGATATTACTGAAATCCGCTTTGTGAAAAATTTGACGAAAACGTTTTTATCGAAAAACCGTTAATTGTAAATTGTTTGAGTTGATGGAATTGTTGATTTATGATATGATGATATGTGTTGCTTGATTGTTATCTGAACTGGACTGTTGTTAATATGTTAGGATATCGATCAGACCGAAATCGGAATCGAAACGGATTTGGAAACGATGTCACGAAACTGGAAAATTGGCCACTGTCAAGGACGCATGGACTGTGCCTCACAAGGGCACGGGTCGTGTGCCTGGTTCGGTATCAGCCTGAAATGAATTTTTGACACAGCACGGGTCATGCGCCCCTGGGCACGAACCGTGCGTGACCCTCGCAAACCAGTTTTTTTTTACAATTTTAAAACACGCACGGACCGTGCGCCTGTGTGGCACGGACCGTGCGCCCTGTAACATTTCAAACTGAGTTTTTATTGATACGCACGGGTCGTGCGCCTCTGGAGCACGGATCGTGCAGATCCTTCTGTTACCCTAATTCAAAATCCTTTTTAATCTGTTCCAAACGATTCCGATTCCTTTCGGATTGATTCCCCAATGTTTCCCAAGGATGGAAACACACTTATGTCATGAAATGAAAGAAGTTTGAGGTAAATCTCACAAGTTATAAATGTTAAGGAAAACTGTACATTAGTAAGACGCGAGTGTACACACGTTAATTCATACAAGTCAAGATAAGAAATGTTTAATTCAAAGACAAGATACCTTCCCTTGAGGAAGGGTAGACGGTACATGAATGAATTTTAGACGGCCCAATGCGGGTACATGTATATATATAAAATATATAATTGAGGTCAAGGGTGACGACCCTTAGAGGATTAGCATACTAGGGGAGGGGAAGTCGTGAGCCCCAAAACCTAGACTCAAAAGGTTTTGCCCACTAGTAATAGCGGGATGGGTTCACCGAAAGCCAAAGAAGTGCCTAAGAATAGGTAGGCTAGAGGTGTTATGCTAGAATAATGAAAGTAAAGGAAAGGTAATGCGTAGTCGCTTAGTAGGGCTACAAATTACAAGAGGTAAAATATGATATGCTTCATGTGTCGCTTAGAAGGGCCATGAGCATAAAAGTTAAAAAAATAATTAATGTAACAAGTAGTTGCTTAGTAGGGTTACACGTTACAAGATATACTTCATGCGTCGCTTAGGAGGGCCATGAGTATGAAGAAAAGGAAATAATGAACCGCTAGAGTTAGTAAGGGGTCTCGATAGGACGCACTGAGATAATGTTTATCTCACCCTTCATATTTGTGGTTTTTACAGAGAAACAGGGGAAAGCAAAGGCGACGAAGCGCGGTTAGCCGGTGCGACTCTTGGAGTCATTGAAGATTGAGTTTCATGTTTAGACCTTTGTCCCATTTACCGTTCCTATGTTATCGATTGTATAACTATCATGTATCAGTTGTAAAATCGTTTCCGCTACTTTATGTTTTGATTATTGAACACCAGGATTGTGTAAGTCTTAAGTTGTGGACCTTAAGCATTTTCAGACAGTTAATGAGGTTCAGAGAACCATTTGATATGTATTATCAAAGTTTTAGTTTGTGTTCAATATTCATTAACAGGAAGTTACTCTGATGTATGCCATTTAGTGCATTTCGGTAGTTCTACATGTTAGAATTTATCGGGGTGTTACAATTTCCATACATGATGATGAACCTTGTGCATCCTTGCTTCCTTTCCTTTTAAAATATGTGTCTGTTAACTCTTTCTTCCTTACTCAATAAAACCTCTTCAAGTTTATGAAAATCTTCCACCTTAAGAGTGAAGTTCACGTGATCTACAATGTTTGATCTTTGAACATACTCTTCTAGGTGATCTCCCTTGGTTACACTATCCCAAGGTGGGCTAA